>OW119930.1:70737352-71337352 GCA_933210815.1 Meta bourneti
TTCCATTGACAAGTTGACAGAACACATGAAGGATCTCTACAACAGCAAACGGTTCGCGGATGTGAACCTTCGTGTGTCTGGGGAAACGGTGCCCGCCCACAGGATCGTCCTGCAATCGAGATCCAAAAAGTTTGCCGAAATGTTAGACGTCGACGTGTTGTCAGACAACGTTCTGCACGTACCCGACGTGGACATGATCACATTGCAACGCATGCTGAAGTATATGTACACGGATGAGATAGATGATTTGGAGTACGAAGACGCGGTCGTGGCTTACATCACCGCTCACAAATATCGGATTGGAATGCTTAAGTGCAAGTACTCATTTTCCTTGCAGTCTCACCTGAAAGTGAGCACCGCGTGCACCATTTTGATACACGCCGACGACTTCTGTGACGACGTTCTAAAGAACTTTACAATAGATTTCATCTAACAGTACTGGCATTGTGTCGGTCTGTCCGAGGATTGGGAAGAATTGTCGAAGGAAAGACCGTTGCTGGCGCAAAAGACGAAAGAACAGCTAAGTCGAACGTATGTCGTCAAACACTGCACAATGTACTGATAGAGATAAACGCATCAATATGTAAGCTTTAGTACTAATCCAAAGGCCAATACCTCAAATCTCTATTTTGAGTTATTACATGTTGCGTTTATAAGTATACTCAAACGAATCTTACCACTAACTCTGCTGTACTAATCAAGAAGATATCCGAAACTCAGCTGATTTTAATTTGGTTATTACGTGATGCTTTTATAAGTATCTAATGTCCCTTACCAATAATCCCTTGAAAATAATTGGCGAACATTGACTCAACAGTTTGGGTGATCATATTGTTATGAGGAATAAAGTACTTGATATTCATTATACTTTTGTATCACATCAAAAAGCTCAAACTTGGAGATGCTCTTTTCTTGGCTAGTATGACAGTTTTTCACCGAACTTTGCTTAAAATACTTAGGCAATATTTTTAAACATAAATGGCAATCTACCGTCAATCACCCAAAAAGAAATTTTGTTCCTTTTTACTTTAAATAAGATCTTTATGAAAAGTTTAATTTCCTTTTGCCAACCCCACTGACACCCGAATACACGTACCTGGTCAATTTTGAATTCCGTTCAGAAATTTTACCCAAACTCGAAACCAGAAAGACTGTTCTAAGAGCAAATTTTTAAAATTTACAATTTTATGAAGTCCTACTTTACCGATATTTTCACTTTTATCTGAAATCCCGTTTTTGAAGTTTATGAATATTTATGTATGAGATTTTTATCTTTCGCAATGTTAGATAGTGTGATCTCTTTACGAATACTTATGTAAATAGTATTTTTGTTATTTCGTACTACTGGGACAAAATTGAAAATTTATTAGCTGAAATTTTCGAAACTTTATAAGAATTCAGATACAAATTACGAGACATCCGAACTGATTTCGGTAATTTTATAAGTTATGTAATTCAGGGTTTACACACGTGTCACATGTATATCTACTTCTCTATAGTTTATTTATTCTAGTCACCGGAGAAATATATAATTTGTTAAAAGTATGATTTTTTTTAACATTTTGTAGTTTTTAGATAAAATAAAAAAATTCTGATGTGCATATGAACTGCTTTCACTTGTATATGTTGTATGGATGAATAATTTTACATATTTTGCTATATTTATATTGATTCGATGACAAACGAAACTTTTTTATCATTCTCTTATCAGACCTATCGACCATCGATGAGGAGCGCAATAGTTTAGGTGATAAAATGACTTTAAAATGCTATCAACAGCATTTGC
Organism: Meta bourneti; assembly: GCA_933210815.1. Taxonomy (NCBI): domain Eukaryota; kingdom Metazoa; phylum Arthropoda; class Arachnida; order Araneae; family Tetragnathidae; genus Meta; species Meta bourneti. The sequence continues at coordinate 70,739,139 of OW119930.1, forward strand.
AATTTAGTAGTGGTAGTATTTTGTTCGTCATTTTAGGGAAGTCTTTTGGGGAGGAATAGCCCGTTGTAATGCTCCAATGCGCCGTTACATAAATAATTATCTACATTTGAGGTTGTCTCCAGTCATCTCGTTTGGAGAGTGGGGTGCCAGCTCAGGTGTTGCCTCGTCATCTGACCGTGATTCAAAATTATGTAGTATTCTCGGATTTTGCCTTTGGGATTGATCCCGGACCGTCATCAATAGCCCAGTGTGACGTTAATTAAAATCCCTATCTACTAGTCATTTCGTTCGTTTAGTAATTGGGACAGATAGTTGACGAACTAAACGCTCTGAAAGTTGATAAAGCATTTAAATTAAAAAATATAACAAAAATGTATTTTGCTTTATTGTTATTTTTATTAGTAGTTTCGGAAATCAATATTTTATTCTATACTTGTTTATTTTAAGATTTATATTTTTACACATCTCATACCTACCCTAGGTAGGTAGATATTCAATATACGTCGCACTGGAGCAACACAACGGGCTATTCGACGATCCGGGATCAACCCCCAAAGGGAAAAATCCGACGACCACACGTAATTTTGAACGACCGTCAGATAACGACTACAGGTCTTAGAATTTAAAATGTTTTGAATGGATCGCAAACTGAGTGGAATTGCCCGATCTGCTATTGATGAGGTTCGATTCCAAATTAGGTGTATTTCTCATGTGAGTAAAGCTTTCTTACTCTGTTCATTCTCTTGATGTTTGGCGAAGCCGGAACGAATATGGTCCTTGTACCATAAAACCAATCCAATAAGGTACGTCACACTTGGAGCATCACAACGGGCTACTAGCAATGGTCCAGCATCAAATCCGTAGGTAAAGATACGATTACAACACGTAATTTTGAATCACGGTCAGATGATGAGGCAACACCCGAGCTGACACCACACTCTCCAAACTTTCAAACGACAACGTGCGGATTAGCAACCTGAGAGTTGTGGCTTCAAAACCGTCGTGTACGTGCGGAATGCTGCATGTAAAACCTGTTGAGCCTCAAGTGTCCTCACAGTTGTGTGGTGTGGTAGTTTGGAGAGCGGAGTAGTATCTGAAGTGTTTACCAAGTCATTTGATTGTGGTTAAAATTTACATGGTGTCATCGAATCTTTCCCTTAGGGATGGATCATATCTAAAATGAATTATAGGTAGTCAGTCAACCTAGCGCTGGAATAACAGCGGGCTATTAGTGACGGTTCGGGATAAATCCCGAAGTGAAAGTTCCAATTAGAACGTAATAGCCCGTTGTGTTGCTCGAGTGTGATGTTAATTAAAATACCTACCTACCAAATAGAATGCCTCGTAATTTTGAAAGGGCTGAGGTAGCCTGGATCGAATCCAACCAAACACAGTCGTGTAAAAAGAGAACTAGTACACATTAAATCTTGGCCTCAAATGTCCTCACGTTGGCATCGTGTGGAAGTTCGGAGAGTAGGGTGCCAGATCAGTTGTTACCTCCTCATCTGTCGTCGGATCTTTCATTTCGTGTTTGATCCCGGACCTTGACCAATAGGGCGTGTGTTGCTCCAATGCTAAGTTAATTAAAATACCTACCATGATTTTTAAACATGGTCAGATGACGGGAACAACACCCGAGCTGGTACCGCACTCTTCAAACTTTCACACAACGCCAGCGTGAGGACATTTGAGGCCACGAGGTGATTTAGCATTCACCAGCAAAATAACGAGGCGTCACCTCTGCTCTTTCCCTTCAGGATTGAATCCATACTGTCGCCAAAATCCCGTTGTTATTCCCTAAACGACTTTAATGCGACTACCTACCTGCATCTGTTTGGATGGCAGTCGAATTAACGTCACCCATTCTCGTCAATGGCAGTTGAATTAACGCAACGGGTTATTGGCGACAGTCAGGTTGGTTTTTGAAGTTTAATGGCAGGGCCATATATGACTGCTGCGCCACACACAAGACACAATATCATACAATACACAGACAATGAAAGTTTTACTGACATGGAAAAGAGAAATACATCCAGAGAACAATGCACCTGGCAGTAATCGAACTTGCAACGCCTACAAGTCGAAGGTTGCTAGCGCAGTGGGAAAACCCAAGGCGACACCTGGCGACAGTCCGGAATTAACCCAGAAGGGAAAGATCCGAGGAACTGCATCTGGCTCAGGTTGTGCCTCGTCATCTGACCGTGGTTCAAAATTACGTGCTATTGTCCTAGGATCTTTCTCTTTCGGATTGATCCCGAACCGTCACCAATAGCACATTGTGTTCCAGTGTGACGTTAATTAAAATACTTACCTACATACCTACCGAGGATTGGACCTAAGTATAGTGAACCCATGTGAATGAAGTGGTAAATACCTAAGCTGGATCCTAACTACACTCACGTGAATACATTTAAGGCCACGACAGATTTAACGGGTCCCACTTACATGAAGATAGGTAAGTATTTTACTTAACGTCACACTGGAGGGACACAACGTGCTATTGGTGACGATCCGGGATCAATCCCAAAAGGAAAGATCCGAGAATACCACCACGTAATTTTGAACCACGGTCAGATGAGGCAAAACCTGAGCTGGCACCCCACTCTCCAATCTTCCACATCACGCCAACCTGAGAACATTTGAGGCCACGTCACTGAACCTTTTGTACACGACGGTGTTTGGTTGGATTTGAACTCTCAACCCCTCCGGAGGAGCAGTAAATCTTCCAACCGTGTTACCGCGGTCCTCATATCAACTTGGAATTTGTGCTTTGGAACTTTAATTGGGGCAAAAGCTGAAATTGGGGTATTCGATAAACAAGCCAATCGATGTCACGTTTGGAAATACGAACCTGCGCAGAACACTGTCACCACCTTAATTAAAATTCACAGGAAACACTTCATTTCTCACAAAACTCGTTTTGTTTGTGCATGTGCCCTAGTGTGGCTTTCTGGGAAAGCGCAGGAATCTAGTCATTTATCACGGTGAAAAGCTCAGTTTAAGTGATTCCGTGACTGCCTTAAGTCAGAACAAGCGATGAACGAACAAATATTCACGTTCTCATGGGAAGTGACGAACTTCAGCCTCTGTGCCAAAGAAATAGGCCATGCGATTATGAGCGACCACTTTGTTACGGCTATTTTGAACGACGCGAAATGGTTAGCTTTGCTCACTCCCAGAGAACATGATGACCCGCACTTTATGTCTTTCTATTTGATAACATGTGACAACTGCCCCTTCTCCATGGGACTAAGCGTCACCTTTCAACTCATAGCAGACGACGGGACGCCAAGGAAGCAGATTACCCAGACCGAGGACAACGCTAGAAACAACGTATTCCATTTCCCCAAATTGGCATGCAGGAGCGAGGTGGAGAAGTTCTACCTCTACAACGACACTTTGAAGATCCGGTGTATTTTCAAGAAAGCCAACAATGTGTTGACCACAAGGATACTTTGCGCCCGCACCACTGGCTATGTCCAGAAAATTTCCAAGGAGTGGGCGTTGACGAACTTTAGCCAAGTGAGGCAGGGCAAGGTGCTGGAGGACTCCGTAAAGCTCCGGAAAGGAGGTAAATCCCTGTTCGACGTCTGTCTGTCTATCGAAGGGAGACCGGGTCGAAAGGTGGTGATAATTAATTTCACCCGACGCTGTGGCACCTCAGAGAAACCCCTTAGTCTGAACACCTTGATAACGGTACTGGACGCGCAACGGATAGAGACCGCGATCTGGAAGCAGGACCAGCACGTATTCCATGTGCGTTCTTCGGAGGAGGTTTGGCAATTCCCGACTTTCATAAACAAGGCCGATCTTGTGAAACAGAAAAATAAGTACCTTGCGAACGATGTCCTCACCCTGAAATGCGAGATCGCCATATCTTCGCGAACAATGACCTCCAAAGTAAAGGCGACTTCGTTCTCCGCGAAGATAAGAAATGTTCAGTCCATTGACAAGTTGACAGAAAACATGAAGGACCTCTACTACAGCAAACGGTTCGCGGATGTCAATCTTCGTGTGTTTGGGGAAACGATTCCGGCCCACAGGATTGTCCTAGCATCGAGATCTAAAAAATTTGCCGAACTGTTGGACGTCTTTGATGGGACGGATAACGAGTTTCTGTACGTACCCAAAGTGGACTTTATCACGCTGGAACGTATGCTGAAGTACATGTACACGGATGAGATAGATGATTTGAAGTACGATGACGCGGTCGTGTCTTACGTCGCCGCTCAGGAATACAGGATTGAGTCGCTCAAGCGTGAGTACGCATTTGTCATGCAGTCTCCGGAAGGTGAGCAACGTGTGCAGCAATTTGATGCTCGCCGACATCTTCTGTGACCAATGATCTGAAGAGCTGAGTTGTAGACTTTATCAAACAATGGCAGCTAGAACAGTTAATTTAATGCATGTCATCAAACACTGCACGATATACCCATTGACATTAAACGTATCAATTAGTAAACTGTCGTACCGTTCATGGAATTAGCTCAAACCCTCAGGGTCTTCTATAGGTGTGTATGGGAATCAACTCTGAGGTACCCAAGTGTTATTTTCTCCCTTTCATTTTGACCCTCATCTATCCTTTTGCTTTTTCTTTGTCCATCATTCTGTTGTCTGTCTTGTTATTTACACAGCTTTGCCATATATGTATCTTATGCCATAACCCTCCCCCAAAAAAGCAATAATCTCAAAGTCTGTTCATTTTCAGTTGGTTATTACATGTTAGGTTTATAAGAGTCTGATGTCTATCACAACGCTTTAAAACGGTGCGGATTCACTTAACGTTGAGTGATCATAATGTTATATACGTATAGTAAGTACTAGATATTTATAATATTCATGTTTTATCAAGAAGACCAAGCTTGGTCTTCTTGACCTTGGACCAAGGTGTTTCGCCCTGAATTCGAACTGACTTCTAAAACTAACCGTTTCAGGTAAATAGAGCATGTGGAATCGCCAAGAGATTTTTAAGTTTGATACTTTACAATTAAATAGTTTTAGCGATTTTCCTATTTTACCCGTATTTTAATTTCTTTTTCTAAAATCCTCTTTCAGAAGTTCGCTATCAACATGTACGTATGAGTTTTTGATATATCATGTTAGATAAAGTTTTCTACGAATACTTAAGTGGATCGTGTTTTCATTTTTTCGTTCTTTTTGGAATGAATTGAATCTTTTACACAAGCTTTCGTTACTGTTTATTGCAATTCAGATAAAAATTACAAGACTTATCAGAGCATATTTTAGAAGTTTAATAATCTATGTTATTAAGAGTTTAAGTGTTTATACCAAGCATATCTGCTACCGTATGTTTTATATTTTCTATACACCGGAAAACGTTATAATTAAAGAATTATTTTTTCGCTTTAAATTCATTTTGTAGTATTAAGGTAGAATAAAAAATCTTTGTTAACTACTTCCATGTAAAATTATTAGTACAACTCATACATGTTGCTATATGCATACTGATTGGATTACTAACTAAACACTATTTTTAACTACACCCGTTTCCGGCCTCGCTCATCTATCGACGAGAAGCCCCAAAGAGATCTGAGGTAAAAAATGATTTAAAAACAATATCAGTTTACAATTCTAATGCAATTCTATTCAGTATTTTTAAAGCTCTAAATGAGGTGGTCTCCGGATGTCTTGTCCATTTCTTAAAGGGGACGGGCCGTCGTGACTCAGTAGGTATGCCCACTATGCTAGCAATCTTCGAGTTGAAGGCGGCGCAGGTTCGATTTCTGTCAGGTGCGTTCCTATCTGGGTGCATTTCTCTCTTCTGTGTCAGTAAAAACTTTCATTGTGTAGGTATGTCTATTACTTGATATTGTATGTCTTGTGTCTGGCGCAGCATGGCCAAATATGGCCCTTGCGCCATAAAACCACAAATCAACCAACTTAAAGGGGTAGGTATTTTAATTAACGTCACCCAACTTAAAGGGGATGACGTCTGAGAAACTAAATTAAAAACTTTGGTATTTGGTATTTTCAATTAACGTCACACTGGAGCAACACAACGGGCTATTGGCGACGGTCCGGGATCAATCCCAGAGGGAAAGGTCCGAGGACAACACCACGTAATTTTGAACCACGGTCAGATGACGAGGCAACACCTGAGCTGGCACCCCACTCTCCAAACTTCCACACCACGCCAACGTGAGGACATTTGAGGCCACGACAGATTTAACGTGCACCAGCCCCCTTTGTACACGACGGTGTTTGGCTGGATTCGAACTCGCAACCCTTCGGTTGCAAGTCCGTTACTCTTCCAACCGGGCCACCGCGGCCCTTAAAAACTTTGAAAGTTGGGTATACATTTAAAGTAAAGAATATAAAGGTATTAAAATTTATTTAACTGCTATTTTTAGTAATATTTACTCTCCCGGAAATTAAAATTTTATGTCATATTTGTTCATTGTTTTAACATTAATTTTATATCTTGACGCATTCATAGGTAGGTATTTTACTTAACGTCACACTTGGAGCAACACAACGGGCTATTGGTGACGGTCCGGGATCAATCCCAAAGGGAAAGATCGAGGACAACATGTAATTTTGAACCACAGTCAGATGACGAGGCAACACCTGAGCTGGCACCGCACTCCCCAAACTTCCTTCCCACGCCAACGAGAGAACATTTGAGGGCACGACAGATTTAATGTGCACCAGTCCCCTTTGTACATGACGGTCTTTGGCTGGATTCGAACTTGTGACCCTCCGGTTGCTAATCTGTTGCCCTTCCATCAGGGCTACCGCGGCCCATTTTTACGCATTCATACGGAAGGTCTAAGGATTTCAGAACTTAAAATTTCTAAAATGGCTCACAAACTCAATTCTTGCTCAGTAGGTTTTCCAGTGCGCCAGAATACTGTGGGTGCACAGGTTTTATTCCCCTGGGTGTAATTCTATGTTCCAGTTATACCTTTGTGTTCATTTACTTGACATTTCGCATAGCTTTAACAAAAATGGCGCATTGCACCATAAAACCAACCAATAATGAATTACAATCAAAAACTAATGTTTTGAACAATAGATTACAAAATTGATAGCTCAGGTGTTGACCTCGTCATCTGAACGTGGTGCAAAATCACGTGTTTTTTTTTCATCTGATCTTTTCCTTTGGAATTGATACCGGACAGTCTCCAATAGCTTAGTGTTGCTCCAGAGCTACGTTAATTACTACCCCTATTCCAGACAGATACAAAGCTATCAAGACTTAATCGTGCTCGTCTTTTTAACTTCGATCTTCAATCGTGCAACTCTTAAAATGTGGGAAGACCTAGCATTGGGTGCACTTTTTATTGAGATTTTGGATTTCAAGTATATTTTGCTCTTCCCTCACAGTAATCTGAAATCACACCTAACGCCAGCTGAGTAGAGTCAGATAGCATTGAACAAATCTTCAGGTTTCAGTGAACATACGCTTGAAAATCTGTTCCAAAATCTCTGGTTATATGCGAGATCTGTATGCAGTCCTCACCGGGCATCACAAACTGACGTCTCCGTCTCTAAGTCTGACATCGTTGAGTCTCTCATGGTATCATCAATACCTAAAATTAGAACAATGTTTCTTTTCGACATTGAAGTTGTTGAGGACATTTCGAAGGACAGGTGACGTTCAAGATTATTTTGTGTGCTCAGAAATATTGCCAATCATCACGATTTGACAGTATATCAGCATTAATGGTGGTTTCGTAGACCTATCTGATATCCTGTGCTGGAGTGTATTCTTTTTCAAATAGAACTTAATCAGTAAGAGGAATCAAAGTCCAATTCATTTGTATATCTTGTAAACCATCTGAAATGGAGAACTCGCAAGCCAAATCCAGTTGGATCCCTTTCAGAAAGCTCAATCCTAACGCTTATGTCGAAGTTTGGCGGATGGCACATATCGTTAGATCTGGTCTCAAAGTATCCGGCTTTTATTTTATTAATAGCAGAATTACCTGACCTTATTCGGATTAATTGGTTAACCAAAGATTGAAAAAGTGATAAGAATAATTACTTTTATCTTTCGTTGAAAAAATACAAACCATGTCTAAGTAAAATAATTTTTTAACATCTTTTGGATATTTTAATAATATTTACAACTTTGGAACGAAAATTCTATACATGCATATCCATCCATGTAATCCATTTACATTAATCGTATCTCTGCTAAAGCTACAAATTGACGAAACGTGAGACTAAGGTAACTACTACAAAAGATGATTTTGAGGGGTTTGTGGGATTGCCCTTAAGATCTTCCTGTAAAATTGCTCACTTCAATTCGTAAAAATGACGAATCTACGGCTAATACTCTCGTACTCATAGTTTAATACCTACCAATATTTTTTACTTGTGTCACTCTTTCACCCAGCATGCGATATTTTCGAATTTCGCCATTTTCAAGGGAAAGATGACAAATCAATTTGGTTCAACATTCATCATTAAATTTTTTAAAAGTTTGTCATTCCATGTCAAATCACAGTCCACAACCCGACGACCTAAGTTTTTTTTAAAAAGGTTGATTTGTTGCTCAAGGAATAAAGTAATAATAATAAATAACATAAGGAATTTTGGAATTCTTCATTAACTTTTTAAAAAGTGAATACATTTCTTTAAAATTGCATTTCGTGGCACGTGCAATGAAAGAACTTGGTTTGGAATTCAATGTCTTCTGTACAGAAATCGAAGGTCACCAATTCCCATTTTTTAAATTGGTAAATCGATTTGGCAGCGTTTTCTTAAAAGAAATTCACTGCTTTCAACAATCTTAACATATACAATAAACATACAATGTTTAAATATAGCTTCAACTCTTTGAATAAGAAACCTTGACTTTCTGTCACTAATATGTGACGGTTTTTAATATTTCAAAATTCCTGTTTCGGATTTTTCTAGCTTTAACATTATTGAATAACGAAAAATTCCTTTGAAATTTACTTTAGTCTAACGTACATCTACAACAGACAATAGCGAAATAAAATTAAAGTTAGCGGAGAAGAAATTGTTCTGAAGATATTAATTTGTGATTCTTATCTCGTGATCTAGCATGTTGACACAACTTGAAATTAAAAATTGAACGAAATTAAAAACTGCAAAATTAACTTCGATATGAAGAGCAAATAATGTCACTGCGGATCGAACCCAGGTTTCTGTTTCGTTTCACCTTCATTGCAAAATACCGTCTCACAAATATCCGGAAATAGTTTGATTCGCAAAAAAGAAATGAGACTTAAAATAAAAGAATCAAGGTCAAAATTTCGTAAATTAATTTTTGGTAGGTATTTAACGTGGACTGGAGCAGTACAGCTGTCTATTGGCGATGGTCCGGTATAAAACCATAGCGGAGATATAAATGTAGAGAACTTTCTGGCAACCTTTTTATGTCCCCATGATCATGTGACCAAAAACTAGCCTTGAATTATTAAACTCGTTGAAGACGATTCCGATCCCACAAAACGACGATTCTTTTATTCAATAGCTGATAATACGAAGCATTTACACACGGAGCCTCATTAATGAAATGAATACTATTTTTGAGAAAAACGCTGCTGGGGGAGGAAAAGTGTGAGACAGAAATCTCTAAGACCATTAACCATTCCACCTGCTGTTTCATTGGCTTTGTGGATTGGACTCCCTGATCGCCGTATCACGGTTTTACCAGACATCTATCCTTAAGGGATTTCCTTAGTAAAAGGGATCGTAGGATCATTCAATAGTGCAATTTGGGAAAGAATTTTTTACGCTTAAGGCAACAAAAATTCCTTTGTCACCGTCACGAACTGATCTTTCTGTGACATGCAAGAAGGAATGTTATTTTTGACTGCCATGCACTGCAATGGTAGAAAACATTTCTTGCAAATGTAAGCACTCTGATCGCTTCAAAGTCATGTAAACTTGCAAGATTCAATGGAACTCACACCAAACTACGGTAAAAGCTTTCTCCAACTTCTCGAGAGTTTGTTTTCTGAAGAACATGAGGAGTTGGAGCATGTAGCGGCATTTTGTTTCCTTTTTCTGTTTGCGATGTTAAGACATTCCAAAGAGGTTTTGTAATATCGAAGAATCATTGGGCAATTAAGCAAGTGTTTATACCTTGAGGATGTCTCCTCGTTTTAAAAATTCTACACCATATTCAAAACAAAATATATACGTTTATATATTTTTAAATAACACAATAAAAAAAGTGTATTAAATTCTAAACTAGTATTAATATGTATGAAATAAAAAAAGAAGCAAAACATTTTATGAAAATATAGTTATGTGTGCGGCTGAAATATTTTGCACGGAAAAATTAATCTTTGCCACTGGTATCGTTTTCGAAAGACATTTCGAGGTGAATCGTTTGTTTCGACTAAACACTCGATGAACAGGCAAACTAAGCAGCATACAAAATTTTAAATGGGATTTCGAAAAATAAAAATGGTGAAAAAGAACAAGCAATAAGAAAGAAACTTTAGGTTGTTTAGCTGATTTCCGATCACCGTGCACATACACGGTGTTTACACTGCGTTTATGGGCAAGATTTGGAATCGAACCCCTGATCAACTCTGCCACGGACCGACGATATCACTCGCAGACCCACAAGGTCCAACGGATCCTCGCTGAATAGAGCTGATATATCACTCATGGTGATTGCCAATCAAACCGTACGTTATAAAATGATTGGAAAGATGTTTAAGGAATTTCTTTTTACAGTGCTCACGGCTTGATGAAACACAACATTCCTTATTTGTTTTGCTTTAAACTACCCAGTTGAGATTTCATGCCTTAAATAAAATTATCCAAAAATATTTATAAGCATTTCATTTACTTTTTACTGGTGTTAATTCTTATTTCCTTTAAAGTACATGGCAAAAATCACTGTCAAGGTACCACAATTCGAAGGTTTTCTTCAATATCATCCCTTTCCTTTTTCAAAGGCGATTCTGCATTTTTTGACGATAAACCTATTCTTGCTCGTGTTTTCTTTGCGCTCATTTCTATCTTCGAGATTTCTAATTGCCTTCAGAAATCAGACTGCCGAAGAACATTACAGTGGCACTTGTAAAGTGCAGTGTAATTTTAGCAATATTATGGAGCTCCATAAGAAAATTAAATTGCAAAATTGACGAATTAATCCCATAACGATCGATTTTATATTTTTAATATCCGTTGTCGCCATTCGACAATAAACAAACAACGCAGATTTCTGCGCCACTTGCGTTAGTCAAATACGTATATACATTCGTTGATGCAATTTATTTGAAAACAGTTTTCTTTTACAAAGATATTTACGTTTTGGTAAAAGGAACCGTGAATCAAAGTATGAAAAAGGCCGTTCTAACTGTCTGCTAGCGTTTGTACGGAATTAGATACTTATATACGCAGCATTTTAACATCAGTACAGAACCTACAGACAAAAGTACCTGAAATTATGCACTAAACTATGTTTATCCCTACAGAACATTTCATCCAAAAGACTTACTCCAAACAGGTTTTTAAAACAACTATCGCTTCAATCTTTCACTATTCAATTTAAATAGAAAATTCAGCATACTATGCCTCAGGGCATTGATTAAACACCTTGAATTATAGTCAATGATGTAAAAGTTTAAAAAATGAGCAATAAAGATAAAACTGGTCATTTTGTTTTACTGACCAAGCTTTATTTTTAGACCTTATAGACTAGCGCCTAGAAATCGGTGTAATGGTCAGGCGGCTGGATCGAAATGTTCCTAGTTCAAATCCGAGGTAGGACATGGATATTTGTCAGTCAATGTGGCCTCTACAAACGGGTTGTGCCTAGAATGCGTTGTATGTATGTGAGGTGAACGTGAATCCCCATAGTGCACTATGGTCGCAAAGTGATTCACAAATCCGCCTTGTAGTGCAATGGGTGATGTTAAGAGTCGATCATTTGAAAATATGTAGACTAGTTTTATCATATTTATATATTGACCAGCTTTATCATCCAGGATGCATTCCGGAATGCAACATTTCGAACAAATTGTGCAAAATATTTCAGTTTTGGAACTGTCACGATGCCCATAAACGAGAATCCCTTTTCTTAATATTCTGCCATGTATCGTTTATATTTTCTCAGATAGCTAATCAGTTTTATTAGCACTATTAAAAACCACTACATATGGTCTGCCAAAGTAATGTTACACAGAAACAAAATGGTCTAACACCATCAAGCAAGATTCTCTCTTCCTAGTGAATTATTTTATACTACAAATATATAAGAGGTTTTCTCTCAAACTAAAAGTAGGTGACGGTAGTGCTTTTGTCATGGAACTTGCTTTCTTTACGTATCCCGCACGTGATATTACTTGGCTTGTTTTTAGAATACGATTTCAGCACGTCGCCAATAGAAATTACAAAAAGTGAGTTCCGAATTGATATATGATAATTGATATATGATAATTGATAAATGTCAATTAGATCAAAGGCCAAACATCGCCAAAACGGCTATAAGCTACGTTTAAATGTAACCCATACCTTTAAAGGTTACCTGAAAATGCACACAATCTGTATTTAAAGGTTACCTATAAAGGTATATAACCTACATTTAAAGGTAAAATGTACCACGCGATACCATTTGGTTAGTAGGAAGTAAAATCTGTTTTCCCTCTGGTTTGTTTGTGAACACTGAAAGTCCCTCTCATAGATTGTTTTCCATCCACTATCAATCCACTCAACATGGATTTGCAGATGCAACGAAGCAATATTCGATCCATAAACATAATTATGGTACACAAACAAAATTACAATTTAATAGTTTACGTGAGGTTGATATATATATATATATATATTTCGAGGTTTTATACTTTTACCCATTCATAGGTCGGTATTTTAATTAACGTCACACTGAAGTAATACCACGGGCTATTGGTGGTGGTCCTAGATTAATCCCTAAGGGAAAGATCCAAGGAGAATGCCTCGTAATTTTGAACCTTGGTCAGATGACGAGAACGACACCTGAGCTAGCACCCACTCTATCTAAATTTCCACACTACGCCCACGTGAGGACATTTGAGGCCACGGCAGATTTAACGTGCAAAAGTCCCTGTGTACACGACGGTCTTTGGCTAGACTTAGTTTTGAACTCGCAACCTTCCAGTTGCTAATCCGTTGCTCTTCCAACTGCTGCCAGCATGCCGGGGAAAACCTTTTCGGAGTCTGCAAGATCGGTAAATCTATCCGGAGCGCTGTATGTTTTCTGCGGGCCTGCTAAAATATTTGGAGTACCGTCTCTGGCCTGTTGCCCTGATAAGCTTGTCCGGATGATCATATCTGGACTGCAGGCCGATTAAACCTGTCCGAATGGCCGTATCTGGTCTGCTGGCTTGAGGTAAACTTCTGTAAAAACTCAATTTTCTTATGTATACGATTTATACTCCAATGAGATATTTCTCACATAGAAAGTCTTCAAATTGACCTTTCGTGTATGTCACCAAATACATCCACCTTCTTGCTCTTCTGTCAAATACATTGCCTATAGGTTGATACATTCAACCATTTAATGCAATGAGATTACCCAGGAACAGTTGGTAGGTTTTAGGGTTTTATGAGGAGGGGCAAAATTCAATACCGGACAAGCTGCACCACCAAATTTTAATATATATACAGGGTGAGTACAAATTGTTTTTACAAAATAAGAGGGGTGATAGTACCCATCCAGACGAGCAATAATTACCATGGAACATAGGGTCGCATTCCACTCTGAGAGGCAGAAAAGAGTAAAATTAGAATTTCAACATGAACTTACAACAGTGTCGGGAAAGCGAATGAACGATGCCAAAAGTTGCACAATCTGATTTATTGATCAGAGAAAAACTCACAGCAAATGCTCAAAGTGGCGGCCACGCGTGTCGTTGCACAGTTCACACCGGCGAAGGAATGACTGGAGCACCCTCTCGAAGATTCCTGGTGTGTTAATTTTTTCTTCGGCAACACCGATTCTCTCTACGAGATCTTCAGCCGAGTCCACAGGTGTCTGGTACACTAAAGATTTCATTTGCCCCCAGAAGAAAAAGTCCAGTGGGTTGAGGTCCGGTGAGCGAGGAGGCCAAGCCACAGGTCCGCCACGTCCGATCCATCTTGCTTAGGAGAACAACGTCAGAGGCGATGCTCGACGCGTTTCGACTTTACTCTTTTCTGCCTCTCAGAGTGGAATGCGACCATATGTTCCATTTTAATTATTGCTCGTCTGGATGGATACTATCACCCCTCTTATTTTGTAAAAACAATTTAGACTCACCATGTATATATTACACTTCAACAGTTCCCCAGTCACTGCAGTGTTTATTCATGGCTATGAAATTGCGGATAACTTAGCTAAGGCTGGGTCTGAATTACCCCAACCATGTCCTCCCTGTGTATACCATACAGTAAAAAAGATTATAAATACAAAAATCAAGCACTCGTCCTATTACTTACAAAGGCGAAAGGATAGACTGGAACGCCCTGCTAAGGTCTCAGTTCCCACAGGATCTACCGAGAGCAATAGGAGTCGCTTGATTTCCTGTATTCTCACCTGGTCACGATTACCTACAAAGTTACCTATACCGATTTGACTTGTCAAACTCACTAACTTGCCCTCCGTGTGGCCTTTCAGACATGACAAAGCCACCTCAATAGTTGCCCTGATCTTACTAACGTCGGTGTGAATAATATTGCTGATAGAGTTACATATTTTATTTCTGTTTCTGATGGTTTCTGTTTCTTTTGTATATACAGTGGACTCCCTCTTAACCGGCCACTTCGGGACCGGACCCAGACCGGATAATGATTTGGCCGGTTAAACCGTCGTTCCCTTAATAGCATTAAAATACACTCCCGAAATCGTTTTCATTAGAATAAAACTAAGTATATAGCCTACTTTATTGTAATTTATGTATAATTAAGAAAACTTAACCTGGAAGAACTTCCTTTGTTGGAAAAACTAAACACATGTTACTGTAGGCTACTGTATTTATAGTACATAATTGCAGTATACATATTAGGCCTTACTAAACTGGCCATTAAATCTCTCATTTAGCACAGTACTGTACTGTAAATATAAAAAAAATAAGCTCTAAAAGTAATCGTCTATTTTCTTTTGTTTCTTTGTGTGCATTGCTCTTTTCAAAGCGGCTAGAGACGTGTCACGACAGGTCTGTGAGTCATCATCGTCTCAAACTCGCGGAGGCCGTTTAAAAGATGGCCGGTTAAGAGGGAGTCCACTGTATTGGGCTGCCAGACAGGGACTTATGGCGAAAAGGCTGTCTGTCGTAGGATAAATAAACAAGCTGAACCCTCAGGATCGGATTTAACCATGCAAAAGGCCACTGCAGCAACACTTGGAGTAAAAGAGTACGGTCGTCCTTGAAAAATATATAACTAGTATGATGCAAGGACAGACCTGATGAAATAGCCATCTTCAAGTTTAGTAAAGAGCAGATAGTATTATCAAGATTTAGAACTTGTCACATCAAAGCTATGAAATACGTGGCAGGTAATAAGATTCACCCTGATTGTCATAATCGTCAAGGCAACAGCATGGCTAGTTCTGATTACGTATAGCAGGGTTTGGTGGTGACATGGAAGGGCATTCAAGATGAACCGAGACTTCTTTTGGACATTTTTTGACAGGGGGACATTGAACTGATTTAGTTTTGATCCTGCTGTACAGTCGCGGAAAAAAATACGAACCACCCCTCTTCATTCGAGCAATTTTAGCAGTAAACCAAATTCAAAGATGGCGTTCGACACAGGAAGTAACGTCTTCCATATATGCAAATACATAAATTCGCATGAGACCATCTTTATTAAATTGAGCATCAACTTCATAAATTCCAATAGCAACCCCCTATTTTGACAGCTTCGAATCTATATCAAATTTAATTTCAGATACCAAGTTTCATGTGATTTGATCCAGCCGTTCCGGAATTATGGTTGGTTTTGGAGGTTTTATTGGTGCAAGGGCAATATTTGGTCATGCTGCACAAGATACAACATCAAGTAATAGACACACAATGAAAGTTTTACTGACACAGAAGAGAGAAATACACCCAGGGAGGAATGCACCTGGCAGGAATCGAACGTGCGCCGCCTACAACTCGAAGGTTGCTAGCATAGTGAGTTTTGAAAATTTGGAACTCTTAATGTTAAATCAGTTCCCAGACTGTTATTGATATATTCCGAAATAATTTTCCTACAGCGCTGGTATTTTGTAACACACATGTTGCTATTAATAGTTTTTTCACTACACTTAAAAATTTTCGTCATACGGTGATTTTAGGGGGCGTCCAAAATTTGAAAAAAATATGAGAAACCTGAGGAATGCGTAAATTCTTCAAAAATGTTTGGAAATATTTAGGGGGGGGGATTTCAATTAACGTCACACTGGAGCAACACAATGGGCTATTGGTGACGGTCCGGGATCAATCCCAAAGGGAAAGATCCGAGGACAACACCACGTAATTTTGAACCACGGTCAGATGACGAGGCAACACCTGGAAATATTTAGGACATTGCATTCTACCTGTCACGCGTGATATAGTGGACCAATGATCAATCTAATAATAGATATGGACAAAACTGATTTTACGCTATCAACGATTATTGCTAACTTGCGATAGCAGTTATTGTCTGCTGTTATGAACAGCTCTAACAGTTAATTGCTAAAAATAACTGTTAGTTAATAAGTTTAACAATTATTAACTTAAAAATGACAGTAAAGGTAAAAAACAGTTTATATTGATTGTCGTTCCTTTCAAATTTGTAACAAATTTTAATTTCAATGTTTTCGATGGAAGTTGCTAACTGTTACTTTGTAGTGGCAGTTATTTTAACTGTTGTTAGACTAACAGCATTTCTAATTGAAAATATTAATAGTTGTCGATAAATGTTATTGGGATACCAGGTGAAACAACCAGGTCTCTGCTGTTGTAGAGTGCAGTTCAAAGGTTATAATTTGATCGAGGTGTTCTCAAAATATCCATTGTAACGGAAGAATGCGTTTCGATGTGGTGCTATGCATGCTCAAGACATTGGAATTCTCTTCCGGATTTCTGACAATTAAACTCAGTTATCTTCTGCGATATATTGGAGCACGCAATTATAACTATGCGAAAAACCACTTCAGAGATAAATGCTGCCTCTTTCAGAGATTCGATTCAGATTTTATTTGACTCTTCGCATATGGCCAACTAAGAGGGATGATTTTTATGTATTTCTATCGCTTTAGACTGCTTAACTGAAGTAGACAAATGAATCCAATTACAAAAATCATTTCTGCAGAGAAAATTAGACGATTGTTTATGGATATTATGATACATATTTGCTTTCTAACAAAACATTAGATGGACTATTATTCCAATAGCAGTTAAAATAATATTGTTAGTACAAGTTAACGATTCGCGATTGTTATCGAAAATTATAAAATTAAATTTAGAAAGATTCGAAATATATACTAATAATTTACGTAGTTACTAACTTAATCGGTAGAAGAGAAAAAAAATTAGCTTTGTCTTTTTCATCTAAACAGATTAGCTATTACTTTTTCGTTCTTTTTAAGAAACGATGTAATAATGACGTGACTACCAG
Organism: Meta bourneti; assembly: GCA_933210815.1. Taxonomy (NCBI): domain Eukaryota; kingdom Metazoa; phylum Arthropoda; class Arachnida; order Araneae; family Tetragnathidae; genus Meta; species Meta bourneti. The sequence continues at coordinate 70,756,701 of OW119930.1, forward strand.
TTCTCTTCCCACTTAATTCCGTTTGAGTGGACTTCTAGCGCTTGCTCAAAGAGCTTTCATTTATAAAACAGGAACTAGCACGTTATTTCGTTTAAAGAATATAACTCAAGGTTCAATTTCTAACACGAAAATCAGAAATGAAAACTATTCGAGGATCATTAGTAACGCGGCTCGTTATCGCTTCTGAAAATTTCTGCAAAATTGGGAGTGGACAAAGTATATATATATAATGAAAGATAGAAAACTTAATCATAAGCTCAAATTTCAATTCTTTTTCTTTTCACAATAAAACGCTTTCTTCTGAAAAATGCCTAACAGAATTTTCCTCGAAAACGTGACTGTGGTTTAAGGATAATCCTTGCTTGTCTGTAATTCAATCAAGAAGTTTTGATTATGGCGTTCCCTCGGTTTTTTATTTAACATCAGGAAACACCGTTCGTTACCAGAAGAAATGTGTTCAGATATTTGTGATTTCCAACCATGACCATTTTTTTTGTTGAAATTTTTGATAGATGGCGTTCTAGCCGTTGGCCATTTCAGGGATCATCTCCACATTGAAAGACGCTATTCGTAGATAGAGAATATTTGTAGTTAATCAGGAGCTGTTCGTTTTATGCGTGACTATTAGTTTTCAAATTCCAAAAATTCAGGGATTTACTGCTATTCCGACAGCAGCGTAAACAGTGTTTTTACAAAATAACAGTTAGTAACTGTTATCAAAATTCTTAACAGTTAGTAACTGTTATCAAAATTCTTAACAGTTAGTAACTGTTATCAAAATTTTTAACAGTTAGTAACTGTTATCAAAATTATATTAAGTTATCGATAATTGTTATTGCGTCAGCAAGAAAGATTAATTTAAACAGATCTTCGAAATTAGCTTGCCATATAATAGGAATTATTTCTAATACTGGGAATTTCAGATATTAGTGATGACTAAAATAATTTTTTTTGCACGTTTAACACAATCAAAAACGCTTGACCTAAACTATAGGCAAGCAACGATAATACTTAAGCCCTAGTCACCTTTTCCGGTTTGAGAGAATGAATTTTCCATGGAGCTCCTGGGCCGAAGGTCCTCTGTCTTCAGATAACAAGGTCCTTGTATTCCGAATACGTTTAGATTATCAAAAACTTTCAAAGATGTAGCAAAGTCTTGGGTTTTGCGGGAAAATTCTGTTAGGCTTTTTTAAGGAAGCGATTTTATGTGAAAAAAATTGAAATAGTATCTCTGAAGTGGTATTTCAAGATATCAGGTTTCATTACATGCTCCGATATATCGCAATGAGTAGCTGTATTCTATTGAGTAGGAATCCGGTGCAGAATTCCAATACCTTAAGCAAACATGCAACCCCACACCAAACATATTCTTATATTACGATGGATATTTTGAGTACACCTCTGATTAAGCATTAACCTTATAGACTGCACACTCTACCACATTAGAGAGTCATTTGTTTCACTGGTATCTCAATAAAATTCATTGATAACTGTTTTTATTTTTGATTCAAAATACATCCTGTGACGAATTAATCCGAACTTTTGTTGGACATTAAAAAATAACATTTATTTTAACACAGACAAAACAATGGGTTTACAATGGACGCGCGAAACAAAAATGCTTATTTTCATATTAAAATTTACGAATTGCTACGAAGACGTCTCAACTAGACGGAGTCCGTGAGCTAACTGTTTCTCATTCTCCTCACATGCGCAAGCGCAGTATTGAAGGACTTTTTAACAGGAAACTTCCGGGTCTGCAGCCGGCCATTCTAGACTCTTAGGCGCTAAGATGTCACAGTCTATTTCCTCCCTCCTCAAGATTCTTTTTCTGCAGAGACAGACACCTGCAAAAAAGATACAAAACAGCAGCAACAGAATTTTCGCGAAGGCAACAACTCATGCCCAAAGCAATATGCAAGTAGACCATACACCCTTAAGATCCTGGCTGTGTACCGCCTACTCTAAATTAAAAAAAACATATCATAATTTTAACAAAGTATAATCAAAATTTTTACTCAGTGATAATCATCAAAGAAGAAATTCAATTTCAAAATATTTACAGATTTTCAATTCAAATTTAAAACTTTTTTGCAATTCAAATGTATCAATATACACTAGGAATAAAATATTTTTATATATGCAAGATATCACAAATACAAACACAAAAAAATAGCACTTTATTTTTGTACGTGAGGTGTACGACTTAAATTATCAGTGTTATATGCTGTTTTCCCTTTCTATGGACTACCTCGTAATCCTGGATCACAGTAAATTCAACTTTGTCTCGTAACTTTTATGCTTTCTTCAAACGACTTTTAGATTTGTCTAAGCATTCAGTTATTTCACCAACCAAACTTTCAGTTTCAACGTCCTCAAATATCACTGTCCCTAAGGGCAATTTAGTTACACTTACAGCAACTTCCTTGTTGTTTCGAGTCTGTATTCCAAATTCAACATCATCGCCAAGATTAAGATTTGTGAACACTTTGCATTCACTAGAGTGGAAAAACATATCCTTTACATCACCCCTTTTAATAAAACCAAATGTTCCTTTAAGAGCACAGATAACACCACGGTATCTCACAGGTAAGGGCTGTTCCGAACGCATTTTACAAGGTCTAAGGTTTCTTGTATTTTTGTCAATAGGAATACTAAAAGTGATCTTTTTAGGAGGATGAAACTCTACACTACCATCAACATTTTCAGCAGAATAGGGCCGTTCACCACGATTTTCATAAGCAACTTTACCTTCAGTATTTTCCTTTTTTTCAGTGGTTTCAAATCCAGAAACTGTCTCTTTACACATTATTTTACAAACAGAACTAGCAATTGGTTTTCCAGTACGACGATTATGAGTAATTTTAAATTCAACTGCATCACCACGTTTTAAATTATCAATATTTCCAGAAAATTGACTGTAGTGAAAAAAATATATTGCTTGTCTTTCGCAACATTGTATAAAACCATATGAACGTAACAAATTTTCAACGATTCCAGTCTCTTTAGGAGTAACACTGCTAGAACTAAAACGGTTACTGTTACAAGGGCAGTCGTTTTTCGATGTTTCATTTAAATATGGAGAACTTTGGCACTTGGGCGTTGCAGAGTCTTTTACTTCAATATCAGAGCCTTTGTCTTTTTTCATATCTTCTATAAGTACAACGGTCTTGTTACTTAGTAAGTAGCGTTCTTTATCTAAGAAGTTATCCTTGACAGCAGCTTTGGTTATAACATGACCCAACTCACACACTAAATTTACTTCCGCTATAGGCAAGCAAATAGGGTTACCCGCTAAAGGAGATGCTACCCATACATGTTCACCCGTATACATGTGTGGCTTAACAAACTTCCTAGGAATTAGATCTATGCTGGCTCCTGTGTCTCGTAAGATGGAAATCTGAGACCCATTTACAGTCCCAACACTAGTGTAAGGAGACATCAAATCTATTATTCCCTTTCCCATAATTTCGTTAGCAGCTATGATTTCAGTTTTCTTCAACTTAGGACATTGAGGTCTAAGATGATCATAGGAATTGCATTCATAACATTGAAGTTGCTTTCTTTGTTCAAAATTTTTCTCTTTGTAATCTTCTCTGTTTACTTCTGTTTTCCCAAAGGGTTTGTTTTCTCCCTCAAACTTACGAAAACCAACGGATGTTTTCTTGATACCCTCTGTATTCTGGGAACCTTTAGTATTTCTGGGTGTAAGACTCTCCTTCAAGCTTTCAAATTGATCTATTTTTTTAGCTAATTCTAACGGAGAATTTAAGTCCATCCACTCCTCCAGAAAATGTTCTTTTACTTCCGACGGCACTCGTCTCTTCATCTGCTCAGTGATATGCAAGTCTCTGAGTTCTTCAAAAGTTTTGATTTCCAAATCAGAAACCCATTCATCATAGTAGCTTGTAAGTTCATGAGCGTAACTTCTCCATGTTTTATCCGGGACTTTTTGATGACGGTAAAACATCTGCTTCAATTTCTCAGAACTCATTTTATACCTCTTAAGAATAATATCTTTCACATAATCGTAATTCTTTGCATCTTCAGGCGATTCTCTAGCCATCATGCTCGAAATTTCCGAAGGCAATACGCCTAGTAAATACGGCACCCAATCTTCTTTAGGCACACCTGCCATCTCAGCTCTTCTTTCAAAATTTATTAAATATAGACCCATTTCATCTTTCTTTTCCTCAAATTTCGGGGTAATTTTGATGAGCTCAATTTTATGATTTGGCATCCGTTCTCTATTAGATAGTCCTAGCTCACTTGCAGCTTGCATTTCTAGCTTTTTCTTCTCTAAAGCTATTTCTTCCATTCGAATATTACGTTCTTCCCTTTCTTTTGCTTCTTGTCTGGCAATTTCTTCTTTTGCTTCTTGTCTGGCAATTTCTTCTTTTGCTTCTTGTCTGGCAATTTCTTCTTTTTCGTTTGCTTCTCGTCTGGCAATTTCTTCTTTTTCTTTTGCTTCTTTCTCTCTCTTTATCCTATCTTCCATAATACGAGTTAAAGAAATTTTAACTTCCTCTTCATAGTTTTCACTGTTTAGGATTATTTTCCTTATCTCAACCAGTTTACGATTATACGATACTTTTTCACAAAGTTCATCTGCGAGTTCGAGGAGGTCTTCTTTTCTCCCACGAGAAAGAAAAGCCATGATCGATGAATAACTTATTAGTAAACAATCCAATTTTGTTATCATAAATATAGTTACCAATATTTTCTAATAACTATATGATTCACAAAATATATTCAATGCCAAATATGCTTCAAATACTAGATAAGATTTAATATCAAACACAATTCTCAAATATAATAACAGAATCTTAAACTATATCGTAGCATATACAATACACAAGATGCAATATATATAGTTGCAATTAAATATTATTTTTCTTTTACTAATGCGTAATTACCATATGTAATTCAAATTATCTGATTCTTTTCAAATCATTAAATGCACAAAACACAAAATTTCAGTAAAATCAAAACGAAATTTAAATTTTCGTTCACTTTCGATTTGGCACTTTTTGGCCGTGACTTTATCCACTTGATAATATCTACTTAGTAGAACATGCAAATTCACTTTATCATCAACTTCTATTAACTTTCATAAAGACAAAATTTAAATAACCACAAAATAAAATTGGATATGTAGTCATTTCTTTTTGTTTGTTTTTTTAACCAAAACTATTTAGGCTCTTTGCCTCACTAATTCCGGTAAGCCAGAACCTCAATAAATTTAATTTAATACAAGGGTGGGCCTACCTGCATTTCCTGCTTTCTTGCTTCCATCCGACTTCCAGGACACCAAAACTCTAGTCTGTGACGAATTAATCCGAACTTTTGTTGGACATTAAAAAATAACATTTATTTTAACACAGACAAAACAATGGGTTTACAATGGACGCGCGAAACAAAAATGCTTATTTTCATATTAAAATTTACGAATTGCTACGAAGACGTCTCAACTAGACGGAGTCCGTGAGCTAACTGTTTCTCATTCTCCTCACATGCGCAAGCGCAGTATTGAAGGACTTTTTAACAGGAAACTTCCGGGTCTGCAGCCTGCCATTCTAGACTCTTAGGCGCTAAGATGTCACAATCCTTATTCTTACAACAGTTAAAATAACAATGCACAAAACAGCTAGCAACAGCTACTGATATAATTAAATTATTAAAATTCGTTAAACATTTGGCAATATGCTTAATTTTACCGCCAATGTCATTTTTAACAATTAATAATTGTTAAATTTATTTAATAACTGTTATTTTTAATAATTGACTGTTAAACAAGCTTTTCAAAATAGTTGTTAATAACAGTTATCGCAAGTTAGCAATAACTGTTCGTAAAATCAGTTATTTGATTAATCATTGTTCTGATATACACCACGACTAGAAGGTAATGTCCGTTAGATTACATAAGTGATATTTTGAAACATTTTTCAAAAATTGTTTTTTTTTTGGTTTTCACACGATCTCAACTTTCGGATGCCCCTGAAATAACCGAAGTGACGAAAATTTAAATGTAGCGCAAAAAAAAAATCACCCGAAAGAAAATTCATCCCGGTTTTCCCGGGTTAATGTGGTTGTACTTGGATGTGGTTGTATACGTGTCAATAATTTTTTTGCCATCACTTGCCTCATTTTCTGTCAAATGTCTATTTTTGTGTAGTAGAATGCTTCAGCCTTACTTAATCCGTGTCTTACAGCTGCAAGTCGCACGGAATCCGATCCAATAAATCAACCATTTAAAAAGTTTAGATCTTTGCATTTTTCTAGAGGAAGTAAGTATACAAACTAATCTTTTCTACTTCATTCCAGTATTATTCGATTCAAGACCTCGGAATAGAATGAACTACTGTAAATACTCGTCCATGCCTGTAGATTCCCTCATTAGCTAGAGCGGTGGGAAATAAGCATCAAAGCATCATCTGTAAAGTAAAACAACTTACAAATGATCTTCCATCTACTTTTTACCTAGACTCAGCCAAATTTATGAAATTGGCTTCCCCTAAATGGTACGCATTTTGAAAACAGTTTGGATCGATGATTAATATCCAAAGGATTTGATATATAAAATTAAAGATGAGAAAAGTAGTGAAAGATGAAGAAAACCGATGGACATTTAATTTAATTGGAAGTTTTAGAACAAAAAAATTAAATGCTGCAGAAAACTGTATTTAGAACATACTATTTTATTCCAGAATGTTAATTTAAAATTGAGTTCTTTTCTCGTAATTATTTTTATTCTGACGATATGGGGTTTATACTAGTCTTTCGTACCTCCCTTGGGTATTTAACTTTTCTGTGTCAGTTAAAACTTTCATTATTAATTTTTTTGCTTTAACGTTCTTATCAGTTCATATATTTTTGCCTGCGCGTTTTCATTCTTATGTATAACATGTGAAACATTTTTGTTCGCTCCCCTAAATGTAAATCTTTTCATGATAATTCTTTTCATTCAAACCACCATAATGTACCCCATTTTCTGCTTTTTAAAAATTGTTGAAATCTACTGCTGCTTGAGACATACTGTATTATATGAGTTCTTATATCGCATACATTAAAAAGTCACGAGACATACGGAAAGTGAGAAGAGTAAAAGCTGACGATAATATTCCCTTTTATGGAGAACTATTCATTAAACATCAAAGTGAGCCGTAATGTCTTTTCATTGACATGAATTGCAGCTCAATCTTGGTAGTATAACTATACCAAGAGAGCTCATCTTTGAATAGTTATCTTCAAAATATCCTCAAAATTGTTTTTATTTAGTTAATTTGGTTCACACTTACTTTTTATCTATATAATGATTTGTTATAGCGGTTAAATCCGGCCCGCATGCTGTACATCCCTGCCGTAGATCTTAGACCAAATATATAGATAATCCCATTTTATGTAACACGGCAGAATCTATATATTAATACGTGAAGAAAAAACTTTGTACCCCTTTTTAAGCACATTGCGTGCACGGAGGAGTATGAGATTTCGCATAATTTGCCACCACATAAGTTAGTATTGAAAGTTAATTGCATCGTTTTGCTGATCAGTAAGTTAAATACAAAGGAAGCATTAGTCAATGGAACAAGAATGCGCATCAAATTTATGCATCGTAATACTATTGATTGCGAAGTTTTAACTGGAACCGCACGCAATAAGAGAATTTTGATTCAACGTATAAATTTAACATATTCCGGAACTATTTTACCATTTAACTTTCAAAGAACTGAATTTCTAATTATACCTGCATATGCGATGACTATAAATAAGTCTCAAGGACAAACATTCGAAAAAATTGGAATTTTATTGAGGCAGCCAGTATTTACACATGGTCAATTGTACGTCGCAGCAAGTAGAGTTCGATCATTCGATGGTTTGAGATTTTATATTTCAGAATATAACGGTCAAGGGCATTTAGCAAGCGATGAAAGAGTTTTTACAAAAAAAATCGTCTACACAGAAGTTTTGAATCATTAAATTCATTGTCGAACTATTTCAAGTTCAATGGACAACATTTATTTTTTTAACCACCCAGTTTTTTTGTTTCAATAAAAAATATATAAAAAAATACGAAGCACTTATTCCTTATTTCATTTTATTTTTTATTTAAATTTTATATAATTTGAAAAAGATAGGCAAATTATCTGTGTAGCCTTGGCGAAACCTGTAGCCAGTATAGCAATAAAAAAACCAAGAAAATGTCAAACAACGCGTTATTGTTTTTTAGATATGGCTTAACCAAGCTATACCGAATTTTTCCTATGACGTATTTGTACATGCTCGCAGCTTACGTAATAGAACAAAATTAAAAAAAATTATATGCAATGAATATAGAGGTATACTCTTTGACGAAAGAACCTTATTAACGTTCAAACTTAAAAATTAAATGATTTATGGTCGAATTTCGACCACTGGGCGACCACTAGTAGTTATTAAAGCATCAAAAGCCAATGAATACAGCTAACAAGCGAACTTTGTACCTTTATTTAGATTCAGCCAAAATCTCGAAATTCGCTTTCCCAGAATTGTAATATCCCTTGGCTTCGATTTCAGATCGCTATCCAAAGGATTCGTTTTACGAAATGTAGCATAAGCATGGTGTAGGGCAAGGAAATTCCGATGAAATTTAATTTGTTTTGAAATTTTATTGCAAATTTAAAAGTGCGCCAAGTGTGTTTAGAAGTTAATCCAAAAATGTTTATTTTGAAATGAGTTTTGTATTTATTTATCCTGACAATAGTGCTCGAACGTTATTTAGTTTTTGTATTCTGCAACGTCGAATTCTGTAAGAAGACGTCATGGTCAAAGCTCGGATTTTAATTCATCGGTAAATAGCACCCTTTTCCATTCTCCATGGAGGACGCGGTAGCCCGGTTGGAAGAGTAAAGGATTAGCAACCGGAGGGTCAAGAGTTTGAATCCAACCAAAAGACCGTCGCGTAAATGGGGGGCTGGTGCACGTTAAATCTGTCGCTGCCTCAAATGTCCTCACGTTGGATTGGCGTGGAAGTTTGGAGAGTGGGGTGGCAGTTAAGGTGTGACTTCGTCACCTGACGGTGGTTCAAAATTCGTGGTGTTGTCTTCGGTTCTTTCCCTTCGGGTTTGATTCCGGACCGTCACCAATGGCCCATCGTGTTGCTCCAGTGCGACGTTAATTAAATACCTACCAACCAATCGTGCTGTGTGTATTCTGTGGTACACAGGGTGGAACTTTTCTTCGCAAATAAAAATATTTTCATCTGATAGTCTGATGAAAAAAGTGGCTCTGATGAAAGCAGTTGAGTATTGACAAAAGCACATTGCTCATTTCGTGGAACTCCTACGCTGGCGAGCTTTCAGGAAAAGTTTCGAGGTTGGTCCTGTCTTCTCTCTCACAGTACGTTTTACTTCTATGATTAAAGTATCTACACACGTTTTACGTGTAAGATTAATCAAACTTACGCTGATTAGTCTGATTTACTGGGAGGATTAAAGCCCCTTGAGCACTCTCATTGAACTCGACTTTTCGTCTAAGCCAGAAGTCCATGGACTACGGCTCGCGACCCACATGCGGCTCTTTGGTTGCGTACATGTGGCTCTGAAATGAAAATAAAACTAGGATTCATAAACATTTTAAAGGAATAATGGTGATTCCATTGATACATATACGAGGAGTGTTCAAATGAAAAGGTACGAAACGTCGTAAAAACCAAACCGGTTGAAATTTGAATATGCCGCTTTGGGATAACGTAGTGAGACATCTAAGGAAGCGAATGCACGAGTAACGGCGTGGTTGTGCGCATGCGCCCGCACATGATACAGAAGCATGCAGTTGTGTGTTCCGTCCAACTGACGCGGCAGTGCGTGTGAGGACATCATGGCGTTCACATTGCAAAATTCGACGATTGAGGAGCAGCGAGGTGTTATCAGATTTCTGATTGCGGAAAGTGTTAAACCGGTAGGTGAGACACTCCGTAGCCTACGCAAGTCCATCAAGAGCAAACGGCCTGGGCTGCTCACGGAGGGAGTGATTCTGCTCCACGATGACGCGCGTCCACACGTCTCCAGGATCACACAAAGTGTACTGGCCAAGTTCAAGAGGGAGCAGCTTGAGCATCCGCCCTGCAGCCCGGACATATCGCCCTACAACTTCCATCTGTTTTGTCCGCTAAAAAACATCTCAAAGGGAAGCGCTTCAACTCGGACGACGAACTGAAGGACACAGTGGAGGACTGGCTCTTGTCACAGCCACAGGAATTCTGGGAACAGGGAATCCTTCGGCTCGTGAAACAGTAGGAGAGTTGTGCTCAGTCCTCTGGTGATTACTTTTGAATAAAGACTTCAATTATACCCACAGTGTCATTTCGTACCTTTTCATTGAGCCCTATGAAACTATGATAGTTTTACCATTTATACATATATGATATATGAAACTATGATACCATATATGAAACTATGATAGTTTTGTTTTCATATTCATTTCGGAGCAACCAAAGAGCCGCATGTGGGTAGCGAGCCGTAGTTCATCGATTTTTGTAGTAGCCAAGTGCAAAATTGATTCCAAATTTTAATTAGTCAAGCGGTTCCTATTTTTCGCCAATACAGCCAAAGACCGTCCTGTATATGGGGGCTGGTGCATGTCAATTCTGTCGTGGCCTCAAATGTCCTCACGTTGGTATAGTATTGAAGTTTGGAGAGTGGGGTGCCAGCTCAAGTGGTGTTCTCGTCATCTGTCCGTGGTTCAAAATTACTAGGCGTTGTCCTTGGATCTTTCCCTTCGGGATTGATCCCGGACCGTCGCCAATAGCCCGATGTGTTGCTGTAATGCGAAACTAATTATCTCCCTACCTATTTTTCGATTTTTTAATATTCATGACTGAAAACATTTGTTCACAGCTACTTAGTTGTGTGTATGTGCAATTTTTAAAAATTACCTATTATGTGACTATTATTACCCGATGTAAGGATGTGATGTAAATATTCTGTATCCCTGTAAATACCCCTTATACATTGTCAATAAACATCTTTAATTGCCAAGCACGTCTCTCTTCACCCATTCTACAGCAAATGAGAGTTCCGCTTTACGTGATTATTGATTCCGCATTCATTATAATTGAAATGAAATATGAGTAACGCACTTTGCAGTCAATATATGTTAGCAAATAAGATAGTTTGTTACAGATGCTGTGTGCAGGGCTGCTAGCTTTAATTAAATTAAGTACACTTAAATAATTGCAGTGAATCAGATACTTAAATTAATAATATCAATAGTTAAAAGTATTAAATCAGCCATTCAAATCGTGGAACAAGTATGGAAACTGATTCTCGATTTGTATCTCTCTCAAGGTTTATTCGATTCTGTATTTACGTTTTTGATTTCCATTGCTATAAGCAAAACAAATCAAAACTCAAGACATTTTCTAACTAAAAAATTTCGTGACCAATCTCCAGCCGTTTTATTCCCTTCAGATTTCCCCAACAGTGACCTCAAACATTATTTCCATAACCAAATAGTTTTTCTGATAAATTATTCTCAGGGACAAGGTAGCCCGGTTGGAAGAGTAACGGACTATCAACTGGAGGTTTGCGAGTTCGAATCCAGCCAAACACCGTCGTGTACAAAGGGGGCTGGTGCACGTTAAATCTGTCGTGGCCTCAAATGTCCTCACGTTGGCGTGGTGTGGAAGTTTGGAGAGTGGGGTGCCAGCTCAGGTGTTGCCTCGTCATCTGACCGTGGTTCAAAATTACGTGGTGTTGTCCTCGGATCTTTCCCTTTGGGATTGATCCCGGACCGTCACCAATAGCCCATTGTGTTGCTCCAGTGTGACGTTAATTGAAATACCCCCCCCCCCCCTGATAAATTATTCTCAGGGACAAGGTAGCCCTGTTGGAAGAGTAACGGACTATCAACTGGAGGTTTGCGAGTTCGAATCCAACCAAAGACCATGCGTACAAAGGAGGCTGGTGCACGTTAAATCTGTTAGGGCCTCGTTGGCGTGGTGTGGAAGCTGAGGTATTGCTCGTCATGCATCGTGATTCAAAATTACGTGCCGTCCTCGGTAGGTAGGTATTTTAATTAACGTCACACTGAAGCAACACCACGGGCTATTGATGACGGTCCGGGATCAATCCTCAAGGGAAAGATCAGAGGACAATACCACGTAATTTTGAACCATTGTCATACGACGAGGTGTTGTTCTCCGGTTCTTTCCTTTTGGGATTGATCCCGAACCGTCATCAATAGCCCGTTGTGTCGATCCAGTGCGACGTTAATTAAAATACCTACCTAATAGATGATTCTCAACAGGAAGTATTTATTATTGTTTTCTTGTTTAAGTTATGGGGGAATACCCTAATGGAATATAATTATGCAGGGTGGACATAAGATAACTTTCACTTTTTGGAGGCATCTGTAGCTAAATCGAATAAACCGTGGTAATGGTACTTAACGTCACTCTAGAGCAATACAATGGGCTATTGGTGACAGTCCGGGATCAATCTCCAAGTAAAAGATACTAGGACAACACCACGTAATTTTGAACCACGGTTAGATGACGAGTCGAATAAACGGACTGAATCAAATTCGGTATTGATACTTTTGAAGACATGGAGATGTATTCCGCGAAAAAGATTTAGTGCCAAAAGTCGCCGATAAGAGCAATGTTTGAGTAGAAGACAGTCGAACATTTGTATTAAGTGCAGATAAAATGGATTAGGCAGTTTCGATACGTCACTTGCAACCACGATACTAATTACAACTGTATATATGGCGTGTTGCAATTAAAAAAACTGGCAATAGACACACAGATTAATATGGACACAACGCCCAGGATACAATCTGATGTGGAAGTTTGAAGAGTGGGGCCGTCGTGGCTCAGTGGGTATGCCCATTGCGCTAGCAAACTTCGAGATGCAGGCGGCGCAGGTTCTATTCCTGCCAGGTGCATTCCTCCCTGGGTGTATTTCTCTCTTCTGTGTCAGTAAAGCTTTCACTGTGTGTGTGTCAATTACTTGATATTGTATGTCCTGTGTCAATTATTGGATATTGTAATTAGGAAGAATGGAGAAAAATGCCTGATTCTGCCGCTATAAGTCTCAAAGAAATCAACCAACCAGCCAAAGTTTGGAGATTGGGGTGCCAGCTCAGGTGTGACCTCGTCATTCGACCCCGTAGTTAAAAATTACGTGATGCTGTCCTCGGATCTTTCCCTTGGTTATCTATCCCGGACTGTCGCCAATAGCCCGTGTGTTGCTCCAGTGCGACGTTAATTAAAATACCTACCTACCCAGGAAACAACTTTCCATGCACCAGAATCGGGCTCTCACATAGACCAATTTCAATGTGCTGACTTTGTGTGCAACAAATTGCATCGGGTGCGCGTCATGATCTACAGTTGAGCGTAATGAGTCGGTTAGCACTGAAACTCGCGTCAGAGAACTCACGATGACAAAACACAGATCATCTCTCGGAACTCAGAGGTTATCGAAGTGTAGAGCAATGTTTGCGGCTCCCTTTTGGGATTGATCCCGGACCGTCACCAATAGCCCGTTGTGTTGCTCCAGTATGACATTCATTAAAATACCTACCTCTAAACTATTCTCAATTGCAATGTGTGAATTAATTTACTCTAGATTTATAGTTCCTTCTGTCTATACATTCTGTCATATCAAACTCGGAGGTTATGAAAACGAGTCGAATTTCTGCAGTCCCTCGACTCCGAGACGCATTGAAAGGGGCCTAGTGCACGATAAATACGTCGTGGCCTCAAATCTGTTGGCGTGGTGTGTAATTTTTAGAGTGGGGTGCCAGTTCAGGTGTGACCTCGTCATCTGACCGTGTTCAAAATTACGTGGTGTTTTCCTCGGATCTTTCTCTTCGGGTTTGATCCCGGACCGTCGTCAATAGCCTGTTGTGTTGCTCCAGTGGGACGTTAACTAAATATCTACCTACCCAGACACATTGCTTGCAAACCTTTTAATTTTAGCACACTCAATTCACAGTTGGTTGCGAGATCATACTGTTACCCACGGTTAAGTATTAGATACTTATGTACGAAGCATGTAAACAATTGTCAGTTTGAAAAGAGTCTTTGTAGCTAGGTACGTAGTTAATTAAGGAGCAACACAACGGTCTATTTCCAACGGTCTGGGATCAATCCTGAAGGGAAATATCCAAAGATAACGTCTCGTAATTTTGAACCACGGTAAGATGACGAGAACAACACTGGTACTCCACTCTCCAAACATCCATATCACGCCAACGTGAGGGCATTTGATGCTACGACAGATTTAAAATGCACCAGCCTCCGTGTACACGACAGTCGTTGGCTGGACCGATATTCGATCTCGCAAAATACTGCCTTGGAATGCCGTAGGGGGCAATGCAATATTATATTTCAATCATCTTCAAAAATATAAACGTTTCTTTCCAATAGCACTAAGCCGTTAGCCATATTTGCTTCGAGTCAGAAAAATCCTCTCGGTTTGATCTCTTTGCTTCGAAGTTTTGACAGCTCATCTTTCTCATCACTAGAAATCATATTTCTCTCTGGCCAATATCTTCGGCAGTGGATTAAATCTTTTTTATTCCCTCTTCTATATCCGAAAGAAAAGGGGAAGGAAGTGATGTTGGAAATCAATGTAAGTTAGAATTTCATTACAAGTCCCAACGTTACGTCTCTGAATTGGATTGCATGATGGGATTTCTCGAATCCTGGGCTTAGTTGTCTCCCTGCTGTCCGCTTGACCGGAAAGTTTTATTATTATTTTGTCTTGAAGCGTTGTCGGAAATAAAACTAGACTAAAAGAAATGAGGTCTGGGGCCCACCTTTATAAATACGTTCTTCTCAGTAGCTCACAGCCTTTCTCCCCGAGGATCTTGAAATCCAAGGTCGTGTTTCTGAAAGTAATGGAACATTCATATCAATTCGAAACCAGGAGAGATTGATGCAAGTTCTTGTCTTGCTTTACTGGCAAATTAAAATGAAATTGATTTTGAAATGAAATATGAAATCTCTTGTTTCAAACTAAAATTTGAAAACCTTTTTAGTATTTTATTTCTAATACGAGAGGATTTTCTGTAAAACTGAGTAAAGATGGCGGTAGCGTTTCTATGGCGGACCGTGTTTCCTCTATGTATTCCGATTGTGACCTCACTTGGCTTAGCTTTCAAATACGATTTCAGTACGTCACCAGAAAAAGATTCGGAAGAATGAATTCGGAATTGATTTGTGTAAAAAATTTATATTGTAAGCCGAACTCGGCTAAAATGACGATAAACTACTAATTTAAGGTAACCCTTATATGCGAATGGGTAGCATTGGGTGATGAAAATAGAATCTGCACTTTTCGGCAATGAAAATCATTCTCTCAGAAAAAACTTTTATGCTATCCTTGTCAATGAGGTATTTTTACGTCATGTTAAATACAGACTGTTGATGGCTTTGTGGAGAGTAGGTCTTTCCCGTTTTAATTTGGGAGGTACCAGCGCATCCTATGAGAGTGCTTTTTTGTAAGGCTAATACAGAGGGCGCTGATGTTTTGGTAACCCCTTTCGTAACTTAGCATACATATCCGTATCGAATTTTTGAAAAATGATTTTCCCATTGATATGAGTGTACAACTGACTAATATGAGGGTCGAATCAAGTGCAGTATAGGTTTATTATCATACTTGACCCACCTGGTGGTTATAATCTACGGGTTCAGATAGCTTTTAAATTTATTTTTCTTTCATAGTGAATCTTTTGAAGATATTTTCATCTTTTGAAACAGATTCTCATCTTACGTATTAATTTAACAATATCGATATCTAGTACATTGCAGTACAGTCAAATAGGTAGTTTCTCCAATTTTTATCTTTTCGAGTTGACTTCGCCATAAGAAAGGATCATAACATATATTTCGAATTTGTCAACAAGTGCGTCAATATGGCATGTTTGAACCCTTTTTCCATCCCCATGGAAAATGGGTTAACCTCCTTTTTTTACGGCGATAGACATCGCAGACTCTGCAAAGGTTCTCGTCATAATCTCATTCGCAATTACCAATAGCAGTATTGCCGTGCAAAAGTGATGCTTACAAATCCCAACTGAACAGCAGCTTGGATTGTATTCTAAGTGTTTCTGCCAAGCTGTGCCGATTCATTACGACACAAATTCGTTACTCACACTATGATTGGACATGAGAACAGAAACGTTCCTGGTTGATCGCCTGTAAAAAATTGCTACTTGTGCACATTATAACTACCAGTTTGATAAAAAAAAGAAATTTTTATAAATAATATCTGTGAGCAATGTAAGAACGAATTCTCCTTCAGCCTAACATTCGCAAGTGTAATTAAGTGGACCGCGTTCTGCACCAATAAGCTTGGGAAAAGGATTCGACGGGACCACTAAATTTTTTCACGACTCTATCTGTTAAATTTAATCGTAAACTTCTACCTAACTTCTAAGAACATCAGTGGCGCCGCGGTCTTGCCCGCCAGCCAATTCGATCACCAAAGTTAAGCATCCTCGGACGTGAATAATACTTGGGAGGATGACCACTTAAGTGCTGGCACGATCCGAAGTGGCATTTAATTTTGGTTCCGCTGATTAATTAAGATATCCGGCCCCTTCCACCCCTTATTTTTATTTAAAAATTATTCTTTCTATAAACTTTCTTTTCCGATTTTTTCCCTTTTCCGATGAGATGATCTGCTTGGCAGCGGTTGCTCCGTAAGTGATATGTCCAGTCCAGAAAAGAACAAATTCTTACGTGATGTTAAAACAAGAGCGAAGTCCTGAACTTCGCTAGCTATTAACAAATCTTAGGGCGTTGAATAAGTTCGGAGAGTTTTCCTCGCACAGACGTATTTCAATGCGACCAGGAGTGTGTAATTAAAGCTCCAGTTTACTTACACGCTTTTTTCGATGTTCTGGTAACCGAGTAGTTGACATACTGGTTCTCGGTTCAACAGCTGCTGTTCGGAATCCACTTCAACCCGTAAATTCAGGGTCTAGTCTTCATGTGGCAAAAGAATGACAGCGACAAAACAAACCAATTTCTCAGAAAAATTTAACTGTTTCCACAGCACACAACCTGTCACGAGAATTATTAATTTTCGTGACAGGTTGCCGACAGACTTCACGAAAAATAATAATTCTTGTGAAGAGAAGGTGGCGTACAACTCAATTCCACTCTATTTGAGACTGGAAGAATAGGAGCCATTTTTTTGTTTTCCGCTTAATATTCTGATGTATGTAATGCAGCATGCCATGTTCTGTTTTGCCGTGTAATAAATGTTTTCTATTGGATTTTTCGAGTTTGTGAAGTCATTCATGGTTAAAAGAACCTCTCTGTTTTCACACTTGACTTAAATTGAAGTGACTCACGAATACTTATTTTCTTTCAATAAATCGTTTTTCTGTCTTACGCTTAAAATTGGAATAAAAATCTCCATGGCTGGTAAGCATCCCGTTCTTGTATGCATTCTTCTTTTGCTACAGAAGTTCTCGTTAAGTGTCAGACACCAGGTGGGAATTACTTTATCATGGTAATTATTTCTGTCACAAATTCGTGTAAAGGTGGAAAACAGCCTGTTTCAGCATTCACTGAAAGTTCAACAATCGTGAACTGATTCAAAAATAGTAAAATAAGTTACGTTTTTAAACAAATGTAAACGAATGAAATATTTCAAACCACCAGAAGCTCAAATAAAATTCCACTGCATAAGCAATCGAAATCTGCTGGAAATAATCGGCAAAAAACCCCTCTTAGTTCTAATTCTTCTATTTCCAATTATCAAATAATGGAGTTTTCTTTTTTTTAATTTTCAACTGAAGCAGCAGATTTATATCAACGGAGGCTTTTTAACCTTTCAATACAATATTACTTATTTTTCCATTCTAAAAGTTTATAAATCACATGATGGTGTACTTTCACCATTCTGCAATTGCTTTCGATGGCACCCATTACTGTAAATCCTGCATCGTACGAGTTAGGATGGCACAAAAAGAATCGAAACTCAAGACGCAATTTTCCATTTCTGGTGCTCGTCCGTTTTTATCCTACTCCAAGAAAACCATCAGTGTCCTCAAACAACGATTATTACTTCCGCAACCCCAAACACAGTATTTTTTAAAACTATTCTCAACGGCAAAGAATTCATCTTTCTCTTCATTTAAATTATGGAATACTTCTGTCATCTCGCGAAGCTCAGGTTTTTAAAAAGCAGTACCTCATGTAAGCAAACAGCAGTACACTCATGTCCAAAAGTAAAGCATAATTGCTGTTTGTGTGAATATTGCAGAAAATCTATCGGAATGGAAGGAAACGCGGTATGCTGGTGTAATAGGGTTGTAGAAGAAGATAACAATGCAAAACAAGGAAAATAATGACTTATTATCCAAAGAAAATGGTTGAAAAAAAAGAAAAAGGTTCACAATACGAGTGCGAACTTTGGTGGAACAAAATGATTAAAACAATGTGATGCTGGAGTTTAATACGGTGTGTGGGAACCTCTGGTAGCCACGCATGCTGCACAACGATTTCCCATAATTTCGATGAGGTTATGGATGAGTAGTGTGCTCAGAGTTACAAGCCTCACGGAGAGCAGTTTTCAATTCCGGAACGGAGTTTGGTGGGTGGCGGAGGGCTGCAATATGTCTCCCGAGCATATCCCACACATGCTCTATAGAATTCAGATCAGGAGAGTTGGCAGGCCACTGCTGCGGGGGATATCTTCACTTGGATGGAAGGCTGCACAGTGAGGAGGCGCATTATCATCCATGAATATGAAACCAGGACCGACAGCACCTCGAAACAGGCAAACGGTAGGCTCAAGGACTTCGTCTCTGTGTCTTTGACCGGTAACAGATCCCGTGACAAAGATGTGGAGGTTTGTGCGGCCGTCCAATACGATTCCCCCTGAAGGAAAACGATATCGTTCCGTGATGTTTCTCAGGTGAAAACGTGTTCCACATTCTCTCCAGGTCGTGGTACGACGAGAATCAGTTTGCCGACTAAATCTGGACTCGTCACTGAACATGACATCGCCCATTACAATAATTCGTCCCTTCACAAACATATCAAGTTGGCATCTTTGTGACATCTTTCCTCCTTATCGATTGTTAACAACGCTCCTTACCACAGTAATTGCGAAATTTCTGTCTAAACTGGCCATGCCGCTCGAGGCCGTTTTATATTCGTTCGGACGTGCGCCGGTGCTTTGCTTATGTCGACGTCGACTAAGCTGTTTTGCATATGCATAATGTCTTACCTTCGTCATACGATTCTCCACAAATGATTTTGAACCATTGTATCCATATCCTCCAATTTTTTCACATTTTACGAATTATGCTTAACTTTTGGACAAGAGTGTATTAGATAGGTTTCAAGTGGCACGGGGGAAAAATTAGGCCGCCAAACAAATTCCAGGAAGGTAAGACAGTCGTATCTACCTCACCTGTACCGAAATTGAAACGAGAAATTCTTTGAGCTGAATATTCATTGACCAAAGATTTAAAATACAATTAATACAATAATTAAAGTAGCACAACACAGAGTGGATATGAGAGCTCATGCCTTTTAGTTAGGAAAAAAGTATTTACACCGCTCGGCACACAAGTGTCCTTTTACTAATTTTAAGTCCGATAATTTTTTAAATTCATCTCCGAAAGAAATATATATCAAGTTCAAGATAAATTCAATTGGTAAATAAGATAATAATCTGAATGGCGGCATTTTTCGATTGGTTCGAGAACGCATTGGTCTGCATGCTAATCCTGACTGTCCCTTTTGTTCGACGGGGAGCTTTATGGATTTTAGTCATATTTTATCTTGGACTTTTATCTGACGATCACATCTTAGTTGACGACCTTTTTAGCCGGGCTAATTTGCACTGGGCTTGCCCTTAGGAAATTATGGTCCCTGGACCTTTCCTGAATTAGGAAAAACAAAACGTTTAAGTAATGCTTATATCTTTGAAGAGCAAAGTAGATTTCTGCAGATTTATTATAACACAAGTTATAATCACTGCTAATTTTACGACTGATAATGTCTGACAGAGAAGTAATTAAGTCCTGGTAATAACCTATAACAAATTTTCTTCATACGCAATTACAACTACCAGTTCAATTAAAAAGGAAAATTGCATGAATAAAATCTTCGAATGTATTAGAAGTGCAATGTTCATACAACAAAATGATGGTTTTAAGGAAGAGGCGTCCGAAACTTCTCTTCTGGTGATGAATATATTGAAATAGTACTCGGTCTAAACGTACAATAACAAAACGCTAATGATTATTTTACCTTATTTATTTGACAGAGGATGATCAAAGGGTCGTTTTTGCTTCTTGATCGTTTTCTTCATTAAGGGCCGCGCTCTTTCTTTTGCGCGTCATCTGACCATAGTTCCAAGTTACATAGTTTTCTCGGATCTTTCCTTTGGGGATTGATCAAGGACCGTCGGCAATCGCCCGTTGAGTTGCTCCATCGCGACGTTAATTAACTATCTACTTAATTTTTCGTGAAGGTAGGTAGTTAATGTAGTAGGGGGAGCAACAGAACGGACTATTGGCGATTGTCTGGAATAAGTCTCGAAGGGAAAGATCCAAGAATCACGCCTCGTAATTCTGAACCACGGTCTGATGACGAGAACAACACCTGAGCTGGATCCCCAAACTCCCACACCATTCCAGCGTGACGGCATTTGAGACCAAGACAGATTTAATGTGCACCAGCCCCCGTGTACACGACGGTGTTTGGCTGGATCGAGTTTCGAACTTGCAACCCGTCGGTTGCTAATCCGTTGCTCTTCGAACTGGACCCCTTTTCCTGAAAGTGGCAGCTTATGCTTAAGAGAGGAAAAATCTAACACGAATCATTATAGTATTTAATTAAAAAGTACTTAAAAACATCTTCAACATAGTAAAACAAATCAACATTAGTAAGAATCCTTTTTGATACATATGAATTCCGAAATAAGCAATCAGGAAGACTTACATCCCCACGTGAAAAACTGGATACGCAACCAGAGCGTTTATTGCATTATCTACTTAATCGAGACCCTAGCAACAGTGTATTTGCTGTGAGTAGGCCAGCCACTGGATGAAATCAACCAATGCCAGCGCTCGCGGCGGAAACAACTACTCAGGAGGAGAGCTTAAGAAATACGAACAGGGAGAGGACGTAGTTCGCATGAGCTGGCAAAAAATTGTCTATTGTCATTTCTTTTATTATTGCAAATAAGTCATCTGTAAATTGTTTAATCTAAAAAATTAAAATTGTTTAAAATGATGAGAGTGCCCTCCTCCAATCCATCCAAATCAAAGGACGGAACAATTCGTCCATAATCCACATCCATAATAATTCGTCCATAATCCACATCCATAATAATTCGTCCACTTGAATACTAACGAAGTTTTGTATACAAGTCATTAAATTCGATTGATAAAGGACGAAGCTCATGGATCCAGAAAGTGGTGTCAATTGAAAATTCTATTTCTGAGTTTGATGAAATATAACTAAGAATTAAAAACAATATGAGCACAGTTCCTTTTTTAAGTATCGAATTTTATAGATTGTAAAAGAAACCTGGACTTGAACAGTGTCCAAACATTCTGGCCACTGAACGTTGGGTTGGAAAGTAAGTTTCTGGTTCAATATTGCACCAAGAAACCTTATTCTGACCACCAATTCAATTCTATTTTCTAAGATTTTTGGGTCACGATTGTAGGTTTAGACTTCGGCCGAGAATGAACTGGTTATCTTTGAGATCAAATAATTTTCTCTTCTATCCGAAGGTAAGTGATATGGAAATCAGAATGAGTTAGAATTTCATTACAAGGTTTAACGTTGCCTCCCAATCGGATTGTATATGGGTATTTCTCGAATCCTGTTCTTAGTTGTCTTCCTATTGCCATGCTTGTTAAAAGTTTTTATTTTTTTCATTTTTCCTTAAAGCTGACTTCAGATATAAAACAGACGGAAAGAATTTAAGTTCAAAATCCATTATTATGTAATACGTTTTTCTCAGAAGTCACCATCACTCCTCGAGAATCTTGGAATCGAAGTTTCTGTTTCTGAACGTAAATGGAACATTAATGATATCAAGTCAAAGCCAGGAGAAAGTGATACAAGTTTTTGTCTGGATCAGCTAAATCCGAATTTGAAAAATTGAGATTGTCAAGCTAAATATAGATAGCTCTAATGTTTCGGTGGCAGAACGTTTATTTCTTCTATGTATTCCAAACGTGACGTCACTTGTCATGTCTTTCGAATGATTTCAGAACGTCGTAAAAAAAGTCCAAAGAATGAATTCCGAATTGATTTGTCAATACCAATAAGACAATACGACAAACGTCGCCAATATGTATCTTGAGTGTCGCGATCTCAGCTAGAGGCCATTATTTTTGACTGAATCAACGTTTCTAAAAAGGCTGACGTGATATGTTTATCATGCCTTAAAGTATCGGATTTTTCGTTTAACTTATTCCATGACGCATATCCGACAGACTATTGATCCTGGAAAATATTACTGGTGGTAGTGTTCCTTGGCAATACGTGTTTCCTCTATGTATTTCAATTGTGACTTTGCTTAACTTGTCTTTCGAATACGATTTTAACTCGTCGCCAACAAAAATTCCAGAGAATGAATTTCAAAATGATATGTGATAGTTTGAATGGTCAACGCCAATTTGATTAAACAACAAACCTTTCCAAAACTGCGATGAACTACAATTTAAGATAACATCAATATGTATCGTGCGAGGGCATTTGGGTATCGGAAATAAAACCACTTTTCTTCTGGTTTTTGTTTGTTTACCCTGAAAATCCTTCTCACAGATAGAATTTTTTATACCATTTGAGAGAGTGAATTTTCCATTGAGCTCCTGGGCCGAATGCCTTGTTTCCAGATAACAAGGTCCTTGTGTTTCGATTACGTTAAAGGTTATCAGAAACTTTCAACGATGTAGCAGTCTTGGGTGTCAGGTTATGAAGGAGGTTGTAGTTGCAATTGGTGTGGTTGGAGAAGGCGTTACAATGAGCGGTAGGCAAACCCATCACTCGAGTGAGAAAATACCAGAGTTCAGAATACCTGTGGATAATGCAGTTAATAGTATACCATCCATAAATCAAAGAGGTTTTATTCTGTAAAGCTTAATACAGAGAGCACTGATGCTTTTGGGGTGAGAAGGTTTTTCTGTAAGACTAATGCAGGGGGCACTAATATTTTAGTAACCTCTGTTCTAAATTATGCGTACTCCATATTCGTTTTGAAAAAATGTTTTTCGACCTACCAGTGTTAATTTGTGAGTAATCTGTGAGCCGAATCCAATACAACACAGGCTTATTGACATATATGACCTTCTAAGTTCTGAAAACATTTTTAAAGTTTTGAACAAAATGGATAGCGAAAGCTTTGGAAGCAGATTTTCATCTCACAATAATTGTAACATCAATGTTCTTGTTCATAGTTGCCAGTAGCAGTACTTCCATGATAGACATTCATTCATAACTGTTTAAGTGATGCTTATAAATCATCATTAAAGAGCAAATTGAATTGAATCCTAAATTTCTGCTGCGTTGTGCAGATTCATTACGACCGAAATCGCATTCATTGCTTACATTATGATTGACCATGAAAAAAGAAAACTTTCCTGGTAAACGCTGATACGAAATTTACGTTTTGCATACAATTGTAACAACCAGTTTGATAAAAAATGAAATTATATCAAGTAGAATCAGTTAGCTATTGACCCATATGATTTCAAAACATACTTCGATATTTAAACACTTGCGAAGTCTTAGGCTTCGCTCATTGAACAATATCAGGTCAAAAGCAGTTTAGAACATGTTCTTCGTGAGAGAATGTAATGTGTCTGTTTACGCATATTTTCTTATAGGATCTTTTAGGATGGACTGGTAACTGAGTAGATAACACAATGGCTTTCGGTTTAATAAGCACTGATTTCGAATTCATTTCAACCAGTAAGTTCCGGGTCTAGTCTTCGCGTAGCAATAAATGACTACGGTAAACCAATCTACCTATATCCCAAGACTATTTGCAGAGCACAACCAACAATGAATTTTTCTTTTAACACATCCTTTGCCTATGTCTAACGCTTAATATTGAATTTAGAAACCGTAATTATATGTTCCGTTTTAGTGTTACTGCAACCCTCTTTTGCTACGGAATTCGTTAAGCTAGACAGCAGGTGGAAATTGCATCATCTTCTGTTATTTAATTCAGACACAAATTCGTGTAAATATGGGACAGTACGAGTTTTATCAGTCAACTTCTCTCGAACTCATTCAAAAATAGTAGTCGTCTTCGCGTAGCAAAAAATGACTACGGTAAACCAATCTACCTATATCCCAAGACTATTTACAGAGCACAACCAATAATGAATTTTTCTTTTAACACATCCTTTGCCTATGTCTAACGCTTAAAATTGAATTTAGAAACCGTAATTATGTGTTCCGTTTTAGTGTTACTGCAACCCTCTTTTGCTACGGAATTCGTTAAGTTAGACAGCAGGTGGAAATTGCATCATCTTCTGTTATTTAATTCAGTCACAAATTCGTGTAAATATGGGACAGTACGAGTTTTATCAGTCAACTTCTCTCGAACTCATTCAAAAATAGTAAAATGCGTTACTTCTTTGAACAAAGGTAAACGAATAAAATATTACAAATCAACATTTTCCTTCCACAGCTACAAATAAAATTCCGCTACTTTAAGAGCAATCGCAATCTGCTGCTAAAAATAAAAGGCAAAAACACTCATTCTGTTTTTGCAATTCCAATATCATGCAGCGGAGTTTTCTTTTTTCAATTATCAACCACACGAACAAAAATGCAATTATTTATTATTTAATTTTGTACTTCATAGTTTTTCCATTTGATTTCTGTCAACACGTGCGAGCGCCGGATAAACATCATTGGAGGCATGCATCCGGACCGCGGGCCGTAGTCTGCACCCAAAGAGCATTGCGTACTAGAGAACGCAGGGCAATACGCAGCAGTTGCGTATTTTTTATTTGTAAAATTATATTCACACGATGGTGCACTTTAATAGGGGACGGAAATATGATATATATATTTGATTTCAGTGCAATGAAAGTTTTAATAGAGAAAATGCCAGTGCCAATGTTACTCCTGTCAATCCATTATCAATTAATCAAAACATTAGAAAATATTTTTTGTATTAAGACTTAAAGAAATAAAATTTATTAAATTATTCCATCTAAAAATTTGCAAAATGAACACTAGCCCTTTTTCTTCCAGATATATTACTGTGTATTCGCGATTTTATGATCGTAACTGATGGAAACGTAAAATCCCAGACGTAGCAAGAAGGGTACCAAGTGGTATGATCAGGCCTCCAAAAAATTCCAGGAAGGTAAGACAGTTATATCTACCTCACCTGTACCGAAATTGAAACAAGAAATACTTTGAGCTAAATATATATCGAAAAGGTTTTTATGACATAATTAAACATTTTAACAACGCAATAGTCACGATGGCACAACAGAGTGTGAATGTGAGAGCTCATGACATTTAGGTAAAAATGGAAAATATTTACACTACAAGCCACACAAGAGTTGTCCGTTTATTAATTGTTTGTTGGAAAGTTTTGAGGTGCACGAATTCTTTCAATTCAGCTCCGAAAGAAAAACAATTTCAGGCTCGAGGTGAACTCGCATGAAAATTAGGGAGAGCCAAGCAATCTACTATACATATGGAACATTTAAGATAGTACATAACAGAACAACTTCGAGTTGTAGGCGGTGGAGGTTCGATTCCTGCCAGGTGCATTCCTCCCTGGGTGTATTTCTCTTTTCTGTGTCAGTAAAGCTTTCACTGTGTGTGCGTCAGTTACTTGATATTGTATGTCTTGTGTCAATTACTTGATATTGTATTGTGTCTAGCGCAGCATGGCCAAATATGGCCCTTGCGCCATAAAACCCCAAAAGCAAGCAACCATAAAAGAACAAAAGGTAAATGAAGGGCAAAAGATGAAAGCAGAAAATACAATATGACGTAAGAAAAGGATTACAAAATTTGTGAAATTTACATAGAACAAATTAATAATAATATAAACCATATACAATAAACGGGAACAATACACAATGCACAAGGTAGGTATTTAATTAAGGTCGCTCTAGAGGAACCCAACGGACTATTGGCGACGGTCCGGGATCAAACCCGAAGGGAAAGATCCGAGAATAACACCACGCAATTTTGAACCACGGTCAGATGCACAATGAACAAGGATACATATTCAGGAAAAAAAAATTTCCAAGAGCAAAACGTCTAAACAGACAACTATAAAATACAGAAATACTAATTTCGTAACAAAAGCTAGGTTATTTCGAGAACTTTCGACTTCTCAGCTCTCACAGATGTAATCAATGTTGGAGCTCAGAAATTCCTCCACTTTAAGGTAGCTCAGGTATTGCCTCGTCAACTGACCGTGGTTCAAAATTACGTGGTGTTGTCCTCGGATCTTTCACTTGGAGATTGATCCCGGACCGTCATCAATAGCCCGTTGTGTTTCTCCAGTGTGACGTTAATTGAAATACCCCCTTCACTTTAAGTATTTTGTGGTGGCATTGTCTATTCTTGGCAGTACTTTGGCACCAATGAGAGTAGGTTTGTAGAGAAGGTTTCGCCAAATGCCATGGACATGTGATCAGTCAAAAGGGTAGTGGAAGGGATAATCTCGGCCGCAGATGCACATCGCACTTGTTCTCAGGCTGAAACGTTCTAGATACTCCGGAAATGGACCATGGACTCCGAAAAATTGTACCAGCTTTGAGTTCTGGTAAATAAGGTCGGTTGAAATCTTCGGAATAAATCTTCGGAAGAATGATTTCTCAATTAAAAGATCACAATGAAGATTAAATACGATATTTTTTCAACTTTTGATTTTACCTTAATATTTTATGGTATATATAATGTAAGACGAAGAAAGAAAAGTTTCAAGTGGTACGATTAGGTGGGGACCAATCAAATTCTAGGAAGGTAAGACGGTCGTATCTACCTCACCTGCACCGAAATTTAAACAAGAGATCCTTTGAGCTAAATATTTATTGACAAAGGTTTAAAACACAATTAAACATTCTAACAAGATAATAAACGTAGCACCCCAGAGTGTGGAAGTGAGAGCTCATGCCATTTAGTTAAGAAAGGGAAAATATTTACATTGCACGGCACACAAGAGTATCCTTCTAATTTTTGCGATTCAATAATTCTTTTGATTCAGCTCCGAAAGAAATATATTTCAGGTTCAAGGTGAACTCAGTTGGTAAATAAGGTAATCATCTGAATGACGGCATTTTTCGATTGGTTCGAGCTCAGTTTAAGTGATGCTTATATCTGAAGAGCAAAGTGGAATGGATCCCAACGTTTTTGTTCTGAAGATTTATTATAACACAAATTGTTATTTTTATGGTGATAATGTCTGACAGAAGTAATTTAGTTCTGGTAATAGCCTGTAACAAATTGGCTTTTATAGGCAATTGCAACTATCAGTTCAATAAAAAAGGAAAATTATATGAATAAATCTTCGAATTTAAGAGGAGTGCAAAACATGCATCCAAATCAGCATTTGAAAGGTCTTAGATTTCGCTTCTGATGAACGTGTTAAAATCATATTTGGTCTGAAAATTCAATGATAAAATGCAAGTGATTTTTTTGCCTTATTTATTTGATTGAGAATAAATATTAATCATTATAGGGTCGATTTGTTTATTGATCGTTTTCTTCACTATGGAGCGCACCCCTTATTGCTTTAGCAAAACTTCCCATTCGGGATCTTTTACATGTACACACCTCGCTGCTCAATATTGTTAGGGATATGGTAGCCCGGTTGAAAGAGTAATGGACTAGCTAATGGGAGGGTTCCGAGTTCGAATCCAGCCAAAGACCGTCGTGAACAAAGGGGGTTGGTGCACTTTAAATCTGTAGTGGTCTCAAATGTCTTCACGTTGGCGTGGTGTGGAAGTTTGGAGTGTGGGGTGCCAGATCAGGGGTGTGTCATCTGGTCGTGGTTCAAAATTACGTGGTGTTGTCCTGATATTTCCCGTTGGGTTTGATCCCGGAACGTCGTCAACAGCCCATTGTGTTGCTCCAGTGCGACGTTAATTAAAATAGCTACCTACCTCAATATTGTTAACTTAATTTGTCGTGAAGGTAGGTAGTTAATTAACGCCGCACTGGAGCAACACAACGGGCTATTGGCGATAGTCCGAGATGAATCCCGAATGGAAAGATCCAAGGACCACGCCTTGGTAATAATGAACCATGGTCAGGTTGGTTGATTGGTTTGTTGGGATTTTATGGCGTAAGGGCTATTTTTGGCCATGATGCTCTAGACACAAGACACACTATCAAGTAATAGACGTAGACATACGATGAAAATTTTACTGGCACAGAAGAGAGAAATACACCCAGGGAGGAATGTGAACCACGGTCAGATAACGAGAACACACCTGAGCTCACACACAACTCTCCAAACTTCCACACCACGCCAGGGTGAGGACATTAGATGCCAAGACATATTTAACGTGTACCAGCTCCAGTGTACACGACAGTCTTTGGCTGGATCGAGTTTCGGACTCGGAACCCCCCCAGTTGCTAATCCGTTGCTCGTCGAACTGGGCTACCGTGGACCCTTTTCGTGAAAGAGGCAGCTTATGCTTACGAGAGGAAAATTCAAACACGAATATCAAAACAAATTAGGGCCGCGGTGGCCCGGTTGGAAGAGTAACGGACTAGCAACCGAAGGGTTGCGAGTTCGAATCCAGCCAAACACCGTCGTGTACAAAGGGGGCTGGTGCACGTTAAATCTGTCGTGGCCTCAAATGTCCTCACGTTGGCGTGGTGTGGAAGTTTGGAGAGTGGGGTGCCAGCTCAGGTGTTGCCTCGTCATCTGACCGTGGTTCAAAATTACGTGGTGTTGTCCTCGGATCTTTCCCTTTGGGATTGATCCCGGACCGTCACCAATAGCCCGTTGTGTTGCTCCAGTGTGACGTTAATTGAAATAACAATAACAATAACAAAACAAATCAACATTAATAATTTGATACATGTTAATTCCGAAATACGCAAGACATTGCACACCATGCACGTGCTTTTTTGCAGTTTTGTAGGTGCAATGATTTTTGCAATTGAATTCTTAAAGAAATGCATTTTGGGTTCTATCCCTAGTGAATTAAATTGTTAAATTTATCATCTGAAACGTGGAAATTTTTCAATTGCATCGATCTCATTTTTTGTGATGCTCCTACATCATTTTTGTAGATCAAAGTGGAATGGATCTATTTCAGTTAAAACCTTGTGTAAAGTTGCGAAACAGACTGTTTAAACTTTCAAGGGAAGTTCAACTTCATTTCCCAAGCATGGTATCATTCAAAAATAGTAAGAAAGGTAACGGTCTTTACTCAAAAAGACAAACGAATGAAACTTTATATTTCTGGAAAAAAAATCGGTGAGGAATGTAATTAAAATCCACTACTTTTGGTCATACATGGTAGAAACCGGCGGTTGAAAATAAAATGCAATAAAACTCATTTTATTGAACCCTGAAACATCAGGTTTTTAACAATTTGTTTCCCATCAGCATCAGATTAAGCCGTTTTCATTTTTAATATTCAAACAAACAAGTTTTTATTATTTCAATACTATAAAAGTTTATTTCGAAAGTTGCTGTTAGTCAACACGTCCGCAGACTGGATGAACATTATTGAAAGCACGGATCCGGCCCGCGGATCGTAGTTCATCGTCCCTAGGAGCATTGCGCACTATCGTATATGTCCGCAATTAAGGCAGCAGGACTGTAGCAATAAAACGTGAGATACAGATAGATAAATTTGGGTAAAAAATTAATCATCGTTTTTAATGTTGTACAAAGGGTGGACATAAAATAACATCCACTCTTTGGATATATAAATACATAAAAAGGAGGGATTGAATGCTATTTTATGGCCACCCTGTATGACATTAAAAATGTGCGTATGACTTTAATTTTTACCCCAAAACTAGTTACTACCCAATTAGTAGTTAGTCTTTAAACAGATGTAATGTAATTTTTGTTAGTAAGTTTCTGCTCTAAGGTGACGATATATCGTGAAAAGATTTCGTCCTTTCTGTGATCAGTATCCCAATGAAGTTCTGCCTGAAATTTATTTGGGAGTGGATCATGTCCCTATATATTTCATGAATTAAAATGAAGACCACCGCTTGATATATACGTTTAGGGACCCTAAACAATGTTACGATAAAGGTTGTGTCATTCTGTAAGCTTTTTTTGTAGAGAAAATTACACTCTGTCATTCGATCATGATTTAAGTTGTTTGCAAGGAGAAAATATTAGTATTAAAAACCTTAAAATAATAACGTAGTTAAATTTCAAATTTAGATTTATAATGCTTATTATACTGTTTCATTTCATATCCATACATGAATAATCATTGAAATGTTGATATTGTATTCGGCTCAGAGACAATTCCCTATTTTAACAATTATAAGAGCTGACTTAAATTTAAAGATGGATGAGAAAGTTACAGAGAAAGTTGCTGTTAGTCAACACATTCGTCGAAACCGGCGAGTTATAGTGTTATAGAATCTCAGTTACTGAAATTATCTGTCAATTTTTCATAAAAGTTTGTATTATAAAACCTATGTAAAATTTCAGCTTCGTGGACATGTTTTCAGTTGGACCCGATTAGAGCAGTAGTGACAGAAAGAGGAAACGTTTCTCGTGTTAGATATGTTCTCGTGAAATAGTCACAATCTGAATTACCGTACATAAGATTATCCTTAAATTAACAAGTTCGTTTTATTTGAAGTCCATCCCAACTACCAGTTAAAATTGAAAAATAAGATTGTACAAATAAAATGTTTGAACTTCAAAATTTATTCGAGCTAATTCTTGATTCTGTGATTTTGAGATATTCGAAGTGAGGTTTCACGATCTCGCTTCATTTTAATAAATTGGAGGTGATAAGGGTATTTATGATTACATGCGTTCTTCCTATGATTAAGTTAATCGCGCATGGGAGAGTAATGAATACTAAATCTTCTATTTAATAAGAAACAACGGTGCAAGTTATTTTTCTATCCACCGAAATTGGATGTTTGTTCCAAGCTGTGTATTGCTCATTCCAGCTAACAGAATAGCAAATGGCCAAAATAGAAACAAGCAGTTCGTCTTGGCAATGTTAATTGAATCATGGATAACCAATCGCCAATGGAAACTAGGAAGCGCTTATCAAAGTCCTTTGGATTTCTTATCGCTGGCCCACCTTTCAGTGCGGCCCTAATTTTGAAATCCTGTTATAATAGGAATGTTTGTACGGGTGCCACTTCAGTTAGCTCTAAAAGAAAAGCGACAATAAAGTGGAAAAACAAGAACCAGTATCGATTACTTTCGGAATCAGTAGCACAATTCGAAACTGTTCAACTAGAATTGGCAAATATTCGATATTGTGAGTATTGAAATGATTGCTTTTGTAATTGGATGAATTTTTTTAATATATAATAGTAACCTGATGTAAATATCGATTACATATCTGCAAGCCTTTTGAATAACAACTGCGCTTTTTTCACTCCATAGTCTGGATGAGAAAAGAATAAAAAATATTCATTCAGTTTCAACCATTCCTTAAAATTTACAAAGATCGAATTACTTAATCTCTGGTGAAAGAACTTATATTGAACCAAATTTGGGTGTATATTTTCCTGACCTTGAACTTTCGATATCATCAATCATTTTTGGATAATAGATACTTTATTGATATTACTAACTGTGAGACCTCACATAAAAATTTGAAGAGTATAAGTTCATTAAATGGAGTGATAATGTGAAAGAGCCGTGCAAGAACTCAGCGAATTTAATTTTTATTACACACGTGCTACTGCTTCTTGAGTAGTATTGTAAACTTTATTGTGTATTGATATTTTATTTAGCACGCGCAATCTGTGATTTTTGTGAATGCATTTTTTATTATGCACGTGGAAACTAAGCATGATATGGGTAGTGATTAAAAAATCACTTTGAATTGGAAGATGGTAATGGTAATTAAATAATGTCGCACTGGGGCAACACAACGGGTTATTGGCGATGGTCCGGGATCAATCCCTAAGGAACATTGATACAGCTTAACGATTAATGCACTTAAAGGTGATGTGCACATGGATCCAATTGATACTCCACCGCCAAACCAAAACGACGAAACATTTTGAGACTCGACAAGCTCAAGGTTTTATCATTGGTCTAAAATGGATAATAATGTGCGATAGACGCCAGGTTTCACTCTAGAGGAAAATTTGTGAATGATAAATTGAATTCATTCCCATATCACAGACAATAGCGCGTTATGTTGCTCCAATCGACGTTAATTAAAATACCAAATACCATACCCACCACACAGTAAGGTAGGTAGGTAGGTATTTTAATTAACGTGACATTGGAGCAACAGAACGGGCTATTGATGACGATCCGGGATCAATCATAAAGGGAAAGATCGAGGACAACACCACGTAATTTTGAACCACGGTCAGATGACGACGCAACAACTGAGCTTTTTACAGTCAGGAGAGAATACACAACGAATTTGTTCCAGAAGTTCTTTCTGAGAGCTTTTCTGCAAATCGAAATATCGTGGACGCTACAGTTTGTTGTTTGGATAGGTAGGAAGTTAATTAACGTCACTTTGAATTGGAAGATGGTAATGGTAATTAAATAATGTCGCACTGGGGCAACAAAACGGGCTATTGGCGACGGTCCGGGATCAGTCCCCAAGAGAATGATCCGAGAACATCACCACGCAATTGTAAACCACGGTCCTGAGCTGGCACTCCACTCTCCAAACAGTTTATGTAGGAGAACGTATTCCTTGTTTGAATTCGGAAGTGACTGGATTTGGCAAGTTATTGGCTTGCAATTCGCCCCATGTCGCTTTAAAATTAATCACAAATCAACAATTTTCTTAACCTTTTTATGAATACGAGACGTGATCAATGCAAGAGTAGCAAATGACAATTACATTAATTCTACTTCTAATTGTTCCACGCGAATAATTTAGGATCGGAGGGAATAAACGCTCAAAAGGCAAAAACCAAACACGTTGGAAGTAGTTTCTTCGTCTTGTGGAAGTTTGTGTTTATACTAAAAAACTCTCTAAAGCAGACACAGTTCTACACAACTTCTGTGCAACCAGCAACAACTTCTGTGCAACTTAGATTGCGACCAGCACGTTCATGGAAATGAATACATGAAAACTTCATTCTTTGCTTTCATTTAGTCAAAATCATTTCTGAGAAAATAGATGCTTCTAATACTATTTTTCAGATTTTCAATTTCGTGGAAGGAACGGAAATGTTTCATTATATCCAAATAAAGCGGAATTCATAAGGCATCCATTAAATTCGATAATATAGCTTACTGAATGGCTTTTTTACGGCCAACCATAATGTGCTCATAATTATGCATAATGGTACCAAGTTTTATAGTAAGACGTTGACTTAAAAAACGTTTGATGAACTAAGCAAATAGTACACCAAAACGCTCCAAAGAATCTTTATGATCCTTATTTTATCCTTCGGTTTATCTTTTTAGTAAAACATTACTCTTGGTTTTGTTATTTCTCGTCTCTGGCAAAGAGCCATAACGACAGGTAATGACGCGATCGTGATTTTCACGTTAAACAGAATTTCATATTGTTCAGATAGGGGACGATGTTGACATTCACGATAATTTCTCTTTATTTCGAAAATAGACCCCATGTCATTACTTATGATTTCTACGTTAACGTATAGTCGTGAAAGTTAAATGAAGTTTATAGAAAAAGACAAATTAGCATGCAAATCCTTTAAACAGTGGTAACATCCGATTATTTCACTTACAAAATGATTAAGGTTAACGGATTAATCAATTATTTCATTTATTGGACAAGTGCCGATTATTGGTACCTAAGATTTCTCATAAATATCCTTTTCGAACTTCAAAATATTAATGACGGTTTTTGAAATATGGATGTGTTGTTTTGCAACTGTTAAGTAATTATAATTTTAATGTAAGAATCATTACCAACGTGTGTATAATAAATACATTTTTACAGAGTGATTTGTTTCTGTATATTGTCTCTCCGTAAGCTACAACTGACACAGAGAATGCTGCGTAATAGGTAATTCAAAGAATCGGAAACAATTGTAAGTTTTAAACAAGGTTTTACATCTGTCAACTAGGTTGTTCGCTGGTTGGCGTCTTCGTTTAAGGATCATTTTTGGTGGTAATGGACAAAATTAATTTTTTGAAAAAACAGTTATTATTAGCTGCTAGTTTTGACAATTTCACACACTAACAGTTAAAAACTAACCCTAACATTTAGTAAACAGGTTTAACAGTTATCAACTACAAGATATTGACATTAACGATTAATTTTATAGGGTATACAGCGTCCTCTTTTAATTTCTTGAAAAAATGTTATTAATAGGTTTTTATAACGGTTATTGCCAGTTTCGACAATTTCACACACTAACAGTTAAAAAACTAACCCTAACATTTGGTAAACAGGTTTAATAGTTATTAACTGCAAGATACTGAAATTTACTGTTAATTTCAGAGTACTTTTTAGGTTTTCTGCAAGTGTTTGTGAAGTAAAATTTTAATTTTTAAGAAACATTTTTTTGTATCAAATTCCGTCATTGACACTAACTTGAGTTCCAAAAGCTGAATGCATTTCTCTAGGTCTGAGTAACGACTCAGGCTTGTAAAGACAAATTTGACATTCTTTTACCAAATAGCATTAACTTTAATATGATCGAATAACTAGTTTTTGTAAATTCGTTAATTTTGTTTTATTCTTCCAGCATCATACTTTTTCTAATATTTTAATGAAAATACGTTTTTGGAAGTACTGACATGAGATATGATATTCAAAAGGCTAAGGAGCCAAAATTTTTAAATTATTAATTTATTTTATAAAAGCTTAATTATACATTTCAATGAAACAATAACTGGACACAGTGGCATGAGCTCTGCGTTTCTTGAAAAATACCTGAAATTCTTACAAAGTGTTACCAGAGAGCGCGATTTTTGCAGTTTATTACTCAACTGTACAAACAGGTCATTTCAAAATTAGATTTGTATACCTGCATTTCAGCAACGTCGTGTTTATATCACATGCTCTTATCGCATTTTCCTCCCTGTAACAAATGGTAACCTGTTTAATTCTCGAAAACACTTGTTCCTTCCTTGCAGCGAGTTTATGAAAGGATTGAATGAGGAATCAATCCATCGAATACAGCTTTTAGAAAACGGCTACATTCGGATATTTATTTTGGGTAATAGTGGTATTACCGCCATCTATCGGTAAGTTAAGAAACTAGAATTGGTTACTGTCAAACAAAGCCCCTCTTAAGGACAATACTTCTAGAAACTAAACTTTAAAAAGACGATTTTTCCTTCTTTTTATGTATATTTCTAGTCCTTATTTCAGTTTGGCTCACCCTGGACATCTGGATTTAATTAAGCCTTGGAATTTTAATTTAATAAACACAGGGTATACAGGGTCAAAATATACATTTGGAGTTAAATTAAATCTTGTAAATTTCATTTAAAACTGGAGAACGTAAAAAAACAGTTAAAACACCCAGATTTCCATAATTATAATATATCACTGCAATTTATCTAAGCAAGAGTAAAATCCCAGAAGTAGCAGGAAAGAAAAGTTTTATATAGTAGTTCCAGGATGCTAATAGTCACCTCTACCCCACCTGTACTTCCTGATATATCCGAATTTAGAAAACGGAAATCATTCACTCTGAATATGATACATCAGTGTGGATGTGAGCTCTCATTGTTTTTACTCACTTAGTCAAAAGGGGAAAATATGGATATTATACGCCATTAAGTCAAGTTTTTTACGTTTTACTGAAGTCATGATTTTTCAAATGCGTTCAGAAAGAAATATATTTCTAGTTCTAAGTAAAGGACAACTCAATTTGTAAATTTGATATTTTAACGATTACATTCCTTGTTTGGATCAGTTGAGTGATGCTCTCTTAAATCATCTTTGAATATAGAATGGATTTCAAGTATTTTGTTAAACGGAGTTTTATATTCTGAAACAAATTACGTGAATTGCCAACGTTTAAATTGATAATGCCGGACAATAGAAAACCTTCCTGGTACTCATCTACAACAAATCGTTTACAACTACCAGTATAATAAAAAAAATGAATTTTTATAAGTAAAAACCTAGATCCACTTACACCTTTACTTTATGGTAAAGTCGAGAAAGCGAACGCTGGTAGGGCTTTGCTCGTATTGCATGAAATTAGTGTTTGTTCACATGCTTCTGTTTGAATTAACAAGCGAGGTGGAATATGGATTAGAGGTTGCTGATAGATACTCTTTATTCACTTAACACCTCAAGATATGATTACTTTTATTAAAATCTATCTACAAGATTATACAATAACCTATTCAGATAGATTAGTTTATGTCGGAGATCCAGACCTCATCATGGACAGACACCTCATATGGTTTATGACGGGTCATGGGCCGTTTATCTCATATCTCCCCATGTTTGGGCTTAAAAACACGGACCTCTGCAGTTGTGGGGAGGTGGGTGATGCCGACACACTAAGAAATATCATTTGAAAAAACCTGGTTGTCTATGGCGAGGCATGGTTGAAAGGTCCTCACCAGCCAAATTTAAAAAAATAAAGTTAGCCACTGCGTGTTGGCGGGGTTAAAAATTTTAAAGCCGAAGGATTTCAATCAACTTTTACAAACCTATTTCTGGGAAACAATAAGAGATGTTAAGGAAATTATTGATCTTGGAGAAAGTTATAAAAATATTTTGGTTTATTTTTAATTCTAGACTGGTTTTAGGAGAAATTTGACGGAATGTGGTTCACAGGTACCTTTTAAAAAATGAAACAAGACGGTTTCAAAAGCGTTGAACGAATTTCAATGTCTTGAAAAATTTACAAGATGTAATACGCTAGTGTAGAGAAATGAAAATAAACACACATCGAGATAACCGAAACTTTTTTTTCTTAGTTCAGCATATAGATGTGTTTCAGTCTTTCTCACCTCCACCTCTGCACTTATTGTATTGCGTTTCTTATTCCCTTTAGTTTAGTTGACAGAGATGGAACTCGTAGCCAAAGAAGCGTGAAACCCTTTGAATAAGTCTGCCAATCCAAGGTGGAAGAAGGAGGCTTTCACATTCCGCATTCCATTTTATTAAGAGGTTGTATGGGAATCTTCTGAGGTGTTTTAGACCCTTCGAGAGTTCTTTCGTTTTGTAGACGAAATGTCTCGAATGTGAAGTCATCCTCACCTCCACCCCTGTACTTGTGTTGTGGGGAAGCGTTTCTTATTCAAATGCAGTGGCGGATTTAGAGTGTGAGAAGGACCTTTTGTTTAAACCCTTATTAGCTTTTTTGCACATATTTATCTATATTTTCTTATTTATTTTATAATTTTGTATGGGAATAGAGAGAGTCAATCGTTCAGTAAAGCTATCTTAAATTAAATATGGTATCGCTGTACCATACGCCTTGTTTGGTGGCAACTCTCTTGGTGCGGTTTGGTTTCACCAACTTTCATAATGTCGTTTGTTGAACTTGCAGAGCGATAAACCGAACCGACAAAAAAAGGTAAACGAAAAAAAGGTAAAGGTCAATTATGTTATCACAACCGTTCTCTTATAGGTCAATTGACAATCGTGTGCGTGTGTGTGTGACGTTACAATTCTAGAATCATACTTCTGTGGTTACCCTAACAGCTTCGATCGCGTTAGACTGGAAAATGAATAAGAAATAAGACTCGATCGTACTGCTTTCAGTCGATCGAAGAAATCGATCACGTTTCAGTTGAATGGCTGTAAATCGATCTGTGATTCAGTCAAAAAGACAGATTTCTAGTCTGGTATTTCGGAGCTTGGCGCAACTTGATCAAATATGGCCTGTGCGCCATTAAAACTCAATCGACCAACAAACAGAGCATGAAATATTGACACGAAAATTCAACCCTGAAAGCAACAATTTATGGAGAGAATGACTTCAGAAATTACTCAAGGATTCCAAATATTAAAACTCCAGAATTATTTCTCAAATATGCAAAAGAATGCAGAAAATATCAAATATTAAAAACATACAAAATCTAATGAAAATTAAATTCCTTACACTTAACAATTAACTTTCCTTGAACATGGCATTATAATAACTCATCCCGGATTCTTGGATTCTATACTAATAAAGTAGTTCCCGATCTAAATCCCTCAGGTAGATCTCCCTGAGTGTATTTCTCTCTTCTGTGTTAGTAAAACTTTCATTGTGTGTGCTTTGTGTCCAGGATCTATAAATTCCTAAAACGGACGCAATGGAGGAGACCAAAAATAAAGCATAATCCGTGAAAAGTAAAGACGGTGATTCGTAAAAAAAGACAAAGTAGGTTTTCCCTCGTCATCAGGGTCGATATTTAATAAATTCTTTTTAGCAATTAACACTCATTTAGCAAAAAATGACCTAAGAGCGACATACCTAACTATCACTTTACGTGTAAACTACCAAAACTGAAGTCCTTAATTTTCAAAGGGAGTAAATATAACAATTTTCATGATTTCTTTGGTGACGAATGAAATGTAGTAAAAATCTCTTTTTTACTGTTAGTTTAACAAGGAAACAAAGAAACTAAGTCTAGATTGGATGTAGACAAAGCTTCATAAGATGTTTTCGGTTTCCGAATTCTTTTGACGCGTATACGTCTTTAAAATCGGCATGGGGGTCATCGGCAGAAACTTGCGCGTCACAAAAAGTGTTGATATCTCAAAGCCCCATAACTCCAGGGGGAATCAACTCATGAGGAAAAATGACCTGCCATCGTATAGAGGAAGGCGGGCCGCGTCGACTAGGTCGGCCACTAATACACTCCCTCTCTGACCTTTATACCACGTGGTGGTATAAAGGTCAATCGACGGGTCGTGGTGAGTGCGTGCTTAAATTGAAGAGAACGACGATTTCTACAATTCCATTTGACTAGTTGACAGTTTAATCCATTTGTGTGAAAATTGTATGCACTGGAGAGTGACGATTTGTCGAAGATTTTACTATGGTCAAAATATCACAATACAGTTCAATTGCAACATAGGAAACGTAAACAGGTTGAAGAGCAGTTCAAGACAAACAAAATGATACCAAGAAGTCTAAATCTATGACAAGTGCGGAGAGATCTAGAACTTACAGAAAATTCAAGAAGGAGCAGGCCACGAAGTATTCACGAACCAAACCTTACAGGTACAGTGGGGACTGTGCCAACCCTCTTTTTGTGCAATATTCTTCGTTGTACAAATCATCAATACATCATTTAAAATTATAAAGTTTTGTTTCATCTAGTGGACCGCAATTGGAATTGAAAGAACCTTAAACTCAATGCTAAGTCAGGTAAGTTCGATTTGCCAAAGTTCTTTGAAACGAGTTTATAAGTTTGCGTAATGTATGAAGAGGGATATTTACTTGGAATGATTATACTAGAAAAAAATTAGTTCAAATTTCACTTATACAATGAGCTCTTCTATATTTCACCCTTAGTCACGCAAATGAGAAAACAAAGATAAATTACTAGAAACTAAATTGGTCGTGAAATCGATATTTCAAAAAACATGAGATGCTAAAAATTGACAATAGTTTTTCGGGAAGTCTTTCCGCTCTCTACCGTCATATAAACACGACATCACTATAACTTTCAAGTTAGCAAAATTGAATGAAGAAAGTTTATTTAAATTAGTTTTGTTCAGATTATTTTGATCTTGACGATGGTGGGTGTACAACACTTCAAAAAGAATTATGGACACTTTTTTTTCAAATTTTAGCATCCCTTTTGTTTATCAAGTTTTACTACCAATTTAGGTAAGATTATTTTCGACTTCACCACATATATATAATATATGTCAAGACTGAATCGTTGAACCGTTTCCCCTCCCCACCTACCACCGAAAGGCGATGGACCTCTTTACTTGAGGTGGTGGAGGACACAAACGCTGAAGGGAGTGAAGAGGTTTGATCCAGCCGGCGGCGGAGAGTCTTCAGTTTTTTTTAGTTCGCCTTTCCCCATTCTTCTTAGAACACTCAATCATATTCGCATTCCGAGAGCGATCTTCTAATTGGTTGGAGCTCCATGCGTTCTCGTCACTATGCTCTGATTGGTTGGAGTTCCGTGCGTTCTGGTCGCGGTGGAAACTCTCAAAGCAGAGCGGGAAAATATTTCATTCTAACTTGAGAACATGGGAATTTTCGTACGTAGTTCGCAGCGAGAGCGAAATGGCGCAGGACCTGTGTGGCTGATCGTGCATCTTAAGAACGGAAGACCTTAGTGGCTCCATATTAATCCTCTGTGGATAAAAATTATTACTTCTTCTGAATGTGGACTCCTCCTGAACATCAATGCTAAATTAAATATTTTCGTAATAAATGTTCTGTGTTAGTAAAATGTAGAACTCTTCCTGTCAATCAACTGTTCCTGTTCTATCCAACATCTGACAAATTTTGGGGCTCGGCCGGGATCAACCGGACACCCTGGAGTCATCACAAACTGCGAGTACATTTTGCTCATTTTTCATAAAACGATGTCATATTTTGGCAAAGCAAGAAAGGACGATATTTGCCATCTAGCAACGGAATTAGATTTATAAATTTCTTTAAACGCAACAATAACGAAATTAAAGACGATAGTGACGAAACAAAGATTACAATGAGGAGTACACGAAAACACTTCTGGATACGATAATAAGTGAAAGTCGAAGCAGAATTGCGTCAATTAGAAAAGGAAAAAGAATTGCGTCAATTAGAAATAGAATTGCGCGAATTCGAATTAGAGAAATTGAAACTGCAAAATGCGACACCAATAGTTCGGAAAAATCGCAATGACAGAATCAAACATTGTATGGGATAGAGGAAAGGAACTATCGAAGATAATAAAAAGTTTTGATTCGAATGAATCTAACGATGTAAGAGTACATACTTAACGCTGTTCGAGAGACAAGCGACGAAGATCAAAATCGAAAAAGATTTCGTAACACATTTACTGGGTTTATTACCCTTAGAGATAGCACAAATAATAACCCGCGAACCGGAGGAAAAATCGAACGACTACGAAGAATACGTCAAAGAAATTTTACTTATAAGATTTAAACTAACGTCTGAGCAATTTAAACAAAAATTCCTAAATCATAAAAAGGAAAGTACAGGCTCGGCGAGATTTTGCGTTCGAGATAAGCCATTATTTTGAGGAATGGATAAGAGGACTCAAAATAACAAATTTTGACGAGCTCAAGGAACTAATCGTATCTGAGCAGATAAAACGTAGAGCGCCGTTCGAAATCAAATCACACTTCATAGATGATTGGCATCAATTAAAAAGCGCAGAAGTTATAGTGAAAAAATTAGAGGAATACGAGAGCGCGGGATTGCAATTAGGAAAGGGTGAGATGCGGAATGTAAATAAATTCAGAAAAAATGTTTCGCAAGATGGAACCCGATATAAAGGTGAATCGTCGAACTTTCGTGCTTACCAGGATAGTAGAAATGTTGATAATTATAACAAAACTGTTGGTTATAGTACACATGTCAATAAGTATGGTAATAAGGTTGATTATGATATACCAAGTAGAGATCCATATAGAGGTAATAAAATTAAATGTTATGCATGTGGAAATTATGGGCATAAGAGCAGTGCTTGTACATATAATTTTAAAGGTTAAAATGCGAATGTGAATGAAACTGTAAATCAAATATATGTTGTAACGCCCAAAAAAATTGAAAAGTGTATTTATATTGAAAAATGTTATATTAGTGCTGTAATAGACACTGGATCTGAAATAACCCTAATTAATGAGAAATGTTATTATAAAATAGGATCTCCTATATTGAATGGTGGCAAGAGATATTTAAATGGAATAAGTCAACACAGAATATGTACCGATGGGTTTCCGTTCAGAAATTATTATTGATAATATTTCTTTATGTTCTGATGTGCATGTCGTTAAAAATTTACAATTTGAAGCAATAATAGGTATGGACGTATTATCAAGGGTAAAGTTTGCATTTTCTGAGGGAACATTAAACGTTACCGATATGGACATAAAAGAACCATCTCGATTTGATGCAATTGGCGATAATGGGAACGAAATAAAAAACAAAGCGTCAGCAATTCCAGGCGTTACTATAAATAACGGGGAAAGAGCATGCGTGAGTTCCCCTCCACTCCCCCACATCAACTTTCAAGTGAC
Source organism: Meta bourneti (assembly GCA_933210815.1). NCBI lineage: Eukaryota > Metazoa > Arthropoda > Arachnida > Araneae > Tetragnathidae > Meta > Meta bourneti. The sequence goes on from OW119930.1 coordinate 70,798,974, forward strand.
AGAGGCGAAAGAAAATGACTCATCAGCAGATGCCTTTGTATACACTTTAGGCGCCATAGAATTGGATATGTCTAGCGAAGAGATAGATCTCTCACACGTACTTAATCCTTGTTTACGGGAAAGGATATGTCAAATAGTAGTTAATTATGTACCTCAGCAAATAACAAACACTGATATGAAAATGAAAATACTTCTAACGGACGAAATTCCAGTTAGTCAGCGGGCCCAGCGGTTGCCGATTACTGAACAATTTATTGTTGAAAAACAAATCCATGAGTGGTTAGAAAAGGGAATAATTAAAGACAGCAGTTCTGAATACTCTGCTCCTATAGTGCTTTGCAAGAAAAAAGATGGGAAATACAGACTTTGTGTAGATTTCCGAAAACTTAACAAAAAAAAATTAAGGACCGCTTCCCTTTACAGCTAATCTACGCTAACTACGTGTTAGACAAACTAGACGACTCGCAAGTCTTCACTACATTAGACTTAAAAAACGGCTTTTTTCAGGTCGATATAGAAAAGGAGAGTACAAAGTACACCTCTTTTGTTAACCACGAGGGACATTATGAGTTTTTAAAAACACCTTTTGGATTGTCAACCAGTCCAAGCGTATTTGAGAGATATTATTTTTCATGGTTTTAAAGATTTGTTAAAAGATAAAACTGTTATTATTTATGTAGATGATATTATCATACCGGCCATGAATGAGGAAGAGGGTTTAGAAAAATTACAACGTGTTTTAAACACCGCGTCAAAATACGGCTTAGAACTAAACTTCAAAAAATGCCAGTTTCTAAAACGAAAAATAGAATTCTTGGGATACGTAGTCGAGAAAAAGGAACTCTAAAACCTTCACCATTAAAAACTGCAGCCGTGCGGAACTTCCCACAACCCGAAAATGCCATACAAATACAGAGTTTTCTGGGGTTGACCGGTTATTTTCGAAAATTTGTTCCGAGATTATGCCAAGATAGCGAAGCCCCTCAGTGATCTGCTTCGTGATAATAGGGAATTCCATTTCGGATCGAATCAGAAAACTGCATTTGAAGAATTGAAGCAAGCCTTGACTGGCGAGCCAGTGCTGCATATTTTTAGACAAGGACCGCCACTGGAACTACATTGCGATGCAAGCTCACACGGATTCGGAGCAGTACTGTTTCAACAGGCCGATGACGGGAAGATGTATCCAATCCAATACATGAGCAAGAAGACAACAGTACAACAAGATAAATACGGTAGCTACGAACTAGAAATTCTAGCAGTGATCGAAGCTTTGAAAAAATTCCGGAATTACTCGGAACAAAATTAAAAATAATGACCGATTGCTCAGCATTTCAATAAACCATGAGCAAGAAAGACTTAACTCCTAAGATAGCGAGATGGGCGTTGATCATGGAAGAATTCGACTATGAGATAATTCATCGACCAAGTGCACAGATGAAACATGCTGATGCCTTGAGCCGAAACGTCGCCGTGATTATACCTCAACCTACGGGCAATGAAATAACATGCAAATTAGCAGCAGCTCAACAACAGGATGAACATATTCGAGTCAAAAGAATTATTTGTAAAGGGAGTGAAGACTATTTGATAAAAAACGATATATTATATCGATATGAAAATGGAAGTGAACTGCCTGTCATCCCAGAGAAGATGCAGTCAGATATAATCAGAGAACTTCATCAAAAGGGACATTTTGCCGTGGCGAGGACCGAGGAGTTAGTGAAAAGAGATTTTTCCAATCCAGGACTCAGGAAAAAGGTGAAGAACATTATCATGAACTCTGTTAAGTGTATCCTGGCGAATAAGGAAACGCGGTAAGCAAGAAGGTCATTTGAACCCAATACCTAAAGGGAGTGTACCGCTCAGTACGTACCACATTGATTTTTTGGGACCACTTGCAACAACAAATAAAAGCTATCAACACATCTTTGCAGTGATTGACGCCTACACGAAATTTACTTGGCTCTATCCGGTGAAATAAACTTCTTCACATGATGCGCTAGAAAAACTAGAATTACAATCACACATTTTTGGAAATCCATCGAGAATCATTTCAGATCGAGGCACCGCGTTCTTTGGATGTTCCGTATTCACATCCAAAGAATTCGAAAGCTACTGTGAAGAAAGAAGTATTGAACATTTCAAAATAACTACGGGTGTACCTCGAGGGAATGGACAGATAGAAAGAATATTTGAAACAGCGATACCTGTACTTACTAAATTAGCGATAAATGAAACGGAAAAGTGGTATAAACATGTCAATTCAGTTCAAAGAATTTTGAACAGCACCATGAGTAAAAGTACCAAAATAACACCATTTGAATTACTAACGGGGGTGCAAATGAAGAATACGGAAGATCTGAAGATCAGAGAAATGCTGGAGGAAGAATACGAAGATTGGTTCATAAGAAACCGAGAAGGACTTAGGAAAGAAGCCAAGGAGCAAATTTTGAGGATGCAAGAAAACCGGCAGCAGTATAATCGGAAGCGGAAACCCACAAGAACATGCGTAGAAGAAGAACTGGTAGCAATCCAGAGGACACAATATGGATCCGGACTCAAACTGAGACCAAAATATTTGGGTCCATACAAAATTATCAAAGCGAAACCCTACGACCGTTATGAGGTGAGGAAAGTTGGCATTCACGAAGGACCTATCAACTCGTCCACTGCGGCAGAACACATGAAACCATGGACTAATTAACTTTAATAAAAAAAGCAACTTCAAAGAACATTGAGAAAGTGAAATTAATGTGAAGCCACGAGAGAAAAATGTTTATGTTCAGCGGTACTCAAAAGAAAAATAGATACTTTTTTTTATTTTTCAGATCTCATGATAGACGCCTGTATGAGAACGGTGATGTTAGGGTCGAACATCGTCAGGATGGACAAGTGTCAAGACTGAATCGTTGAATCGTTTCCCCTCCCCACCTACCACCGAAAGGCGATGGACCTCTTTACTTGAGGCGGTGGAGGACACAAACGCTGAAGGGAGTGAAGAGGTTTGATCCAGCCGGCGGCGGAGAGTTTTCAGTTCTTTTAGTTCGCCTTTCCCCATTCTTCTTAGAACACTCAATCATATTCGCATTCCGAGAGCGATCTTCTAATTGGTTGGAGCTCCATGCGTTCTCGTCACTATGCTCTGATTGGTTGGAGTTCCGTGCGTTATGGTCGCGATGTAAACTCTCAAAGCAGAGCGGGAAAATAATCCATTCTAACTTGAGAACATGGGAATTTTCGTATGTAGTTCGCAACGAGAACGAAATGGCGCAGGACCTGTGTGGCTGATCGTGCATCTTAAGAACGGGAGACACCTTAGTGGCTCCATATTAATCCTCTGTGGATAAAAATTGTTACTTCTTCTGAATGTGGACTCCTCCTGAACATCAATGCTAAATTAAGTATTTTCGTAATAAGTGTTCTGTGTTAGTAAAACGTAGAACTCTTCCTGTCAATCAACTTCTGACATACATATATATATATATAGTTACAAAACAATTATGTAAGAGATGTTTCCAGATTATAATTTATGAATATATTATAGTACAAATTGAAAGAATGGGATAAAGATGTTGCTATGGTTTGCGGCTCTGCGCTTTGGTACTAGTCAAAGGCAGTATCGCAGTTTTGGTCTTTCGTTGAAGGTTGTTGCAAGCGAGATGCTTAACAACATAGATAATGCTACCATTACTTGATCCATTATTCATCTAGTCTCCTTTTGGGCCGCGGTGGCCCGGTTGGAAGAGTAACGGACTTGCAACCGAAGGGTTGCGAGTTCGAATCCAGCCAAACACCGTCGTGTACAAAGGGGGCTGGTGCACGTTAAATCTGTCGTGGCCTCAAATGTCCTCACGTTGGCGTGGTGTGGAAGTTTGGAGAGTGGGGTGCCAGCTCAGGTGTTGCCTCGTCATCTGACCGTGGTTCAAAATTACGTGGTGTTGTCCTCGGATCTTTCCCTTTGGGAGTGATCCCGGACCGTCACCAATAGCCCATTGTGTTGCTCCAGTGTGACGTTAATTGAAATTCCCCCCCCCCTCCTAGTCTCCTTTTAGCTCTTTTTCAACGTTATGAGGAATCAAATGCTTGAATGCTTAACCTTAGTGGTGCCATCTAGGAAACATTGCTGAGTAGGGTCTAAGCAAAATTCCAATTGTTCATGTATATTTTCGGAACTATTATAGTTTGAAAACGCAGATCAATGCAAATTTTTCTGGAACATTCGTCCCTTGTGTGGAGAGGTCCAGGTCAAAACCCTAAAGCTATTGGGTTCCTGAGACTTCCGATTCCTGTCGAGTTATTCTGCATATCTGGTTTGTTCTGTATTACTAGTGTTATATGTCCTGCGTACGTTGATACTTGTTACTTAAAAGGGAAACAGCTACATGTGATGCTAAGTTGAATACCTAGTTCAAATATTTTCCTCGTTTTCAATAACAATAATACTTTTGTATACACATTAATCAACACTTTGAAATAACCTAAAATGCAGCTCCAGTTCTTGCAGAATCCTCTTCTGTTAAATGTATCTTGTACCCCAAATTCATGTGAGGCACTGGAGTCAATACCTATCCAATTTAGTTTTTATTTATGTAATACGGTGTCTAGGGTGTGATGGAGATGTGAAGCTGAATGACACGGAGATGAGGACTAACACAACATTTAATTCTAAAATTAGGTACAGAAGAGGGGTTAGATGGATCATGGCACAGCCTACATGCTGGCATATGTATGATTTGTAAAGACGACGCTCCACCTGCGCGTCGAAGCGAATCGATCAGTCACTATATCAACCTTTAACTGATTTAAAAAAGTAAAGTTCCAGTTTTGCTCCGTTCGAAGGTGGATTCTACATTCATTCTCAAAGATTAGCTGGATAGCTAAACGACAGGTTTGGTTTGTTCCTCTAAGCTCACGTTTTGCTACATAAGAGCTAATAGACGAAAATATCTTCCCCAAGACTTAGCTACACCGTTGAAAGTTTCTCATAACTTAAATGGGTACTTTTCCGTTATAGCCATCCCAATAAGCTTCGGCGCCAATTTGGCGCGTTTTTGCTCATTTCTTGGCGCGATTTGTTTCCATACCAGCTTTTTGTTTTTTGGCGCTCTTTTAGCTTATTCTTTTGTTGGTACAATGGATTTCATAATTTGGGATGCAAAGAAAGACTGTTCGAATAACCACCTAAGGAAATTAAAATGTGACTCGAAGTCAAAATGGCTATGTAGCCTTCGTTCATGCCGAGAAGAAAAAGGTGTCCGAACACAAACGTGGTTTACTGGATCACGCATTTCTTTCGTTACTGCCGTACGATTCATTTATTTATGGTATCAAGAGTTAACGTCTATTGAATTCTGTGAATTACAGCTTCAAATGAATCACAACACAACGGTAGAGTGGAATAATTATATGCGAGAAGTATGTGCGAATTTTTTGTTATCTTGCCCTTTCGTTAAAATCGGTGAAAGTCATAAAATTGTTGAAATTGACGAAACCTTATTTACGAAAAGAAAAAATCACACAGAGCGTGATCTTCCCCCAAACAGCGCCAAGAAATAAGCAAAATCGCACCAATTTGGCACCGAAATTCATTGGTACGGCTAGAACGGAAAAGTACCCCTAAATGTATCCAGAACACAAGGATTGTTATCTGGAGACAGGGCTTTCGGCCCAGGAGCTCTATGGAAAATTCACTCTCTTGCTGGACCAAATTATCTAAGATCTATCAAATTATCGAAGTTGTTTTGTTGCTTCGCGCTGCTGTGCTACTCCAAAGGCACTATCTTCAAGTATTGTCTTCATTTTGACGGGACAAGTATTTAACGCAAGATAACAATAATGTTTCTCAAGCAATTGTTAATTTAATGTCATCTACCAGGTTTTTAAACCCGTTTTGAGGCATCAGATACTTTTAATTGAATTTTAACACTTATGTTAACCTTAAACCGACTCATAACATTTGTTGGACAATGAATCCATTGTAGTGTACGTTAAAAGCATATCTAGCACAAAAATGGCGGTTTGTTTTTTTCTTACATGAGGACTAATTCGACCAACAAAAATGGAAAAACATGGAAAAATTAATATTTAACTCCTTGTAAGCAACACTGAGCTTTGAAAGATGTAATAATACTATCAAATATCACATGTTTTATTAGTTTTAAAAAGATGAAGCACTATTACAAAGTCAAATATGATTTATTTCAAACCATTTATAAATAACCTTTCTTTGAATATTATCATAGGGCACACACGTTTTGCCCACAGGCATCTTTTGTTCGGAAAGACTATCTGTGTATGGGGTGTGTGTGATTCCTGTAGAAAAGTGAGTAGCCACACCAGATGGCGCTGGTGTGTTATCCCCAAAGGATTCGAATTAAGGATGTGTGTTAAGAAATGCGAGGCAGGCGTTCGATGTAACCGGTTGATATCGATGTCGACCTTTGAAGGGGATGGCCCCTAACAATATCCATAATCCAAGTTTTGTAGGCAGACCGCCTCACAATAGGTCAAGTGTAAATAGTTAATGTTGAATAAACAAATGTTAAAGGACATATATCGTTCGAATCAGAAGTTTGGTTGCTGCTTCTTATCATCTGGTGCATACTGGCCGGGAATTTTGTTGTAATTTTGGATTGTAAGTCGGCCGCATTTGGAACTTTTGAACTGAATCCTGCGATATTTTTTTAAACTTTGGTTTTCTACTGGAAAAAGAATATCTTACTGTTTCCGCTAACAATGGGGACAGATCGCTACGCGTAATTCCGGGGAATTTGAGGTAAGAGCTTAAATTTTCCAAATGCTTTAGTTTGTCGTGAAGCTCTGGGTATACTATACTGTTTTTCTTATTGTTTAAATCTGAGTAAATGTTTTTCTTATTGTTTATTTCTGTTTATATGAACTAGAAATAATGCCGGAAAATAAAGAGAAACTGGATAGAGCTAAAAAGAAAAGAACCGCGTTGAGAACGGTTGTTTCGAAACTTAAAAAAAATTGATGAAAGCCTCATTGGGAGGACAAAGATGATTTAAGTGATTCGTATGAATTAATATTTGAGAAAAGAAATTGCTTAAAGAGTTAGATGATGAAATACACAATTTAATTGATGTAAAGTCGTTAGAAGCTGATGTAGTATTATCGGAAAAATATCAGGAAAAATGCGCTAGATCAATAAAAAAAAATGAGTCAGATTTTAGTCGAGGACAAAGTTAATCTTAATGATAATAGAGGACAGTTTGTCAAACCGCAAAGTACTCAAAATTCAGTTCGCTTTCCAAAATTACTTTTGGAAAAATGGGATGGTAACCCTAAAAAGTACACTGAATTTATGAATACTTTTACTAGTACAATTGATCTGAATGCATCCCTTTCCAAAGTAGAAAAATTTGCATTACTTATAAACTTTGTTGACAGGCACTGCTAGTAGTGTCGTGGCTTCGTTAGAATTGAATGAGCAGAATTACGACCAATCTTTGGAGACTTAAATCTCGTTTAGGAAATAAACAATTAATTGTGAGTCAGTTCATGAATAAACTGTTGACGTTAGAACCCGTTAAAAATGCTACGAATGTTACAGCGTTGAGGCGTTTATTTGACATTACCGTGTGTATAAGGAATTTGGAGACTTAGGGTTTAGAGAAAGGTTCATTTGGTCAGCTTTTAATTCCAATTTTATTAAAAGCTATTCCGGATGAGTTTGTCCTTATTTTCAATCGAACGAAAAAATTAAATGAGGAAACGAGTGTTTCAAATTTATTGGCTTTCATTCAAACGGAAATTGAATGTCGCGAAGCATAAAATTTTCTAATTCAAGAAAATAAATCAACTTTGCATCCTCATTTTGAACATTCAAAATTTGATAAAAGGGCTTTAAAAAGTATACCCACTGCTGCAAGCTTTCCCACGGTGGATGGCCGATCATGCATCTTTTGTAATAAATGTAGGATTGTTGTAAATGGACTCCAGATGGCAGCACGATACTGCCATGACATCATACTTATGATGTAACGCGATCCTGCGCGGGAAGGGAGACTGGTTTTTTTTCCTGGAGGGAACGTTCGTGTGTGCAGACGTAAAGCTGCGTTGTGTTTTCTTTTTCTCAATGTTTTTGTATTTTATGTCTCTTCGTTGTGTTGTGTCCGTCCAAATAAACAGTGATTGTCATTTTCACTGACTGTTTCTCTTTGTGGAATCACACGAAACAAACCCTACAGAATATGGGGGCTCGGCCTTTGGATAAAGAGAACAGCCGAAACAGAAAGCACAGTGCTTGAACCACACCCTGGTTCTGTTTTGCGGTGTCATCCAGAGCCATCGGATATTTCGGAGTGTCGCCATGACACGTTAACTCTTCCAGTTTTTCGACTGATGTGCGTGAGGAATCCTGTCCTCGTACCCGTTAGAGGAATCCTGTCCTCGTGCCTGTTGGAGGAGTCCTGTCCTCGTGCCTGTTGGAGGAGTCCTGTCCTCGTACCTGTTAGAGGAGTCCTGTCCTCGTACCTGTTAGAGGAATCCTGTCCTCGTGCCTGTTGGAGGAGTCCTGTCCTCGTACCTGTTAGAGGAGTCCTGTCCCCGTGGCTGTTGGAGGAGTCCTGTCCCCGTGCCTGTTGGAGGAGTCCTGTCCTCGTGCCTATTGGAGGAGTCCTGTCCTCGTGCCTATTGGAGGAGTCCTGTCCTCGTGCCTGTTGGAGGAATCCTGTCCTCGTGCCCGTTAGAGGAAATCCTGTCCTCGTGCCCGTTAGAGGAAATCCTGTCCTCGTGCCTGTGGAGGAATCCTGTCCTCGTCTGTGGAGGAATCCTGTCCTCGTCCGTGTTAAAGGCGTCCTACCCTTGTCCTGTGTTGGAGGAATCCTACCCTCGTCGCTTATTGGAGGCTCCCTGCCCTCGTCGTCAAGAACGCAGATAAGCAAAAACTATTATCAACATATTTAACTTAATTTGTTATTATGTATTAATTTCTATGTGCTACTATTGAAGAGTAACATTATTTCCTTCAAGTGTTCTTTTAAGTTTCGAAAAAGAAACTGGTACAAATATTTCATTTCATGAAAGTTTAAATCGAAAGTACTGCAACACACACAAAAAAATTGTTTCTATGGCTTCTCTGCATTTCCGTTTTTTAAACGAATAGAGAAAAGAAAAAAAAATCTTTTTTTTTTAACATAAGTGATATTTTGATCTTTTTTTGTTGGAAATACCACCTGCAGTAATTTTTTTTCCTTAATGATTCTTTAATAGAGACGGCGTAATAGTTTGATACGTTTGTTTTGTTTTTATAATTTGAAAGTTGAAGCATATTTTTCTTAGATGTGATTGTGTTGTTACCTAGTATTTCGTTTATTTTATTTTATTATGCTATAACAACGTATTTGAATGATGTTTGTTTATGCTTGTACTTAAATACCATATTAGCGTCAAAGGTTATGTGCTACATGTAATACCTGTTAATTTCATTTAATTAATTTTAAGATGCATATTAACGCTTAGGAGCAAAAATGTGTTAATATATGTATTAATTTACAATTGAGTGGTATATTAAGAATTGTGAGAAATTTTTAAATTACGATTGTGTTGGGACATTGGATTTAAGATTGACCATAATGGCTTTCCTTGCAAAATACAAGAAAGTAGATTTGCAACTGCTTGCAGATGAAATGGGTGAAACCGTTAAGCAGGAAATGAAAGTAATAGAACTCAAAGAACTCATAACTAGTAGTTCACATTATGATGAAGTCTTCGTGAAAAATTTGTTAGAGAATATCGCAGAATCACGAAAAGCAGAAGAAGACAAGGCAGCAGAAGAGAGGAAAAGACAAGATGAAGTGGAAGAAAGGAAAAGACAAGATGAAGTGGAACAAAGGAAAAGACGGGATGACGTAGAAGAAAGGAAAAAACGGGATGAAGTAGAAGAAAGGAAAAGACGGGATGAAATGGAAGAAAGAAGAAGAAAAGACGAATTAGAGATGAAACGATTCGAAATGTCTTCAAATTTATCGACCGGTAATAATGAAGTTATGGGTAAATTAAACAATCCAAAATTTGACGTTCAAAAAATAATACCAAAGTTTGATGCAAAAGACAATGATATTAGTTTATATCTGGTTATGTTTGAACGCCAGGTCAAAATAATGCAAATACCGACAGAGTATTGGGTAACCCACTTAGTCAGCGTACTCCCATCAGAGATAGTCGGCCTAATTGCAAGAGAATCGGATGAACAAGCAACTGATTACGAATACATAAAATCGTTGCTCTTGAAGAGATTTAAGTTAGAACCAGAAAACTTTAGACAATTATTTGTGAAGCATCAAAAGAAACCTGAAAATACATGGCGAGATTTCTACTACGAAATAAAGAATTATTTAGACGAGTGGTTGATGAGTTTAGAAGTAACAACTTTTGAAAAACTCAAAGATCTCATGATAGTGGATCAATTAAAAAGAAAGGTTCCAGTGGAAGTTCGAGAACATTTCATAGATGATTGGGCAAAGATGATATCACCAATCCAGTTAACTGAAAAACTAGATGAGTATGAAAAAGTGCGAGTAAATTACAAGAAGCAACCAAGCGAATTTCAAAAAGAGAAAAACTTTCCGAGGAATGCACAGTTTGGACGTGGACGACCACGAACACCTCCTAATCAAATGCATTTCCATTTCAAGAAATGGAATAACAATGAGAACCAGAGGTATCCAAAACAAACACCAAGTCATCGATTTATGAGAAATGACAGTGGTCTGCATTCAGTGCACAAACCCGATGAGAAAGAAAGGACATCAGAAGCCCATATTACACAAACGTCTAACAATGTTGTAGACGGAAAGGTTCACACCAAAGAGATCTGTTTGAACAATTTGACTGTTGTTGCACTCGTCGATACAGGTAGTTCAGTATGCCTCATGCGCGAAGATGTTTACAAACAGACAATCGACCTTCCCAAGCTGTCAAACACGCCCTTGCTTTTGTCTGGTATTGGAGGATCACAGGTTTGGACGAAAGGATCCTTTGAGCATGAAGTTAAAATAGATGGATATCATTTTTCTTTAACATGGCATGTAGTACCTGCACCACAGTTGAGTTACCAAGCAGTAATTGGAGCAGATATTTTGGGACAAGCTTCATTAAACTTTACCAGCAGTGGTGTTGAATTTAATAACTATGAAGAAAAGATGTGGCTCATGCAAATAACCCAAGTAAACCAGGAAGATCAAATTGATCTTAGCCACATTAATGACGTACAAATAAAAGCGGAAATAAAACAGATAACGTCATCGTATAAACCGGAAAAGACAGAAACAACTGATGTCTCCATGAGAATTATTCTAAATGATGCTGTGCCGATTTACCAAAGAGCTCGTCGTCTGTCTTTTCCTGAGAAACAAGAAGTTGATAGACAGATCCAAGAATGGTTGGAACAAGGAATAATTAGGACTAGTAATTCTGATTATGCTAGTCCAATAGTATTAGTAAAAAAGAAAGACAACACAACCAGATTGTGCATAGACTATAGGAAGCTAAATAGAAAATTAGTTAAAGACAGATTTCCCCTTCCCTTGATAGACGATGTATTAGACAAGTTGGAAGATGCTAGAGTGTATACTACTTTAGACTTGAAGAACGGATTTTTCCATGTTAATGTTGAGGAAGAAAGTCGAAAATACACTTCATTTGTTGTTCCAGACGGACAATTTGAATTCACTAAAGTCCCTTTCGGATTGAGTACTAGCCCTAGTGTTTTTCAAAGATATGTTTATAGTATTTTCCGAGATCTTATGAACAAAGGTTTCGTGATAATTTATATGGACGACATTATCATACCATCGAAAAATGAAAAGGAAGGTTTAGATAAGTTAAAAACTGTATTTGAAGTTGCATCCAAGTATGGACTCGAGTTGAAAATGACCAAGTGCCAGTTCCTGAAAAAGAAAGTGGAGTTTCTCGGTCACATAGTTCAAAATGGCACTATCCGTCCATCACCTACGAAAACTATGGCAGTTACGAAGTTTCCTGTCCCAACAAACATGAAGCATGTACAAAGCTTTTTAGGACTAACGGGTTACTTCAGGAAATTTATTTCAGGATACTCTACAATTGCTAAACCACTTAGTGATTTGCTCAGAAAAAATAGTTCATTTGCTTTTGGTCCTGAACAAAAGGAGGCATTTGAGAAACTTAAGAACTTACTAATAGAAGGTCCAGTATTAGGTATTTTCAAACAAGGAAGGAAAACGGAACTGCATACAGATGCGAGCAAACATGGCTATGGTGCCATGCTCCTGCAAGACTGTGAAGATGGGAAACTACACCCTGTTCATTACATGTCAAAGAAAACAAACATAGCCGAAGAAAAGTATAGCAGTTATGAACTGGAGGTCCTAGCCATTGTCGAAGCCTTAAAAAAATTCCGTGTTTACCTGTTGGGCAACCATTTCAAAATTGTAACCGATTGCTCGGCCTTCCAGAAAACAATGGACAAAAAGGATCTTGTAACACGAATTGCAAGATGGGCCCTTTTATTAGAGGAGTTTGACTATGAAATTGTACATAGACCCGGCAAAAGAATGCAGCATGTCGATGCCTTAAGTAGACATCCAGTCATGATTGTAGGAAATGACACTTTGACTGCACAACTGAAGAATGCACAGTTGGCAGATGAACATATTTATGCCCTTAAAACACTCCTGCCTAGTAACGAGTCTCAGGAGTATTTTGTACGAAATGACATTCTCTACAAATTTGTAAATGGTCGCGAACTTATAGTAGTGCCCAGAGATATGCAAACCGAAATAATTAAATTAGCTCACGAAAAGGGCCATTTTTCAGCAACTAAAACAGAAGATGTGGTAAAGCAAGAATTCTTCATTTCTAACTTAAATAAATTAACTCAAAAAGTAATCATCAACTGTGTACCGTGCATTTTGGCCAATAAGAAATGTGGAAAAAAGGAGGGGTTTCTGAACCCCATTGAAAAGGAAGATATACCCTTAGGTACTTATCACGTTGATTTTATCGGTCCATTGCCGTCAACAAACAAAAAGTACCAACACATTCTGACCATTGTTGACGCCTTTACAAAATTTACCTGGTTATATCCAGTCAAATCAGTTTCTGCAGAGGATGCATTGGAAAAAATTCGATTACAACAACAAACTTTTGGAAATCCCTTGAGGATCATAACCGATAGAGGCTCAGCATTTACATCAAAAGCTTTTGCCGACTATTGCGCTGACGAGGGAATTCAACACTTACAAATCGCCACAGGAGTACCTCGTGGAAACGGGCAAGTTGAGAGGATCCACCGTACTCTTATACCAGTCCTCACCAAGTTAACACTTGATGACGCTACAAAATGGTTTAAATATGTGGATAAATTACAAAGAGTTCTTAATGGTACAATGAGTCGAAGTACGAAGTGGACACCATTTGAACTTTTAACTGGGGTGAAACTAAGAAACAAGGAAGACATCATTCTCAGAGATCTCCTAGTAGAAGAAATGATAGAACAATTCCAAGATGAAAGAAATTGTAACAGACAAGATGCAAAACAAAGCATCCAAAAAATTCAAACCGAAAATAGAAGAACCTACAACAAGAAAAGAAAGAAAGCGCCTGAGTTGGCGATTTAGTGGCCATTCAGAGGACGCAGTTTGGTTCTGGTCTCAAACTGAGACTTAAGTTTTTAGGTCCATTCAGGGTGACGAATGTGAAACCCAAAGACAGATATGAGGTTGGTGAACATTCAGGTCCCAAATTTACCACTACCTCTGCTGATCTGATGAAATATTTTTCGAAAATGTGACGCTTTATACTTATGATTTATTTTTGATTTATACGTATTCTCATATTGTATTAATTTTATACTCGTTTTCTTTTGTTAAATGATGCGAAATAATGTTATCAAAATTAAGTGGAGTAGTTTTATTTGTTGTAACAGTGTTCTTATCTTATTTTATATTCTAAATAGTAATTTTATGTTCTTTTCTTATGAATGTCCCTGAGGCCAGTGACTAGCAGGATGGCCGAATCTGTAGGATTGTTGTAAATGGACTCCAGATGGCAGCACGATACTGCCATGACATCATACTTATGATGTAACGCGATCCTGCGCGGGAAGGGAGACTGGTTTTTTTTCCTGGAGGGAACGTTCGTGTGTGCAGACGTAAAGCTGCGTTGTGTTTTCTTTTTCTCAATGTTTTTGTATTTTATGTCTCTTCGTTGTGTTGTGTCCGTCCAAATAAACAGTGATTGTCATTTTCACTGACTGTTTCTCTTTGTGGAATCACACGAAACAAACCCTACATAAATTGCACGATTCATTTCTTTGTGATAAAAGCGCTCAGGAAAAATTGGATAAACTAAAGAGAGATAAAGATGTTTTTGTTTCTTTAAGTTTCATACAAATAATTCTAAATTTTGTAAGAATAAGAATAATACTTGTAAGAAATGTAAAAGATCTTGGCATCACACATCTGTTTGTGTATATGATCCTTGTGAAAACAAACCACGGCTTGTTTCGAATCAAACTCAAAGCCTAAATCCCCTTGAAAAAAACGGTTTCGTTTCAGGAAAATTTTATTAGTGAGAATTTAAATTCGGAAACTAATGAGCAAGCCTTAGCTATTTCTCCGAAGGGAAATAATTTGAGGAAAATACTTTGTTACAAACATGTACTGTTTTAGCTTCTGCTAGAGATAAAAGTGAATTTATAAATATGCGTTTGGAAACTGGTAGTACACGAACCTTTGTACATGCAAATTTAGTTAAAAAATTAAATTTAAAACCTCTTAAATATGAAAAACTGTCTTTTCGTTTTGAACGGAAAAACCTATTTCAAAATAATTTCCAGTGGTAGAATTATTCCTTTTGGATAAAAAACGCAATAAAAAAATAAAAATCACCGCTTTAGTTTCGGATCTCATTAGCAATGCTCGGATTTCATCTCCCGATGTAACATCGCTGAAAAGGTTGAGGAGACTTATTTAGAAATCGCTGATGTAAACAGCAATTTGTCTTGTCAAGTGTTAGTAGGTATTTATTTCTATTACTTATTCGTTGAGGGGGAAATGTTGCGAATTGAGCCACATCTGTTTGCTATTAAGACGATCTTTGGATACATTTTG
Source organism: Meta bourneti (assembly GCA_933210815.1). Classification (NCBI taxonomy): domain Eukaryota; kingdom Metazoa; phylum Arthropoda; class Arachnida; order Araneae; family Tetragnathidae; genus Meta; species Meta bourneti. The sequence goes on from OW119930.1 coordinate 70,814,093, forward strand.
TGTGGGAAGGAGTCTGAGTAAACCCAATAAATCGGAATTAATTAGCTTTGCTTGCTGCATTAATGAGGAATCTTGTCAATCTCTGAGAAGTTTATGGTCTCTTGACTGGATGGGTTTACAAAACGGAACGATTTCCAAATCAGAATGGCAGATGATAGTAAGTTTTAAAAATGAAATTAACTTCGACAGGAAAAGATATTCTGCTAGCCTTTTATGGCAATATGAACCGCGTTTGTTAAAAACTAATTTTGAGGAAGCTTTGAGACGGTTTGAGAGCTTGAAACGTCGATTAATCAGATCTCCCGAGATATTAGAACAGTATAAAAATACCATTGAAGAACAAATTAACGACTGTATAATTGAAATTTCGGGAAAGGAAATTATGAATATCGGGTATTTTTCGCCTTATAGAGAAATAATTAAATGTAGTGAGACAAGTAAATTTCGGATTATTTATGATTTTTCGAATTCTAGTGGCAAAGGCGTGAAATCTCTTAACGATCATCTTGATATTGGACCATCAAATATAAATCTTGGATGTAATTTTGAAATTTCGAAACTATGAAATATGTTTCAGTGGCAATTTAGTCAAAGCATTCTTAAATGTGGGAATTTTGGATAAGGATAGGGAATACTTGAAATTTCTCTGGTTTGGCGATAGAGAAGGACTTTAAAGTTTTTAATTTTAAACGTCTTCCGGTTTGGGTTAAGATGTTCACCTGCGATTCTAGCACTAGTAATAAAATATCACTTGAAAAGGTATGAAACAAGTGACCCAAGTAGTTTCGAGATGTTAAACACTTCGTTGTATGTGGATGACCTGTATTATGGCGCAGACACGATTGAAGATGCATACCGGTTATCCACCAGTGCAATTAGTATATTCAATGAGGGTGGTTTTCATTTGAGAAAATTAAAGTCAAATTCGTGTGAACTTCAATCTTTATGGAATGAAAGGGGTTTTGTTCACATAATGGTGGGATCTTCGAACGATCGAGTCTAAATGTTTGGATCTGATCTGGTACCCCAGTATGGACAAGATAAGAATCAACATTCCCGATTTGGACTTGTTAAAAACTGGTGATACTGAAATCACAAAGAGAATAATTTTGACAGCTGTTGCTTCGGTGTATGACCCCACGGGAATTATCCAACCTATCTTAATGAAAATGAAGATATTGTTGCAGTCTATATGGGCTCTCTTGTGGAATCGGTTGGGATATACCTCTCAATCAAGAAATTGCTAAAGAATTCACTCAGTGGTGTGCTGAATTAAATTCCCTTCGAGACTTTGCAATCCCTCGAAAGTATTTTGCAACTTGCGAAAAACTTAAATTAGTCTTCATGTGTTCGAGACGCAAGTCCGAAAGGTTTCGGTGCAGTCAGTTTTTTTCGGTACAAGAATGACCATGAAGAATATTAAAACAGTTTTGTCACTACGAAAGATCGCGTGGCCCCACTGAAGTTGTTAACTTTACCGCGTTTGGAGTTGACAGCTGCTTTATTGGTAGTTAGACTTGCAAAGTATTTGACAAATTTGTTTCCTGAACTATGTCAATGTCTGTATTTATGGAGTGACAGTGCTATAACTCTTTGGTGGATCAAGGGTTCCGGTAGAGATTGGAAGCCATTCGTGGCTAACAGGGTGTCAGATATTCAATCTCTCGCTGATTCTGAGAATTTTCTTCATTGCAGTGGAATGCAAAATCCTGCAGACTTTTTAAATCGAGGGGAAAGTGTCTACAAAGGTGTTACTAACCCCCTTTGGCTGCATGGTCCAAGTCGGCTTATTGAGCCCGAGGATTCTTGGCCTATAAATAGTATAGTGAGAAACCGATTTATGAGGAGAATCTGATGATAGAGAGAGAAAATAAAAATCTGTTAGTTCTCTTCTCTGTCGATCATTCTTGTGCTCCTTTATTGTACATGACAAAATTTAGCAAGTTAAACAAAGTGTATCGCATCACTGCATATGTTTTGAGGTTCATTAAAAACACCAAACCCAATGCGGAAAAACTTAACGGACCTTTGTCCGCTGATGAAATATCTTCTGCAAAAACATATTGGATTAAAGGTATAAAAAACATTTTGGAACTGAAATTTTGGCCCTTTCTCACAGAAAGTTGTTAGATAAAAAAATCGAAAATTAATCAATTAAACCCAGAACTTGATGAGCATGGCTTGTTAAGATTAAGATTAAAAGGTTGTCTTCATTTTTCTGAATTGAACTTTGGTGAAAAATATCCCTTGTTGCCCTACAAGGAACTGTTTTTTTAACTTGTGATTTGGGACTCTCATGGCAAAGTTCTCCATGAGGGAGTAGATTCTACTATTGCCCAGACGAGTGTCTTTGGATCATTAAAGGCCGACAGTTGGTCAAATCCGTATTGGCCAAATGCAATGTGTGCAAACGATTTGCTCCTGTTAACTTGTGCAACTACGAGAGCATTGCATCTTGAATTTGTCCCCTCCTTAAGCACAGAAAACTTTCGATTTGCTTTCCGCAGATTTATTTCATGGCTAGGACTTAGTGGAACGATATACTCGGACAATACTAAAACTATTAAAAGAGCCGAACTGGAATTAAGGAAAATATGGAATTGCATCAAGGACAAAGCGGTCCATGATTTGTTTTCCTCCAATGGAATACAATTGAAATATATTGTTGAGAAGGGAGCATGGTGGGGAGTGTTCTGTTAGAGGCACTTTCGTACGATCGAAACTTGTTTAAGGAAAATTGTGGGAAAATCTTCGTTAACTTTAAATGAATTAGAAACTAGAAATTGAGGCTGTGATTAATTCCAGGCCTATAGCTTACATATATGATGATCCCTCAGACCCCTCACCACTTACTCTTGCACATTTTTTGCTGGGAAAGCGTTTGTTTTCTCTTCCTGTCTCTAAAACAGTAGTTTCCAACTGGTGGTACGCGAGAGCATTTGGGGTGGTACGCAGAAAGGTTCAATAATAATACAAACTAAAAGTACTAGGCTAAAACTTACAACTTCCCGCGCTGCTCTTTTTAGTCAAGCACTAAAATTTTTAACTCCATTTGTAACAACATATTTATATGAACTTGGGTTTTCAGAGCTAGTGTATGTGGAAAACAAGTACAGGAATAGACTGAACGTGGAAAACGACTTAAGATTAAAGATAAGCACTATTGAACCTGACTTAAAAGCTCTAAGAAATAAGCATAAGTAACAGCAAGTTTCTCATTAAGCCTCCTGAAAAAGACATTTTAGTGTTGGGAAATTGTATTTGCCATTTGTTTATAGCAATTACATATAAACGCCTTTTTCTAGTTCTATGGATTTATTTTCTGTATTTTGTTTTATTTATACTTAAATACATTTTGTAAAGTTATTCAAATTTGTATAGAATTTATTTGACCCCCCTCAAAAAGTTATAAGATAACCAGTGGTACGCCACGATCCTACAAAATTCTCAGGTGGTACTCAAGTATAAAAAGGTTGGGAATCACTGCTATAAAATATCTAAAACGGACTTGACAGGCTCTAAAAGTTCCATTGTCAAAAGGTGTAAACATCAGCAAACTTTGTTAACTCATTTTTGGAGACGATGGAGAAAAAATTACCTACTTGCATTAAGATAATTTAATTTATGTTCTATCAAAGTTTCAGGTAATTTACAGGTAAATGATGTGGTATTGATTCACGAGGACAAATACCCTCGTAACATGTGGAGACTGGGTAAGATTGTGACCGTATATCCAGGGAGAGATGGAAAAATTCGTTCCTGTCTCATTCAGACGGCCTCAGGTCAGCTGAGACCTGTTCAGCTTCTGTACAATCTGGAAGTGCATGGTAATTAATTGAACTGTTATTTACTATTTTAAAATGTAACATTTGATGTTACAACATTTAATCATCATAGTAACGTTTACTTTTCTTATTTCTGGATATATTTTGTATACGTGACTATTTGGCACACTTTTTCTTTGGAACCCTGCTTGTAACGTAGGCTACATATTAACCCCCGTTCTATTTGTCTTGGATGTGCAGAGGGGTGTAAAGTCCCGTCATCCTGGACAGAGCACTTACTAGAGGGCGCTCCCTCCCGGTCTGGCTGTGCAGATGACGTCAGAGTTAACATCTACAGGAGTCACCTCTCAAGATGACCTTGGAGGTTTTTTTTAGAATCTTAGAGTATGGTTCAATCGTAGATGGGTGCGTTTGTGCTGAATTTTGACTGAATGAATTTTGCTGAATCTAACATTTGATGTTACAACATTTAATCATCATAGTAACGTTTACTTTTCTTATTTCTGGATATATTTTGTATATGTGACTATTTGAAAATGTTGTGTTTTTTCTTAATTTCAATTTACTAGTTAAATAGTGCTAACTTGCATTTTCTTAAAATTTTATTGTATTTTAGTATTGTTTGATTTCATTTCATTATATTGTGTAATTTCCGTAATTAAGTAATTGAGTGAGTGTTTTACAAAGAATATTTTACTAATGTTTGTGTAAACTATTGTATAAGTTCACAGGTGGGGAGTGTAGAAAAGTGAGTAGCCACACCAGATGGCGCTGGTGTGTCCACGCAAAGGATTCGAATTAAGGATGAGCGTTAATAAATGCGTGGGGCGTTCGATGTAATTAATCGGTTGATATCGATGTGGTTCTCCTTTTGAAGGGGATGGCCCTAACAATAGCCATAATCCAAGTTTTCCAGGCAGACCACTTCACAATAGGTCAAGTGTAAATAGTTAATGTTGAATAAACATATGTTAAAGGACATATATTGTTCGAATCAGAAGTTTGGTTGCTGCTTCTTATCATCCCTTTTACTTTTTGTCATGTTTTAATTGATTGCCTGTATTTAATCGTCACCGCCAATACTTTTTTAATAAATTAATTTTAAACTTGCAAGATATGATTGGGAAGAACATCACCAAAATCTTTTTAAATTTTTACATGCAATAAAATTTTCTAATTCCCTAAAGTTTTTATTCCTCATCGTTTCATTAAAAAAAATTTCATTTCACTGGATTATACTGCAGACGATGATGATCGTTATTCATCTATGAGTTTGAATATTTTTGTTATCATCTTCCAATTTTCATGTTAACCGACCTTTTTTCTTTTGGATTATTAGTTTTTTTTATGCTTTTTATATTGGGTTATTTCTGTCTTGTGTTTGATGTAGTTTGCCCGTTTTTGGACCGTGCACTATAAAACCCAAACCAACTAACTTTGAACATTATCGTGTAGTAACACGGTCTAATGCGTAGGTTCTAACCTATTTATGTTCCTATCTAATTCCCAATTGTTTACAAAAAATGACAGTGGAACAACAAACCAAACCAATGGTATCCATTTAGATCTTTGTCCTCTATATCGAATACTTTTTTGCTATTGGGATGCCCTGGATTAAAAATGTAAATTTTATAGCAGTTAAAAATGCATAATTTGGATTTTGAACCTATAAGTCCTAAAACCTCTTTCGGTCATTATTTGTTATCCTCGCGTAGCAAAGAATGACCGTAGGGCTACAAATCAAACCAAACAGTTCCGACGGTAAAACGTCTAGTTTAAAAAATGAGTAAAAGTAGTAATTCTTACAATTCCATTGTAGTCTAATACAGGGTATCCCGTAATGGTGGTCATAAAGTAACTTCCTCTATATAAGAGTCCCTAGACCGTAGTTTCCAACGAATCGGAATGGTACTTGAGATTTCAAGGTATGCGCTTAAGAGTAATATAAATGTTACGGTTCGTGTAATAAATTCAGTGAATATTAAAAACAACCGCTAATATTAATAACCGCGTGTTTTGGTCAATGCTATTAATAACTCATAATAATTACATTTACGGGTAAATAATAATTACACATGAAGCCTGGTGAAGTTAATAAAAATATGTTTTGTAATATTTATCACTTTTACTTATAAGATTCATTCATTATTTATTACATAAACGAGTTCTTATACTTATGTCTTATTAAATGGTTAAAACAAGTTTATTTTTACAGGAAGAGCTTCTTTTGCATTGGAATTACAACGGGTTTTTGACTTTACATTTGACAAATTCTTATCATCTAGATTCTTATAATCAGAGAGAGAGAGAGGCTTTTATTGTAACGGTAAAATTCAAAGTTAAGTATGAAACGGAATTGCATTTGTTCATTAAGTCAATTCCAACAATTTTAAATTAAAATGTTATTTTAAAATTTTATTTCAAACAACGATTTTCTAATTTTTCGTCGTCAGATTAATAGTGAAAGCTATTTTACAATTAATTATACATACTTTAGGGTGAGTTTAAGGAGACTACACTCACAGTATTATGGGTTTTGACATAAGTTCTGAAGGGAAAATAATGCTTAATTACATTATTTCCTTCTCCCTGAATTGGAAAGAGGAACTGAGAGTCAAATCTTTTTGTTTTCATTGAATTGATTGAAGTTCAAAATCATTTAAATAAAACAAGTAATTTTTGTAACTTTTAAAAATTCGAAATAAAAATACTCATTGATTAATTTATGGGCATGTGCTTTTTCGGGAGATATCTTGTGGTCCAACTCAGAGCGCTCTGATCCTCAGTTCAAGAGGCTCTGGGTTGGATTCCTGGTCACGGCATGGATGTTCGTTCTGATTCGGAATCCGTATAAGCCATACGTTCCCGATCTAGTAAAAAATATCCGTAGAGCGGCAAACCAACTATCAAGAGGCGAACAGTTAGCTTAGTCATAATACAACAATAAGATTATAAATATCTTAAAAGGGGAATTTTGGAACTGGTTATAATAGCGTATAAATTCGATGTTATAAGATATGAAATATGATAGTTGGTGACAATTGTGATTCCGGCGCCCTAGTTTCATCCCTTCCACATAAAGTTGACATGTTTTTGGATTTGGTCATTATTTTCAGCGATTGTCAATCAGTGGCGGATTGGTTAAGATGATCGGCCCCGGAAATGTGACCAATCTCACAAGCCATAGGTAGGACTTTTAAATTTTAAAAGTAAAATTTTCCTCCGACACATAAACTCTTGAAAACAGAACTATAATCGCTTCCTGAAAGATAAAGCAAAATTTAAAAAATTAAAAAAAAAGCTTAACGTGAAATGGGAATAAAACACGACCAGCAATCGTCGTTTCCCAGAAAGAATGCAACGAAACGACTTTTACAAACCCTCAGTCATCTTTGATGAATGGGGGAATGAAGGCTGGGGGATATCTCACAAATGGATTCAAGAAGCCGAGGTTCTCCCTTCAAAAAACCAAAGAAACACGGCATAGTGCGAAAATTCACCAACAGATGACACTGGATGTACCGGAAAGCCAAAGTGAGTTGTTTCCGGTGAACGACTCTTTTGAACGAATCTTTTTACTGACTCGATTCAAAAGAATCCATTTGCCCATCACTACTTTGGAATTTAACTTTTGCTATAAAAATGACAGCGAGAGCACAGTCAAAGACAAGTCAACACATGGACGCAAGACACTATAATCAATGCTTCGATATTGAAAACTTATTACTAAAGTCAAACTCGCTTTTAAATATTTTCCAGATTGTAATTTCTACAGCATAGAATATATTAGAGTGGTAGTTGTAAAAGATACTTTCCCGTCGATCGTTTTCGATAAACAAAAGTTGTCGCCAATTGTGCGATTTAGCGCCAATAATGGATAAGCGTGACGTCACAAACACTCATAAGATCTTCGCCTTGGTTTTATGTAACCCCGATTAATAGCCATTTTTGTTTTGGAAGGGATATAAGTTAACTGCTATTTCTGTTTTTTGCGCCACAGTTTGAAAGATGATTAAAATTTGGTGCCTACCTTCTACGATTGGTAGTTAGTTAGTTAGCGTCGCAATGGAGAAACACAACGAGCTATTTTCGACGGTCCGGAATCAATACCGAAAGGAAAGATCCAAAGACAACGCCTCGTAATTTTGTAACACGGTCAGATGGCGAGAACACCTGATCTGCCCAATCTCCAAACTCCTGCCAAACCAATCTCCAAACATCCACATCACGCCAACGTGAGGACATTTGAGGCCACGACTGACTTAACCTTACCTTCTACGAAACAGCATGCAGTTGAGTACTTTCAAAGTTACTATTAAAAAGTATGCGTTAATTGGCACGATATGGGACTTTATTGAAAGCATTGAAAGACCGGTTCGGCCACATGGCGAAATAAAAACAACGTGGAACCGCGCGACCGCACATATATTCGTATTTAGGCGAATTTATGTGACGTAGGCTTAGAACCGTGGTAGCCCAGTTGGAGGTAGGTATTTTAGTTAACGTCGGCAATGGAGGAACACACGGGCTATTGGCGACGGTCCCAGAAGGAAAGATCCGAAAACAACACCACATAATTTTGAATCACGGTCAGATGACGTGGAAACACCTGAGCTGCCACCCCACTATCCAAAGAGCCCAGTTTGAAAGGACAACGGATTGACAACCAGATCTTCGTATTCTAGGGGGCTGGTTCTCAAGATTGAGTGGTGTAGAAGTTTGAGGATTAGGGTGCCAGCTAAAGCGTGACCTCGTCATCTGACCGTGGCATTACGAGGCGTTGTCCTTGGATCTTTCTCTTGAGGATTGATCCCGGACCGTCACCAATAACTCGGTGTGTTGTTTCAGTGTGACGTTAATTAACTACTTACCTGCCTCTCAAATTAAGTGGAACTGCACTATCATATGCTCCAAAGTCAAGAGACTTTGGAGCATATGATAGTGCAATTCATCAATAGAAATAAGGCATTTGTTGGAGTCAGTCAAGTGAAAACGATTCAAGTAGTCCTGAGGTGAGTAGTACCAGGTGGCCTATTCTGGCTCTAGCAGAAAATGTGGTAACTGCTCTATAGAATTTTTTGATTACTCTGGAATTGAAAAAGGCGATGATTCATTCCAGTGTTCCTCCATAAAGTACGCTGTTTTGTATAATTTATTATGTTTTTGTAATTTCTTTTTCACTTCTATCCTGCTTTGATTTGTTTCTTTTCCCCAAAATATATCTACGCGACACTATTTTCACTTGTCTAGTCCAATGTTGATGAATGTAAGACCTTCATGGTCTAATTAGAAATAATTTGTGGTAAAGAAATCTTATCAAATTTTCCGAGTAGCAATTTAAATTTTGAAGTGCAAGCATTCCACATATCACCAAAATGATGAAGTCCTCTTAAATTACGTGGAACTGCACTATCGTTCGTTATCCAGACACAAATAGCTTGTTGGAACAAATGGCGCCATCGCTCAGTGCGGTCAGACGTATATTTCAAACTCGTCGGAAAAGCACATTTCTCAGTCTGAAATAGTTTTATTTGTATAGTCTTCTCATTTTTTGGCAGCGAACTATTTCTATTCACTGAACCCGCCATTGAAAGGATTAGGTCTGAGTGTAGTTGACAAATCCCTTCTATCCTTTTAAAGAATTTTTTTTTAGTTCTGATCTGGCTGAAGAAGTAGGAAGGGGGGGGGGGCAGGGGGTATTGCGTTGGGTACTTTCTGGTATTTCGGTCACTACTTTCTACAGAAGCTTCGCTGAGGCCGCGGCACACCGGTTGGAAAAGTAACGGATTAGCAACCGGACGGTTGCAAGTTCGAAACTACGTCCTTCCGAAGCCAATCGGGGGCCGCGGTAACCCGGTTGGAAGAGAAACAAACTAGCAACCGGAGCGTTGCGAGTTCGAATCCAACCAAAGACTGCCGTGTACAAAGGGGGCTGGTGCACGACAAGTCTGTAGTGGCCTGAAATGTCCTCACGTTGGCGTGGTATGGAAGTTTGAGAGTGGGGTGGCAGCTCAGGTGTGACCTCGTCATCTGACCGTGGTGTTGTCCTCGGATCTTTTCCTTGGGGATTGATCCCGGACCGTTGTCAATACCCCGTTGTGTTACTCCAGTGCAACGTTAATTATAATACCTACCTACCAACCAAAGACAGTCATGTAGGCGAGGCTGGTGCACGTTACATCGATCGTGTCTAAATGTCCTCAAGTTGGAGTGGTGTGTAAGTTTGGAGAGTGGGGTGCCTAATCAGGTGTTGACCTCGTCATCTGACCGTGGTTCAAAATTACTTGGTGGTGTCCTCGGGGACTGATCCCTCCAACAGCCCGTGTGTGGCTCCAGTGCGACGGTGGGACTCGGTAGCCCGGTTTGAAAAGCAACTGGTCCGGATTAGCAACTGGAGGATTGCGAGTTCGAAACTCGGTCCGTCCAAAGACTCGTGTACGTGAGGGTTGGTGCACGTTAAATCGATCGTGGTCTGAAATGTCCTCACGTTGGCCTGGTGTGGAACTTTAGAGAGTGAATAGCCAGCTCAGATCTGACCTCGTCATCTGACCGTGGTTCCAGATTACGTGGTGTTGTTCTCGGTTCTTTTCCTTCGGGATTGATCCCGTACAGTTGCTAATAGCCCGTCGTGGTACTCCAGTTTGATGCAAATTAACTATCTACCTACCAATACCAAGGGTTTTTGTACTTGGTGAACATGTAGGGAACGTTTTTTGCAGGATTTCTTTATCAGGATTATTAGCTGGGGGAACATTAAATCTAGTTTATCATCAAATTGTTTGATTATTTTTCGTGAACTTCTGTTTTGCGTAAGATATAAGGTTTTGACCCACCAAGTTCTTATGACGAGATATCTCGTCATCATGATATTGTTACAATGAAAGACCGAAATCTGGAGAATGTCGACTTTCACCGGTGAATGTCAACATTCACATAGTCGTTTGGTGTATGTCCGAAATATTTGCTAAATACCCTTATTTCTGACTTACACCGGCAAATGTCGACATTCACGATGCACTAATGGTGAATGTTGAACATGTCGGAGATTTATATTTTCTTCTCCGTATTTCAGTCGCGATAAAACGTCACAAGGGTGACGTAACTTTTTCGCCTCTCTTTCTGAGAGGAGTGACCAAGAACTTAAAACAAACAGTACATTCTAAATGAGAAAAGAAAATATTAGAAATTAAAAACTTACTTAATTATACAGTACATTCTAAATGAGAAAAGAAAATAATACTAATAAAAAACTTACTTAATTATGTGATTCAAATCTTATTTATTGCAACAACTTAAACTATTATGACACTTTGAATTGCACAAGAGTCCCTTGCTTTTACGACTGCATTTATTTGTGGAACACTTCCTTTTGCAATGACAGCGTGTATAGCCTTACCCCCCGCTTCTCGAATTAGCTGCAGCTGCTTCTCTCAGCGACATTTCTTGAAAAGAAATCTTATCTATGGAAAGTAACTTTTCTTTACAAATTACGAACTGATTACGTGTGTAAAGCTGCTTGAGCGTACCATTTTTATTTGTCAGTTTATAGAAGTCGGAGTCTTCTATTCCAACAACAACCGGCTAACACATTTCGGCTATCTGTACGACCACGGTCGACATCAGGGACTTGTATTCGTACAGTATCACCAATTTGAGCAGGAGAAAATTGTTTCTGTGAGGTTGGTAACATTTCAGAAAGTATTTTAGAGTACTTTTCTTGAGAAAAATAAAAACAATTGTCTTCTCGTTTACCCGCAATTAATGCATCTAACTTTTCAAGAAAAAGATCACGATTCACTGCAGTATCCATTCAGTATAAATTAGGGCATCGGAAAAAAAACCTCGGCTCCTCTCTTTTCGACCTCCACCAGAGCATATCTGTGATTGTCGATATACACCGGTGAGGGTCCGAATGTACAAGAATGTAATGAAATATTCGATCTTTCACCGACGTATTTGTCGCAACCTGACCAGACTTTTTGCTGAGAAGCCTTTCGGAGTTGATCCTACACCGTTCCCAGTGGACTGTGTTTATATTAGTCGGCGCCGGCGAGGCCCACAAATCTGTTGCGCTTCGAGATGTATATACTTTCTTCGGGAGGCGAAAGCAGACGCTCGTGAGATCGGTTCAGTGTAGAACATTAAAAACTCTCTCTTTTGTGGACTAAGGCCCCGTTCACATGGACTTTTTGCAACGCGCGTTTTATAAGAATTTTCGAGCGTTACCATGTGAACAGCACTTGGGCGCTTTTCAAGGTCAGTTTCCGTTATGCATTAAAATGTTTTTTTATTCCCTTAATCCAACTTTCTATCTTTTGAATGGTTAAAGATAGAGCCAAAATTTCAACGGATTTCAAATCAGCGTAAAATGTTACGTTAGATCGATACCAAAATCATGCTTTTCTTTGAAAAAATTACTCTTTTGTCAATAGTCGCAACTAATCTTTTTCCAGATATTCCTGTTATACTAAGCGTAAGCGGAAGTATTGCCTTATTTTTTTAAAGGGAATGTCACTTTAATACGATATTTTGTTGCCCCTTATCAACTGTTTTAATTTTACAGCCTTTAAAAGTAGGATGAAAATCTTTCTTTCCCAACTTAAAATTGATTTCTCACTCTGTATTCACAAGAGCCTGTATTTGGTTAACTTAGAAATGTATAATGAGCAATAAAATGCCTAAAATAATCTAAAAAATATTCAAAACGACGTAAAAATTTGATATTCTTTCGATTTGTAAAACATCCGTTCCCTAATTGCCTGTAAATAAAGTGTGTTTGAACTTCAACCTTTATACATAAATAAATGCAATATAATCGACTTGCTGACCAGAAATGACAACTTAAACAGGTAAATCTTTCGTAACGTGTAGTATACGATTCCAATGCCATCAACCTCGGTTGTAAATTTTTGAACGTTAGCTTTTCGTACGTTTTTCAAAATTTTTCGAATGACGGGATATTTTGGACCTAGGAACCGGTAAAAGCCAGCGGATCACGGAGAAGCAGTGCTTTATGTAGTTCAAATTGTGGTATTATTAAACATTTTCATTAACTCTAAAATCTTAAAGTATTCGTTTTTTACTGTCAAGACTAGAGGAAGAAACCCTATAATCTTCACTCTCCAGTGTCGATGATTCACCCACCAAAAAAAAGTAGGATTTGTTTTGTGTTAAGGGGTGATCACGGATTTTTTGGGCTCAAAAAGCTAGCAGATGAGTCATTTGTAATGCGTTTTATCGTAAAAGCGAAACTGCGTAAGAAAAATTGGAATATTTCTGTAAAACTTTGATAAAAAACGAAACTAATTAGAAAATGACCAAAGAATTTCCTTAAAATTTTAAAATTGACAGTGTAAAGTAAAAATATATCCCCAAAAAACGTTATTTCTAGAACCAGGAAATTGGAAACGGAATTTCTGTTTATATGGCATTGTCTACGAAGTACTATCAAAAGATGACACGCAAACAAAATCCGGCACTGGTGATAACCTTTCTTTTTTTATGCTATTTTTGCAGGTTTTATCGTGTTTCCTACGATCTATAGCTAATTTTTATTTAATTTTCCTTCAAATAAATCTCTATACTTCTTTAAAACCTATCTCTAAACATTTTAATGTATCAGCACAAATAACACATATAACAATAATTAGTTTTTTAATTTTTAAACACAATTTTCCCAGAGTTCCAACTATCCGAAACTAATACTAACCCTCCAACCTACCCTCTTTCAGGGGTTTTGTAGCACAAATGGAACCACGAATGGAATAATGACTGGGAAATATTTGAACTAAAATTTGATTAAACCCCACGATGAAACGAGAAAATTTTGTTAAAACTAAAAAATCTCAAAGAAAAACCAAAAAGCAGTATATATCGAAAATCAGATTGCTAATAGAATTTGCGTCTACACGTATATATAATATAAAAATTTTGATTAAAGTAGTAATAACACTAACTGCAAGATTAAAATATAAATTCTATGAAAAATAAGCTCACAGTAAATTAAGTTGATTTTCAAAAGTGATATCGAGTTCAATGTAACACGAGGATGTGAAAAATGAATGAAAATTGAAACTTATCTTACGCATTTCACCCGTTGAGGAAAAATAAAAAATAATTAAAGTTTAGCTCTTTTAAACTGAATATTTTATTTAAGCTTTATTTTAAAGACGTTTGCCGCACATGAAAACTAGAACGGACAGTTGTCGGTATACGTTATTCTCAGAAATAAAATTACCCACTATCCCCTTTAGTTATAAACTATCACATTTTTGCAAGTTTTGTGTGAAAGCAGGGTAAATTTTTTCAATAAATCGAATACGATTCAATTTTCTCATCCTATTTTTAATGGCCATAAATATAAATCAGTGGATTAAGACAAAATACTCCAATCAAGTTATATCTTTTCTATAAAAACGAGATTAATACTCCCTTTTGTGTTCGTAATGGATATATTCGTCAAATGAGTATCGCGAAAATATTAAAGTTACAGTTGAAAAATTATTTATTTAAAGAAAATCACATTTCAGGTATCGATCTGGTGTAAAATTTTCCGCAGATTTCAAATCCGTTGAAATTTTCACTCTATCTTTAACGATCGCGAAGATAGAAACTTGGATTAGAGGAATTAAAAAGCCTAACGCCCGTCAAAACGCGTGTCATGTGAACGCTGCAGAAGAAACCTATGCTTCTCAAAACGCCTTCAAATCGCGAGAACGACCGGAGATTGTTGAAGCGCCGAAGCAATCTAGCGCTTGGATTCTCGCGATTTCTGCATGTAAACACTCCAGTAGAATTCTATGTACTTTGGCTACCCGCGTTTTGTTTAGACGTAAAACGCGCGTTGGAAAACGCCTCATGTGAACGGGGCCTAACTATGCTTTTTCGTTTGACATGTCGGGAGCCATATATGTAAGTTTATACTATTAAATTATTTTTGATATAATTAGCTGTACTTTACTCTCTCCAAAAAGTAACTAGGAAACAAATTCCAAGTAATAAGAAGCAGATGAAAAAGACTGGTAGTTTTTTAACGTTGACGATCTGCTATATAAAATGACGTCCGCGACAGGACTTGGAATTTGTTATTGTGAATTTGTTGTTGATAAGAAATTAATTCATTTGCTTTGATTTTATGATGGAGAGTTTAAAGAAAATGAGTACTCCTCTAAGAAGTGGTTTCACTAGAATCGCTAATGCGTTATATCAATGTTTAGAAGAGGAGGAACGTGATATTGATGAAATTGAAATTTTAATGGCTCAGTTAAACGAAAAATGGTTAGAACTTGAATCGAAAGAAAAAGAAATTATTGCTTTGTTATCAGATAAAGATGAGTGTTCTCAAGAAAGTTTTAATCAGGCTTACGAAGTTTTTGAAGAGTATAAGGAAAGATATATAAGACTTAAAACTAAAGTTAAGAAAAGTATTAATGACGATGTTAAAAACACTAATGACGATAATAAAAGCGTGCTTAATGAAACTGTATCGAAACGAAAGTTCCAACTTCCTAAAATTGAGCTTAAGAAGTTCAATGGTGATGTTAAGGAATGGCTTGGTTTCTGGGGTCAGTTTCGGAAAATTCACGAAGACTTGGACATCGCTCCAGAGGATAAATTACAATATTTGTCCCAGTCTACTGTAGAAGGATCGCGTGCCAGAGATATTGTAGATTCCTTTCCCGCATCTGCTGAGAATTATGAGCAAGCAGTTGAGTGTCTAAAAGCTAGATTCGGAAGAGAAGATTTACTCATAGAAGTGTATGTGAGAGAATTGCTAAACTTAATTTTGAACAATTCTTTGCATCAAGCTAAAGTTACACATCTCGCCAAATTGTATGATAAAATTGAAGCACATCTCCGTGCTCTTGAAACATTAGGTGTAACGTCCGATAAGTATGCTTCTATGCTGTATCCCTTAGTGGAAAGCTGTTTACCAGAAGACATGATTCGAGTATGGGAAAGAAGTATTAGTTTAACGAATGAAACTAAGAAAATGCCAAATAAACTGACCGCTCTTATGAGTTTTCTAAAATCAGAAGTTGAAGGGGAAGAACGAATTTTAATAGCAAAAGAGGGATTTGGTTTAGAGGCAAAACGTAAAGGGAAATATTCCTATTCCACATCTCCTAATAATGATAAACAATTTCCAACCGCAATCGGACATTTTGACAATGCTGAGACTCGTCGGAATAAACAAGCACTGTGCTCATTTTGTGAGAAAACGCATGATTCACAAGCTTGCAGAATCGCGTTAAAAATGAGTTGGGGTGATAAAAGGAAAATCTTAGCAAAAAAGGGTTGTTGTTTTTTATGCCTGAAAATCGGTCATAGAGCTCGTGATTGCAGATGCAAGATTAATTGTGAAAAGTGTAGGAGTAGACATTATGCTATAATGTGTAATGAAGGTAAATTTAAAGAACCTAAATCGAAAGCGAACGCTGGTGAAAGTGATAGTCAAAATATGATCAATGATGCAGTTTTAAGCAATCGCACATGTTGTACAGTTCTTTTACAAACATTGTATGTACGATTACGAGGTGCAGGAAATAAGGGGAAAATAATTCGTACACTCGTCGACTCTGGGAGTCAACGATCTTATTTGAGTAAACGTGTAGCGAAAGAGATGAAATATGATTTTATTAAAGAAGAAAGTGTTATTCATAATTTATTTGGGGGCAGAGAACATCCCGAGAAACATTTTAAATACAGAGTATTCATTAGCAGTTTGAAAGGTGATTATAATTGTAACTTTGAGGTCCTTGACCAGCAAACCATTTGTTCAGCTGTACCCACTCCAACATTAAAACCATTCGGTGAGGAGCTTGAATATCATAATATTACTGTAACTGATCAATTAATCTCTGAACAAGAAGAATCGTTAGAAATTGATCTATTAATCGGGGCTGATGTTGCGGGTAAACTCTTGAATGGAAAGATTATTCATCTGCCGTGTGGACTTGTTGCTGTGGGAACATATTTAGGTTGGACCTTGATGGGAAAGATGCCATATCAAACTTCTGATACCAATTCTACGATGGTAGTTACAAATATGTTAGTTAAGGATGTAGCTATTACCGAACTCTGGAATCTTGATATCATTGGAATAATTGATCCGGCCACACAAAAGGCCAAAGAGGAAAGAGATTTACAAACAAAGATGAGATTTCAACATTCTGTGTCCGTGAACAGTGAAGGGCGCTATGAAATTTGTTTTGCCCTGGTCTGAAGATCACCTACCGCTACCCACCAATAAGGATTTAGCCGTGAAGCGTTTAGAATCTACAACGCAGAAACTTCGCTCACAAAACCTACTTACATTGTACGAGGAGGTTTTCGACAGTTGGCTCGATTTAGGTATAATCGAAGAAGTCAAACAAAGTGAGGTTATTGATGATGGACACTATTTGCCACACCGACCAGTTATAAAGGAAAATAGTTCCACCCCAATAAGACCAGTATTCGACGCTTCTGCGAGAGTAAAGCATTCTCCGTCTCTAAATCAGTGCTTAGAATGTGGTCCGAATTTAATAGAGTTAATACCTTCCATTCTTTTAAGATTTCGGGAGGGTAAATTTGCAGCCATAGCATACATAGAAAAGGCATTTTTACAAATTAGTGTAAAACCCGATGATCGAGATTATCTTAGATTCTTTTGGTGGAAGGATGTGAATAAAAAGGAGCTAAAAATATTTCGTCATACCCGAGTAGTGTTTGGTGTGAAAAGTAGCCCTTTTCTTTTGGCAGCTGTAATAGAATTTCATTTGCAGAAATATATAGAAAATTCTCACTATGATAAAAACATGTTGCATAAACTTATTCACTCTTTCTATGTAGATAACGTTGTTTCCAGTTTTGAAGATGAGCTTGAAATGACACAGTTTATTGAAGAATCTCAAAAAGTAATGAATGAAGGAAAGTTTAATCTCCGAGGTTGGTTACGTACTGGGGATAACTTACAAACAGGTGTTGAGTCACCGGTATTGGGATTATTATGGGATTACCAGAAAGATCTTTTAACTGTGAACCTGACATGGTTGGAAAGCTTCAAATTAATGGAAGTAACTAAGAGGACTATTTTGTCTATAGCCCACAGAGTATATGACCCGATTGGTCTTGTTAAGTCCTGTTCTCTTGCTTCCTAAGCTATTGTTGCAAAGCTTATGGAAAATGGGAATTTCTTGGGATACTGAAGTTGATGCAAATACGAAAGAAAAGTTTCTAAGTTGGTTCAAAGATCTGAGTCTCTTAAAAGAAAAATTTCTATACCCCGATGGATACACACTAACAGAGATAACAAAAATTTGTGTAGCATTCACACCTTCTGCGATGCCAGTAGTAATGCATATGCTGCTGCAGTGTTCGCGAGAATTCAGACTTCTTATGGAGTTGAAGTTCATTTATTAGCTTCTAAATCCAGAGTAGCTCCGGTGAAATCAATCACGATTCCACGTCTTGAGTTGATAGCTGCAACGGTGGGAGCGAGACTCTGCACTTCAGTTTTAGAAGGTTTGCAATGGCAAAATGTTGAATTATATTTTTGGACTGATTCAACCACTGTTTTGACTTGGATCCAAAAGGAAGAAATCTGGACTGTTTTTGTGTTGAACCGAGTACGAGAAATCAGGAAATTAACAAACCCGAATGCATGGAGACATGTATCAGGAACCGATAATCCTGCTGACCTTCCATCCAGAGGCTGTACTGCCAAACAGCTTTTGTCAGTTAGATGGTGGGAGGGACCCGCATGGTTAAAGAGAAATGAAGGTGAATGGCCAACACCAAAATTGAAATATAACGGAAAACCTTCGGAAACCTCGAAATCTATCTCTATCGGCGACATAGTACTCATTGGTTCAGACAATCTGAAGCGTTTACAATGGCCGATAGGCCGGGTCGTGGAAGTCCTGCCTGGAAGAGATGGAATCGTCAGAGTTGTGAAACTGAAAACAAAATCCGGAACTATAATACGCCCTGTTCAACGTCTGTATTCCTTAGAATTATCAGATGAGACATCAGGTCCTTTCCTCAGAAGCAAAGTTCCCAAAGATAAAGAAAACCCAGGTGCCACAAATATTGACTATGAACTTGTTCCTGCCAAAGAACATCAGAAGTCACCCAAATCGACAATCACTCGGAGTGGGAGAGTAGTGAAACCTATCCAAAGACTCGGCTTGTGAGACGCGACCATTGGTTGAGTTCTTCCAAGCTACGAACTCAAGGTGGGAGGATGTCGCAACCTGACCAGACTTTTTGCTGAGAAGCCTTTCGGAGTTGATCCTACACCGTTCCCAGTGGACTGTGTTTATATTAGTCGGCGCCGGCGAGGCCCACAAATCTGTTGCGCTTCGAGATGTATATACTTTCTTCGGGAGGCGAAAGCAGACGCTCGTGAGATCGGTTCAAGTGTAGAACATTAAAAACTCTCTCTTTTGTGGACTAACTATGCTTTTTCGTTTGACATGTCGGGAGCCATATATGTAAGTTTATACTATTAAATTATTTTTGATATAATTAGCTGTACTTTACTCTCTCCAAAAAGTAACTAGGAAACAAATTCCAAGTAATAAGAAGCAGATGAAAAAGACTGGTAGTTTTTTAACGTTGACGATCTGCTATAGTATTTGGTATGTGTCGACATTCACCGGTGAAAGTCGACATTCTCCAATTTCGGTCTTTCACGGTAACGATATTACCGATTTTTTTATTATGACGAGACCAAGATCTGGTCAGTTTTTCTAATGACGAGGTATCTCGTCCATCACGATTTTGTTAGTTTTGCTGATGACGAGATGCCTCGTCGAGACAACCACCAGGAGGTTAAACCTGAAAATTAAAATACGTATTTTAAAATACGTATAACAAACAGCCAGACCAACATTATTTTCATTATCATTCATTCACAACATTATATTCATTGAATTCATCAACATTATATTCATTGAATTCATCAACATTATATTCATCAACATTATATTCATTGAATTTCATTGTCTTGCGTTTGGCGCAGATAATCTATTTTTCATTCTTGCGCCATAAAACCAAAACCACCATCCGTCCACCAATCAATACCAGTCAAAGACAAATTCGTACTCAAAACTGTATTTAAAGCTAAAAAAAAAAGAAACTTGGTATCCAATTCTGCTCGGATAACACGGACACTCGATTAATTGATGCTCGAATAATAAAGCTTCTATTGCAATTGAATCGTTTATTGGATACAATAGCTGCTTATTCCTTCAGAAACATCTAGTTTAAATCAGGGTGACCATCTAGAATGGAAGGTAGGTAGGTAGATATATATATATATATATATAATTACATCGCACTGGAGAGACACGACGGGTTATTTGTGACGGTCCGTGACCAATCCCCAAGCGAAAATCCCAAGACGACACCAGGTAATTTTGAATCATGGTCAGATGACGAGTTTACACCTGAGCTGGCACACCACTCTCCAAAATTCCACACCATGCCAACGAGGACATTTGAGGACACGACGGGTTATTGGTGGCGGTCCGTGACCAATCCCCAAGCGAAAATCCCAAGACGTCACCAGGTAATTTTGAATCATGGTCAGATGACGAGTTTACACTTGAGCTGACACACCACTCTCCAAAATTCCACACCATGCCAACGAGGACATATGAGGACACGACAGACAGAAGCCGTTGCGACAATGGTTATCAGATTATAATTCAGGGTGACCGTAAAATAACTTTTAAGTCTGGAGGCACATCTGTAGCTAAATCGAATAAACGGTACGCAACTAAATTTGGTATTGAGACTTTTGAACACATGGGGAGATGTATTCCGCAGTAAAAAGTAAACTCGCCGATAGCTTGTAGCCGATAGCTTCTTAGTCCGTCCCGACGAAAGAGCCATTACGGAGTAACGAGGGATGCCCCAGAGAATACGGCAGGCGGTCCGACAGATCAAGGACGGACCATGTAATTTTGAACCACGGTCAGGTGACGCGTTTACACCTGAGCAGGTACCCCACTCACCGAAATTCCGCACCATGCCAACAAGGACATTTGAGGACACGACAGACATAGAAGCCGTAGCGACAATGGTTATCAGATTATAATTCAGGGTGACCGTTAAATAACTTTTAACTCTGGAGGCATCTGTAGCTAAATCGAATAAACGGAACGCAACCAAATTTGGTGTTGAGACTTTTGAACACATGGGAAGATGTATTCCGCAGTAAAAAGTAAACTCCCCGATAGTTTGTAGCCGATAGCTTCTTAGTCCGCCCCGACGAAAGAGCCATTACGGAGTAACGGGGGAGGCCCCAGAGAATACGGCAGGCGGTCCGGCAGAGCAAGGACGGACTCTGTAATTTTCAACCACGGTCAGGTGACGCGTTTACACCTGTGTGAGCAGGTACCCCACTTACCGAAATTCCACACCATGCCAACGAGGACATTTGAGGACACGACAGACATAGAAGCCGTAGCGACAATGGTTATCAGATTATAATTCAGGGTGACCGTAAAATAACTTTTAACTCTGGAGGCATCTGTAGCTAAATCGAATAAACGGAACTCAACCAAATTTGGTGTTGAGACTTTTGAACACATGGGGAAATGTATTCCGCAGTAAAAAGTAAACTCGCCGATAGCTTCTTAGTCCGCCCCGACGAAAGAACCATTACGGAGTAACGGAGGAGGCCCCAGAGAATGCGGCAGGCGGTCCGGCAGAGCAAGGACGGACCCTGTAATTTTGAACCACGGTCAGGTGACGCGTTTACACCTGAGCAGGTACCCCACTCACCGAAATTCCACACCATGCCAACGAGGACATTTGAGGACACGACAGACATAGAAGCCGTAGCGACAATGGTTATCAGATTATAATTCAGGGTGACCGTAAAATAACTTTTAACTCTGGAGGCATCTGTAGCTAAATCGAATAAACGGAACTCAACCAAATTTGGTGTTGAGACTTTTGAACACATGGGGAAATGTATTCCGCTGTAAAAAGTAAACTCGCCGATAGCTTGTAGCCGATAGCTTCTTACTCCGTCCCGACGAAAGAGCCATTACGGAGTAACGGGGAAGGCCCCAGAGAATACGGTAGTCGGTCCGGCAGAGCAAGGACGGAACTCGCATGTTTTGAGGTCTCAAAGGCATTCGACAGGCGCTCAACAGCCCACGGATGTAGATTAAAGTTGCTTATCACGTCTATCTTGTTCAGAAGATTGATTGGACCTTGACCCGTACATCCATCCAACCAGTACAAGTCGGATTACAACATAAACACGGTGCCTCGTGTGCGACGTGTTCGACCCATTTAAAGTGGGTAAACACACACATCGCAAATATACTCGTACAGAATAGATTTAACTAACATGTAAATATACTTGCTGGCTAGAATAATTAAGGTTTGAATGAGACTGCTGGTTATGCATCTCGTCGAATGAATTGCAAAGGTAACCAATCTCTTGGGCGCTGCCTTTGTTGAAAGGGCTTTTACGGACCAACCTCGTGAAAGGGAAACCAGCCAAACCTTCCATAGTTGGGTACTCGCCGATAGCGGGAATTCGACGCTGTTGTCGAAAACAGTCGGAACATTTGCATCAAACGGAGGTAAAATGAATTATGAAGTTTCGACTGCGTAAGCAACGACCACGCCACTAATTCCAGCAAGATATGTGGCACGTTGCAGTAGAAAAAACTTGCTATAGATTCAGCTCACAGGAAACAATATTTTATTCACCAGAATCAGATTCCCCTTGACCACATAGACCAATTTCAATGTGCTGGCCTGTCTTGTTTACAAAATCCCTTGCGATGTGCAACATGCTCTACGGCTGATCGTAATGAGAGTCAGTCACCTCAGAAAGCCACAACAGAGAATGGCCAGAACATTGAAAAGAGGAAAGAACATAAGCGCAAGAAGCGGATAAAGCTCGAAAAGGTGTTCGAAACGGCGGAACGAAACTGCTGTGGAAACAGACACGATTTGATTTGCACGAAGCAGCAAAATCTGTCTGATTAAGTTGGTTAGTAAAACCAGATAAATATAAATATCCTATTAATTTTCGTCTTAATTTCATTTTGGCTTTGCGTTCCTCTCAAACCCCTCTTCCTAGTGGATCACATCCTATTTATGTGTATGGCCTGGTCCCACCTGGTCAATTTGGTGATTCACAGAGATAAAGACTTCAATATCAGCTTTTAAATATTTCTACATGTGAGAAAATATGGTGTCACTGTGTCTCAGTGGGTTTGCCCACTGTACTAGCAATCTGAGAGTTGTAGGAGGGTGTTTGATTCTTCCCTGAGTGTATTTCTTATAGACGTAAAATATAAATAGATTTGGGATGACCTTCAAAGAGGGTGGCCACCATGTCAACTAGTAGTCACATGCCTGCTCGGGGAAAATTTGATTTGGTTGGACGATTTGGTATTTTATTGCTTCGTTTGGCAATAAACAGGGTTGATGTATTTATGCGCATTTCTATAGACTGGTGAAATTGCCAAATTCTACTACTACGTTGCGCTGACTAATTAGATGATGAATGAGTGAATGTTTTTTATCCCCGTCGCGTGGACCAATCAGATGATGAATGTTCGTTTCCTCCCGGCAGACGAAAGTAGACTAAGGGTCACGCTACTGCTAGTTTTGGTCCCATGATCCTGGTCATGTAAAAAAAATAACCATTTCTTAATCTACTTTTATATTTCCTCTATGGTATTTCTCTCTTCTGTGTCAATAAAATTTTTCCTTGCGTGTTAGTGTTATCTCCATTTACTTGACGTTGTCTGTCTTGTGTTTTGTACAGTTTGACCAAATACGGCCTTTACACAATCAAGCCCAACCAACCATTTGGTTTGTAGAGTGGGGTGCAAACTAAGGCGTTGATCTTGTCATCTAACCGTGGCTCAAAATTACGGGTTGTTTTCCTCGGATCTTTCCCCTCGGGATTTCCCCCCGGACCGTCGCTAATAGCCCCTTGTATTGCTCTAATGCGACGTTAATTCACCTACCTACCAACCAAAACCATTTGAGAAAAAGAACACAAATCCCTCTAATCACCAAAACCGTTTTAAAAAATGAAACAATCTATTATCTGTAAAAGAGACTGAGATGCTTATATTTATCTATCTACAGTTCCTAAATTTAGAAGCCAGAGCTCTGGGCCATCAGTTACAAATGGCGAGTTTTTTAAGACTCAGACTTGTATCCGATTGGGGAGATAAAGTTTTATTCTGTCTAGTTCCCTTTCGGATTACGACCTTAATGACAAAGATTGGGGAATGGTCCTGGAGCAAATCGATGGAGAAAAACCTGGTCATTCCTAATCTGCTCGTTGTAGCCACAAAAGGGCAATCATGGCAATTGGGGGAGTCATAACTTTAAGTGCGCAGTTTCTCTGATTTGATGATTCTAATGAAAGATATAGGGAGAGGTCAAACAGTTTTTGTTTTGATCAAACCAATAGAGTTAAGAGCGGTATGTTTCCTGTGGGACAAATGCAATCGAAAACACGATTTAATTTGACATGCAGGATTTTTTAAACATTTCGAATGGAAAATTACTTTTTGGCTTCGTAGGCTCATATGAAGGTGTTTTTTTATGAGACATTCTCGCTCAAGCTAAATGTAGGTGGAGGCAACGATACTCGTTTCTTCCGTACGATTTAAGCACTTCGTTCATTAAAGTTCCAAAGAATGAATTCCTAATTGTTAAAAGACAGTTTATTGATCAAAGCCAATTAGATCCAATGCCAAACGTTGCCAAAATGGCGATAAACTATATTTTAAGGTAACTCCGATGTGTACCATGCAAGAGCATTTGAGCAGCAAATGTAAAATCTTCGTACACTGCCTGGTTTGTTTGTTTATATTGAAAATCCCTTTTACAGTAGATCTCTGAGTATCGGGTTTTAAAGACAAATAAATAATATCGGATCGCCCACTAAGGCACGCTCAGGTGTAAACCTCGTCATCTGAGCCGTGATTCAAAATGACGTGATGCTCTCCTCGGATCTTTCCCTTCGGGATGGATCTCGGACTATCGCCAATAGCCCGTTGTGTTGCTCTCTAGTGTGACATTAATTCAACTACCATCTACCACCCGCTAGGCACGCGCCTATGTTTTGTTTTATAGTAGAGCCACATACTAGAAAAATAGTGTTAAGTAAGCATTTTAAGTATTAATTTCTATCAAAGTCGGAACTTTTCTTTTATAGACTACAGTAAATGGAAATTAGTTCGGTTGGAATCAAACACTAATGGTCTATTATTATAATTTAATAACATTTATTTTTGCTGTTTTATAGTTTGTTTAATCATTAAAATTTAATTTATTCTTTTTGTAAGCAACATTATGCAAACATATTTTGGTCTCAACAAATCTGGGGGCCACGGTGGCCCGGTTGGAAGAGTAACGGACTAGCAACCGAAGGGTTGCGAGTTCGAATCCAGCCAAACACCGTCGTGTACAAAGGGGGCTGGTGCACGTTAAATCTGTCGTGGCCTCAAATGTCCTCACGTTGGCGTGGTGTGGAAGTTTGGAGAGTGGGGTGCCAGCTCAGGTGTTGCCTCGTCATCTGACCGTGGTTCAAAATTACGTGGTGCTGTCCTCGGATCTTTCCCTCTGGGATTGATCCCGGACCGTCACCAATAGCCCGTTGTGTTGCTCCAGTGTGACGTTAATTGAAAATACCAAAAAAATACTCAACAAATCTGAAAATTTCTAGGATTTTTTTTATGCACTTCAAGTTACTTGCTTTAAAATTTCTTTATTCGCCATTGATCCTAATCATTGGGCTGCTGTGACTCTGGGTTTGCCCACTACTCTACAGCTAGCAACCTGCGAGTTTAAGGCGGCGTAGATTTGATTCCTTCTTCTATTTTGTATTTCTTCTGTGTCAGTAAAGTTTTCCGTGTATGTGTATGGTCCATTACTTGAGGTTATGTCTTGCGTTTGACCCAGCTTGGCCAAATGTCTCCTCTACGCCTTAAAATCCCAGCCAACTTAATCATACTCGATGTGAACATTATTAAGCATTACTATAACCAAATATAATTTCAAATGTAAATGTCTGTAGGAATGACGTAGTTTGTTCGTTGTTTGATTTTGGCACTGAAACCAATAAGGGGAGTTGGGTTTAATGGCCCAAAATCAAAAAAGAAAAGTGCTGCTTCTCCAAACTCAAGACTTTAACCCTCTAAGTGGTTTGATGAGATATATCGTCCATCACAATCTGACCAATTTTGCTAGACCACATATCTCGTCTTTAAGATATTGACGATTTTTTTATGGTGACGACATCAAAATCTGGTCAGTTTTATTTCTAAGTACGAGATATTTCACCCATTAAGATCTGGTTAATTTTTCCTAATTACGACATATTTCACTCATCAAGATCTGGTCAGTTTTGCTAATGACGAGAGCAGTCGTAAAGACAACCACCAGGTGTTTTAAAGAATGAAATGCGGTAATTTATGATAAGTAGAGTTCGAAAACAGACTGAATGAAAGGCAATAAAACATAAATGGAAATACCTATAAATTATACATGAGTGATTTTAAAAGCAGAATAAACTCCCCAAATTCAATTGAATAAAGCAATTCGAAGGTAAAATTGAAGCACTCACCAATCTAAAGTGCAGTTAATTACTGCTAACAGACCGGACTATTCAGATAATCTCTTTTATTAATCAGACTCATTAAGGACGAGTAAAATAACGAAATCCGAAACAACAAATTCTCCAGAGATTGAATTTTAAGTTTTTAAATCGACTAAATGAATAGAAGTCAGTCCATTCTTTTCAACACCTCCATTTTAAAGAAAACACACACAGAGAAAGTACTCCTCTGTAAATACTTCACTTCTCCACACCTGATTCCCACAATTTCATCGACAGAACCTCGAGGGACCTGGAGGAAAAATGGCAGCGGCTCGACAACCTCCTTTGTCGTTTTCTGCTCGTCGAACACCAACCGCGTCTGGCGAATGCTCTGGGAGCAAAAAGAAAAGAGAACTCTTTCTGAAACCGTTTTTCACCATTCCCTGGGACCCCCGCCGGAATTTCTCGAAAAATCTCATCTCATAAATCAGGGGAATATCAGGTGATAAATTGAACGGCGCTCTGAATATGTTAGTGCTTCGAAACTGCAGAAAAATGGCGCATTATTACTGCTCTGTCGAAGCAAGTTGGAAGAATATAAAGACTAAGTCTTCCTTTTAAAATGGGGGTGGGGTGAATTATTCCACGTTTCTTTTAGATTAGGTTTGGTATAAATTAATTATTTGTCATCAGCATTTAGGATTTAAAATCCTTGTCTTGTGAAAAAAATTCTTCCTGTTAAGAACTAATTCGACACATCGCCATTTAAGCGATGTTTGGCGTTATTAGTGCTTCAAAACTAAAGAAAAATGGCGCATTATTACTGCTCTGTCGAAGTTGGAAGAATATAAAGACTGTCTTCTTTTTAAAATGGGGTGGTGAATCGTTGCAATTTTCTTTTAGATTTTGTTTGGTGGTAAATATATTTGTCGTCAGATTCAGGATTTAAAATCCTTGTCTTGCGAAAAAAATTTCTGCCTGTTAAGAACCAATTTGATTTATCGCCATTTTAGCGATGTTTGGCGTTAGTTTTTAATGCAACCTACATGGTAAAATTCATTCATATAGCATGCCCAATTACGCCACAAGTTAGGAAATATCTCACCAAAATAATAGCGTTCTCTGTATTCGGCTTTACAGAAAAATCCTTACATACAAATACATTAAATAATATTTGTAGACTGTTTTTAAACAACAGTGGCGTCAATAAGGCAATTCCAGCGTTGCAGATAATTATCACAACCATAAAAAGCGCACGTGTCAAAAATGGAATTGTATTATGAATCAACTGCAGAGGAACGAAAATCAAAGTAAATTGTGCTGAAATATCCTGTATATCTTATCTTCAAGAAGTCAATCTATTAGTTCAAAATTAAAGCACCAATACAGAGCACGTCAATACAGTCCATCCAAAGTATTAATACGGTATCCAATCCATCAAATCACATGTCAGTGTATGTGACGTCATTCGTAAGGACGATTTATTTGGTATCGTGGTTTCTATGGAGACAAATGGAGCAGGCCATCACTATAAGGAAAGTTATTCGACACGCCCTTTAGAATTGAATAAAAAGGGAAATGTAGGACAAGATTATTCCAACAAATAGTACAAGAACAAGTACACACACAATATTAAGTAAATAAAGTACTGTAAAATCTGCTTATTTAGTTCAAAATCAATAGGAAATATAAAAAATTGCGATCAATTGAATACTCAACTTATACTGACACTACGCATCGTCATTTGACTCGTGATCGATTGGTATAAAATACATTAATAAGTGGGTACTCTCATATCTCTCTAACTGGCTCGTACCCAAATTTGTTTTGGGGAGATGGAGATGATTAACGTGACTTCATTTGTTGTACAACTCGTTACGCTAATCCTTTTGAGGGGTATTTGCAAATTTCGATAGTTAACCAGATGGTTGTTTCTGGGTTTTATGGCGCAAGGGTCATATTTGGCCTAACACAAGATGGATTGTATTTTGATTGTCCTGTAGGGATAAGAGCCCTGAGGACCTGATCAACCTTATGAGGCCTGACGAATGTTCTCCGGACCACCTGTGGTGTATCCCTACATACTCTGGGTAGGCTGGGCGGTCAGGATCTTAAAAAGCACGAGATAGACCGACTTCAAATAAAAATATCATGAAAGCTGAAAAAATGGCATATAGGAATAGAGTAGTGAAAGTTAGCCCTAAAATTAAAAATTGTTAAACAATCAGTTCAAGGTATCAGGTTGTTCTACAATGGATCACCTCTTAGCATTTAAGGAAGTGGGATAGCGAACCAACTGCCTAAAAAGGTGACACGCATCCTTCAGACCTGTCAGCATGATATACCCCTGGGATCTGCAGTTCAGGTGCTCAATAATATATTAGACTTCATAATAGTACTCATAATATATTAGTGCGGTAATGGAATGAACCTAGAGTAGCTCTAACCATTTACAATAGCTTAATTAAGAAGTTAAAACATAAAATTCACTTACACCCAAGTACCAGACACACATTTAAAATATCTCGGGAGAAAAGGTTACAGGGGTGTGTTCATGATCGCAGCCTGCGTGAAACTGTCTTCGTTTTCGCTTTCTGTTCGACAACAGTTCTGCAGTTTATAGATCCGCAGCTGGTGCTGCGCTCGTAGTTCACTCGTTCAGACGGTATAAATCCAGAGTCATCGTTAGCAAGTGATTATAATTAATTAAACACTCGTAGCTTTGAATTATATTTACACTATTTACATCTGGGACACTAGACCTTTCATCAAAATTTGTCTTTTCCACCGTGACTAGGTGTGACACGTGCGTAGTTCCGTCTAGGATTCATCATATTTTAATTGACTGTCTAACTTTTAATCAGATTTTAATGGTTAGTTAATAATTGGGGAAAATCCCCATTCAAATCTCTTCTAATTTTTAAATGACATTCGCTTTTTAAACCTCATTTGATGTTTTTTATTGTTCACGACTAACTATTTATTAATCATAGCTTTCATATTATGCAACTTGTTGCTGGTCAGCATGCTTTAAAACATCAATTCCTATCAACCATGATTTTATGCATTTTATATTAATGATAGAAAATTTTAATACTATGCTTTGCTATACCTTTGATTAAATTAAATTTTTTCATCACAGGTTACGTTTTTGTAATGTTTTTAATATACTTTTAATTGTTGGTTTGGCTCGATATTTTGAATTTTCACATACTTATTGATTTTTCATTTCGTCTTGCTTGGCGCAACTTGTTCAATACTGGATCTTACTCCATAAAACCCAAATCATCCAACCATCCTCTATGTCTGGTGTCTCGTGCCAAAACTTTCATCTCCACATAATTATATAGCAAATCATTACCCACCCATATTCAAAAGAGTCAATTAAATTCAACTTTATTTCACACAGCAAATCTATCATATAAACATTACTTTAATTTTTTTCTTCCTGGCTGATGAGCCTTTTTTAATTTCTTTTTAAGCCTCTAATTCCTTTCCCCAAAGTCAAATTATTTTTCTCAGTAATTTAATATGGAGAAAAAGCAATCATATTGCTGTGGACTTCGAAAGTATGTGCTTTAAGAATAGAGAATGTAAACAAAATGGTTGTCTGTTAATTTCTCTTAGGCGTAGTTTGAAAGTCTTTTTGTGAATAGGCTCATTTGATTGACTCATCACTACGGTAAATAACACATGCTGCAGTAAAGTTTTTTTCTCTCAGGTTGATGAGCCATTTTCCCCCGCCCTTAACCCTTCTTGTGGTTGTTTCGACGAAGTATATCGTCATTGGCAAAAGCTACTAGATCTTTATGAACGAAATATGTCGTCATTAGAAGAAATTGACCAGATCTTGATCTCACCATCATAAAAATCGGCAATATATATCTTGATGACGAGATGTCACCAAAATTGGTCAGATCTCTTGATGGACGAGAAAAAAAACGTTGAACTACCTTGGAGGGTTAATTCCTTTACCCAAGTAAAACTATTTTATTCAAAAATCCAATGCGGGGTAAAATCATGTACAATGCTGTGGACGAAGTATGCGATTTGAGAATATCATTTTTAAACCCACAAAATGCACCCAATGCAGAATTTTGGCTCCCATCCAATTAAAATTTAGCCCAAAAGGCACGATATTGTGCAATCCGGCAAACTGCGAGCTCATTCAAAGAATACACAGAAATCTGGTTTAAGGAAGTCGTGCGATGTGATAAATAACAACTCCAGTCCATCAGCCTTAATCGCGTCAGCGGCTAAATGGAGTGTGAGGAAAACATCCGGAAGTAGCCGCATTGTCGGAGGTGCTGACATCTCCGGTTCAACGGCCACGCTGTCTCCAACGGATGGTCATTGATTTTGAAGGGATTTCTTCCACCTCTACCCCAGGATCATTAAGTGATGGGGTGTTCCTTTATTCAATTCTGGGCATCGCATTGTGCGCAAGACTATTTTTGTAAACTGGTTGATGCGTGGCATCGTTTACTCCTCTCTTTCATATTAAAGCAGCCGTTTGTATGAGGTTTTTAAAAACTAAATACAGAAGACGGCAGTATAGATTTAATTTTCGAATACGATTTTGGCTCGATGCTTTTGAAATGGATCATACATTTATGTATTTTTGTAAGCGGATAGATGCAAGATAGATTTTTGTAAGCGGCAAATGGCTGCCCCATAGATCTAACTCAAATGGCCCGGTCAAGTGCCTGGTTCAAATGGCCTGGGCGAATGCCTGGCTCAACTGACTTGGTTAAATAACTAACGATCTGGCAGATTACCATGCCAAGCTGGCTGCTAGCTGTGGCGAGGGAATAAGTGTTCCTGCCCCTCTTTCATACGTTAAGAGGAAATTGAAAGAGTTTGCTATTGTAAACTGGCAGGAACACCACAATAATTCAGAATCTGGTCTCCGGCTGAAGAAATTCATGCCGGAGATCAGTACTGGTCCCCTCGTCACTGATCGATATCTGATATGGTTTTTGACCGGCCATGGCCCGTTCATGGCGTACTTACATCGTTTTCATTTAAAAAATACTGACCTCTGCACTTGTGGGGCTTTGGGTGACGCTGACCATTATCTCTTCAGCTGCCCTCACACATCTAGATATCATATTAGGGAGCCGACAGAAGAAAACAAACCTGCCTGGCTGTCCCGGATCTTAAAAATATCACCTCTCTGTCCATAAGATCCTGTGTGTTGGTGGCTGAAGAGATGGCGAACGACCCACGCTCCACAGACTAATTGTCCTTGGATCCTCCACATTAGTAAGCTGCTGCGTCCGGTGTTTCCCCTTTTTATATTTTAAATTTATTGATTGTGTTTTGTTTCACTTATTGTTTTTCCATCGTTTATATGATTTTTCATGTAAACATTTCATTGTTTAAATCGTGAACATCTTATTTAATCCTTCGTCATTATTATTTTGTAGTTCTTTTAATATTTTAAAATTTAAAATTTTTATTGTCTAGATATTGTGTTTATATGCTATTTTCTATACTCCATGTTTTTGTCCATTTGATTTTGTGCTTATACTTGTAGACCCACTCGTCCCTGTAAACCGACGGAGTTGTCCGTCGGTCGTCATATTCTTTTATGTGTTGACCCTGTTGGTCTGTTTTTTGTAATTTTGTGTTTTATTGAATAAATGGTGGTGCCCTTGGTGTTTGGGGGCGCACGGTGGAGTCGGCTGTGCTTCCCGCCGTTGGGGCTGGGTGGCCTGTTGGCTTCTTTCGTGTTCGGTGGCGGAGGTCCACCCCCGCTTCCCTACAAAAGGCTCTAAGCCCTTTTGGCGAGCCGGGAAGTGGTGAGTCTAGAAATACCTGACTCAAATGTCCTGGTCAAATGCTTGGGTCAAAGATCTGACTCAAATAGCTTGGTCAATTGCTTGGCTAGTTGCAATCAATAGCTTGGCCTACCTTAAATGCCCTAGTTCAAAAGTTTGGCACCAATGGTTTTGTGAAATGTTTGCTCAAAATTCGGACTCAAATAGCCTTGTCAAATACCTGGCTCGAATACCTTGGTCAAATGCTTGGCTCAAAAGTCTGGTCAAATGCCAGGTTAAAAACCTGGCCACGGGAATTCTTTAGCGTCTCTGGAAGATTTCCACCGAACATCACTGGAACGATGATAAATCAAATTAGTTTTAACTGAAAGTATTTTCTTCGTCTTTCGGTGGTTTGTTTGCGTTTACAACAAACAAAAACTCTTATTACCTATAAGGTTTTTCGTGGTTTGTTTGGATAACCATATGATCATTAGGGTATGACTTCCAATTTAAAATAATTCTACGGGTAGTCAACTCCGTGGGGGTACAAAGTGGTCAGGTTCCTAGGTGTTGGAATCCATGCCATATTTAAAAGAAGATGTATCCCCCTTTTATATTCAAATGCAGTGTCCTCCTATTTTGGTTTACACTGCCGCATACGAGGTCTATCCGAAAAGTATCCAGCCGTGTAATATGAAACAAGATACCCAGTTATCTAGGACATTTTGCACCTTAAAAGTAGGCACCTTGAGATCTCATGCAGTTCTCACAGAGTATCTTCCATTTTTCAAAACATTTTGAAAAACATTGTTGGAATCGCCTCAGCTCTCTTTCCATATTTTCTTGAATAGCATCCACGGTCTCCAATATTTTCCTTTTCGGAAGTTATTTTAGTATTGGGAAAAGCCAGAAGTCACAGGACGCCAAATCTGGAGTGTAGGGGGCTGATGAACCAGCCAATCACCAATTTCCTACAGTTGCTACCTTTTTCTTCGTACGCATGCAGCTCTCAACCTCCGAAGATCAAGGTAGTACTCCTTATTAATTGTACGACTTGGAGGAGAATATTGTTGATAAACAACACCTTCACAATGAACATGATCTTGGTATTGCTGAGACTGCGTCTTTGGATGGGATGAACTAGACGCTCTCCATTGGGAATACGTCCGAAGTGCCAAAGACAGACTTTTGAGCACATTTGTTTCTCCTGTATTGGAGAGAACTTTTAAGGAAAATCTCAAGTACCAAGATATAATGTCTTCATTTTAGTAAGTTTTTATGTAATACTTCTAATTTTGTTACATTTTTTTACGTACTAATTTTAATTTTAGTAAATTTTTATTTTACGAGCAATTATTTTGTAAACTTTTATTCTACGAAAAATTATTCAGTAAATTTTTTATTCTATGAGTAATTATTTAGTAAATTTTTATTCTGTGTGACTGACTCACAATCCATTGTTTCTTTTTAAATCCTTTGTTTTGTATATTGCGTATCAAGTTTATGTATGACATTGTGATGTCCGTGCCAATGAACCGAACTCATGTACCAAGATGTAATGTCTTCATTTTAGTAAATGCTTATATACGAGTATTTCTAGTTTTACTAAATTTTTACATTTGGTTTTACAGTTTTTCTCAGAACTGTTTTTATTTCAGTAAATAAGTAAAGAAATTAATTATTTCATATTAGTGCTAATTAAAGTTTCATTTGAGGGAAAGAAAATAAAATCATATGGAAATCTAAAAGTGTTTAAACATTTCTCATAAATTGTGAAATTTAAATTGCTATAATTCAATTTCATCATTCAGATGAAATGGTTAACACAATTAAGAAAGTCAACGTCATGCAATAATAAAACCAAAACAATTTCCACCGTATATAAGTGCAAAAAATAAACCTTCATTTCTAGAAACCAAGTTTTTTAAGACATCGAAAAATAAAATATTTATTACACAATGAATTGGGCAAAACTTTGAAATTCCAATCAAGTTTAATTAAGAAACTCGGCAATACAAGTCACATTCCTTTAGCAGAATTAAACGAGAAACCAATTCCAATTTTTCTCACAGAAAATTGGATTATTTCTTTTTAATCACTTTTCCGGTTCTTTTAATCGCCATGTTTACTTTTCTTTTAACCTTTCTTCCGACAATTTTTTGCTGCCTGTGCAGTAATTGAACTGGGTTACGTGAAATAAATGTCTTTTTGTTCTAGCAGGGAACAAAAAATTAGTTCATTTTATCACCGCTCTTGAGAATTACCTTTTTCTGCGAGATAAAAAGCCGAAGTTAATTCCACCTGGGTTTTAAATTATCTGCTATCAAGGAATATGAGAAAAATTTCTGCTCAACATTGTTTCCAAAGAAAGCCATTTTGAAAGTAAAATGAAAACAGGTTTTCTGGCATTAAAAGTAATTTAGCTATTAGAACTCACTTTGTGTTCAAACGAATCTATGAAATTTATGCCAAAAAATAGTTTTTCTACCACTTTGTTTTCCCAAACACTTCAATATAAATAATTCATATATTCAGGGTTGCATCATGTTTTATTCTGAAGTGCCAGGGGAAAATTGCGTCTAAATTTAACATGGTTACCAGACCAGACTAAACGTTTGAATCTGATATGGTTTCCCCTCTGGGGCACATCTTTAGGTATGTACGGATATCAGAACCCCGAGGAATTTGAGTACTCTGTCTCTTTTTTCAGTTTTATCCTCACCTTTTCATGTGCTTTTGTCTTTTTTTCTACCCTCGTCGTGGCTGCCTCTATGGATGTGAGGCTCCCCTTGAGAAGCTTTTCACCAGTCTATTGTTATCACCTCCTCTTGGGATTATATCATCCACTTGTTTGCCTTGGGACCTGTGTCCCTGGTTGGTTGATTTTATGGCGCAAGGGCCATAGTTGTCCAATCTGCACCAAATATAAGACAGATAATATCAAGTAGTTGTGAAAAGAAAGGATGGAGGAGATAAAATGTATAGAGAAAGATTGCTTGGGCATCCTGGGGCGCGACCCCATGTTTGCTAGAGATAGTAAACCCCATGGGGAAAGAATAGATCACTAGGGTACCTCTGGTTCTAATGTCCCTGGAAAAGCGGATACTGGCAATTGAGGGGCGACATACTGACCCAAAACACTGATCCACCCTCAGCTTCAGGTAAACGGGAGTTGTAAATCGGTCCTGTGTGCAGCAATCGGCTGGTCGGATTGACTTCGTCACCGGCTTGGGATTAAGCAATCGGTTCATCTGCTGAGAATCTCGTTAAGGGTTGAGACTTCGTCAGATGTGGACTATGCGCGTATGGGCCTGTTAGCACAGAAGCAAAGTTGCATCCCCTTGTTGGGTGATACAGCAGGGAATGAATCCTCCCCTTGAATATATATCCTTCTGCAAATTCTACTCCCAAACCGGGAGGAGGTAGATAGATAATTAACGTCTCGCTGGAACAGCCTGACAGGCTATTGGTGACGAGAGATCAATCCCGAGGAGAAAGATTCGAAGACAACACCTCGTAATTTTGAATCAAGATCAGATGTCGAGTTCGATATCTGAGCTGGCGCCCCACTCTACAAACTTCCACGCCACACCAACGTGATGGCATTTGAGACAACGACAGATTTAAAGTGCATCAGCCCCCGCATACACGACGGTCTTTGGTGGATCGAGTTTTGAACTCGCAACCCACAGGTTTCTAATCCACTTCCCCAGTTGGAAGAGCAACGGATTAGCAACCGGAGGGGTGCGAGTTCGATACTAAGCTGAAAACTGTGAAGGAAGGTGGCTTTGCAGAGACAGACCCCTTCTCCTAAAATCACTCGCTCAGTTCGAGACAGATGCAAGATAATTGCATTCGTCTAATGACGATAATGCTTTGCTGAGTGAGGATTTCTCTGATGGTCTGTTCACCGGTTAACATTCCAAGGTCTTTCGACGAGATATATCGTCCATCAAGATCCGACTAATTTTGATAACGACGAGATATCTCGTCGTTGAGATATTGCAGAGTTTTTATGATGACGAGATCAAGATTTGGTCAGTTTTCTTCTAATGACGAGATATCTCGTCCATCAACATCTGGTCAGTTTTGCTAATGACCTCGTAGGTATAACCACGAGAAGGAATAAAACATCTTTTGCTTCATAATTTCTTCCTTCGTGTCTTGGAATTGCCGCGGTTTCCGGTCTAAAAGATTACATCTTTCTACCATCCAGCATGCGTGACACTTCAAGTGACACTTTCGATGTAGTCTGTTACATCCAAGATACCCGGATATAGTTGTACCAGAAAATATGCTGACAGTTATACTACAGCGTCAGGGTAGTGTGCATTTTCACTTCTCATGATCCCACACCGCTGTAGTTATACTACACACATCCCCTGTAGCTGTTCGGATAAATTTTCATTCTCTCTGTTGCTTATGCTTGCAATCGCATGTCATCCGCCAAGAGGAATCAATAATCTGGAACTCCAATTTCCCAAACATTTTATTTTGCTCAGTGACTTCTAGGCCTCAGTACCCTCTGGGGAAATGATAATACAAACCTTCGAGAGAGCAACATATCAAGCCGTTGATCACAGATAACTATCTCCGCTTGCTCAATAACGGCGAGAAGACTTTCGGCGAACCACGAGGACTTTTCATTCAATTGATCTGGCCATCTGTTCTCCTTCCCATGTGCCATTGTTGAGTATTGCAGTTGGAGGTAATTTATATAATACCCATCACTTTTCCCTTTTCGTCTCGCATGTTAGTAGCAGTAGAGTGAGACAATGTCCCCACACCTACTTGTATCATCGAGCGAACTGGGATGCATTGTCACAACTTGCAGTAATTATCGAAATAATGGTGAATAATGAAGATATAAATATCCTAGTTGACTTTTTCACCGGAGTTATTACAAAAACTGTAAATTCTGCTGTTCCAAAGAGTTCCTCCCAGCCACATAAATATTGCAAATCATGGTGGAGTGGAAATCGCCAATCTTCCTCCAAGAAACACAAAAAGCTGAGGAACATATTACGATTTGCTGATTGGCTCTAGGGGTTTAATGCATGGCATATTTGGGCATACTGAACCAGACACAAGAGACAATGTCAAGTAATGGACATACACACAAAGAAAGTATTACTGACACTGAAGAGAGAAATACACAAGAGAAGAATCGTACCTGCGCTACCTACTACCCTCAGATTGCTAGCGCAGTGGGCATACCCACTGAGCCACGACGGTCACGGAACATTACGGAAACACCCCCAAAGCCATCAATCACTGCATATTAAAGGTCCAAGGCTTAGGCTCGTAAAATAAAGTGTCAAAGTCAGAGGGAATTTAGATGGGAGATACGTTTCTTTTATCACATCTTCAACACCAAATAGGCGAGTTCGAATCTAGGTCCAGCCAAAGACCGTCTTGTATACGAGGGCTGGTGCATATTAAATCTGTTGTGATCTCAATTATATTCACTTTGGCGCGGTGCGGAAGTTTGGAGAGTGGGGTACTAGCTCAGGTCGTTGTGTTCGATCATCTGAGAGTGGTTCAAAATTACGAGGTGTTTTCCTTGGATCTTTCACATAGGGATTGATCCAGACAGTCGCCGATAGCTCGTTGTGTCGCTCCAGTGTGACTTTAATTAACTACCTACCTCAACAGCAAATAGAGATATGGAGGAGAGTTAAAGCAGCCATCAATCAATATCAGAACTTTTCAATTCCTATATTAGAGTTAGTTCGGGGATGCAATTTGCTCTTCCCCTGGTGATGTCAGCGTCATCGGAGAGGCTTTCGAAAGCATGCCCAGCTCCGACTCATATAGTCTCGCTTTTCTTGCGACATCGACTCGAGCTGCGAAAACACGCTTACATTTTAAAAGCAAGACCTCTTACAACTACGACTTTACGATGCCTGAAATGAAGAAGGTGCTGTCTCACCGAAACAGTACCAGTCCCGGAGTTGATGGAACTACATACATCATGTTCCGCCGTTTAAGTAGAAATTCCTTACCTAATATCTTGATACCTCTGAGAGTTCATCACATTTTAAATAATTGTCCTGATCTTAACTACCATC
Source organism: Meta bourneti (assembly GCA_933210815.1). Classification (NCBI taxonomy): domain Eukaryota; kingdom Metazoa; phylum Arthropoda; class Arachnida; order Araneae; family Tetragnathidae; genus Meta; species Meta bourneti. The sequence goes on from OW119930.1 coordinate 70,852,296, forward strand.
ATTTTAGAAGTTTTAAAAATTCAAATTTAAACTTGCAGGAAATAATCGGGGAAGTACCCAATAGAAATGTATCCCCATTTTTAAATGCTGCTGGATTTATAAATCTCATTTAACATTTTTACTTCTCATAACTTCCATACCTTTTATGTTATACATCATGTTAGTATATGTTTTAAATCATTGCTTCCATATATTAATTTTTTAATACAATATTTTCAACCATGCTTTGACCATTTTCTTTATTCTGATAAAAATTCTTCGTCTTCATTTTTCCCACACTTCCTTTCAAAACTTTTATATTTACATAATCTTTTTTTGTTTTATTTTGCGCTTGTCCGCGCTTGGTCCTTGCTCCCTAAAACCCAAACATTACCTGATATCCTAGTTATATTTAACATAATCTGGTGTGAGCATAGCTTTTCCTCTCTGTGGACAGAAAGTATAGCAATTCCTATCCTTAAACCCCTTGAAGAGATTGCCGAATTCTTTGGATTACAGATCAATTGCCTTAACGAGTCGCCCTTGAGAGTATGGTTAATGCCCGTCTTATTTATGTACTCGAAAAGAACAAATGCATTTCTGCTCACTAGAGTGGATTCAAGTGGATCTAGAAAGGAAGATCCATTTTTGATAACGTAGTCCATCTCGAGCCCCAAATTCTTAATGCCTTTGTGAGGAGAAATAATTTAGTTTCTATTTTTTTCAACAGTGCTTGGCGCTGTGGTTTTCTCCAAAGTATGTTTAGGGCCCTCAGTAGCCCAGTTGGAAGAGCAACTGATTAGCAACCGGAGGGTCGTGTTCACGTTAAATCTGTCGTGGCCTGAAATAATATCCTCACGCTGGCTTGGAGTGGAAGTTTGTAGAGTGGGGTGCCAGCTCAGGTGTTGTTCTCGTCATCTGACCGTGGTTCAAAATTACGAGTTGTTCTTGGATCTTTCTCTTCCGGGTTGATCCCGGACCGTCGCCACTCGCCCGTTGTGTTGCTCCAGTGCGACATTAATTAACTACCTATCTACTAAGTATGTTTGAATTTGGATTTAAGAGGGCAGCATATCACTCTTAAAAACATTTTTATTTCATAAACTTTTAGAGTCCGTATGGGATCTATTTTTTCCAATTCTTTTACTCATGCTAAGGGAGTCTCTCAAGGAAGTGTTTTAAATGCTGTTCTGTAAAACTTCTCTCCATATCAGTAATACATTACAACCATATGTTGACGGAACATTATGCGTCAATGACTTGCAAATATCTTGCCAAGGATCAACTATAAACTCTTAATTGAGAAGCAACTTCAAAGTACTGTAACTTAGTCAAGTGGTGCTACCAAAATGGTCATACACTGACAAACCAAATTGCTGTTTTGTAAATAAGAAATTATATTTATTTTATACAGATTATTTAGAAGACAATGCTTAATTTCATAAACAACTTCTGGATGGCAGGCGACGTCTCAACCAGACGTAGTCCGATTGCTGTCTTTCTGTTAGGGATGGGGGATAGAAAGAACAACCTGCTCTTTCTCACCTGTTCTTCAAAAAGAACGGGAACAACCTGTTCCCACTTTTTACAAAAAGCTGTTGGCTGTTTTTGCAAAAAAGAAAACATGCATATTTTTTTTCTACTTTGATTTTAATTTTCGGGTTAAAAAGAGAATTTTGCAAAGAAAGGAGTTTCTCTTTTCTTGAATTTTCCTTTGCTATAACTTGTACCATACGCCATTTGTTAAATTATGCAAAGTCTGAAAGTTCATCCTACAGTTCTTGATTCACTGTGTTTTCTGTTCTTGATTTATTCACCCGTTCTCTCCATAAACTTCTCCCTGCTCTGAGACTACTTCCTAAATTTCTAATTGTTTCCTGCCTCAAACTCTTCCGATACTATTCTCCGTTCTCGGAGCTGTACTTGCTCTGCTCTCGCCAGAACTATTCTCGACTGAACCAAAACCCTGACGTTTGACGAATTTGTGAGAGGACTAGAGTAATAATTTTGAAATTTTATAATTGTTAGGCAATGGCATGGTGATGAATCTTTAGTTTTAAGCAAATTATAAGTTTACTTATTAGGATTTTGTTGTCTAGCTTTCTCTCTGATGGCCTCTACTCGTTCATAGGATTTGCAATGTTTTTAATTTTATTATAATGTGAAGATGGGGATTTTACTGTGAAAGATGGAGATTCGGATCGGGTGTCACGCTCTCTCCATAAGTCGGAAAGTGATCTTATTTAAGTCATCTATTACGATTTTAAAGACATCTCGTTTAAAGATATGTTCTCCGTACAATGTGGACTCACTGATGTGTTCTCGTCACTGACTTATGTGTTCTCGTCCGCACAATGCGAATGATTCATTCATCCGTATCTTGTACACAGTGCGAGTCTTTCTTGAGGTACTACTGACTCTCTGAATGATGTGTACTCCCTATTTAAACGTGGTCCAGGATGTCTAGAAGTGCTATTAACTTAGAGTGGGTCATACGAAAGTACTGAAAAACTTAACGTCATCGTCAACTAAATCAGGGAACGCTCCTACTACACTGAATTTAACCTTCTTCTTAATATTTCTCAACAATATTGGAATAGTCTTATCGATCTTTGTGTCCTCAATAATTTTATCTTTAATGGTGAACATCTTTTCCAACAAATACAAGGAATACCACAAGGTACCACTTTCTCCAGTATTCTTGCTAACCTCTACCTCCATTTCTATGAAAGATCACACACGTCTAAATTTATTTAGTCCTATCGCTACATATATGATTTAATCATTTTTAACTCACCAGAGTTCACTGACTTTTGGAAAAGTATTTATCCCACTGAACTCATCCTCAAAAAAAAAAAAAACAAATAGCTCACCTTTATCTACTAACTTCCTTGACATTCATATTGATGTCAGTTCTAAATCTTCAACCGATATCTATGACAAAAGAAATACCTTTCAATTTAATATTAACAGACTTGTTCCCTGGAATTCTAATATATCTTTCAACATCTACAGAAACTTAATTTATAATCAAATCTATAGAATTCATCATATTTGCAGGGACCAAACTACTATTGATAATCAGTTCAAAACTCTTAAAACCACCCTCTTAAATAACAACTTCCCCAACAATTTTCTTAAAAAGTTTTTTCTTTAAAAATGATTATCTTCTTGACTTTACTTCCTTTCTTCACAAACAGATGGAGCCAAAACAAAACTATATAATTATTTTTTTCACTTTTGCCCTCGTTTTTTTTCCTTCAATTTCATCACTGCCCACAATCCTTACTCCTTGTCACAATTTTATTTTCTTGTTAAAATTTACCTTTCTTCACTCCCTTTCATTTGCACTAAATTGTTCACATTATCTCCAAGCCACCCTCTTACTTTTTTTTTAAATCCGTTATTCTACATAATACGGATCTAGCAATGTTTTGCTCTCCTGGCTTGCGCGGCAACTTTCGGTAAGGTATTACTTTGGCTGTTCTTCTGATTCCTAACCTAGGTAACAGGTATTATTTTTATGATTTTTTTCTCTCTGGTAGTACTTTGAGTTTTCCGGGGTAACTTATGTTGATCTCTTCGGCCTGGACTCACATAAGTACAGAAAAAACTCAAAGCATCGCATTTGCAAGTGAAAACCTGGCCTTGCTCCCCTTGAAAAAGTAGGCAGGCTCACCTTAACATTTACATATTTTATTTCATCTTGTTTCTCGGGGAAATCTATTCTATTCTTAGGGTAGTTTAACTTATTATATATATATATAACATATATATATAACATATATATACAATATATATAGTATATATTATATATTATAAGGCGAGGAGTTTGTTGAGGATTTGGAGTTTGGAACGGCTCTGAGGGCTCCTCTGCCCAAGGCACTCGTGAAAGAATAAATAGTTTTCAATGAACTCGCTACAGGGATTAGGATTACGAGAAATATTATTGGACCAGGGGATTTAACAAGAAAGTTCATTAGTAGAAGTCGGTGGTTTAAGATATGCGCTTTGAAATCAGGAGAGTCCATGGGGGTCCAAGTTAACGAGAGACTGTTTCAATGAACTCGCTACAGGGATTAGGATTACGAGAAATATTATTGGACCAGGGGATTTAACAAGAAAGTTCATTAGTAGAAGTCGGTGGTTTAAGATATGCGCTTTGAAATCAGGAGAGTCCATGGGGGTCCAAGTTAACGAGAGACTGCTTGAGTTCAAATGTGAAAGGGTAGGATTGACCACTTAGATAGGGAGACAAAGACTGGGAGAAAAGGGGACCGCTAAGGGACTTATCTGTAGTGAGAATTGTATTTAGGGGATTAGTTTTAGGTATCGTTTCATATATATATTAAAAATCTGTTTTAATTTTGATTTGGACTTGCGCGTTTGGCGCAGCTTGTCTATTGCGCTTACCTTAAACAAACCAACCATCCTCCTCACTGTCCACAACAGCGTTTGAGCACAATAAAATTTGTTGTCACAACCTAGGTTTACGTAAGAAAGTTACACAATGAACTGAGACGCCTCCTAGAGGTGACCCCACTTTCGGAAATGCCGATGCTCCGAATGCAGTGGGCGCAGTACACTAAATTAATCCGATGCGTACAGTCCGTGCGATGCGGAACTAATGTGCGCTTACCATAATGCAGGAAACAAGGCCTGCATTCGGAACCTACCAATTCCTGCCTGTACATCCAATTCTTATTGGAAACACAGCTATGTGGTCAACGAAATGAAGTTCCTCGGAGAGGTTAGCGGAAGTAAGACCGTCTGGTTTGTTTACACTGAAAATTCCTCTTATATAGAACATATTTACCTCTTTCCCTTATGTTTCTTCATTTAGACGCTTAGAATCAAGAATCATACGCCCCCGTCTACTGAATCGTAAATTAAAAATTTAACCAGTAAGTGTTAGACAACATAGGAAACGAAAAGGATGGAACATCGCAACCGCAATTCCAACTGTAAGGATTCTCAACTACCAAAACCAATACAACCAACGCTTTTAAGGGATGAAAGGTTATGAATAAAGCCATGCAATATTCAGCTATTTCACAAACTCAGACGTCTGAAAATATTTTCTTTGCAGTCCGAACTTCTTTAGCCCGCGGCTATTCCAAGTAGTTTATTTTACTTTGGCGCGAAATTTATCAAAATGTCCAATTTAGATGCAGTTTGGCAGTTGAATTTTACGTCGCACGGGAGCAACACAACGGAGTTTTGGCGACGGCCCGGGATCAGTTCCGAGGGGGCTAATCCGAGGAGAATCATCGACTTTTTAATGAAATAGTCGGAGTATGCCCACAACTTCGTACTATTTCTTCCTGTCGCTCGGTTTGAAGATCGGTCACGTTGTTATGGGTAGGTATGTATTTGAATTAAGGCGTATGTATATACTACAAATCACGAAAATCGACTATAATATTGAAATCTTTTATTGCTTCAAAGTATTTTCCAAATTCTTAGCTTTCAAACTATACAAGGTCTTGTAAATATTCAAAATAGTTTTTTAGTTACATGGGGTTTTCGTTAGGTATTATCACCACGTACAAACATGTTTCCAAAACGTTAAACTCAATTTCTTATCTGTGTTTTTGCAATATGATGCTTCATTCAAACAGTGATAACTCAATAATGAATCGATCTACTGTAATTATATATGTATCATTATAATCTCTATTATAAAGTGGATATTTTGACTCTCAGTCAGAGTTATTAATTAAGAAATGAATTTTTAGTTGATTTTTAAATGATAAAATTTCTTAAAAAATATTGATTCTTTTAGACTTCCTTAGTGAAAAAATTGTAAAAAATAATCACTCTAGCAACTTGATTTAGGTTCAAAACATAAAAAATAGTACTAGAAATAATTTCCAACATGAATTATCTTTCTGAACAAATTAGAATTTGGGATACCACTGTTAAAAATACGCTAATTAGTTTTTTCAATCTAAATTAGATAATTAATGAGTAGCTTAATCTGATTTTATAACACTGAAATAATATTAAGCACAAACCAATGATCTATTATAAAAAATGGATTTTTAAAGTCAAAATTTAAAAAACTCTTCTAGTGTATGTATACGTACACCTTAACGACACTAAAAGTAATCTACCGCCAAAACGGCTTATAGATTACTTTTAAATGAATCTCGATATATATTATGCGAGAGCATTTGGGTTGTGGAAGTAAAATGTCTGCTTTCCGTTCCTGGTTTGTTAGTATCCCTGTCATACCTAAATAACCTTAACATTGTTATTTACCCCACGGAATCCTTTTTACATAATTTTTCACAAAGTTTCACCAGCTAATCAGGAATAGTGTTTAATTTGGCGAAAACGGTGATTTGTTTTTGCTTTTCAGCTTTGATGATGAAATCTGTTTATTTTATACGTATAAATGCGTACTTACATTATTAGAGTTATTTGTTTACTTCACACATATAAATGCTTATTATGTTATTTAAGAGGAAAACAAAATTTCGATAAAAACATAATTTTCTCTAATTATTTAGTCAAGAATATATGAATATGAATAAATTAACCTTGAATTCATTTATTATTCTACTTTTGAGAAAAGCTTTACAACAAGCGAATAAACTCTTACGAAAAAAGCTACAAACGATTTTCTACTTTAAATTCCAAATCAATATAATCGTCCTTTATCTTGCATATGGAATCAAAAGCAGTTTCTATTGCGATTCAAGTAGAAAGAATAACTCCACGCCCATTCAAAGTTTCATTCTACTCAAGTTACACGGAACAGAATTAGCGTTGCTGTTATAACGATTCTGCTGACGTGGGAATCGTCACATGTGTCGTATAATGAGGCTTATCGGAGACCGGAATCAGTCAGTTCTATCATTGGCAAATATACGTCGCTTATTACTCTCTCCGTGGTTGTGGGGTATGCCTCGATTGAACTAATTACACCTCTGGATTATTGGGACACATTAAGCGCATGAGAGGACTTTTCTGTCAAGTTAACCCTCCAAGTACTTTCGGTGAAATATCTCGTCGATCAAGATCTGACCAATTTTGCTAATGAGGAGATATCTCGTCATATAGATATTGGCGATATTTTTACGATGACGTGATCAAGATGTGATCAGTTGTTTTCTGCTGACGAGATATCTCGTTCACCAAGATCTGGTCAGTTTTGCTAATGACGAGATAATTAGTCAACCACCAGGAGGGTTAAATGTAGGTAGTGTTTTTGGGGTGGAATGTGTTTTAAGCACATTTTCCGGACGTGGCATCAGTGGCTTGTTTTTCGAATACAATTTCAGCACATCGGCAATAGAAATTCCAAAGAATGAACTACAAATTAATATACGATAGTTCATTGGCCACCACAAATTAGATTAAAGGCCGAACGTCGCCAAATCGGTGATAAACTACATTTGAAGGTAACCCCTATATGTATAATACAAGGGCATTTGGGTAGCATGAAGTAAAATCCCCGTATTCCGTCTGGTTTGTTTCTTTTACACTGAAGATCCCTCTCGTAGCAGAAAACATCTCTTAAATGTTTGATAAGAAAATACAAATATTTTCCTCTTTCTCAGGAGGTTCTCAAAGATAATTCTCAAGTAGCATTTTTTATTTGGCCCTTGAGTAATTTATAGCCCTCATGTATCTTCTGATAAAAAGGGGAAAATTCAATAGAAGGGGTCCTTCACTCTTGTAAGAAATATGTAACACAGAGGAAAGAAATGTTGCTAAACATCATCTAGAGATAAACCAACTTAGTTTTTATTTTCTATAGATTGTAAAGAAGTGGTGTCTAAGTACCTACACTAAAGTGATGAATGCGAATCGACGAACTGTATTAAAAACATCGAAGTGATTTTGTTGCTTGCGTTGTGTTTTACGCACCTAGCTTTTGCTGGGAAAAGTGAAAAAATTAATGTTGTGATAAAACAATGAAGGATTTCATAGCTGTTTGTTATCAGTTTAATGATGAACTGGGATTCTGTTTGTCTTACTTGTATTTTGTTTCCTTGCGTGCATACCTAAAAATCACAGGTATACAAAGAAAAAGTTGTTTTGTGTCATGTAAATTTGAATGCGAATTTGAAAATGTGAATCATTTTTTCGCCACGTCAGAATTTTTCACAAAGGAAAATATATTTGAAATTATACACACATTATTTAAGGTCTTTGATGTGCAAGGGCCGCGGTAGCCCAGTTGGAAGAGTAACGGATTATCAACCTGAGGGTTGCGAGTTCGAATCCAACAAAAGACAGTCGTGTACAAAGAGGGATAATGCACGTTAAATCTGTTGTGACCTCAAATGTCCTCACGTTGGCGTTGTGTGGAAGTTTGGAGAGTGGGGTGCCAGCTCAGGTGTTGACCTCTTCATCTGACCGCGGTAAAAAATTACGGTGTTATCCTCGTATCTTTTCCATTGGGGATTAAACCCTGACCGTCACCAATAGCCCGTTGTGTTGCTCCAGTGTGACGTTAATTAAAATACCTACCAACTGCAAAACACAATCAAAGAATGTATCAAATAAATTGCTTTGAATTTTTTATACCTGTTCTGAAGATTATGAAGCAGGGATTGAACAATTATTAAAATATGCATTAACAAATTTAAGCAAGATGTAAACCTGAATATAAACCCACAATTAATTTAAATCCAACAATATAGTAATGACTGTAATTCAATACCTGAATTAATATTTTTAAAAGATAATTCACCTTACAATCTGGAAAAATATTAACTATTTTTTTAAATAGGGCGTTTTGCGTAAAGGGTACTTTTGGCTGTTTTTACACTTTTTACTCCATTTTTATAAAAAATAAATTTTAAACCCAATATTTTTTTGCCATAAAAGGATTTTTATAGAAGAAATAAATAAAAAAATCTATAAAAAAGTCTAAGTTCCGTGATAATTTCAAGAGGTTGCAGAGGCAGAACTTAACTGAATTTGTAAAAAAGGCTTAATAAGCGTAGTTAAGTGTGAAACTTAGTGATCAAGGAAAACAGTAGGTTCCACATAAAGTTTACTCAATTGAAGAACTCTTGCTTTTTGTATTCTAATGATATGGAGGGAACCAAAGCAACTAAGGGATGGCTGTTATTGCTCATGGAAAATACACTCCTATAACTACTCCGAACATCTTACACGCAGCATAGAACACCCTGGCACTGTGATATACTATGCACGATATAGTATGATGTTTTGCTATGCTACAACTTGTCAACTTTACTTAAAGATTCAATAAAAGTTTTCCCTCGAGTTCCATCTTTCCACTTGTGGATTTTCATCGCTACACATACTCCATTAGACCGATTCGATGGACTGTCGACACCACTAAGTATTGCATTTTCTGCTTATGTATGCAGTCCAATGAAATCCCCGATCCATCTACATGATCTGATCGTGGTTCAAAACTACGTTGTGTTGCTCTCGGATCTTTCCCTCGGGGATTGATCCCGGACCGTCGCCAACAGGCCGTTGTGTTGCACCCGTGCAATGTTAATTAACTACCTTCCCGACCTATCTATGCGTTTAAAATAATATTCAAAGCGGTATTGACGTGCTGAAATCGTATTTGAAAAAGGTCATCTGACCGTGGTTCAAAATTACGTGGTGTTGTCCTCGGATCTTTCGCTTTGGGATCGATTCCGGACCGTCACCAATAGCCTGTTGTGTTGCTCCGGTGTGACGTTAATTAAAATACCTACCGTATTTGAAAGAGAAGCCAAATGACGCCATGTCCGAATACGTACAGGAAGCAAGTGCAAACACAAAACACTACCGCCACCTACATTTAACTTAACAGACAAAGCCTTACATATTAAGCAATATCCGGTTGTGTTGCTCCAGTGTGACGTTAATTAAAATACCTACCTACCTTACATATTAAGCAACAGCTGACTAACGAGAAATATTTCAAACCATTCCCGTATATTGTCCACCAATAAATTCGAAACATGACGTCTGCATCTAAAATAAACTTCCCCCAATATTTCTCTCTGCTGCATCAATTGTCATCTGACCGTGGTTCAAAATTACGTAGTTATTATCCTCCGTTCTTTCCCTTTGGGATTGATCCTGGACTGTCACCAATAGCCTGTTGTGTTGCTCCAGTGTGACGTTAATTAAAAATACCTATCTACCGAATCAAATTCATCTGGTGTTTACCAGGAAGTAATATTGCTATCGCCATATTCATATATTTACTTTTCATTTAATACGTGCGGGATTGAATTTTCATAATTTAGCTCCCCAACTTAAAACTCGAAAGATGGATTGATTCAATTATACCCGCACTGGCCAAATTTGTTGACAAAGGCGAAAGATTTATTCTAATTCAAACAGACCTCTGTTCGCCGGTTTGGCTTGAGCAAACACCTTTATTCCAAATTTAATTGATTCTACAACGAACAATGAATAAGGATTGTAGCTTTAATAGGATTACTTGTTTGCTTACATTGTTTGCAGTTATATATTCGGAATTGTGAATAAATGTGCTCTAACCGCGTATGAGGTTTCAAGCCATTTTAAGTACACAAATTATAATGCGGGACTTCTATACAAAGAATTTGCTAATCACTGAAGACTGAAATATGGCAATTGTGTCTTTGCAGAGTGCAGTGTTGGCACTTTTGAGAAGGTAAGTAGATACTTAACGTCACACTGGAGGAACACAACGGGCTTTTGGTGACGGTCCGGGATCAATCCCAAAGGGATATATTCAAGGACAACACCACGTAATTTTGAATCCCGAGGCAACACCTGAGCTGGCACCCCACTCTTCAAACTTCCACACCTCGCCAACGTGAGGACGTTGGAGGCCACGACACATTTAACGTGCACCAGGCCACTTTGTACACGACAGTCGTTGGTTGGATTCGAACTCGCAACCCTCCTATTGCTAATCCGTTACTCTTTCAACCGGGATATACCGCGGCCCCATTTAAGAAAGAAATATCCATCGACTTAATGAAATAGATGGAGCATGTGCGAGCGGTTTCATGTTATTTCTCCCGATCGTTGGCCATTGTAACCCGGTTGGAAGGGTAGCGGATTAGCAACCGGAGCATTGCGAGATCGAAACTGGATCGAATGATTGGCCGTTGTGTATTTGGGAAGGGTGCGCGTTAAGTCTGTCGTGGCCTCAAATCTCCTGACATTGGTGTGGTGTGGAAACTTGGAGAGTGAAGTACCAACTCAGGTGTTGACCTCTTCATCTGACCGTGGTAAAAAATTACGAAGTGTCCTCGTACCTTTTCCTTTGGGATTGGCAACCGAAGGGTTGCGAGTTCGAATCCAGCCAAGCACCGTCGTGTACAAAGGGGGCTGGTGCACGTTAAATCTGTCGTGGCCTCAAATGTCCTCACGTTGGCGTGGTGTGGAAGTTTGGAGAGTGGGGTGCCAGCTCAGGTGTTGCCTCGTCATCTGACCGTGGTTCAAAATTACGTGGTGTTGTCCTCGGATCTTTCCCTTTGGGATTGATCCCGGACCGTCACCAATAGCTCGTTGTGTTGCTCCAGTGTGACGTTAATTGAAATACCCCCCCTTTGGGATTGTTCCCGGACCGCCACCAACAGCCCGTTGTGTTGCTCCAGTGTGACGTTAATTAAAATACCAACCTACCCTACCCTCTCATAAATATCTATACATATAAAGCAGAGTTGGCATCTGTATGTTCTATAAACAAATCTACACCGTTGGACCAATCCACACCAAATTTGGTAGACTTATTCTTTGGAATCCTGCGGATAACGTAGGTTACATATTAACCACCGTTCTATTTTTCTTGGGTGTGTATAGGGGGGGGGTATTTCAATTAACGTCACACTGGAGCAACACAATGGGCTATTGGTGACGGTCCGGGATCAATCCCAAAGGGAAAGATCCGAGGACAACACCACGTAATTTTGAACCACGGTCAGATGACGAGGCAACACCTGAGCTGGCACCCCACTCTCCAAACTTCCACACCACGCCAACGTGAGGACATTTGAGGCCACGACAGATTTAACGTGCACCAGCCCCCTTTGTACACGACGGTGCTTGGCTGGATTCGAACTCGCAACCCTTCGGTTGCTAGTCCGTTGCTCTTCCAACCGGGCCACCGCGGCCCTTGGGTGTGTATAGGGATGTAACATCCAGTCATGCTGGACAGAGCACTTGCTAGGGGACGCTCTCTCCCAGTCTGGCTGTGCAGATGCGTCAGAGTTAACATCTACAGGAGTCGCCTCTCAAGATGACCTTGGAGTTTTTTAGAATCTTAGAGTATGTTGCAATCATGCGGTTGCGCTAAAAATGGCTCAGTATCAAATAGTTTATGTATTCCGTCTGTAAATTCTTAAACTTTCGGCTTTATTATTGGAACGTATATTTTCTTATCAGATAAGTGGGTTTTTTATCATCGATATGGTAGAGGGACTAAAGACAAGTCGAAATCAAGTCGAAGAATAACATTGCGTATTTATACTATCCATGTCAGACCAATTCACACTAAATTTAATACATTCATCCTGTAGAATTCTGCGGGACGCATAGATTATACAGAGTGAGTCTAAATTGTTTTTACAAAATAAGAGGGGTGATAGTATCCATCCAGACGAGCAATAATTACCATGGAACATAGGGTCGCATTCCACTTTGAGAGGCAGAAAAGAGTAAAGCATCCAGAGACACATGTGGTTGATGCACGATGGAGCCTTAGCACACTTTTCCAGCACGGTCCGGTACTTCTTGAATGCCACATATCCCGCACGATGGATCGGACGTGGCGGACCTGTGGCTTGGCCTCCTCGTTCACCGAACCTCAACCTACTGGACTTTTTCTTCTGGGGGCACATGAAATCTTTAGTGTGGACTCGGCTGAAGATCTCGTAGCGAGAATCGGTGTTTCCGCAGACAAAATTAACACAACACCAGGAATCTTCGAGAGGGTGCGCCAGTCATTCCTTCGCCGGTGTGAACTGTGCAACGACACGCGTGGCCGCCCTTTTAAGCACTTGCTGTGAGTTTTTCTCTGATCAGTAAATCAGGTTGTGCAACTTTTGGTATCGTTCATTCGCTTTCCCAACACTGTTGTAAGTTCATGTTGAAATTCTAATTTGACTCTTTTCTGCCTCTCAGAGTGGAATGCGACCCTATGTTCCATGGTAATTATTGCTCGTCTGGAAGGGTACTATCACCCCTCTTATTTTGTAAAAACAATTTAGACTCACCCTGTATATTAACCCCGTTCGATTTGTCCTGTGTCTGCAGAGGAACTAAAAACAATTCGAAATCTCCATAGGAATAATATTGAGTAATACTACAATGAATTATGAACAATTCAACCCAAGCAACGCCGGTTAATTAAGATAGTAGTTTTAATTATGATGTCAGTGTGTGTGCTTCCTCTAATCAACTTCTTGACTGGAACAATGGAAATTTGCATCCGCGCATTTCAATACAAACATTGTTTAAACGTATTAGAGGGATTTTTAGTGCAAACAAACAAACCAGTTCTGCAAAGATTTTACTTCCGCTGCCTAAATGCTGTTGCATAATTAGTTACCTTAAAAGTAGTTTATTGAAATCCATTGGCTTTCAACTATCAATTTTTATTGGTAGGTATTTTAATTAACGTCGTCACACTGGAGCAACACAACGGGCTATTGGTGACGGTCCGCGATCAATCCCAAAGGGAAAGATACGACGACAACACCACGTAATTTTGAACCACGGTTAGATGACGAGGTAACACCTGAGCTGCACTCCACTCTCCAAACTTCCACACCACGCCAACGTAAGGACATCCTAGGCCACGACAGATTTAACGTTCACCAGCCCCTTTCGTACACGACGGTCTTTGGTTCGATCCGAACTCGCAACCCTCCGATTGCTAGTCCGTTACTCTTCCAACCGGGCTACCTCGGTCCAACATACATTCAGGCCGACAGAAATGAAAAGGCAAACGTAAAATATAGAAGTAGACAGCATGTAACGTACGTCCATGAAAAGTCACTATTGTGGGGGTTAAAAAAAATCCCTCCTGTTATGAAACGGTGTTGTAAATACAACCCATAGAGTAATATGAAGTTTTCGTGTTTTTTTGACACAAGACTTAATTTTTAGATTTAAATTACCAATTTAAAATCAATCTGGATTTCGTAATCCAGTACGTATAAAAATAGTGCTGCGAATATTTTTTAAGTCATTGTTCATGTTGCCGAACGAAATTTCCAAGATCATATTTCCTTTTTTATTATTTTAATTTCAGTTCAATTAGCTTATTTTTCTTCGTCGAAATTATTTTGTGTTTCTAGAGAAGTCTAAATTTAGGAAAACTTTATTAAAAAATTCTATTATAAAAAATAATGCGCATTTAAAATAATAGACGATGAAATATAAAACGCCTATTGCGCCATGCACAATTTGAATCTTCAGAACATTCCCGAAACGGAATTTATTTAATTTAACAGTCGAAATCTGAAACCTAGCAACCAATCGTATCTGTCACGTGGTCTCTCGAGTGTGACGTCACAGATTTCGTTTGGCTTTCTCTCGGTCACCACAGAACTCAGTTTTCCATAGGAGCATGTCATTTGCACAAAATATTTTGTTACAACTAAAGTAATATGCTTTAGTTTCGCACAAATAATTTTCCCCTTCGTGTCGTCGTGTAGACGGGGGAAAATGGCTACTTTTATACCTTCAATTAGTCCTTGCTTAAGCTTTTATCCAATTAACTATCACTGTAACAGGATTGATATAGCCATATCCCTTGTGAAATAGCTTTGATTGAAATTCTTAAAAGCAATAGGAAAAAATTAGTCTTCTCACTTATAGCTTATTTTAGTTGCCCTGTAACGTCCATAGCAACGGCTCGAGATCAGTGGTCAACACCCCCACTGATTGCCCGTCGTAAATCCCGAAATATCTATGGGGGTGGTCGTCCTTCTCCGGATTGTTTATAAGGGGTGCACGATGACCCCCTTAAACTAAACCGTCCCTTAAGGAACTGGATTGACGAGTAACGAGAATTTGCCAAAACTCGAACTATGCAGAGGTATTTTTTTGGTGCTTGGTGGACGGCCCTTTTCGAGTCGGTCTCTATTTCCCATTTTGCCGAGGAACACAAATCCCGGATTGATTATGTAATTAATGTAAATTGCTGGTTTTAAAATAAATATATAGTTTAATTATTGCTGTTGCTAATCTCCACGTCCAGCTCCATCTAGACCAAATCCACAGGTCCATTCACCCGCACAAAGTCATACACCAAAAGAGATTTAGAAAGCAAGTCGTCTCGGGACAACTCCAGGCACTCAAGAATGTGTGCTGGGGACTCCTGGTCAGATTGGCATTGAAGGCAAACAGGATGAATCTTGCGATCACAGCAAAATGTGAGACTCCTCAGATGGCCACTGAAAAAGCGGGAGAGCGCTGTCTGAATATGTCTGTCACAATTGAGAGCAAAGGATCTTCCGGGACCATCCCCACGATACCAAGATTGTACCATTCCTTCTGATCAAGATTTTTTCTAATGGAGTAAAGCTCAAGAAACGTGAATGAGTGGGTATCGGACAATGGTTCATCGACACCCGCCTTCGCCAAATCATTCGCTGTTTCCCCTGACATGTGAATGGATCCACTGTAGGTGCGTCTCACAGAAGGATGAGACATACAAGTGTTTGTTAAGGATCTCTATGCCAGTTCTATTTCCCACACTGCGCCAATTAGATAGATGTTGGATGGAGCTGCGACGATCAGACAAAATCCAAACGACCTTTGAGTTTGGAACAGACATGTAGTTAAGCCCTTCATCAATGGCAATGAGCTCACTAAAAACTGAACAGAAGTCTGGATTTCTTTTCATGATTTTTACAGTACCCCTGTTTGGAGCTTTAATAAAAATTCCACTGCCGGATCGAGACTGTTCGTTGAGTTTAATTGTATTTTGGCTGTGTCGTCTTGTTTTTGACACTTCACTCTGTCCACTGCGTTACACCCCCAGCAGCTACATCTTTTACTCAGGGTCTTCAAAAACTGCTGTGTGTACAAGTGGGAAGAAGGGTTTGGCGTAGCTTTTGGTTACAAGTTAACAGTTCACAATGTTTACCGAAATCTTCTATACGCTCGTACATGAATGCCTCATTGAAGCAACCAGAATGTTTATATTTATCAAACGTTTTCGGTACTATTGGAGAGCAGGTCAGTCATCAAAATATTTTCCCCAACGAAGAAAAAGCATGGATTCGTGGCTGAAATAAAGATTCGTACCATTGTTTAAAAAATGGAGAATTCAATTTTCGTTCACATATGGTGAATTTAAGAAGAAGTCGTCAAAACCTTCAAAAGAGGAGCTTATGAGACGATTTTGTTTAAAAAGATACCTAAAGTCACCAGGGTTGAAAAATGTCAGCAAGAGGTCGTGTTTTAGTTGCCTGTGGCATTCCATTATATGCAATGCAACGTAGTGGACCGAGTGTTGGGCCAATCAACACAACGCAACTGCTTAAATTATAAATAAACTAAGTGTATTTGATAATACGATAAGTGGACATTTGTATCCCTAGATCGTGGGCGCTACAAAATAGGCAAAAATGTGTCTACTCAATGGTCGTGGCCCCCAAAACTCGCACCATAAAACAAACACCTCTGCTTAACTCGAGCTCTCCAACAGTTCTCTGTGTCGCCAGGTTATTCAAAGAACCAGTTCAATCACCTGCACCTCTAAAAACTATTTGGACGGCCATCTGCACGGCCCCGACAGATGTTTCGGGAATTTTCGGGCAGAGGTCAGTGGTATTGACATCTGAAACCGAGCTGTTGTTAGGGACGTTACAGTACACGACTATTCTATTAAGTTGCTACGTGATTACATTGCCATCCGTCAGGAAAACGTCTCGTAATTTTGAACCACAATCAGATGACGAGGTTAACACCTGAGCTGGCTCCCCACTCTCCAAACTTCCACACCACGCCAACTTGAGGACATTTGAGGCCACGACAGATTTAACATGCACCAGCCCTGTACACGACGGTCTTTGTCAGGTAAATATAGGTGGCAGTAGTTTTTCTGCTGTGATACATGTTTATTTAGCAAACCGCGAATGTGACGCCATAAGTTGTTTTTCGAATACGATTTCGGCGGCAATAAAAGTTCCAAAGAATGAATTCCAAATTGATGTATGATAATTGATTGGCCAACGCTAATTAGATTAAGCACCAAAAGTTGCCAAAACGGTGATGAACTACATTCTAAGGTAACCCCGATATCATCATACAAGAGTATTTGGGCAGCAGAAGTAAAATCGTCGCAGACTGTCTGATTTGTTTGCGCTGAAAATCCCTCTCATTAATGGAATCGCTGTTTCAGTGGGTATGCGCTCTGTGCTAACAATCTGCGAGATTTAGGCGGCGTAGGTGCGATTCCTGTCAGTAAAGTTTCATTGTGTGCATGACTTTTATTTGATGTTGTCTCTATTGTGTTTGGCGAATTATGGCCTAGTATGGCCCTTGCGCCAAAAAGCCCCCCAAAAACGAAACACACTCTCATAAGCGACGATCTGAAAACGCATTCGAAAAATAATCAGACATCACATAGGGAATAAAGCAAGAGGACCATAAGCACATTTGCGTTCTCTATATTTAGCTCTACATGAAACACCCTCTCATACCCAACAGAATGTTATGCAATTAGCAGACATCTAGTTTGTTTTTTACGCCTAAAAAGTTAAGCAACTTTCCATCCGGGCAGCTTCAATAGCCCGTTGTGTTGCTCCAGTGCGACGTTAATTAATATACCAACCTACCGTGCAGCTTCATCCTGTGTATTTTTAAATTGCTCAGAAAACGCATGCATTTTCTCGGACAATCTGTCCAGAGTAACCCTCTTGACTAACCTTCTCACGACTAACCCGATGGCACAGAGGATACATTCCATCATTGAAGTTGCAGCTCCATCGATGTGTACATATATCTCTTGGATCAGAGGAGTCCGGTTGGAAGCCCAGTTGGGAGAGCAACGGATTAGCAAGTTCGAATGAGATTGCAAGGAAGGGCTGCGAGTTCGAAACGCGGTCCAGCCAAAGATCGTCGTGTACACGGTGATTGGTGCACGTTAAATCTCGTGATGTGGAAGTTTGGATAGTGTTGGGTGCCACCTCAGTTGTTGAACTCGTCATCTGACCTTGGTTCAAGATTACAAGGCTTTGTACTCCGACTTTCTCTTCGGTATTGATCCCGGACCTTCGCCCAAAACCTGTTGTGTTGCTCCAGTGCGACGTTAATTAACTACCTACCTTAGATCAGAGGTCATTACGGTGTTGAAGGATACGAAGTGGCAGATCATCTTGCTAGAAGTGCCACAGGTAATGCCTTCTATCTGCCTACAACCCCTCACTCTTCCAGAATCTCATTGGAAGAAGTTCTTTAAACTAGTGTCCATCAACAGCTGGAAAGAGAGATCGCTAAACTCTATTAAAGGTCGGAGAACCTTCGGATTTTCCCCAAGAGCTCACAGACTATTGCACTTGCCACAATCCGTTCCTGAAACATCTATTTCGAATGTATATTCATTACAGTGACCTCTGTAGCATGGAAGCAGACCATGCTATAGATGCAGAGTAGTACAGATATTACTACCTGTTCCATTCCCTGTTGGAACCAAAAATCATATAAATCATGCAATTTGTGGCAGCCATTGAGTTTGAACTGAAGCAACTGGTTTAAATTCAGTCGTCTTTTGTGTGCAAAACTTTCTTCACGCCTAACATCTTTTCACCTACAAATATCACACTCCAGTTTCGTCTCTTGCTCTTAAACCCTCCAGGAATATTTTTTAATAGCAGCACCTGCGTGTGCACTTAATATACTTAACTCAAAACTTCTGCTTTGCATTACAAAAAAAGTTAGTCCTCGTCCACATCTAGTCATCTTCACGCTGTGGGAATTTTTTTACCTTAAACCCTTTGTAGAGTGGGTCGGTATCTCATGATGGAATTGAATCGAATACACCAAAAATCCGTAAGTATATTTTACTTCACAACTTGAAATTTGTACAATTCTTAGATATCTTATCGGAAATTTCTTAACACACTTAAGTTCGGAGAGTGGGGTGCCAGCTCTCAGGTGTGACCTCGTCATCTGACCGTGGTTTAAAATTACGTTGTCCTCGGTAGGTATTTTAATTAACGTCACTCTGAAGCAACACAACCGGCTATTGGCGACGGTCCGGAATCAAACCCGAAGGGAATAATACGAGGACAATACCACGTAATTTTGAACCACGGTCAGATGACGAGGTCACACCTGAGCTGGCACCCCAATCTTCAAACTTCCACGGCGTTGTCCTCGGATTGGGGATTGATCTTGAACCGTCCCCAATTGGCCCATTGTGTTGCTCCAGTGCGACGTTAATTAAAATACAACTTTAACACGCTTCCTAGTTGAATTTCCATAGTTTGTTGAATAGAACATCATGTTAATATAAACGAAACTGCGACATATCTGATGTTTCCAAGGATTCCATTAGTTCCAGACATTGAAGAGACTATTCATCCACATGTCTGACAGCCTTCATTGAGCCTGTTGAGGATTTAACTACACACGCAAAATTCGTTAGCTGAAAAGTATGACGTAATTAAACTAAGTACTTCAAGTTCCAAGCGATCCACATTTCAGACATCTCTCCTCCCCTTCCAATCAGCCACATCTGGAATCCATTGTTCTCTAATGTACAACACAAGTACACACTGCCCGTAATATGGTTAGGTGAGATGTATTGACTTCCCAGAATATTCTACCCGTCCCTTGTGACTGCTGCTGCCACGGGCGTGAACTGTAGATTCGATTTCTCGCTCTGCTGGCCCCTTCGTAAATATACTGCTCAGCGAGTATATCCGGATGGATATTGGTAGTGAAATATGATTGCCAGCAGTTTGGACAATGGTAACCGGGAGACATAATGGATAATAACGTAATAGATTGATTAACGTTTTCCTATGTTTATCTCGGGGTTACGGTAGTCCCTTTGGAAGAGTAACGGATTAGTAACCGGAGGATTGCGAGTTCGAATCAAACCAAAGACCGTCGTGTATAGAGGGGGGCTGGTGCACTTTTAATCTGTCGTGGCCTCAAATGTCCTCACGTTGGCGTGGTGTGGAAGTTTGGAGAGGGGCGCCAGCTCTGGTGCGACCTCGTGATCTGAACGAGGTTCAAAATTACGTGGTGTCGTACTGGGATCATTCCAGCCGGGTTTGATCCCGGACCGTTGCCAATAGCCCGTTGTATTGCTCAAGTGCGACGTTAATTAGCTACTTATTTACCTATCAGGAACTATTCAAGAGATCATATTATCTTAAAATTTCTAGTGTCACACTCTTTCCAACGATCAGGAATTCATTTGATTGTTTGCTAAAATATTTTGTTTTTAATTTTTGACAGGAATAGGTCTTTAAAATTGGAGCAGTGGCATGCATGAAAAGTCGAGTGTTACAAAAAGCGTTGCAGCAGTTTTGTCTTTTGATTTCAGAACTGGAGGAAACTTCAAAGAAGATAAATATTCTGTCAAGTAGACAAATGATGTCCGTACCTGACATGACCTTCGGACAGAGTGCGCAGCACACTGAAAGCAGAAAGAGTGTTCGCAATTCATCGATTTTCTACGATGCTTGGTGAACTATAGGACAGTGTAACATAGAATTGAGTGGAGTGAGGACTGCGCTTTTGGTGTCATTCGAAAGTTGCAGAACTAAGCTATAGTGATTATTGGAAAACAACAATCTCGCAATAACAATTAATCGTTCAAATTATAAATTAATTGTTGAATACTCACACACAATAATCGTTCAAACTTCCTATGCCTGTTTCATTCATTCCACAATTTAGCATCAGGCCCGAATATTCAAGTCAAAACAACGATTTAAGTCATCTACCTACCAATTTGTTTCGTTACGGAACATATTTCTGACTTATCACTGTTGCCAGGAACCCTTCAATTATTTTGCTTGGTGTATGGTACAGATTTAGTATCTCCTTTGCGAAATTAATTAATTGTATTGCTCCAGTGCAGCGTTAATTAATTACCATTACCTTTGTGAAATTATCCTGCCATTTTTAGACAAGACCTACCTAAAAGTTTGGTCATTCGCTTTCTTTGGATACTTGACTGCAGGAAAATGGGCCAAATCTCATTGCAAGGGAACGTCAACTCCCAGTTCCTGAAGGGTCAAGTTCCCACACTTTCATACCGTAGCACCAAACGCAGCACTGTGGGATAGGGTTGGCCTATTAGCGGTATGCTACCGAATGTGTAAGATGTGAAACGGGTAGTAATATGCAATTTTTAACAAACCAGTGCTCTTTTCCAACTTAACCCTCTGAGGAGTTCACACAAATAATGCCACCTTGCATTCTGCCGTCTTCCTTGTATGACTTCCAATCAATTTAACCTTGCCCAATAGAATCTTTTCAAAAGATTATATTCTTTATGATCAATAGATTTTCTATTATAAGAAAATGAGCATTAGTATCTGTATCTTTCGAAGGGATACTTCTCAAAAAAGGACCAAAGGATGCTATTTTTAAAGAAAGGGCCAATACAATCGTTCCAAAGTAATTCATTCTATAGAAAGGAGCAATAGAATATTTCTTAAAGGATTCTATTCCATGGAAAGGACCAGCAGATGCGTTCCAAAGAATTCTATTCTACAGATTGGGACAATAGAATCATTTCAAAGATTCTATTCCCAGGGCAAGACTAATAGAATCGTACCAAAAGATTTTATTCTAAGAGCAATTGAATTTTTCGGTTTCTTTCAAACAGATGTGGTTATTTAGTCATTGTGTTGTGGTGTAAAAACAATGCTACATACTCGAAAATCTCGCTTCACTCAGAGGGTTAATGCTGTGAGTCATAAACTTATAAGAATATTGGTCTGTTAAGATTACAGAACCCAACTCTCTCCATTACCACGTACAAATTTCACACTCACAAAACAAAAATTTGTTTTTCAATTTTTCATCACCCACCAATCATCTTGCTTCCATTGTCATCGTTAGGCATACTATTGAATTAGGATATCGATTGCGTAGTTCGAGCGGGGAAGACATCCCCCAACTACACCAGTATCAGTACCATGATCGTAATCACTTTCCAAGATCCTCCCAAAGAAACGTGCCAGATCTAGTGTTGCTGAGTATAGGATACTTTTATACACAGCCAAGTACCAATCATCATGTCGCAAAGATCAACCAAACCTCTAAGTGACCCAGCTTCTAATAGAGGAATGTCATGGCCTTGAATTAACCCTCCGAGATTTGTGATTAGTGTAGTGTTGCTTTTTTACCCCTTAACGTACTTAATGACTAAATAACCACATCTTTCTGAGGAATCAATGAATTCTTTCAAACTTGAGAAAGATTCTGTTGTATTTTTCCCTGGAATGAAATTACATCGAACGATTATATTGGTTCTTTCCTTGGAATAGAATCCTTTGGAACAATTATATTGGTCATTTCCTTGAAATAAAATCTTTTACAATGAGTCTATTGGCCCAATCTGTTAAATAGAATCCTTTGGAATAGTCGTATTGGCCCATTCTGCAGAATAGAATACTTTCGAACGATTCTATTGGTTCTTTCCTCAGAATAGAAAATTCTATTGTTCCTTTCATTAGAATAGAAACCTTTGGATATATTCTATTGATCGAGAAGATCAAAATTGGCTGGAAGGACGAAGGGCAGGGAAGGTTACAGATTGCGATGTGGAATTATGCGTGGGAACCCATCAGAGGGTGAATGATACAGCGCCTGGAAATTGAACGAGAAATGGCTGTAGTAGGAAGACGAAATTATGTCTACCACAGAACTGCTCCTACCACAAAGTTTGCGCATGTTTTTTGCCGTAGAAACGGACCTTTTCCTATAGGGTAATCTGTAAAAACGCATCCAAATTTGTCACAATGTCGTACTTGATGACAAATTGGAAATGTATATGCTATGATTTTGACTAGTTGCCAACAAGATCTAAATAAAGGAAACTACCTCTCTCCGCAGCATCCATTCACCAGAAACCAGATAAAATTAAGACATTCACCAGAGGCAGACAGAACCATCCCTACTCAAAATAAGAGCCCTCTTTCCATAGCGACCGCCATCACAGGCTCGGTGGCGGGGCGAGTTGATTAGGAAGACAGACAATACATATTGAGTGTGTTAACACGGTGAGCTTCGCGAGATTTCCGAGTAATGCAGTATTGCTTTTACAACAGCACATTTCTGTACCTCAGAAATAGACGAACGTAAGTCCAAAAATGACGATTTTCAGGTCATTACAGTTTTGCATGTAGAATCTGATTTCGCATCAAGTCATAACAACGTAAGTTTGTAAAAAATTCCCCTTTTATGATTTACTAGGGTTATAAGAGCGTAAGTCCTAACTTTTGTTTGAGCCAGACAAACGTTAAGTCCATCCACTCAAAAAGACAGTTAGTACTTTCATGTACAAAAACAGCCTGTTAGACAACGGAAAAGAGACGGCACAAGAAACAAAACCGAGAGCCATTTTTAACTTTAATAAGGAGGAGGTCATTTGCAAAACTTTTCCCCTAATACTCTTTCTATTTCTGAAACCTTCATGAGAGTTGCTTTAAAAAAGGCCAATGAGTCTGGTTTGGTAACGCCAGACCTTACGGGAAAACATATTCCAGCAAATAAATTACCGAGTGATAGCTTAGAACGGATCAAAAACCATATTTCAAAGTTTCCGGTGTATGAAACGTAAGATACAAACTTAAATATTTGGGCAATCACCTGAACATTTTCACAATGTATACTCACTGTATGCAGATGAGTGCGAAAAAGAAAAAATTAAACCGTAGAAAAAGTGAGTTTATTCCAAAGTTTTCAATGAAGATTTCAACTTGTCATTCCACTCACCAGAATGACACTTGTGATGTTTGCGACCAACTAGACTGCGAAATTAAAAATGAAAAAAAAAATGATGAAAAAATCACTGAACTTAAATTACAAAAAGAAAACCACCTGGAAGAGGCTTCATGTAGGTATGAATTAAAAAGGGAAGGTAAATTGAAAGGCCGTGCTAATCAAGGTTTGAGAGTCGTTATATCTGATCTTCAAAAATGTTTTCCAACGTCAGATTTGAAGAACTTCCAAAGTTTTTACCCAAGAAAACTCTGGACATTAAATATTACAATTTATAACACAACCGCTGACAAAACTAGGTGTATGATCGGGGATGAAGTTAAAGCTGATTGAGGAGGTAACGAAATAGCATCATGTTTATTAACATGGGCGAATGTAGAGCTTCGAAATCCTGATAGGCATACTGAAAACTTAACAGCGTGGACAGATATTTGCAGTGGCCAAAACAAGAATATTAATGATTTTCATGTACCTATTGCTGTTGGAAAAAATTTCTACTCTAAAAGAAGTCAACCATAAGTTCCTACTTGCTGGACACACCCACATGGAAGTAGATGGCAAGCATAGTGTGATAGAGAGCAATAAATAACCACACTATTTTTACCACAAATAATTGGGCCATTTATATTGCTTCATGTTCAAAAAAGAAGCGTTGAAGACTCTTGATTTTCTCTACTTGAAGCTCCATTTCTTTCAAGGAAGAAAAACACAGACAAAAACCATTTTTAATATCCAATGCAGTGTGGTTACAGCTTCGCAAAGGAGACAGCAAGTTGTACTATGAAACCAGTTTCGCAGTTACCTTTACAACTGTTGAATTTAAAAGAAATCAGAGAAGAACAAAGGGGAGGGGCCAGCGACGATCCCAAAATTGAGAGTCAACTAAAACAAAGTAAGTAATGAGAAGAAGAGACCTCATGAATTTAATGCAGTGGGTCCCTGAAGAGTATAGACCCTTCTTTGAAAACCTTCCACATTGAGAGAAGGAAGGAAACTTTCCTGAGGATGACTCAACCGCTCTAGAGTAATGTTTTTGCTTAATTTGTAGCTTTTAAGCCAGTTACAACATTACAACACTCAATCTGTACAATATTAAATATTCTTGTACTATATGTTTTTGATAGTATTCAAGACATTGTTACTAAGATTACTCGTGTAGATTATTTAAAATACCTTTTTAAAGTGCTGCGTAAGTCCTAAAACAGGTTTTTGATGTAGAACCACAATAACGTAAGTCCAGTCCTGTCTTAATAAGCTATAAAATTACATAAAAATCAACCAACAATGGATAAAACATGTATATTTTTATTGTTAACAATCAATTTTTGCAGGCTAATTGAAATACGTACTAGCTTTGTAGCAAGGCAACGAGATTCTTCTTTTCAGTTTTTATGCTATCCTGAAAAGTTGGCACAATGTGACTTACGTTCGTCGGGTTCTGAGGTACAGATTTAATGACTAACCAATCACCACTATCGGTTGAAAAAATTCGATCTTTAGAAATATTCAATTGATTCTTTTCTTAGAATACAATCCTTTACAAAGAATCCATTGCTCATTTTCTTAGAATAGAATCCTTTGGAACCATTTTATATTGATCCTTTCCTTAGAATAGAATTCTTTGAAAATATTCTACTGCTCTTCTTTCCTTAGAATGAATCCATCGAAAGAATCCACTCCTCCATTCCTTAGAATAGAATCCTCAGAAGTTATATTGCTCCTTTTATTAGAATAGAATCCCTTGGAAGAAAAGATTCTACTTCTTTTCTCAGAGTAGAATCCTTTGGAAAGATTAGATTGATCTTTTTCCTTAGAATACAATCCTTTGGAAAGATTAGGTTTGTCCTTTCTTTAGAATATAATCCGTTGGGAAGATTCTATTGCTCCTTTCCTTAGAATGATTTTTTTGGAAAGATTCTATTGTTTCTTTCCTTAGAATAGAATCCACGGAATGATTCTACTACTCCTTTCCTTACAATAGGATCCTTAGAAGATATTATATTGCTCCTTTCCTTAGAATAGAATCCCTTGGAATGACTCTATTGGTCAAGATGGTCAAAATTGAAAGTCATGCAGGTTGCAAGGTGGAATTATGAATGTGAACCGCTCAGAAGGTTAAAAAAGTGTTTCTTGATTTCACAATATCTATATAATACGAGAGATATCTCATTTTATTAGCTATGTTCTCGTTGTATATAGATACGTACAGATAGTCAAAAATATTATAAACTTCCCTTCAAATTTCAACATACACCATTAATTCGGAACCAAGTTCTGAGGAAACTTCAATGAGAAATGACAAAACGAAGAAAAACACTCTTCCACTGAACGCGTTTATTTCTATCGCCGTCAATATCACGCCTGCCTTCTTTTGTGTATGGCAGTTCTCCCACCCCATTTGATCTCAGAACGGGGATTTAAATATGGATGTGATAGTTCTTCGCTTTCTGAACACCCTTAGGTAGTTTTCTTCAAAGAGAAGGATATTATGCAAAACCAGAGGATGTGTACTGAAATGATTTGAGTCAGCATTTATCAGTGAATAAATATCCGATACCGTGTCCTGAGATAGACACGAAAATGGAGCTCCGAAACTCGTCTTTAAATGCTATAAAATAAAGATTTACTTTATTCAGTTTCTGTACTTGGGAATTATGTGTTACAGTTGTTCTACAGCAGGGATGTACAGATTTGTTAAGACCATGGGCCATGTAGATTCCCGTGTGTTTGTTCGGAGGGCCGCTAAAAATATGAAAGTTATCTATTATATATTACTAGCTGAATTATACGGCGTTGCTCGGTTTGAATTGTTTATAATTCATCGTATATTACTCAATATTATTCCTATGGAGATTTCGGATTGTTTTTAGATTCGGATTCCATGTAGATTCGGTGTGACTTATGGGAGGGCCGCTAACAAATATGAAAGTTATCTGTTATATATTACTAGCTGAATTATACGGCGTTGCTCGGTTTGAATTGTTTATAATTCATCGTATATTACTCAATATTATTCCTATGGAGATTTCGGATTGTTTTTAGATTCGGATTCCATGTAGATTCGGTGTGACTTATGGGAGGGCCGCTAACAAATATGAAAGTTATCTGTTATATATTACTAGCTGAATTATACGGCGTTGCTCGGTTTGAATTGTTTATAATTCATCGTATATTACTCAATATTATTCCTATGGAGATTTCGGATTGTTTTTAGATTCGGATTCCATGTAGATTCGGTGTGACTTATGGGAGGGCCGCTAACAAATATGAAAGTTATCTGTTATATATTACTAGCTGAATTATACGGCGTTGCTCGAGTTGAATTGTTTATAATTCATCGTATATTACTCAATATTATTCCTATGGAGATTTCGGATTGTTTTTAGATTCGGATTCCATGTAGATTCGGTGTGACTTATGGGAGGGCCGCTAACAAATATGAAAGTTATCTGTTATATATTACTAGCTGAATTATATGGCGTTGCTCGGTTTGAATTGTTTATAATTCATCGTATATTACTCAATATTATTCCTATGGAGATTTCGGATTGTTTTTAGATTCGGATTCCATGTAGATTCGGTGTGACTTATGGGAGGGCCGCTAACAAATATGAAAGTTATCTGTTATATATTACTAGCTGAATTATACGGCGTTGCTCGAGTTGAATTGTTTATAATTCATCGTATATTACTCAATATTATTCCTATGGAGATTTCGGATTGTTTTTAGATTCGGATTCCATGTAGATTCGGTGTGACTTATGGGAGGGCCGCTAACAAATATGAAAGTTATCTGTTATATATTACTAGCTGAATTATACGGCGTTGCTCGGTTTGAATTGTTTATAATTCATCGTATATTACTCAATATTATTCCTATGGAGATTTCGGATTGTTTTTAGATTCGGATTCCATGTAGATTCGGTGTGACTTATGGGAGGGCCGCTAACAAATATGAAAGTTATCTGTTATATATTACTAGCTGAATTATATGGCGTTGCTCGAGTTGAATTGTTCATAATTCATCGTATATTACTCAATATTATTCCTGTGGAGACTTCGGATTGTTTTTAGATTCGGATTCCATGTAGATTCGGTGTGACTTATGGGAGGGCCGCTAAAAAATATGAAAGTTATCTATTATATATTACTAGCTGAATTATACGGCGTTGCTCGAGTTGAATTGTCTATAATTCATCGTATATTACTCAATATTATTCCTATGGAGATTTCGGATTGTTTTTAGATTCGGATTCCATGTAGATTCGGTGTGACTTATGGGAGGGCCGCTAACAAATATGAAAGTTATCTGTTATATATTACTAGCTGAATTATATGGCGTTGCTCGGTTTGAATTGTTTATAATTCATCGTATATTACTCAATATTATTCCTATGGAGATTTCGGATTGTTTTTAGATTCGGATTCCATGTAGATTCGGTGTGACTTATGGGAGGGCCGCTAAAAAATATGAAAGTTATCTATTATATATTACTAGCTGAATTATACGGCGTTGCTCGAGTTGAATTGTTTATAATTCATAGTATATTACTCAATATTATTCCTGTGGAGATTTCGGATTGTTTTTAGATTCGGATTCCATGTAGATTCGGTGTGACTTATGGGAGGGCCGCTAAAAAATATGAAAGTTATCTATTATATATTACTAGCTGAATTATACGGCGTTGCTCGGTTTGAATTGTTTATAATTCATCGTATATTACTCAATATTATTCCTATGGAGATTTCGGATTGTTTTTAGATTCGGATTCCATGTAGATTCGGTGTGACTTATGGGAGGGCCGCTAAAAAATATGAAAGTTATCTATTATATATTACTAGCTGAATTATACGGCGTTGCTCGAGTTGAATTGTTTATAATTCATAGTATATTACTCAATATTATTCCTGTGGAGATTTCGGATTGTTTTTAGATTCGGATTCCATGTAGATTCGGTGTGACTTATGGAGGGCCGCTAACAAATATGAAAGTTATCTGTTATATATTACTAGCTGAATTATATGGCGTTGCTCGGTTTGAATTGTTTATAATTCATCGTATATTACTCAATATTATTCCTATAGAGATTTCGGATTGTTTTCAGCCCCTTGCAGACCCAGGACAAGTCGAACGGGGTTAATATATAGCCTAAGTATCCGCAGAATTATACAAGATGAATCTACCAAATTTAGTGTGAATTGGTTGGACATTGATCATATAAATAAGTAATGTTATTCCTATGAGGATTTCGAATTGTGTGTCTTTAGCCACCTGTACCATATCCACGTTAAAAAAAGATCACTTTCTATAAAAATAATCTTATATTATCATAAAAATTTGCATTCCAATAATTAAGCTACAGTTTAAGAATTTACAGACGGGATACGTAAACGATATGATACTGAGCGATTTTCAGCGCTCGATATCATATCGTTTACGTTATCGTTATCATTGATTCCGGACCCATCTGCGATTCTAAAAAAGCTCCGAGGTCATCTTGAGAGGCGATTCCTGTAGATGTTAACTCTGACGTCATCTGCATAGCCAGACCGGAGAGAGCGCCCCCTAGCAAGTGCTCTGTCCAGGATGACGGGACGTTACACCCCTCTGCACACCCAAGACAAAGAGAATGAGTGTTAATATGCAGCCTACGTTACCCGCAGGGTTCCAAAGAATAAGTGTATGTAATTTGGTGTAGATTGGTCAAACGGTGTAGGTTTGTATAGAGCACAGACAGATGCCAACTCTGCTTTCTATGTATAGATTTATTTTTTATATTTATCATATATTCTCACAAAGAAAGATAACAAAAGGTAAATAAAAAATTTAATTTGATGCGTGACATTGCATAAATTTAACTATTGTATTAATATTTGGTTCGATATTTACATTAGCTAAGCTTAAAATTGATTCCAAATTTTCATTACTCAAGCAATTACGTTCCCTACTTTCCAATTTGTTTATATTTATGACTGAAAAAGTTTGTTCACGGATATATGTGCCGTGCCTGGCACCACAGCTACTTTGTTGTGCGCATATACAATTTTTGAAAAATACCTATTATGTGTCTTGTTAAAGTTAAAATGACAGAAAATCAAAGGAGGACCACATGTGGCCCGTGGGCTGCGGGCTGTTCCCTGTTCTACAGCATAATTTTCCAAATTTGTTTTGCTCACCACCCCATTTTAGAAGGCAGTTTTCTTCAGTGCTTCATATCAACTAATAAATTGCAAGTGTGGCTACGCCTGCAATTTTTGAATTCCACCAAAACATTTATGCAAGCTGAATTCCATCAAGTATTTATGTAGCTGTGTGCAATTTTAGAACATCAAAAGCTAGTTTTGGAAATAAAACAGCTTGGAACTAACTTTTAAAGCTATTTATTAAATTGAAATAAAAATATATTCTACCATAAACGCTCTATATTGCTCAATATTATTAGTAATTAATACAAATCAAATCAGTAAAATAAAAAATAATCACTAATGAGGCGGATGATCCCGGTGTTATGCTGTCAATTTGTTTACATTTATCACTATCTCTGACATCAGCCTCCTTAAATTTCCACGATCAACTATTACTCATTTTAGTTGACTCGTTTCCTTACTAAATCTACATTGAATTAGACAGGATGACGGAAATGCAATGCAAAATTTGAGTATGAAGTCGCAAATAAATTAAATGCTAAAACTAGTTTGTTTATGGTCTGTCACCTTGTTTATGGATCGATGAGTTGTAACTTCTTGCGACAATGCATCGCTGTAGTAATTGTGTCTGTGTAGTCAAGCGTTCGCTTAAAACAGTGATTCTCAACCACTGTGCCGCGGCACTTTTGTGTGCCGCCAAATTCTTAGAGCGTGCCGCCAAATTTTAATAAAACTATTCATAAAATTGTTATTGACTATTTGACAACATTAGAGGAGAGAATTATTCATTATTTCCCAAATTTAGATATAAAAAAATTTGATTGGGTTCGTAATCCATTTGTGATAACGAATACTTCTGTATTTGAATTAACTTTGAATGAAGAGGAAGAACTTATATTTCGCTTTCTAATAATCGAGATTTAATTTTAAAATATTCGGAAGAATCAATTAATTCATTTTGGATTAACATTAGATGCGATTATCCCATGATAGCCAAAAAAGCTTTAAAAATATTATTACAATTTTCTACATCTTATTTGTGTGAATTCGGATTTTCAGTATTAACCAACATAAAAACGAAAAAAGATCGAGACTGTTAAATGTAGAAGACGATATGAGAGTAGCATTGTCATTTTTACGACCAAATATAAATGAAATTATCAAAAAACATCAAGCTCAAATTTCTCATTAAAAGTATTCTTATTATTACCTTGTAATTAATCCCTTAATAAACGTACTGTTGTTTTTATAGTACATATTATATTATTTTATTTTACATTCACAATTATTATCATAAACTATTTTACACAGTGTATTATAGGTAAGTAAACAACTTTTAAACTTATCTTTTTCTTTGTGTGCCGCCAAATTTTGAAATCGTTAAAAGTGTGCCGCGACAAAAAAAAGGTTGAGAATCACTGGCTTAAAACAATTTAGGTGTTAAACTTGGCTGTGAGTACGTCTTTTAAATCGGAACGATACCGGGGGCATGAATGAAAGTCTAGCGTTCAGAAAAGAGTTGAAACTGTCGACTTATGATTTCAGAACTAGAAGAAACATCCAGAAGATATATATAGCGTCGTGTAGACAATGGATATCCATACCTGACATGACTTTCGGACTTTCGTGGGGAGAGGGTCCGCAATATGTAGAGGGAAATTCTACTGTTCAGCGATCTTTAGACCAGTGTAACTTTGGATTGTGGAGAGTAAGGACTGCGTAAGTAATGTCATTCGAAAGCTACCGAACTACGTTACAACTAATATTGAACAATTTATATCAAACTGCGCTTTAATCGTTCAAACTGTAAATTAATTTATGTATATTCACTATACACAATCGTTCAAACTTCCTACGTTTGCTTCGGTCGCGGTAGCCCAGTTGGAAGAATAACGGATTAGCAACCGGAGGGTTGCGAGTTCGAATCCAACTAACAACCGTCGTGTGCAAAGGGGGCTACTGCACGTTAAATCTCTCGTGGTTTCAAACGTTGGCGTGGTGTGGAAGTTTGAGAGTGGGGTGCCAGCTCAGGTGTGACCTCGTCATCTGATCATGATTCAAAATAACGTGTTGTCCTCGGATCTTTATCTTGTCGATTGATCCCGGACCGTCACCAATAGCTCGTTGTGTTGCTACAGGTGCGACGTTAATTCAATTACCTTACCATTGAATTTCCATTTGTGCTTCCCAAATATTTATAGAATATTTGACTAGCAGACCCACGTATAGCTTCTGCACTAAAGTGTCTACCTGATAATGTTTAGTGTTGATAGTGTCTTTGATCCTGTGAGATGAAACCACTAAAAAATAACTTATAATAATGTATACATTGCATTGTAACCCTTCTCCACCATGTTCTACTTCTTAATAGATAAAGTTGCATTATCTTTTGCACGTCTTACTTATTTAGTGACCCGGGCGTGATTATGAACACACGCACATTCAAAAACAATCCTGATCATGCTTCTGATAAATACTAGATGGCGCTTTCAGCAATAGACATGAACTTCGATGGATGGTCCACGATGAATAGATGAATTGTCGTTGCGATACATATCACTTCCAACAGCTGTCTGAAGCCTTATGGTAACGGGCACTACTTCTATCACTGTTTCACTCTTCATTGCTACTCAGCATTCCCTTCTCCCTCGGCTGCTAAAGGTAACACATACTCATCCATTGCATGACCACGCATATGGAAGTTCATTCATGATCTTAATACAGGTCTCACGCAATTGTCAATCGGTAAACTAGTGGTGCTATCTACGGAAGTCAGGTACAATTGTCTAAATTGGTTTTTTAAGTTATCTTATACTGCTTGGAAATCTCATGACTCTCAGTAGGATAATAGTTGGTGAGCAGTGTCTTATGGCGCAAGGGCTATATAATCAGCCAATATGTGCCAAACAACTTCAAGCAAATG
Organism: Meta bourneti; assembly: GCA_933210815.1. NCBI lineage: Eukaryota > Metazoa > Arthropoda > Arachnida > Araneae > Tetragnathidae > Meta > Meta bourneti. Next base: position 70,885,258 of record OW119930.1, read on the forward strand.
GACACACAAAAAATGAGTTTTACTGACACAGAAGAGAGAAAATATGCACAGGGAGGAATCGAACCTTCGCCGCCTGTACCTCGTAGGCTGCTAGCTCAGTGGGCACACACTTAGCCTCTGTGTCTTTTCAGAGGGGTAATTCAATTTAACCTTAAGATTCTACATTAGCCGATTAGAGCTAAATCAAAGTGAAGACTAGTGTTTTTAATCACGCTTTAACCAATGCATAATTCGTCCCACGTTAGCATTCATGCTTTTCTCCACAACTACGTGACAGATCTTCATACTGAGCGACCCGAAGAAATAGCATGAAGCTACGTTCTACAACCCCGTCTATTTCAGTAGAAGGTCGATAGATTATGCAATCTGACGCTTAAGTCCAACTTAGTTTAAAATTCAAGACAAAAGTATTTTTCCAAATTGTAATGGTTGGGTAATGTGAATGAATTACTCATTTTGTTTTGAAGTAGACCATGTCTTTAAACAATTCGAACATGTCTTTAAACAATTCGAACATGTCTTTAAACAATTTGACAAGCACACGAAAGAAAACATTTCCCAAACCTATCATCATCAAACACAAGCCCCGAAGCCCCGCTTTGGACAAAATGGATGATGCCTAACGTCCTCTAAAAACAACGATTTTATAATATTTCATTACGTAGATGATGCGATGAAAAATTGTCCTCATCCAGATACGTCATTACATGAAGGAAGAACAGCATCTCCGGGTTGCGTAAATGTATTCCGAAACTAGAAACGAATTCCGATTCCCGAGGTAACTCGGATGGAAGGGATGGTGATGATCAATTTCCGAAATAAATCGTTTCGGATCCTGAGAAAAATTGTGAGTGCATATTTCGGTTTCATCGTGAGTTGACCCTGCTCTCCTAAGTTCATTTTCCTCGTTTGTTCGTTTCCAGTGTAAACATAACTGAGACTGAGCACTGCTATTGAGATTCTAACACTTTTCTGAGTTTGACAAAAGGAGAGAGATTTTTCCGAGAAATTGGTGTTCGCGTTGGACGAAATCTAGCCACACATGTCCGCACCATTGCGGCTGGATTTTGGACATACATAAATTTGGTAAATATAATCAAACCATAGATGTAAAAAAGATATCCGCATCATTGTTGCTATATTTTGGTTCTTATTCATTTGGTAAAGATAATCAAATCATAGACGTGTGAAATATAAGTAGACTGAGCATTGCTATTGAGATTCTAACATGTTTCTATGTTTGACAGTAGGAGAGATTCTTCCGAGAAATAGGTGTTCGCATTGGACAAAATCTAGCCATACATATTCGCATCACTGTGGTTAGATCATGGACATTCGTAAATTTTGTAAACATAATCAAACTACAGACGTAGAAAATATATCCCCATCACTGTGGCTAGATTTTGGACATTCATTCATTTGGTAAACGCAATCAAATCATAGACGTGTGAAATATAAGTAGACTGAGCATTGTTATTGAGATTCTAACGTGTTTCTGAGTTTGACAGGAGAGAAATTCTTCCGAGAAAGCAGTGATCGCGTTGGACAAAATCTAGCCACAATGATGTGGATATGGAATAGGCGGGTGTAGGAGGGGCGAACTGAACAACATCAACCAGAGCTTGACTATAAAATCCCATTTCAGTCAACCCTTGTAACAAAAGCAGGAAAAATCGGAGTAGAACTCGAAAATACCTTGAGCTTATTCACTGTCGTTATAGTAACGTAACTATTTCAAAGCACACATACTCTAAGTTTCAAGCTAAAGTACCTTTGTCGTGAAATATAAGTGGAGCATTGCTTTTGAGATGAGCTTCAAAAAGTGTGACCCACATGTCGACCAGAAATCACATGACTGATCTATGAAATGGACTTGGCTGGCCGATTCGGTATCTTATCACCTCATTTGGTGATATAACATCTTATGACAGGGTAGGTGGGGTGAATGCGAATTTTTATAGGGTGCCATGGTAGCCCAGTTGGAAGAATAACGGATTAGCAACCGGAGGGTTGCGAGTTCCAATCCATTCAAAGACCGTCGTGTACAAAGGTTGCTAGTGCATGTTAAATCTATCGTGGCCTCAAATGCAATCACGTTGGCATGGTGTGGAATTTTGGAGAGTGAGGTGCCAGGTCAGGTGTGACCTCGTCAACTGACCATGGTTCAAAATTACGTGGTGTTTTCCTCGGATCGTTCCCTTTAGGTTTGATCCCAGACCGTCGCCAATAACCCGTTGTGTTGATCCAGTACGACGTTCATTAAATACCTACATACCTACCTGCGCATTTGTATAGAAGCGACAAAAGTGGTGAAATTGCCAAAGTCAACAACTATCAGATGATCAATGGACCAATCAGAGGACAAATCAATGGATGGGCATCTTCTTCTGTTTCGTGGACCAATCAGATGATGAATGTTGGGCACCCAGCAGACGAAAGTAGTCTAAGAGTGACGTTGCTACTAGTTTTGGTCACACGATCCTGGGCACATTAAAAGGTTACCATTGCTCACTTTTTTTATACTTCCTCTATAAATCAAACGACCAGAGAAAAGAGAAAGTACTTCCTATTAATCCTCTGAGAGTCACAAGATTACCAGGGAACCACTCGGAGTTGAGCTCTTCCATAACTGCCATGGCTGAATGGATATTTTACAATTTGTGCAGGCGACAGGCGAATCTGATAAAAAGGTGTAATACAGTGGTTCTTAACACTGTTAATGGAGTTGTCAGCACAACTTCATACGGATCTGTGTGAATCTACAAGTATAATGTCACAGACATTGTGTGGTAAGCCTGGATCATCAACTCTTCATAGCCAGTGAATAAATCTACTTACAGGCAATAACTACTAACTGTCCACTTTGATGTTTTAAGCAATACAACACTACTTAGAAACCTAGTGACATTCAGGTTGGTTTGTTGGGTTTTTATGGGGCAAGAATTTGACCATGATTCGCCAGACACAAGATATACAATATCAAGTAATGGACATACACACAATGAAAATTTTACTGATACAGAAGAGAGAAATACACCCATTGAGTAATTGCACCTGACAGGAAACGAACCTAGCGCCGCCTACAACTAGCAGGTTGCCAGCAGTGGCCATACACACTGAGCCAAGAGGGCTCCTCACGTGAAATTCAGGAACTGCATTTTAACATTTTAGCTCAGCTTGATTTAAAACTCGAGGTATAAAACTATTTTTCCAATTTAATTCATTCACATTCTCGAACTATGATTGAGGAATGTGAATGAGTTATTCACTTTGTTGTAATTTTCCAAGTGGTTACGACGAGATATCTCGTCCATCAAGATCTGACCAATTTTGGAAATGACGATATATTGTCTATCATCAAGATATTACCAATTTTTTTGAAGATGACGAGATCAAAATCTGATAAATTTTCTTGTAACGACGAAGAATCTCGTCCATCAAGATCTGGTCAGTTTTGCTAATGAGACGAGATACTTCGTCGAGACAACCACCAGCAGCGTTAAGGGGGTCCGGGACTCAAAATTCTAAAATCTTCAATTTTAAAGTTTTTGTTCTGAAATTTTTTCTGTAGGTATACATTGTATTTTGCAATTATAATAACTATTTTATATTTTCAAAACTTCAAATTTTTTTAAATTAAAATTAAAAAAACTAAAAATTTTGACGTTGGGCAAAATTGACATATCTTAAAATATTTTATAACAAATCACTTCATTTTTGCACTAATTAACTCCTAAAAGTTCGTATTATAAACTGTCTTCCTGATTTTTGGTTAAAACAGAAAAAATTTAAAAAAATATTTTGTTCAAAAACTGCATAAAACACATAGTATACAAAGTTCGAAAAATTATAGAAAAAATAATAATATATATATATATATATACACAATTGCTGAAGACAAATTGAAGAAATATATTTGAAAAGTAATTGTAGAAAATTTCATTCATTTATGACAAGTAGTTTTTAAGTTATATCCATTTTTCACTATCGAAATCCCATTTAACAGAAAAGGAGAAAAAGAGCGTTTAAAATCATGAAAATATTCAAGTTATTTAAAAGCACTTCTGCATACTTTATGTTTGTTTAAAATCCTCCTGTAAGTATTGTGTATTACTTCTTAGTTTTACTGCTTCATTTAATTTAATTTTAGCAGGTTTGACCTTTTTCCTATACCTTTTAAAAGTATTCGTGGACTTCATCGTCGCTTTCCTGAACCGCCTAGTCCTTTTTGGAAAACGTTATTTAATATATTGATAGTACAGAAATTCAAAAACGTGCAAATTCAACAATAAAAACAGTGAGAATATTACGATGATCAATTCAGATCATTTCAAAAGTGTTCGTAGCGTAGTTTATTTGAGTTAGAAAAAATAGAGCTGAAACAGTAGAAAGTAGACTCCAAAACAGTTTGTTTACATTATCTGATGGGCGAGGCTCGTTTAATTTGCAGCTGTCATGTTATAAAAAGCCGAATATTTCCTGTTCTACTGATGGTAGAAACAAAATTTAGGTGTCATTTTATTCAGAAATATCTATATTATTTTTTAAGATAATAAAAAAAAATTGGACTTTTTTCATATTTTGAGTCCCAGACCCCCCTTAAGTATTTTATTCCTTATGGGTTGCTTTATTTTCTACCCCAAATTGATTTATTCCAATGCCAGGTTCGCCGCTCTGAATTGCCAACGATCCAAAAATATTGACGATGATGCAAAGATGACGCTATCTACCAAAACTTTAAACATGTCGGATCGTGTTACTTCCTCGAACGAAACTAAGAGGAAGTGTCGAAAGCAGTATGCCCTCCCTTGAATCAATAATTTCCTCTCTTCTAATCAGCTTACGCTATGACGAGGCTATTCAATATCCGCGCAGCAGGAAGAATACCCCCTGGACAAAGTACACTATCTAACTCAATAACTTGTCTCGTGAGACAGTGTTGAGGAGGCCAAGAAAATATTTCGCCCGCATTCGCCGGGTCATTATCAGTTTGTGAAGTTTTGTTGTCAGTTATAGAGACCTGTGAAGTCGTTCGGGAGGTTTATTCACCCGAGGTTTTACGTGGAAACTGTTTCTGTGTACTTGGAGGTGAGTTTTATCTGTACTAGTTTAAGGAAATTAGGAGGTGCGAGTGAGGAACAGTGAGATAGATGGCGCAGTGCGCCTCCACGAGCCTCGACCGAGTTCAGTCCAACTGTAACCGAAACTTTCGAAACGAAATGCGAACCAAAACCAAAACAAATTGAACTGTGAGTTCTCTCAGATTATCCTGAATCATATGTCGCGTATGCCTTGATGAATCAGCACATCTTTAGGTGTGGACAGGCATGTAACCCCGAGTGTTCTTTCCTCCCTTTCATTTTTACCCTCAACTGCTTTTTGATTTCCTTCCTCCCTCCTTGTGTTGTCTCTCTTATGTTTGGCGCAGCTTGGCCAAATATGGCCCTCGCTCCATAAAACCCGAAAACAATCAACCAGCCTTGATGAACGTCTCATTTAATTTGTTTATATTGCTTAATGTTGCTGCTTAATAAATCTATTTAACCTCCAGAGTCTTGTCTCTACGAGGTGTCTCGTCATTAGCAAAATTGACCAGACCTTGATGGACGAGATATCTCGTTATTAGAAAACTTACCAGATCTTGATCTCATCATCATAAAAAATCGGCAACATCTTGAAGGCGCGATACCTCGTCATTAGCAAAATTTGTCAGATTTTGATGGATAAGATGTCTCGTCTGAACCACTTGAAGGTGTTAAATATTAATTGACTGTTTATTTCTCACATGTTGTGTTGAACTGTGAGATATTTAGTGAAAATCAGTTTCTGTCAGAAACGGAATATTCTTTCTTTACCCTGGACTCTTGGAAGTATTGGAATACAGAAAGTGCGCAGTAAGGAAGCTTTTCTTTACCTTCATTATTTTTGAACTGGCACACTGTTTTCCTGCTGTACAAGATTGTAATCAAAGTAATAATCATTTTCGGTCTCCATTTCCAAATAAAAACCTTAACTTTCATTTAAAAACAACACCAGTACCGAAACAACCACCTCCGAATACTTAGTTACAGATTTCTTGAAGACAATTTTACTTTCTGAATACTATAGTCAAGTGCATCCCATCTTTTCCCATCGTCAACCACATCCCATCGTCAACCGCATCTCATTGTCATCGCATCGTCATGCGATCTTTTCCCATAAACCACATCCCATCGTCATACCATCTTTTACCATCGTCAACAGCAAAAGCATTCAGCAGACTTTCGGTTTCAATGCATTTAATCTCAATAACGAGTTCTTAAGCCTTCTGCAATTATAACTTCTTTAAACACTCGGCAACGACATGGCGCTGCGAAAATCTCCGCTAATGGCTAATTAGTGACTGTAATTAAGGGGGAAAGTTACGATGTTGCTACTTATGACACTGCCTGAGTCCCAGGGGCTTATCATCATTGAATTAGCTATTCAGAGAAACTGAGTTTACAATTTTTACGTTTAGAGAAACAACTTTAGCTGTTCTTTTCTAAATTAAGGCATCTCTTGTTGCATATATCTGTCTTTCACATGAGAGAGAGAGAACTTTCTTTTTAGTATAATTCTAACGGGCAATGAATCAATTGTAAATCTTTTTCTGTCACGCTAAATATAGGCGGAGGTAGTGTTTTTGTGGTGGAACTTGCTTCCTGTATATATTATGGACGTGACGTCTATCTGGCTTGTTTTCCGAATACGATTTCAGAACTTCGCCAATAGAAATTCCAAAGAATAAATTGAAAAAAGAAAAGGTGGTTGCTAAAAATGCCAAAAAGACTTCAATAAACTATATTTTGAGGTAACCCCGATATGTATCATACACGAGCATTTAAATAGAGGAAGTAACATATTTACTTTGCTTGATTTTGCTTAGAAAGATACCCCTGGTAGCCAAGGTTGAAAAATATCAGCAAAAATTCGTGTTTTAGTTGCTGCGGCAACTCTCCTATGAGAGGCATTTTCTGACAACCTAAGTATAGGTGGTGGTAGTTTTCCTGCTGCGATACGTGTTTCCTGTATATATTCTGAACGTGACGTCACATGGCTTGCTTTACAAATACGATTTCAGCACTTCGGCAATTAAAATTCCAAAGAATGAATTCCTAATTGATATATGATAGCTGATTGGCAAACGCCAATTAAATTAAACGCCAATCGTCGCCCAAACTGCGATGAGCTATATTTTAAGGTAAATCCGATATGTATCATGCGAGAGAATCGATTATCCTGTTTAAAGTCGACATCGTCAATACTTTTTTTTAACTCGATTATAAACTTTCACGATTTAATTAGAGAAAACCCCATTCATATATTTTTCACTCAGCATATTTTACATTGTATCACTATTCATTTTCCATTGTTTCCCCCATTTTCCATTAATCCTCTGAATGATCACACACGAACGTAAATTATTCTAAAAAGTAATGGATTACTTTACTGTGGCATTAGAAAATCTATTTTTAAGACAATGAATTCGACCTTATATAATAGAGCTACTTGTGATTTTTGCACAAACCCTCAAGGAAATTGAATTGAGTTTAACTTTACGATGTTCGAAAGCAACAATTCTATGAAGAAAAAATAAGAAAAATATATATTAAAGGATTTCGTTAAAGCTTTTCTGTTTTTCAAAAGATTTCTCTTTATACATTTTGTTAATCTCAGGAATCAATAATAAGAATAATAATTCTCTTTCTGTTTGTACTCCGTTCGATGAATTATTTTCCTTTTCTCATTAATTGGAAGTTCTGAGAAATGCGTTCATCTTCCAGCATGGTGCCCAACGGGGCGATGCATGAAATATTCTATTTCCTTCATTTCTTTTATGAGGCAGAAACCAAAAGACGTGCACTCGCATTATTGAATTTCTCGTATGACCCTACATCATTATTTTATATATTTATATCAGAGAATTTTTTTCTGTGAGTGGCTTTGAATATGCTAGTTTTAAATTAAATCTGATACATTCTTGTGTTGTTAAGATAGAAATGACGTCTTCTGAATATAAAGGATATTTATTGAAAAATTGTTTGCGTCGTGTTCTGCAAACGAACCATTTCAAAACCAAATTTATTTATATCTTTAACCGAAAGAATAAACTATCAAAATAACGATGTAAAACAAGTGCGTAATAAGAAACGTAAGTACAACTTGAATGTGTTACGTAGACTGTCATTCCCCATACAAATTTGTTTCCATATTTTTTTGACGTGAATATTTTTAAAATCAGTGCAGTACTGGAGAGGCATTATGGAAAGTCGAGTGTTACAACTGCTTTGTCTTATGATTTCAGAACTACACTGCTGGCCACCCAAATTGCAACACCAAGAAAGACAAGAGATTTTATTACATGTCACAACAAAATTTATTTTGTAGATAACATGTTGACCAAGTATCAAATGATTAAATTTATAGACTTCTGTGAAGTGTGGTTCCTGCCAAAATCAGTAGCCAGAGTAGCCGCCATTGTTGGAGATCACCGCTGCCACACGCCTCGGCATTGATTCAAAGAGACTTTGGATGTGTTCTTGGGGTACAGCAGACCAAGCAGCTTCCACACGTTGCCAAAGTTGATCTGGTGTGGCAGCTGGGGATGTATTCTGGGTCAATCGTTGAGCAACCATGGACCACATGTTTTCTATCGGCGAAAGATCCGGAGAGCGAGCTGGCCAGGGAAGCAATTCAATCTGGCGATTGACGAAGAACCCTTGGACAATGCGTGCCACGTGTGGTCGCGCATTATCCTGTTGAAATATGGCTGTGGGCAAGCCCTGAAGGTAAGGAAGGACAACTGGCTCCAACACCTCGGAGATGTAGCGCTGGCTGTTTAAAGTACCGGCAATGCGTACTAGAGGAGTGTGAGAGTGATATCCAATACCGCCCCATACCATAATACCCGGTGCCGGACCAGTGTGGCGGTGCATAACGCAGCTGTTCAGCATCCTCTCTCCACGGTGTCTCCAGACTCGAATCCGACCATCGTGGTGTTGCAGACAGAAGCGTGACTCGTCAGTAAAGACAATTTCATTCCATTCTGCCGTCCACATCTTTCTTTCATCGCACCATTGGCGGCGGAAACGTCTGTGGTTCTGCGTCAAGGGTAGACGAAGCAATGGACGTCTTGCGGACAGACCACTCTGCTGTAAACGGCGTCGAATGGTACGCGCAGACACTGGATGATGCGGTACAGACTGAATGTGCTGTGCTATGGTTCGTGATGTGGCTGAGCGATCCGTCACTGCCATACGCACAATATGCCTGTCATCACGTGAAGTGGTGCACTGAGGTGGATGCGATCGAACACGTCGGTCCGTCGTACCCTCCTGCATCCAACGATCACATATCCGCATTACAGTTGTTTGGTTTCGTCCAACACGACTACCGATTTCCCTGAAAGATAATCCACAATCTCGGTAGGCCACTATCCTTCCTCTGTCGAACTCGGATACTGGATCAAAAGATGATCGCTGTTTTCTACGAGGCATAATTGATCGTTTTTTTGAAAAAACCACAAGAAAAACACAATTGCCATACTTGAAATCGTCAAAATCTCCAAGCCTTAAATAGCGCTTTGAAGTGGCGCCACAGGCGCGCGTGATGTGCGTCTGCGCTGAAATTCTAATCATTTGCATATCTCACCTCCGCTAATGCATGTTGTAAATTTCATATTATTTGCATGCTTCCTTCAGGGTGTTGCATTTACGGTGGCCAGCAGTGTAGAAGAAACACCCGTAAAGATAAACATGACGCTGTAGACAAAGAATATCCGAACCTGACATGACCTTTGAACCGAGTACTCAGGCGCAATTAACGCGGGAAAGGGATCTGATATATGTCGTATATCTACGGTGCTGAGCGAACTTTGGACCAGTGTAACTGGATTGCGAGGAGTAAGGACTCCATAAGTGATGTCATTCGAAAAATGCCGAACTTCTCTACAATCACATTTCTTTAAACAATAAATTTTTGGCTGCCTTTTAGACTGTCCCTTAAGAGAAAAACTCATCTTAAACGTAGAAGAAAATTTTTTTAAGGAAATAGTGTAAGCGATTCCCGTACTTACACTGCTTTCGTACGTTCATTCGTTTCTAATCTAGAAGTTCGTTATTTAACTTTTCGTTCTCAGAATAACGAATTTGGGAGCCGCTATAGCTGAGTGGTTAGACCACTGTTCTTGTAAACGAGGGATCGTGAGTTCAAATCTCACTAGTGGGTGTCTTTTTAGACTGTTCTTTAAGAGAAACAACTCATCTTAAACGTAAAAGAAATTTTTTTAAAGAAATAGTGTAAGCGATTTCCATACTTTTCACACGTTTATAATCTAGAAGTTCGATATTTACGTTTTCTTTATTAGAAGTACGAATTTCGGAGTCGCTATAGCTCAGTGGGTAGAGAACTGGTCTTGTAAACCAGAGGTCGTGCGTTCAAATCTCGCTAGTGGGTGTCTTTTTAGACTGTTCTTTAAGAGAAACAACTCATCTTAAACGTAAAAGAAATTTTTTTTAAAGAAATAGTGTAAGCGATTTCCATACTTTTCACACGTTTGTAATCTAGAAGTTCGATATTTACGTTTTCTTTATTAGAATTTCGGAGTCGCTATAGCTCGGTGGGTAGAGAACTGGTCTTGTAAACCAGTGGTCGTGCGTTCAGATCTCACTAGTGGCTATTTCTTTGATCTTAGAGGAATATTTAATTTCTTATAAACATAACGAGCCTTGTTTCAGAAATACCCTTAAATTTTTTTCAATACTTTTAATTATGTTTTTACTACTGTTTTCAATGAAACAAAATGTATATTTTTGCAAAATTGAATACGAGGGCACTATGGATCAGTGATGTTGTAAAAGAGTGGTCATGAGTTTCAATCTCACAAGTGGCTACCTTTTCAGACTGTCTTTAAAAAGAAACAACTCATCTTATATATACAGGAAAATTTTTAATGAAATAGTGTACGCGATTTGGCGTATTTTTCGTAAGTTTTCATCCTAAAAGTTCTATATTTAACATTTCCTACGTAAAAAATGAATTTCGTAGCCGCTAAAGCTCAATCAACAGAGCATTGGTCTCGTAAACCAGGTGTCGTGAGTTAAAATTTCTCACCAGTGGCTGCATTTCTCGACTCTTTAAAAAAACACTCATCTTAAAAGTAGAAGAAAAACGTTAATAAAGTAGTTCGACTGAATTCCGCATTTTCCAACCTTTTGCATTCTAGAAGTTCCTTATTTAACTTTATTTAGAACAATGAATTTCTGAGACGCTATAGCTCATTGGTTAGAGCAATGGCTTGTAAATCAGGAGTTGTAAGTTCAAATCTCACTAGTTCCTAAATCTTTATGAAATAATATGTATTTCTCAAGAAAAATGGTAAAGAGCAGTGTTTTTAGGAGAACCCTTAAATTATTTTCAATACTTACATTTAATAAAGAATTAAAAGTTTCGTTTCCGTTTTTACGAAATCGCACGTCACGCTACTATGGCTCGGTGGTAAGAGCATTGGTCTAGTAAACCAGGGGTCGTGAGTTCGATTCCCACTACTGGCCACCTTTATAAACTGTCCTTTAAGAGAAACTCGTCTTAAACGTAGAAGAAACACTTTAAGGAAGTAGTGTAAGCTATTTCCGTATTTTTCAGATTTTGTTATCTAGAAGCTCGATATTTATTTTTTCGTACTTAAAACAACGGATATCTGAGCCGCTATAGCTCAATGGTTACATAATTGGTCTCGTAAACCAGGGATCACGGGTTACATTTCTCACTAGTGTCTGCCTTCTTCGAATCTAAAAAAATACTCATCTTAAAAGTAGAAAAGTTAAAGTAGTGAATTGCGCATTTTCCTCATAAATGCATTCTAGAAGTTCCTTATTTAAGGTAACCCGGAGAATAAAATCTTCAAAAAATCGATTTTGAATTTATAATTTTAAAAAATACTAGAGTTCTTAAGCTTTAAAACGCTGCATCAATTTTGTTTTTAAGAATAGTTGAAGTATTTTTAATATTTTTTTAATATATTGTTGCCATGTCTCCAAAGCCATTAAATGACATTTAAAAAGGTAGAGGTCGCTATGAAATTGTTACCATTTAATTTTTGTTCAGGTTTTTCTTACATTAATTAAATTATATTTAACATTTTATATAAATGGCAGCAGTGCTTATAACTGATTTTAACCGTAGTGTTTAGTTCTATATTCTAATCATTTGGCACAATTTTTCCGAGTTTGTTTTATGTTATAATTTACTATTTTTGTATAGACGTTTTATATTGTAATTGAAATTAGTTGTTTAAAATTGGATTTCATTAGAAAATAGTGTTTGATTATGGAGCGTTCTTCTGCAAAATGAATGTTGTCCTTCATTGAGGGTAGTATATCAAAAGTGGACTTATTTTCTCAAAGATTTGGGTATTGCATCAGGTTATTACGCTTATTCATCAATGTTTGCTATTGACAAAGAAAGGCTAAGAAATGCAAATAAATCTGAAAAAGAGGCCGAAGAGAGAGCTAGGCGGTGCAGAAGGCAATCTAAAAGGAAACTGCAAGATTAAGGGTGCGAAAATGCAGATGATCCTTCATATGGTGCTGGAATGCATTAAGAAATAACTTTAAATAATGATTTCTAAGAATGGTGATTATTTCTACAAAAGGTACATTTCTCAAATACCATTTGTCTCAAATACTTGAAACATTTTTTACATAATCTGAGGACCATTAGTGATAACTTAACTAGAGGGTTTAATAATATTCTAATAAATTATTAAAATAAAAAATTTCAAATTATTCAAAATATCATAATTTTACCTTATTTTTGTATTATTATTAATTTTTTCAAAGTAAAACAGCTATAAATAAAGTGACTGGTTAAAATATATAGAAGTATTGAAATAATTCCCACGAAAAAATCCAAGTTTGTAAGTACAATAGGAACAGAGAAAAAGTACCTTGAATATTGTCAAATTTAACATTGAAAACATAGGGCGTTGCGGTAAACTCCGGGTTACCTTAAATTTACCTACTTAAAACAATGAATTTGTAGCCGCTGTAGTTCAGTGGTTAGACCACTGGTCTTGTAAAAAAGGTCGTGATTTCAAATCTCATTAGTGAATAGATCCTTATGAAAAAGAAGTATTTCTCAAGAAAAATGTAAGGAGCCGTGTTTTAGGAGTACCCTTAAATTATTTTCAATACTGAGGTTAAATTGAGAATTAAAATTTCATTTAGGTTTTTACTAAATTTCACAACAAACAACTGTGACTTAGTAGTTAGAGCGCTGATCTTGTAAATCAGGAGTCGTGAGTTCAAATCACCCTAGTGGCTAATTCATTTTTAATGTTTGTTTTTGAGAAATATTTAATTTCTTATCATAAAAGTAACGACCCTTGTTACAGGAAGGCCCTTAAATCTCTATCAATATTTTATTTATTATACTTTAACTATTGAATTTAATGTAACAAAAGGTATGTTTATGCTAAATTGCATACGAAGATACTATGGATCAGTGGTTAGACCATTGGTCTCGTAAAAGAGTGTTGTGTTCGAACCTCAATAGTGGCTATCTTTCCAGAATGTCTTTAAAGAGAAATAGCTAATCTTAAAAGGAGAAGAAAAATTTTAACGATTTCGTGTAAGCGATTTACTTATTTTTCATAAGATAGCATTCTAGAAGTTCGATATTTAACTTTTCCTACTTAAAGCAATGAATTTCGTAGACGCTATATCTCAATCGTTAGAGCATTGGTCTCGTAAACCAGGATCATGAGGTCAATTTCTCTTTAGCGGCTGCCTTTCCCTACTTTCTTTTAAAAGAAACAATTCATCTTCAAAGTAGAAGTAAAGTCAATACAGTTGTTTTACTGAATTGCGCATTTTCCACATTTGCATTGTAGTTCCTTATTTAAATCTACCTAATTTAAAACAAAGAATTCCTGTGAGGTTATAGCACTGTTGGAGCACTAGTCTCGTCAACTAGGGATTCAAATCTCACTAGTCATTTGATATTTTTCTTTCTTAATGAAATAATATGTATTTCACAAGAAAGAAGTAAGGAGCCTTGTTTTAAGATTACACTTAAATTATTTTCATTTACGTTTTTACTAAATTGCACATCAAGCAGCTATGGCTAAGTTGTTAGAGCATTGGTCTAAACAGAGGTCGTGAGTTCGAATCCCACTAGTGGTTATATCTTTTGAAATAATATGTATTTCTGAAGAAAAAAAAGTAAGGAGCCATGTTTTAAGATAATCCTTAAATTATTTTCCATACTTAGATTTAAAGAACAATTAAAATGTTCATTTACGTTTTTACTAAACTGCACATCCAGCCGCTATGGCTCAGTGGTAAGAGCATTGCTGTCGTGAGTTCGAATCTCACTAGTGGCTGCCATTTTAGACTGTCAATTAAGAAAAAATAATCCTAAACGTAGAAGAAAATATTTTGCGGAAGTAGTGAAAGCGATTTCCCTAATTTTTATACTTCTCTAATCTAGAAGTTCAATATTTCTATTTTCGTTCTTAGAACAACGAATTTCGAAGCCACTCTAGCTCAGTGGTTAGAGCACTGGTCTTGTAAACCAGGGGTCGTGAGTTCGAATCTCACTAGTGGCTATGCGTATTGCACTCTTTTGAAATATGTATTTCTGAAGAAAAAGGATGGAGCCTTGTTTAAGGTTATCCTAAAATTATTTTCAGTATTTAGATTTAAAGAACAATTACAATTTTCATTTACGTTTTTGCTAAACTGCACATCAAGCCACTATGGCTCAGTGGTTAGAGCACTGGTCTTGTATACCAGGGGTCGTGAGTTCGAATCACACTAGTGGCTATGCGTTTTGCACTCATTTGAAATATATATTTCGGAAGAAAAAGCATGGAGCCTTGTTTTTGATTATCCTTAAATTATTTTCATTATTAAGATTTAAAGAACAATTAGAATTTTCATTTACGTTTTTACTAAACTGCACATCAAGCCACTATGGCTCAGTGGTTAGAGCATTGGTCTCGTAAACCAGGGTCGTGAGTTCGAATCTCACAAGTGGCTATGCGTTTTGCACTCTTTTGAAATATGTATTTCTGAAGAAAAAGTATGGAGCCATGTTTCAGGTTATCCTTAAATTATTTTCAGTATTTAGATTTAAAGAAAAATTAGAATTTTCATATACGTTATAACTAAACTGCACATCAAGCCACTATGGCTCAGTGGTTAGAGCACTGGTCTTGTAAACCAGGGGTCGTGAGTTCGAGTCTCGCTAGTGGCTATGCGTTTTGCACTCTTTTGAAATATGTATTTCTGAAGAAAAAGTATGGAGCCTTGTTTCAGGTTATCCTTAAATTATTTTCAGTATTTAGATTTAAAGAACAATTAGAATTTTCATTTACGTTTTTTCTAATCTGCACATCAAGCCACTATGGCTCAGTGGTTAGAGCACTAGTCTTGTAAACCAGGGGTCGTGAGATCGAGTCTAACTAGTGGCTATGCGTTTTGCACTCATTTGAAATATATATTTCGGAAGAAAAAGTATGGAGCTTTGTTTTTAATTATCCTTAAATTATTTTCAGTATTTAGATTTAAAGAACAATTAGAATTTTCATTTACGTTTTTACTAAACTGCACATGAAGCCACTATGGCTCAGTGGTTAGAGCATTGGTCTCGTAAACCAGGGGTCGTGAGTTCGAATCTCACTAGTGGCTGTTTGTTTTGCACTCTTTTGAAATAATATGTATTTCTGAAGAAAAAGTATGGATCCTTGATTTAGATTATCTTTAAATTATTTTCAATACTTATATTTAAAGAACAATTAGAATTTTCATTTACATTTTTACTAAACTGCACTTCAAGCCCCTATGGCTCAGTGGTTAGAGCACTGGTCTTGTAAACCAGGTGTCGTGATTTCGAGTCTCACTAGTGGCTATGCGTTTTGCACTCTTTAGAAATATGTATTTCTGAAGAAAAAGTATGTGTGGAGCCTTGTTTCAGGTTATCCTTAAATTATTTTCAGTATTTAGATTTAAAGAACAATTAGAAATTTCATATACGTTATAACTAAACTGCACATCAAGCCACTATGGCTCAGTGGTTAGACCATTGGTCTCGTAAACCAGGGGTCGTGAGTTCGAATCTCACTAGTGGCTATGTGTTTTGCACTCTTTTGAAATAATATGTATTTCTGAAGAAAAAGTATGGATCCTTGTTTTTGATTATCCTTAAATTATTTTCAGTATTTAGATTTAAAGAACAATTAGAATTTTCATTTGCGTTTTTACTAAACTGCCCATCAAGCCACTATGGCTCAGTGGTTAGACCATTGGTCTCGTAAACCAGGGGTCGTGAGTTCGAATCTCACTAGTGGCTATGTGTTTTGCACTCTTTTGAAATAATATGTATTTCTGAAGAAAATGTATGGATCCTTGTTTTAGATTATATTTAAATTATTTTCAATACTTATATTTAAAGAACAATTAGAATTTTCATTTACATTTTTACTAAACTGCACAGCAAGCCACTATGGCTCAGTGGTTAGAGCACTGGTCTTGTAAACCAGGGGTCGTGAGTTCGAGTCTCGCTAGTGGCTATGCGTTTTGCACTCTTTTGAAATATGTATTTCTGAAGATAAAGTATGGAGCCTTGTTTCAGGTTATCCTTAAATTATTTTATGTATTTAGATTTAAAGAACAATTAGAATTTTCATTTACGTTTTTACTAAACTGCACATTAAATTACTATGGCTCAGTGGTTAGAGCGCTGGTCTTGTAAACCAGGGGTCGCGAGTTCGAGTCTCAAAAGTGGCTATGCGTTTTCACTCAATTGAAATATATATTTCGGAAGAAAAAGTATGGAGCCTTGTTTATGATTATCCTTAAATTATTTTCATTATTATGATTTAAAGAACAATTAGAATTTTCATTTACGTTTTTACTAAACTGCACATCAAGCAACTATGGCTCAGTGGTTAGAATATTGGTCTCGTAAACCAGGGTCGTGAGTTCGAATCTCACAAGTGGCTATGCGTTTTGCACTCTTTTGAAATATGTATTTCTGAAGAAAAAGTATGGAGCCATGTTTCAGGTTATCCTTAAATTATTTTCAGTATTTAGATTTAAAGAAAAATTAGAATTTTCATATACGTTATAACTAAACTGCACATCAAGCCACTATGGCTCAGTGGTTAGAGCACTGGTCTTGTGAACCAGGGGTCGTGAGATCGAGTCTCGCTAGTGGCTATGCGTTTTGCACTCTTTTGAAATATGTATTTCTGAAGAAAAAGTATGGAGCCTTATTTCAGGATATCCTTAAATTATTTTCAGTATTTAGATTTAAAGAATAATTAGAATTTTCATTTACGTTTTTACTAAACAGCACATCAAGCCACTATGGCTCAGTTGTTGGAGCATTGGTATCGTAAACCAGGGGTCTTGAGTTCGAATCTCACTAGTGGCTATTTGTTTTGCACACTTTTGAAATAATATGTATTTCTGAAGAAAAAGTATGGATCCTTGTTTTAGATTATCTTTAAATTATTTTCAATACTTATATTTAAAGAACAATTAGAATTTTCATTTACATTTTTACTAAACTGCACTTCAAGCCCCTATGGCTCAGTGGTTAGAGCACTGGTCTTGTAAACCAGGTGTCGTGATTTCGAGTCTCACTAGTGGCTATGCGTTTTGCACTCTTTAGAAATATGTATTTCTGAAGAAAAAGTATGTGTGGAGCCTTGTTTCAGGTTATCCTTAAATTATTTTCAGTATTTAGATTTAAAGAACAATTAGAAATTTCATATACGTTATAACTAAACTGCACATCAAGCCACTATGGCTCAGTGGTTAGACCATTGGTCTCGTAAACCCGGGGTCGTGAGTTCGAATCTCACTAGTGGCTATGTGTTTTGCACTCTTTTGAAATAATATGTATTTCTGAAGAAAAAGTATGGATCCTTGTTTTTGATTATCCTTAAATTATTTTCAGTATTTAGATTTAAAGAACAATTAGAATTTTCATTTGCGTTTTTACTAAACTGCCCATCAAGCCACTATGGCTCAGTGGTTAGACCATTGGTCTCGTAAACCAGGGGTCGTGAGTTCGAATCTCACTAGTGGCTATGTGTTTTGCACTCTTTTGAAATAATATGTATTTCTGAAGAAAATGTATGGATCCTTGTTTTAGATTATATTTAAATTATTTTCAATACTTATATTTAAAGAACAATTAGAATTTTCATTTACATTTTTACTAAACTGCACAACAAGCCACTATGGCTCAGTGGTTAGAGCACTGGTCTTGTAAACCAGGGGTCGTGAGTTCGAGTCTCGCTAGTGGCTATGCGTTTTGCACTCTTTTGAAATATGTATTTCTGAAGATAAAGTATGGAGCCTTGTTTCAGGTTATCCTTAAATTATTTTATGTATTTAGATTTAAAGAACAATTAGAATTTTCATTTACGTTTTTACTAAACTGCACATTAAATTACTATGGCTCAGTGGTTAGAGCGCTGGTCTTGTAAACCAGGGGTCGCGAGTTCGAGTCTCAAAAGTGGCTATGCGTTTTGCACTCATTTGAAATATATATTTCGGAAGAAAAAGTATGGATCTTTGTTTTTGATTATCCTTAAATTATTTTCAGTATTTAGATTTAAAGAACAATTAGAATTTTCATTTACGTTTTTGCTAAACTGCACATCAAGCCACTATGGCTCAGTGGTTAGAGCATTGGTCTCGTAAACCAGGGGTCGTGAGTTCGAATCCCAATAGTGGCTATGTGTTTTGCACTCTTTTGAAATATGTATTTCTGAAGAAAAAGTATGTGGAGCCTTGTTTCAGGTTATCATTAAATTATTTTCAGTATTTAGATTTAAACAATTAAAATTTTCATTTACGTTTTTACTAAACTGCACATCAAGCCACTATGGCTCAGTGGTTAGAGCACTGGTCTTGTAAAACAGGGGTCGTGAGTTCGAGTCTCACTAGTGGCTGTGCGTTTTCACTCAATTGAAATATATATTTCGGAAGAAAAAGTATGGAGCCTTGTTTATGATTATCCTTAAATTATTTTCATTATTATGATTTAAAGAACAATTAGAATTTTCATTTACGTTTTTACTAAACTGCACATCAAGCAACTATGGCTCAGTGGTTAGAATATTGGTCTCGTAAACCAGGGTCATGAGTTCGAATCTCACAAGTGGCTATGCGTTTTGCACTCTTTTGAAATATGTATTTCTGAAGAAAAAGTATGGAGCCATGTTTCAGGTTATCTTTAAATTATTTTCAGTATTTAGATTTAAAGAAAAATTAGAATTTTCATATACGTTATAACTAAACTGCACATCAAGCCACTATGGCTCAGTGGTTAGAGCACTGGTCTTGTGAACCAGGGGTCGTGAGATCGAGTCTCGCTAGTGGCTATGCGTTTTGCACTCTTTTGAAATATGTATTTCTGAAGAAAAAGTATGGAGCCTTATTTCAGGATATCCTTAAATTATTTTCAGTATTTAGATTTAAAGAATAATTAGAATTTTCATTTACGTTTTTACTAAACAGCACATCAAGCCACTATGGCTCAGTTGTTGGAGCATTGGTATCGTAAACCAGGGGTCTTGAGTTCGAATCTCACTAGTGGCTATTTGTTTTGCACACTTTTGAAATAATATGTATTTCTGAAGAAAAAGTATGGATCCTTGTTTTAGATTATCTTTAAATTATTTTCAATACTTATATTTAAAGAACAATTAGAATTTTCATTTACATTTTTACTAAACTGCACTTCAAGCCACTATGGCTCAGTGGTTAGAGCACTGGTCTTGTAAACCAGGGGTCGTGACTTCGAGTCTTACTAGTGGCTATGCGTTTTGCACTCTTTTGAAATATGTATTTCTGAAGAAAAAGTATGTGTGGAGCCTTGTTTCAGGTTATCCTTAAATTATTTTCAGTATTTAGATTTAAAGAACAATTAGAAATTTCATATACGTTATAACTCAACTGCACATCAAGCCATAAGGCTCAGTGGTTAGAGCACTGGTCTTGTAAACTAGGGGTCGTGAGTTCGAGTCTCACTAGTGGCGGTGCGTTTTGCACTCATTTGAAATATGTATTTCTGAAAAAAAAGGATGGAGCCTTGTTAAAGGTTATCCTAAAATTATTTTCAGTATTTAGATTTAAAGAACAATTAGAATTTTCATTTACGTTTTTGCTAAACTGCACATCAAGCCACTATGGCTCCGTGGTTAGAGCATTGGTCTCGTAAACCAGGGATCGTGAGTTCGAATCTCACTAGTGGCTATGTGTTTTGCACTCTTTTGAAATATGTATTTCTGAAGAAAAAGTATGTGGAGCCTTGTTTCAGGTTATCCTTAAATTATTTTCAGTATTTAGATTTAAAGAACAATTAGAATTTTCATTTACGTTTTTTCTAATCTGCACATCAAGCCACTATGGCTCAGTGGTTAGAGCACTGGTCTTGTAAACCAGGGGTCGTGAGATCGAGTCTAACTAGTGGCTATGCGTTTTGCACTCATTTGAAATATATATTTCGGAAGAAAAAGTATGGAGCTTTGTTTTTAATTATCCTTAAATTATTTTCAGTATTTAGATTTAAAGAACAATTAGAATTTTCATTTACGTTTTTACTAAACTGCACATGAAGCCACTATGGCTCAGTGGTTAGAGCATTGGTCTCGTAAACCAGGGGTCGTGAGTTCGAATCTCACTAGTGGCTGTTTGTTTTGCACTCTTTTGAAATAATATGTATTTCTGAAGAAAAAGTATGGATCCTTGTTTTAGATTATCTTTAAATTATTTTCAATACTTATATTTAAAGAACAATTAGAATTTTCATTTACATTTTTACTAAACTGCACATCAAGCCCCTATGGCTCAGTGGTTAGAGCACTGGTCTTGTAAACCAGGGGTCGTGATTTCGAGTCTCACTAGTGGCTATGCGTTTTGCACTCTTTAGAAATATGTATTTCTGAAGAAAAAGTACGTGTGGAGCCTTGTTTCAGGTTATCCTTAAATTATTTTCAGTATTTAGATTTAAAGAACAATTAGAAATTTCATATACGTTATAACTAAACTGCACATCAAGCCACTATGACTCAGTGGTTAGAGCACTGGTCTTGTAAACCAGGATTCGTGAGTTCGAGTCTCACTAGTGGCTGTGCGTTTTGCACTCATTTGAAATATATATTTCGGAAGAAAAAGTATGGAGCCTTATTTCAGGATATCCTTAAATTATTTTCAGTATTTAGATTTAAAGAAAAATTAGAATTTTTATTTACGTTTTTGCTAAACTGCACATAAAGCCACTATGGCTCAGTGGTTAGAGCATTGGTCTCGTAAACCAGGGGTCGTGAGTTCGAATCCCTCTAGGGGCTATGTGTTTTGCACTCTTTTGAAATATGTATTTCTGAAGAAAATGTATGGAGCCTTCTTTCAGGTTATCCTTAAATTATTTTCAGTATTTAGATTTAAAGAACAATTAGAATTTTCATTTACGTTTTTACTATACAGCACATAGAGCCACTATGGCTCAGTGGTTAGAGCACTGGTCTTGTAAACCATGGGTCATGAGTTCGAGTCTCACTAGTGGCTGTGCGTTTTCACTCATTTGAAATATATATTTCGGAAGAAAAAGTATGGAGCCTTGTTTTTGATTATCCTTAAATTATTTTCAGTATTTAGATTTAAAGAACAATTAGAATTTTCATTTGCGTTTTTACTAAACTGCCCATCAAGCCACTATGGCTCAGTGGTTAGACCATTGGTCTCGTAAACCAGGGGTCGTGAGTTCGAATCTCACTAGTGGCTATGTGTTTTGCACTCTTTTGAAATAATATGTATTTCTGAAGAAAATGTATGGATCCTTGTTTTAGATTATATTTAAATTATTTTCAATACTTATATTTAAAGAACAATTAGAATTTTCATTTACATTTTTACTAAACTGCACAACAAGCCACTATGGCTCAGTGGTTAGAGCACTGGTCTTGTAAACCAGGGGTCGTGAGTTCGAGTCTCGCTAGTGGCTATGCGTTTTGCACTCTTTTGAAATATGTATTTCTGAAGATAAAGTATGGAGCCTTGTTTCAGGTTATCCTTAAATTATTTTATGTATTTAGATTTAAAGAACAATTAGAATTTTCATTTACGTTTTTACTAAACTGCACATTAAATTACTATGGCTCAGTGGTTAGAGCGCTGGTCTTGTAAACCAGGGGTCGCGAGTTCGAGTCTCAAAAGTGGCTATGCGTTTTGCACTCATTTGAAATATATATTTCGGAAGAAAAAGTATGGATCTTTGTTTTTGATTATCCTTAAATTATTTTCAGTATTTAGATTTAAAGAACAATTAGAATTTTCATTTACGTTTTTGCTAAACTGCACATCAAGCCACTATGGCTCAGTGGTTAGAGCATTGGTCTCGTAAACCAGGGGTCGTGAGTTCGAATCCCAATAGTGGCTATGTGTTTTGCACTCTTTTGAAATATGTATTTCTGAAGAAAAAGTATGTGGAGCCTTGTTTCACGTTATCATTAAATTATTTTCAGTATTTAGATTTAAACAATTAAAATTTTCATTTACGTTTTTACTAAACTGCACATCAAGCCACTATGGCTCAGTGGTTAGAGCACTGGTCTTGTAAAACAGGGGTCGTGAGTTCGAGTCTCACTAGTGGCTGTGCGTTTTCACTCAATTGAAATATATATTTCGGAAGAAAAAGTATGGAGCCTTGTTTATGATTATCCTTAAATTATTTTCATTATTATGATTTAAAGAACAATTAGAATTTTCATTTACGTTTTTACTAAACTGCACATCAAGCAACTATGTCTCAGTGGTTAGAATATTGGTCTCGTAAACCAGGGTCGTGAGTTCGAATCTCACAAGTGGCTATGCGTTTTGCACTCTTTTGAAATATGTATTTCTGAAGAAAAAGTATGGAGCCATGTTTCAGGTTATCTTTAAATTATTTTCAGTATTTAGATTTAAAGAAAAATTAGAATTTTCATATACGTTATAACTAAACTGCACATCAAGCCACTATGGCTCAGTGGTTAGAGCACTGGTCTTGTGAACCAGGGGTCGTGAGATCGAGTCTCGCTAGTGGCTATGCGTTTTGCACTCTTTTGAAATATGTATTTCTGAAGAAAAAGTATGGAGCCTTATTTCAGGATATCCTTAAATTATTTTCAGTATTTAGATTTAAAGAATAATTAGAATTTTCATTTACGTTTTTACTAAACAGCACATCAAGCCACTATGGCTCAGTTGTTGGAGCATTGGTATCGTAAACCAGGGGTCTTGAGTTCGAATCTCACTAGTGGCTATTTGTTTTGCACACTTTTGAAATAATATGTATTTCTGAAGAAAAAGTATGGATCCTTGTTTTAGATTATCTTTAAATTATTTTCAATACTTATATTTAAAGAACAATTAGAATTTTCATTTACATTTTTACTAAACTGCACTTCAAGCCACTATGGCTCAGTGGTTAGAGCACTGGTCTTGTAAACCAGGGGTCGTGACTTCGAGTCTTACTAGTGGCTATGCGTTTTGCACTCTTTTGAAATATGTATTTCTGAAGAAAAAGTATGTGTGGAGCCTTGTTTCAGGTTATCCTTAAATTATTTTCAGTATTTAGATTTAAAGAACAATTAGAAATTTCATATACGTTATAACTCAACTGCACATCAAGCCATAAGGCTCAGTGGTTAGAGCACTGGTCTTGTAAACTAGGGGTCGTGAGTTCGAGTCTCACTAGTGGCGGTGCGTTTTGCACTCATTTGAAATATGTATTTCTGAAAAAAAAGGATGGAGCCTTGTTAAAGGTTATCCTAAAATTATTTTCAGTATTTAGATTTAAAGAACAATTAGAATTTTCATTTACGTTTTTGCTAAACTGCACATCAAGCCACTATGGCTCCGTGGTTAGAGCATTGGTCTCGTAAACCAGGGATCGTGAGTTCGAATCTCACTAGTGGCTATGTGTTTTGCACTCTTTTGAAATATGTATTTCTGAAGAAAAAGTATGTGGAGCCTTGTTTCAGGTTATCCTTAAATTATTTTCAGTATTTAGATTTAAAGAACAATTAGAATTTTCATTTACGTTTTTTCTAATCTGCACATCAAGCCACTATGGCTCAGTGGTTAGAGCACTGGTCTTGTAAACCAGGGGTCGTGAGATCGAGTCTAACTAGTGGCTATGCGTTTTGCACTCATTTGAAATATATATTTCGGAAGAAAAAGTATGGAGCTTTGTTTTTAATTATCCTTAAATTATTTTCAGTATTTAGATTTAAAGAACAATTAGAATTTTCATTTACGTTTTTACTAAACTGCACATGAAGCCACTATGGCTCAGTGGTTAGAGCATTGGTCTCGTAAACCAGGGGTCGTGAGTTCGAATCTCACTAGTGGCTGTTTGTTTTGCACTCTTTTGAAATAATATGTATTTCTGAAGAAAAAGTATGGATCCTTGTTTTAGATTATCTTTAAATTATTTTCAATACTTATATTTAAAGAACAATTAGAATTTTCATTTACATTTTTACTAAACTGCACATCAAGCCCCTATGGCTCAGTGGTTAGAGCACTGGTCTTGTAAACCAGGGGTCGTGATTTCGAGTCTCACTAGTGGCTATGCGTTTTGCACTCTTTAGAAATATGTATTTCTGAAGAAAAAGTACGTGTGGAGCCTTGTTTCAGGTTATCCTTAAATTATTTTCAGTATTTAGATTTAAAGAACAATTAGAAATTTCATATACGTTATAACTAAACTGCACATCAAGCCACTATGACTCAGTGGTTAGAGCACTGGTCTTGTAAACCAGGATTCGTGAGTTCGAGTCTCACTAGTGGCTGTGCGTTTTGCACTCATTTGAAATATATATTTCGGAAGAAAAAGTATGGAGCCTTATTTCAGGATATCCTTAAATTATTTTCAGTATTTAGATTTAAAGAAAAATTAGAATTTTTATTTACGTTTTTGCTAAACTGCACATAAAGCCACTATGGCTCAGTGGTTAGAGCATTGGTCTCGTAAACCAGGGGTCGTGAGTTCGAATCCCTCTAGGGGCTATGTGTTTTGCACTCTTTTGAAATATGTATTTCTGAAGAAAATGTATGGAGCCTTCTTTCAGGTTATCCTTAAATTATTTTCAGTATTTAGATTTAAAGAACAATTAGAATTTTCATTTACGTTTTTACTATACAGCACATAGAGCCACTATGGCTCAGTGGTTAGAGCACTGGTCTTGTAAACCATGGGTCATGAGTTCGAGTCTCACTAGTGGCTGTGCGTTTTCACTCATTTGAAATATATATTTCGGAAGAAAAAGTATGGAGCCTTGTTTTTGATTATCCTTAAATTATTTTCAGTATTTAGATTTAAAGAACAATTAGAATTTTCATTTGCGTTTTTACTAAACTGCCCATCAAGCCACTATGGCTCAGTGGTTAGACCATTGGTCTCGTAAACCAGGGGTCGTGAGTTCGAATCTCACTAGTGGCTATGTGTTTTGCACTCTTTTGAAATAATATGTATTTCTGAAGAAAATGTATGGATCCTTGTTTTAGATTATATTTAAATTATTTTCAATACCTATATTTAAAGAACAATTAGAATTTTCATTTACGTTTTTACTAAACTGCACATTAAATTACTATGGCTCAGTGGTTAGAGCGCTGGTCTTGTAAACCAGGGGTCGCGAGTTCGAGTCTCAAAAGTGGCTATGCGTTTTGCACTCATTTGAAATATATATTTCGGAAGAAAAAGTATGGATCTTTGTTTTTGATTATCCTTAAATTATTTTCAGTATTTAGATTTAAAGAACAATTAGAATTTTCATTTACGTTTTTGCTAAACTGCACATCAAGCCACTATGGCTCAGTGGTTAGAGCATTGGTCTCGTAAACCAGGGGTCGTGAGTTCGAATCCCAATAGGGGCTATGTGTTTTGTACTCTTTTGAAATATGTATTTCTGAAGAAAAAGTATGTGGAGCCTTGTTTCAGGTTATCATTAAATTATTTTCAGTATTTAGATTTAAAGAACAAGTAAAATTTTCATTTACGTTTTTACTAAACTGCACATCAAGCCACTATGGCTCAGTGGTTAGAGCACTGGTCTTGTAAACCAGGGGTCGTGAGTTCGAGTCTCACTAGTGGCTGTGCGTTTTCACTCATTTGAAATATATATTTTGGAAGAAAAAGTATGGAGCCTTGTTTATGATTATCCTTAAATTATTTTCATTATTAAGATTTAAAGAACAATTAGAATTTTCATTTACGTTTTTACTAAACTGCACATCAAGCCACTATGGCTCAGTGGTTAGAGCATTGGTCTCGTAAACCAGGGTCGTGAGTTCGAATCTCACAAGTGGCTATGCGTTTTGCACTCTTTTGAAATATGTATTTCTGAAGAAAAAGTATGGAGCCATGTTTCAGGTTATCCTTAAATTATTTTCAGTATTTAGATTTAAAGAAAAATTAGAATTTTCATATACGTTATAACTAAACTGCACATCAAGCCACTATGGCTCAGTGGTTAGAGCACTGGTCTTGTAAACCAGGGGTCGTGAGTTCGAGTCTCGCTAGTGGCTATGCGTTTTGCACTCTTTTGAAATATGTATTTCTGAAGAAAAAGTATGGAGCCTTGTTTCAGGTTATCCTTAAATTATTTTCAGTATTTAGATTTAAAGAACAATTAGAATTTTCATTTACGTTTTTTCTAATCTGCACATCAAGCCACTATGGCTCAGTGGTTAGAGCACTAGTCTTGTAAACCAGGGGTCGTGAGATCGAGTCTAACTTGTGGCTATGCGTTTTGCACTCATTTGAAATATATATTTCGGAAGAAAAAGTATGGAGCTTTGTTTTTAATTATCCTTAAATTATTTTCAGTATTTAGATTTAAAGAACAATTAGAATTTTCATTTACGTTTTTACTAAACTGCACATGAAGCCACTATGGCTCAGTGGTTAGAGCATTGGTCTCGTAAACCAGGGGTCGTGAGTTCGAATCTCACTAGTGGCTGTTTGTTTTGCACTCTTTTGAAATAATATGTATTTCTGAAGAAAAAGTATGGATCCTTGTTTTAGATTATCTTTAAATTATTTTCAATACTTATATTTAAAGAACAATTAGAATTTTCATTTACATTTTTACTAAACTGCACATCAAGCCCCTATGGCTCAGTGGTTAGAGCACTGGTCTTGTAAACCAGGGGTCGTGATTTCGAGTCTCACTAGTGGCTATGCGTTTTGCACTCTTTAGAAATATGTATTTCTGAAGAAAAAGTATGTGTGGAGCCTTGTTTCAGGTTATCCTTAAATTATTTTCAGTATTTAGATTTAAAGAACAATTAGAAATTTCATATACGTTATAACTAAACTGCACATCAAGCCACTATGACTCAGTGGTTAGAGCACTGGTCTTGTAAACCAGGGGTCGTGAGTTCGAGTCTCACTAGTGGCTGTGCGTTTTGCACTCATTTGAAATATATATTTCGGAAGAAAAAGTATGGAGCCTTATTTCAGGATATCCTTAAATTATTTTCAGTATTTAGATTTAAAGAACAATTAGAATTTTCATTTACGTTTTTGCTAAACTGCACATCAAGCCACTATGGCTCAGTGGTTAGAGCATTGGTCTCGTAAACCAGAGGTCGTGAGTTCGAATCCCTCTAGTGGCTATGTGTTTTGCACTCTTTTGAAATATGTATTTCTGAAGAAAATGTATGGAGCCTTGTTTCAGGTTATCCTTAAATTATTTTCAGTATTTAGATTTAAAGAACAATTAGAATTTTCATTTACGTTTTTACTATACTGCACATAGAGCCACTATGGCTCAGTGGTTAGAGCACTGGTCTTGTAAACCATGGGACATGAGTTCGAGTCTCACTAGTGGCTGAGCGTTTTGCACTCATTTGAAATATATATTTCGGAAGAAAAAGTATGGAGCCTTGTTTTTGTTTATCCTTAAATTATTTTCAGTATTTAGATTTAAAGAACAATTAGAATTTTCATTTGCGTTTTTACTAAACTGCCCATCAAGCCACTATGGCTCAGTGGTTAGACCATTGGTCTCGTAAACCAGGGGTCGTGAGTTCGAATCTCACTAGTGGCTATGTGTTTTGCACTCTTTTGAAATAATATGTATTTCTGAAGAAAATGTATGGATCCTTGTTTTAGATTATATTTAAATTATTTTCAATACTTACATTTAAATAACAATTAGAATTTTCATTTACATTTTTACTAAACTGCACAACAAGCCACTATGGCTCAGTGGTTAGAGCACTGGTCTTGTAAACCAGGGGTCGTGAGTTCGAGTCTCGCTAGTGGCTATGCGTTTTGCACTCTTTTGAAATATGTATTTCTGAAGATAAAGTATGGAGCCTTGTTTCAGGTTATCCTTAAATTATTTTATGTATTTAAATTTAAAGAACAATTAGAATTTTCATTTACGTTTTTACTAAACTGCACATTAAATTACTATGGCTCAGTGGTTAGAGCGCTGGTCTTGTAAACCAGGGGTCGCGAGTTCGGGTCTCAAAAGTGGCTATGCGTTTTGCACTCATTTGAAATATATATTTCGGAAGAAAAAGTATGGATCTTTGTTTTTGATTATCCTTAAATTATTTTCAGTATTTAGATTTAAAGAACAATTAAAATTTTCATTTACGTTTTTGCTAAACTGCACATCAAGCCACTTTGGCTCTGTGGTTAGAGCATTGGTCTCGTAAACCAGGGGTCGTGAGTTCGAATCCCAATAGTGGCTATGTGTTTTGCACTCTTTTGAAATATGTATTTCTGAAGAAAAAGTATGTGGAGCCTTGTTTCAGGTTATCATTAAATTATTTTCAGTATTTAGATTTAAAGAACAATTAAAATTTTCATTTACGTTTTTACTAAACTGCACATCAAGCCACTATGGCTCAGTGGTTAGAGCACTGGTCTTGTAAACCAGGGGTCGTGAGTTCGAGTCTCACTAGTGGCTGTGCGTTTTCACTCAATTGAAATATATATTTCGGAAGAAAAAGTATGGAGCCTTGTTTATGATTATCCTTAAATTATTTTCATTATTAAGATTTAAAGAACAATTAGAATTTTCATTTACGTTTTTACTAAACTGCACATCAAGCAACTATGGCTCAGTGGTTAGAATATTGGTCTCGTAAACCAGGGTCGTGAGTTCGAATCTCACAAGTGGCTATGCGTTTTGCACTCTTTTGAAATATGTATTTCTGAAGAAAAAGTATGGATCCTTGTTTTAGATTATATTTAAATTATTTTCAATACTTATATTTAAAGAACAATTAGAATTTTCATTTACATTTTTACTAAACTGCACATCAAGCCACTATGGCTCAGTGGTTAGAGCACTGGTATTGTAAACCAGGAGTCGTGAGTTCGAGTCTCACTAGTGGCTGTGCGTTTTCCACTCTTTTGAAATATATATTTCGGAAGAAAAAGTATGGAGCATTGTTTCAGGTTATCCTTAAATTATTTTCAGTATTTAGATTTAAAGAACAATTAGAATTTTCATTTGCGTTTTTACTAAACTGCACATCAAGCCACTATGGCTCAGTGGTTAGAGCACTGGTCTTGTAAACCAGGGGTCCTGAGTTCGAGTCTCGCTAGTGGCTATGCGTTTTGCACTCATTTGAAATATATATTTCGGAAGAAAAAGTATGGATCTTTGTTTTTGATTATCCTTAAATTATTTTCAGTATTTAGATTTAAAGAACAATTAGAATTTTCATTTACGTTTTTGCTAAACTGCACATCATGCCACTATGGCTCAGTGGTTAGAGCATTGGTCTCGTAAACCAGGGGTCGTGAGTTCGAATCCCAATAGTGGCTGTGTGTTTTGCACTCTTTTGAAATATGTATTTCTGAAGAAAAAGTATGTGGAGCCTTGTTTCAGGTTATCATTAAATTATTTTCATTATTTAGATTTAAAGAACAATTAAAATTTTCATTTACGTTTTTACTAAACTGCACATCAAGCCACTATGGCTCAGTGGTTAGAGCACTGGTCTTGTAAACCAGGGGTCGTGAGTTCGAGTCTCACTAGTGGCTGTGCGTTTTCACTCATTTGAAATATATATTTCGGAAGAAAAAGTATGGAGCCTTGTTTATGATTATCCTTAAATTATTTTCATTATTAAGATTTAAAGAACAATTAGAATTTTCATTTACGTTTTTACTAAACTGCACATCAAGCCACTATGGCTCAGTGGTTAGAGCACTGGTCTTGTAAACCAGGGATCGTGAGATCGAGTCTCGCTAGTGGCTATGCGTTTTGCACTCTTTTGAAATATGTATTTCTGAAGAAAAAGTATGGAGCCTTGTTTGAGGTTATCCTTAAATTATTTTCTGTATTTAGATTTAAAGAAAAATTAGAATTTTCATATACGTTATAACTAAACTGCACATCACGCCACTATGGCTCAGTGGTTAGAGCACTGGTCTTGTAAACCAGGGGTCGTGAGATCGAGTCTATAATGTGGCTATGCGTTTTGCACTCTTTTGAAATATGTATTTCTGAAGAAAAAGTATGTGGAGCCATGTTTCAGGTTATCCTTAAATTATTTTCAGTATTTAGATTTAAAGAACAATAAGAATTTTCATTTACGTTTTTACTAAACTGCCCATCAAGCCACTATGGCTCTGTGGTTAGAGCATTGGTCTCGTAAACCAGGGGTCGTGAGTTCGAATCTCAATAGTGGCTATGTGTTTTGCACTCTTTTGAAATTATATGTATTTCTGAAGAAAATGTATTTATCCTTGTTTTAGATTATATTTAAATTATTTTCAATACTTATATTTAAAGAACAATTAGTATTTTCATTTACATTTTTACTAAACTGCACATCAAGCCACTATGGCTCAGTGGTTAGAGCACTGGTATTGTAAACCAGGAGTCGTGAGTTCGATTCTCACTAGTGGCTGTGCGTTTTCCACTCTTTTGAAATATATATTTCGGAAGAAAAAGTATGGAGCCTTGTTTCAGGTTATCCTTAAATGATTTTCAGTATTTAGATTTAAAGAACAATAAGAATTTTCATTTACGTTTTTACTAAACTGCCCATCAAGCCACTATGGCTCAGTGGTTAGAGCATTGGTCTCGTAAACCAGGGGTCGTGAGTTCGAATCTCTCTAGTGGCTATGTGTTTTGCACTCTTTTGAAATAATACGTATTTCTGAAGAAAAAGTATGTATCCTTGTTTTAGATTATCTTTAAATTATTTTCAATACTTATATTTAAAGAACAATTAGAATTTTCATTTACGTTTTTACTAAACTGCACAGCAAGCCACTATTGCTCAGTGGTTAGATCACTGGTCTTGTAAACCAGGATTCGTGAGTTCGGGTCTCACTTGTGGCTATGCGTTTTGCACTCTTTTCAAATATGTATTTCTGAAGAAAAGGTATGGAGCCTTGTTTCAGGTTATCCTTAAATTATTTTCAGTATTTAGATTTAAAGAACAATTAGAATTTTCATTTACGTTTTTACTAAACTGCATATAAATCCACTATGACTCAGTGGTTAGACCATCGGTCTC
The DNA here is from genome assembly GCA_933210815.1 of Meta bourneti. Taxonomy (NCBI): domain Eukaryota; kingdom Metazoa; phylum Arthropoda; class Arachnida; order Araneae; family Tetragnathidae; genus Meta; species Meta bourneti. The sequence continues at coordinate 70,916,844 of OW119930.1, forward strand.
GTAAACCAGCGGTCGTGAGTTCGAATCTCACTAGTGGCTACGTGTTTAGCACTCTTTTGAAATATGTATTTCTGAAGAAAAAGTATGTGTGTGTGTGTGTGTGGAGCCTTGTTTCAGGATATCCTTAAATTATTTTCAGTATTTAGATTTAAAGAACAATTAGAATTTTCATTTACGTTTTTGCTAAACTGCACATGAAGCCACTATGGCTCAGTGGTTAGAGCACTGGTCTTGTAAACCAGGGGGCGTGAGTTCGAATCTCACTAGTGGCTATGCGTTTTGCACTCTTTTGAAATATGTATTTCTGAAGAAAAAGTATGGATCCTTGTTTCAGGTTATCCTTAAATTATTTTCAGTATTTAGATTTAAAGAACAATTAGAATTTTCATTTACGTTTTTACTAAACTGCACATCAAGCCACTATGGCTCAGTGGTTAGAGCATTGGTCTCGTAAACCAGGGGTCGTGAGTTCGAATCTCACTAGTGGCTGTTTGTTTTGCACTCTTTTGAAATAATATGTATTTCTGAAGAAAAAGTATGGATCCTTGTTTTAGATTATCTTTAAATTATTTTCAATACTTATATTTAAAGAACAATTAGAATTTTCATTTACATTTTTACTAAACTGCACATCAAGCCCCTATGGCTCAGTGGTTAGAGCACTGGTCTTGTAAACCAGGGGTCGTGATTTCGAGTCTCACTAGTGGCTATGCGTTTTGCACTCTTTAGAAATATGTGTTTCTGAAGAAAAAGTATGTGTGGAGCCTTGTTTCAGGTTATCCTTAAATTATTTTCAGTATTTAGATTTAAAGAACAATTAGAAATTTCATATACGTTATAACTAAACTGCACATCAAGCCACTATGACTCAGTGGTTAGAGCACTGGTCTTGTAAACCAGGGGTCGTGAGTTCGAGTCTCACTAGTGGCTGTGCGTTTTGCACTCATTTGAAATATATATTTCGGAAGAAAAAGTATGGAGCCTTATTTCAGGATATCCTTAAATTATTTTCAGTATTTAGATTTAAAGAACAATTAGAATTTTCATTTACGTTTTTGCTAAACTGCACATCAAGCCACTATGGCTCAGTGGTTAGAGCATTGGTCTCGTAAACCAGGGGTCGTGAGTTCGAATCCCTCTAGTGGCTATGTGTTTTGCACTCTTTTGAAATATGTATTTCTGAAGAAAATGTATGGAGCCTTGTTTCAGGTTATCCTTAAATTATTTTCAGTATTTAGATTTAAAGAACAATTAGAATTTTCATTTACGTTTTTACTATACTGCACACAGAGCCACTATGGCTCAGTGGTTAGAGCACTGGTCTTGTAAACCATGGGACATGAGTTCGAGTCTCACTAGTGGCTGAGCGTTTTGCACTCATTTGAAATATATATTTCGGAAGAAAAAGTATGGAGCCTTGTTTTTGTTTATCCTTAAATTATTTTCAGTATTTAGATTTAAAGAACAATTAGAATTTTCATTTGCGTTTTTACTAAACTGCCCATCAAGCCACTATGGCTCAGTGGTTAGACCATTGCTCTCGTAAACCAGGGGTCGTGAGTTCGAATCTCACTAGTGGCTATGTGTTTTGCACTCTTTTGAAATAATATGTATTTCTGAAGAAAATGTATGGATCCTTGTTTTAGATTATATTTAAATTATTTTCAATACTTACATTTAAATAACAATTAGAATTTTCATTTACATTTTTACTAAACTGCACAACAAGCCACTATGGCTCAGTGGTTAGAGCACTGGTCTTGTAAACCAGGGGTCGTGAGTTCGAGTCTCGCTAGTGGCTATGCGTTTTGCACTCTTTTGAAATATGTATTTCTGAAGATAAAGTATGGAGCCTTGTTTCAGGTTATCCTTAAATTATTTTATGTATTTAGATTTAAAGAACAATTAGAATTTTCATTTACGTTTTTACTAAACTGCACATTAAATTACTATGGCTCAGTGGTTAGAGCGCTGGTCTTGTAAACCAGGGGTCGCGAGTTCGGGTCTCAAAAGTGGCTATGCGTTTTGCACTCATTTGAAATATATATTTCGGAAGAAAAAGTATGGATCTTTGTTTTTGATTATCCTTAAATTATTTTCAGTATTTAGATTTAAAGAACAATTAAAATTTTCATTTACGTTTTTGCTAAACTGCACATCAAGCCACTTTGGCTCTGTGGTTAGAGCATTGGTCTCGTAAACCAGGGGTCGTGAGTTCGAATCCCAATAGTGGCTATGTGTTTTGCACTCTTTTGAAATATGTATTTCTGAAGAAAAAGTATGTGGAGCCTTGTTTCAGGTTATCATTAAATTATTTTCAGTATTTAGATTTAAAGAACAATTAAAATTTTCATTTACGTTTTTACTAAACTGCACATCAAGCCACTATGGCTCAGTGGTTAGAGCACTGGTCTTGTAAACCAGGGGTCGTGAGTTCGAGTCTCACTAGTGGCTGTGCGTTTTCACTCAATTGAAATATATATTTCGGAAGAAAAAGTATGGAGCCTTGTTTATGATTATCCTTAAATTATTTTCATTATTAAGATTTAAAGAACAATTAGAATTTTCATTTACGTTTTTACTAAACTGCACATCAAGCAACTATGGCTCAGTGGTTAGAATATTGGTCTCGTAAACCAGGGTCGTGAGTTCGAATCTCACAAGTGGCTATGCGTTTTGCACTCTTTTGAAATATGTATTTCTGAAGAAAAAGTATGGATCCTTGTTTTAGATTATATTTAAATTATTTTCAATACTTATATTTAAAGAACAATTAGAATTTTCATTTACATTTTTACTAAACTGCACATCAAACCACTATGGCTCAGTGGTTAGAGCACTGGTATTGTAAACCAGGAGTCGTGAGTTCGAGTCTCACTAGTGGCTGTGCGTTTTCCACTCTTTTGAAATATATATTTCGGAAGAAAAAGTATGGAGCATTGTTTCAGGTTATCCTTAAATTATTTTCAGTATTTAGATTTAAAGAACAATTAGAATTTTCATTTGCGTTTTTACTAAACTGCACATCAAGCCACAATGGCTCAGTGGTTAGAGCACTGGTCTTGTAAACCAGGGGTCCTGAGTTCGAGTCTCGCTAGTGGCTATGCGTTTTGCACTCATTTGAAATATATATTTCGGAAGAAAAAGTATGGATCTTTGTTTTTGATTATCCTTAAATTATTTTCAGTATTTAGATTTAAAGAACAATTAGAATTTTCATTTACGTTTTTGCTAAACTGCACATCATGCCACTATGGCTCAGTGGTTAGAGCATTGGTCTCGTAAACCAGGGGTCGTGAGTTCGAATCCCAATAGTGGCTGTGTGTTTTGCACTCTTTTGAAATATGTATTTCTGAAGAAAAAGTATGTGGAGCCTTGTTTCAGGTTATCATTAAATTATTTTCATTATTTAGATTTAAAGAACAATTAAAATTTTCATTTACGTTTTTACTAAACTGCACATCAAGCCACTATGGCTCAGTGGTTAGAGCACTGGTCTTGTAAACCAGGGGTCGTGAGTTCGAGTCTCACTAGTGGCTGTGCGTTTTCACTCATTTGAAGTATATATTTCGGAAGAAAAAGTATGGAGCCTTGTTTATGATTATCCTTAAATTATTTTCATTATTAAGATTTAAAGAACAATTAGAATTTTCATTTACGTTTTTACTAAACTGCACATCAAGCCACTATGGCTCAGTGGTTAGAGCACTGGTCTTGTAAACCAGGGATCGTGAGATCGAGTCTCGCTAGTGGCTATGCGTTTTGCACTCTTTTGAAATATGTATTTCTGAAGAAAAAGTATGGAGCCTTGTTTGAGGTTATCCTTAAATTATTTTCTGTATTTAGATTTAAAGAAAAATTAGAATTTTCATATACGTTATAACTAAACTGCACATCACGCCACTATGGCTCAGTGGTTAGAGCACTGGTCTTGTAAACCAGGGGTCGTGACATCGAGTCTATAATGTGGCTATGCGTTTTGCACTCTTTTGAAATATGTATTTCTGAAGAAAAAGTATGTGGAGCCATGTTTCAGGTTATCCTTAAATTATTTTCAGTATTTAGATTTAAAGAACAATAAGAATTTTCATTTACGTTTTTACTAAACTGCCCATCAAGCCACTATGGTTCAGTGGTTAGAGCATTGGTCTCGTAAACCAGGGGTCGTGAGTTCGAATCTCTCTAGTGGCTATGTGTTTTGCACTCTTTTGAAATAATACGTATTTCTGAAGAAAAAGTATGTATCCTTGTTTTAGATTATCTTTAAATTATTTTCAATACTTATATTTAAAGAACAATTAGAATTTTCATTTACGTTTTTACTAAACTGCACAGCAAGCCACTATTGCTCAGTGGTTAGATCACTGGTCTTGTAAACCAGGGGTCGTGAGTTCGGGTCTCACTTGTGGCTATGCGTTTTGCACTCTTTTCAAATATGTATTTCTGAAGAAAAGGTATGGAGCCTTGTTTCAGGTTATCCTTAAATTATTTTCAGTATTTAGATTTAAAGAACAATTAGAATTTTCATTTACGTTTTTACTAAACTGCATATAAATCCACTATGACTCAGTGGTTAGACCATCGGTCTCGTAAACCAGCGGTCGTGAGTTCGAATCTCACTAGTGGCTACGTGTTTAGCACTCTTTTGAAATATGTATTTCTGAAGAAAAAGTATGTGTGTGTGTGTGTGTGGAGCCTTGTTTCAGGATATCCTTAAATTATTTTCAGTATTTAGATTTAAAGAACACTTAGAATTTTCATTTACGTTTTTGCTAAACTGCACATGAAGCCACTATGGCTCAGTGGTTAGAGCACTGGTCTTGTAAACCAGGGGGCGTGAGTTCGAATCTCACTAGTGGCTATGCGTTTTGCACTCTTTTGAAATATGTATTTCTGAAGAAAAAGTATGGATCCTTGTTTCAGGTTATCCTTAAATTATTTTCAGTATTTAGATTTAAAGAACAATTAGAATTTTCATTTACGTTTTTGCTAAACTGCACATCAAGCCACTATGGCTCAGTGGTTAGAGCATTGGTCTAGTAAACCAGGGGTCCTGAGTTCGAATCCCAATAGTGGCTATGTGTTTTGCACTCTTTTGAAATATGTATTTCTGAAGAAAAAGTATGTGGAGCCTTGTTTCAGGTTATCCTTAAATTATTTTCAGTATTTAGATTTAAAGAACAATTACAATTTTCATTTACGTTTTTACTAAACTGCACATCAAGCCACTATGGCTCAGTGGTTAGAGCATTGGTCTCGTAAACCAGGGGTCGTGAGTTCGAATCTCACTAGTGGCTATGCGTTTTGCACTCTTTTGAAATATGTATTTCTGAAGAAAAAGTATGGAGCCATGTTTCAGGTTATCCTTAAATTATTTTCAGTATTTAGATTTAAAGAAAAATTACATTTTCATATACTTTATAACTAAACTGCACATCAAGCCACTATGGCTCGGTGGTTAGAGCATTGGTCTCGTAAACCAGGAGTCGTGAGTTCGAATATCACTAGTGGCTATGTGTTTTGCACTCTTTTGAAATAATATGTATTTCTGAAGAAAAAGTATGGATCCCTGTTTTAGGTTATCCTTAAATTATTTTCAGTATTTAGATTTAAAGAAAAAAATTAGAATTTTCATATACGTTATAACTAAACTGCACATCAAGCCACTATGGCTCAGTGGTTAGAGCACTGGTCTTGTAAACCAGGGGTCGTGAGTTCGAGTCCCACTAGTGGCTATGCGTTTTGCACTCTTTTGAAATATGTATTTCTGAAGAAAAAGTATGTGGAGCCATGTTTCAGGTTATCCTTATAAATTATTTTCAGTATTTAGATTTAAAGAAAAATTACATTTTCATATACGTTATAACTAAACTGCACTTCAAGCCACTAGGGCTCAGTGGTTAGAGCACTGGTCTTGTAAACCAGGGGTCGTGAGTTCGAGTCTCACTAGTGGCTGTGCGTTTTGCACTCATTTGAAATATATATTTCGGAAGAAAAAGTATGGAGCCTTGTTTTTGATTATCCATAAATTATTTTCAGTATTTAGATTTAAAGAACAATTAGAATTTTCCTTTACGTTTTTAATAAACTGCACATCAAGCCACTATGGCTCAGTGGTTAGAGCATTGGTCTCGAAAACCAGGGGTCGTGAGTTCGAATCTCACTAGTGGCTATGCGTTTTGCACTCTTTTGAAATATGTATTTCTGAAGAAAAAGTATGTGGAGCCTTGTTTCAGGTTATCCTTAAATTATTTTCAGTATTTAGATTTAAAGAACAATTACAATTTTCATTTACGTTTTTACTAAACTGCACATCAAGCCACTATGGCTCAGTGGTTAGAGCATTGGTCTCGTAAACCAGGGGTCGTGAGTTCGAATCTCCCTAGAGGCTATGCGTTTTGCACTCTTTTGAAATATGTATTTCTGAAGAAAAAGTATGGAGCCATGTTTCAGGTTATCCTTAAATTATTTTCAGTATTTAGATTTAAAGAAAAATTACATTTTCATATACTTTATAACTAAACTGCACATCAAGCCACTATGGCTCGGTGGTTAGAGCATTTGTCTCGTAAACCAGGAGTCGTGAGTTCGAATATCACTAGTGGCTATGTGTTTTGCACTCTTTTGAAATAATATGTATTTCTGAAGAAAAAGTATGGATCCCTGTTTTAGGTTATCCTTAAATTATTTTCAGTATTTAGATTTAAAGAAAAAAATTAGAATTTTCATATACGTTATAACTAAACTGCACATCAAGCCACTATGGCTCAGTGGTTAGAGCACTGGTCTTGTAAACCAGGGGTCGTGAGTTCGAGTCTCACTAGTGGCTATGCGTTTTGCACTCTTTTGAAATATGTATTTCTGAAGAAAAAGTATGTGGAGCAATGTTTCAGGTTATCCTTATAAATTATTTTCAGTATTTAGATTTAAAGAAAAATTACATTTTCATATACGTTATAACTAAACTGCACTTCAAGCCACTATGGCTCAGTGGTTAGAGCACTGGTCTTGTAAACCAGGGGTCGTGAGTTCGAGTCTCACTAGTGGCTGTGTGTTTTGCACTCTTTTGAAATATGTATTTCTGAAGAAAAAGTATGTGGAGCCTTGTTTCAGGTTATCATTAAATTATTTTCAGTATTTAGATTTAAAGAACAATTAAAATTTTCATTTACGTTTTTACTAAACTGCACATCAAGCCACTATGGCTCAGTGGTTAGAGCACTGGTCTTGTAAACCAGGGGTCGTGAGTTCGAGTCTCACTAGTGCCTGTGCGTTTTCACTCATTTGAAATATATATTTCGGAAGAAAAAGTATGGAGCCTTGTTTATGATTATCCTTAAATTATTTTCATTATTAAGATTTAAAGAACAATTAGAATTTTCATTTACGTTTTTACTAAACTGCACATCAAGCCACTATGGCTCAGTGGTTAGAGCACTGGTCTTGTAAACCAGGGATCGTGAGATCGAGTCTCGCTAGTGGCTATGCGTTTTGCACTCTTTTGAAATATGTATTTCTGAAGAAAAAGTATGGAGCCTTGTTTGAGGTTATCCTTAAATTATTTTCTGTATTTAGATTTAAAGAAAAATTAGAATTTTCATATACGTTATAACTAAACTGCACATCAAGCCACTATGGCTCAGTGGTTAGAGCACTGGTCTTGTAAACCAGGGGTCGTGAGATCGAGTCTATAATGTGGCTATGCGTTTTGCACTCTTTTGAAATATGTATTTCTGAAGAAAAAGTATGTGGAGCCATGTTTCAGGTTATCCTTAAATTATTTTCAGTATTTAGATTTAAAGAACAATAAGAATTTTCATTTACGTTTTTACTAAACTGCCAATCAAGCCACTATGGCTCAGTGGTTAGAGCATTGGTCTCGTAAACCAGGGGTCGTGAGTTCGAATCTCACTAGTGGCTATGTGTTTTGCACTCTTTTGAAATTATATGTATTTCTGAAGAAAAAGTATGGAGCCTTGTTTCAGGTTATCCTTAAATTATTTTCAGTATTTAGATTTAAAGAACAATAAGAATTTTCATTTACGTTTTTACTAAACTGCCCATCAAGCCACTATGGCTCAGTGGTTAGAGCATTGGTTTCGTAAACCAGGGGTCGTGAGTTCGAATCTCACTAGTGGCTATGTGTTTTGCACTCTTTTGAAATAATATGTATTTCTGAAGAAAAAGTATGTATCCTTGTTTTAGATTATCTTTAAATTATTTTCAATACTTATATTTAAAGAACAATTAGAATTTTCATTTACGTTTTTACTAAACTGCACATCAAGCCACTATTGCTCAGTGGTTAGATCACTGGTCTTGTAAACCAGGGGTCCTGAGTTCGGGTCTCACTTGTGGCTATGCGTTTTGCACTCTTTTCAAATATGTATTTCTGAAGAAAAGGTATTTAGCCTTGTTTCAGGTTATCCTTAAATTATTTTCAGTATTTAGATTTAAAGAACAATTAGAATTTTCATTTACGTTTTTACTAAACTGCATATAAATCCACTATGACTCAGTGGTTAGATCATCGGTCTCGTAAACCAGCGGTCGTGAGTTCGAATCTCACTAGTGGCTACGTGTTTAGCACTCTTTTGAAATATGTATTTCTGAAGAAAAAGTATGTGTGTGTGTGTGTGTGTGGAGCCTTGTTTCAGGATATCCTTAAATTATTTTCAGTATTTAGATTTAAAGAACAATTAGAATTTTCATTTACGTTTTTGCTAAACTGCACATGAAGCCACTATGGCTCAGTGGTTAGAGCACTGGTCTTGTAAACCTGGGGGCGTGAGTTCGAATCTTACTAGTGGCTATGCGTTTTGCACTCTTTTGAAATATGTATTTCTGAAGAAAAAGTATGGATCCTTGTTTCAGGTTATCCTTAAATTATTTTCAGTATTTAGATTTAAAGAACAATTAGAATTTTCATTTACGTTTTTGCTAAACTGCACATCAAGCCACTATGGCTCAGTGGTTAGAGCATTGGTCTCGTAAACCAGGGGTCGTGAGTTCGAATCCCAATAGTGGCTATGTGTTTTGTTCTCTTTTGAAATATGTATTTCTGAAGAAAAAGTATGTGGAGCCTTGTTTCAGGTTATCCTTAAATTATTTTCAGTATTTAGATTTAAAGAACAATTACAATTTTCATTTACGTTTTTACTAAACTGCACATCAAGCCACTATGGCTCAGTGGTTAGAGCATTGGTCTCGTAAACCAGGGGTCGTGAGTTCGAATCTCACTAGTGGCTATGCGTTTTGCACTCTTTTGAAATATGTATTTCTGAAGAAAAAGTATGGAGCCATGTTTCAGGTTATCCTTAAATTATTTTCAGTATTTAGATTTAAAGAAAAATTACATTTTCATATACTTTATAACTAAACTGCACATCAAGCCACTATGGCTCGGTGGTTAGAGCATTGGTCTCGTAAACCAGGAGTCGTGAGTTCGAATATCACTAGTGGCTATGTATTTTGCACTCTTTTGAAATATGTATTTCTGAAGAAAAAGTATGTGGAGCCATGTTTCAGGTTATCCTTATAAATTATTTTCAGTATTTAGATTTAAAGAAAAATTACATTTTCATATACGTTATAACTAAACTGCACTTCAAGCCACTATGGCTCAGTGGTTAGAGCACTGGTCTTGTAAATCAGGGGTCGTGAGTTCGAGTCTCACTAGTGGCTGTGCGTTTTGCACTCATTTGAAATATATATTTCGGAAGAAAAAGTATGGAGCCTTGTTTTTGATTATCCATAAATTATTTGCAGTATTTAGATTTAAAGAACAATTAGAATTTTCATTTACGTTTTTTCTAAACTGCACATCAAGCCACTATGGCTCAACGGTTAGAGCATTGGTCTCGTAAACCAGGGGTCGTGATTTCGAATCTCACTAGTGGATATGTGTTTTGCACTCTTTTGAAATAATATGTATTTCTGAAGAAAAAGTATGGATCCCTGTTTTAGGTTATCCTTAAATTATTTTCAATACTTATATTTAAAGAAATATTAGAATTTTCATTTACGTTTTTACTAAACTGCAGATCAAGCCACTATGACTCAGTGGTTAGAGCACTGGTCTCGTAAACCAGCTGTCGTGAGTTCGAATCTCACTAGTGGCTACGTGTTTTGCACTCTTTTGAAATATGTATTTCTGAAGAAAAAGTATGTGTGTGTGTGTGGAGCCTTGTTTCAGGATATCCTTAAATTATTTTCAGTATTTAGATTTAAAGAACAATTAGAATTTTCATTTACGTTTTTAATAAACTGCACATCAAGCCACTATGGCTCAGTGGTTAGAGCATTGGTCTCGAAAACCAGGGGTCGTGAGTTCGAATCTCACTAGTGGCTATGCGTTTTGCACTCTTTTGAAATATGTATTTCTGAAGAAAAAGTATGTGGAGCCTTGTTTCAGGTTATCCTTAAATTATTTTCAGTATTTAGATTTAAAGAACAATTAGAATTTTCATTTACGTTTTTACTAAACTGCACATCAAGCCACTATGGCTCAGTGGTTAGAGCATTGGTCTCGTAAACCAGGGGCCGTGAGTTCGAATCTCACTAGTGGCTATGCGTTTTGCACTCTTTTGAAATATGTATTTCTGAAGAAAAAGTATGGAGCCATGTTTCAGGTTATCCTTAAATTATTTTCAGTATTTAGATTTAAAGAAAAATTAGAATTTTCATATACGTTATAACTAAACTGCACATCAAGCCACTATGGCTCAGTGGTTAGAGACTGGTCTTGTAAACAGGGGGTCGTGAGTTCGAGTCTCACTAGTGGCTATGCGTTTTGCACTCTTTTGAAATATGTATTTCTGAAGAAAAAGTATGTGGAGCCATGTTTCAGGTTATCCTTAAATTATTTTCAGTATTTAGATTTAAAGAACAATAAGAATTTTCATTTACGTTTTTACTAAACTGCCCATCAAGCCACTATGGCTCAGTGGTTAGAGCATTGGGCTCGTAAACCAGGGGTCGTGAGTTCGAATCTCACTAGTGGCTATGTGTTTTGCACTCTTTTGAAATAATATGTATTTCTGAAGAAAATGTATGGATCCTTGTTTTAGATTATATTTAAATTATTTTCAATACTTATATTTAAAGAACAATTAGAATTTTCATTTACATTTTTACTAAACTGCACATCAAGCCACTATGGCTCAGTGGTTAGAGCACTGGTCTTGTAAACCAGGAGTCGTGAGTTCGAGTCTCAGTAGTGGCTGTGCGTTTTCTACTCTTTTGAGATATATATTTCGGAAGAAAAAGTATCTAGCCTTGTTTCAGGATATCCTTAAATTATTTTCAGTATTTAGATTTAAAGAACAATTAGAATTTTCATTTACGTTTTTGCTAAACTACAAATCAAGCCACTATGGCTCAGTGGTTAGAGCATTGGTTTCGTAAACCAGGGGTCGTGAGTTCGAATCTCACTAGTGGCTATGTGTTTTGCACTCTTTTGAAATAATATGTATTTCTGAAGAAAAAGTATGTATCCTTGTTTTAGATTATCTTTAAATTATTTTCAATACTTATATTTAAAGAACAATTAGAATTTTCATTTACGTTTTTACTAAACTGCACATCAAGCCACTATTGCTCAGTGGTTAGATCACTGGTCTTGTAAACCAGGGATCGTGATTTCGAATCTCACTAGTGGCTATGTGTTTTGCACTCTTTTGAAATATGTATTTCTGAAGAAAAAGTATGGAGCCTTGTTTCAGGTTATCCTTAAATTATTTTCAGTATTTAGATTTAAAGAACAATTAGAATTTTCATTTGCGGTTTTACTAAACTGCACATCAAGCCACTATGGCTCAGTGGTTAGAGCACTGGTCTTGTAAACCAGGGGTCCTGAGTTCGAGTCTCACTAGGGACTGTGCGTTTTGCACTCTTTTGAAATATGTATTTCTGAAGAAAAAGTTTGGATCCTTGTTTCAGGTTATCCTTAAATTATTTTCTGTATTTAGATTTAAAGAACAATTAGAATTTTCATTTACGTTTTTACTAAACTGCACATCAAGCCACTATGGCTCAGTGGTTAGAGCATTGGTCTCGTAAGCCAGGGGTCGTGAGTTCGAATCCCAATAGTGGCTATGTGTTTTGCACTCTTTTGAAATATGTATTTCTGAAGAAAAAGTATGTGGAGCCTAGTTTTAGGTTATCCTAAAATTATTTTTAATATTTAGATTTAAAGAAGAATTAGAATTTTCATTTACGTTTTTACTAAACTGCTCATCAAGCCACTATGGCTCAGTGGTTAGAGCACTGGTCTTGTAAACCAGGGGTCGTGAGTTCGAGTCTCACTAATGGCTGTGCGTTTTCACTCATTTGAAATATATATTTCGGAAGAAAAAGTATGGTGCCTTGTTTTTGATTATCCTTAAATTATTTTCATTATTTAGATTTAAACAACAATTAGAATTTTCATTTACGTTTTTACTAAACTGCACATCAAGCCACTATGGCTCTGTGGTTAGAGCATTGGTCTCGTAAACCAGGGGTCGTGAGTTCGTATCTCACTAGTGGCTATGTGTTTTGCACTCTTTTGAAATAATATGTATTTCTGAAGAAAATGTATGGATCCTTGTTTTAGATTATATTTAAATTATTTTCAATACTTATATTTAAAGAAAAATTAGAATTTTCATTTACATTTTTAATAAACTGCACATCAAGCCACTATGGCTCAGTGGTTAGAGCACTGGTCTTGTAAACCAGGGGTCGTGAGTTCGAGTCTCGCTTGTGGCTATGCGTTTTGCACTCTTTTGAAATATGTATTTCTGAAGAAAAAGTATGGAGCCTTGTTTCAGGTTATCCTTAAATTATTTTCAGTATTTAGATTTAAAGAAAAATTAGAATTTTCATATACGTTATAACTAAACTGCACATCAAGTCACTATGGCTCAGTGGTTAGAGCACTGGTCTTGTAAACCAGGGGTCGTGAGATCGAGTCTAACTAGTGGCTATGCGTTTTGCACTCTTTTGAAATATGTATTTCTGAAGAAAAAGTATGTGGAGCCATGTTTCAGGTTATCCTTAAATTATTTTCAGTGTTTAGATTTAAAGAACAATAAGAATTTTCATTTACGTTTTTACTTAACTGCCCATCAAGCCACTATGGCTCAGTGGTTAGAGCATTGGTCTCGTAAACCAGGGGTCGTGAGTTCGAATCTCACTAGTGGCTATGTGTTTTGCACTCTTTTGAAATAATATGTATTTCTGAAGAAAAAGTATTTATCCTTGTTTTAGATTATCTTTAAATTATTTTCAATACTTATATTTAAAGAAAAATTAGAATTTTCATTTACGTTTTTACTAAACTGCACATCAAGCCACTATGGCTCAGTGGTTAGATCACTGGTCTTGTAAACCAGGGGTCGTGAGTTCGGGTCTCACTTGTGGCTATGCGTTTTGCACTCTTTTGAAATATGTATTTCTGAAGAAAAAGTATGGAGCCTTGTTTCAGGTTATCCTTAAATTATTTTCAGTATTTAGATTTAAAGAACAATTAGAATTTTCATTTACGTTTTTACTAAACTGCATATAAATCCACTATGACTCAGTGGTTAGACCATCGGTCTCGTAAACCAGCGGTCGTGAGTTCGAATCTCACTAGTGGCTACGTGTTTTGCACTCTTTTGAAATATGTATTTCTGAAGAAAAAGTATGGATCCTTGTTTCAGGTTATCCTTAAATTATTTTCAATACTTATATTTAAAGAACAATTAGAATTTTCATTTACGTTTTTACTAAACTGCATATAAATCCACTATGACTCAGTGGTTAGACCATCGGTCTCGTAAACCAGCGGTCGTGAGTTCGAGTCTCACTAGTTGCTGTGCGTTTTCACTCATTTGAAATATATATTTCGGAAGAAAAAGTATGGTGCCTTGTTTTTGATTATCCTTAAATTATTTTCATTATTTAGATTTAAAGAACAATTAGAATTTTCATTTACGTTTTTACTAAACTGCACATCAACCCACTATGGCTCAGTGGTTAGAGCATTGGTCTCGTAAACCAGGGGTCGTGAGTTCGAATCTCACTAGTGGCTATGCGTTTTGCACTCTTTTGAAATATGTATTTCTGAAGAAAAAGTATGGAGCCATGTTTCAGGTTATCCTTAAATTATTTTCAGTATTTAGATTTAAAGAAAAATTACATTTTCATATACTTTATAACTAAACTGCACATCAAGCCACTATGGCTCGGTGGTTAGAGCATTGGTCTCGTAAACCAGGAGTCGTGAGTTCGAATATCACTAGTGGCTATGTGTTTTGCACTCTTTTGAAAAAATATGTATTTCTGAAGAAAAAGTATGGATCCCTGTTTTAGGTTATCCTTAAATTATTTTCAGTATTTAGATTTAAAGAAAAAAATTAGAATTTTCATATACGTTATAACTAAACTGCACATCAAGCCACTATGGCTCAGTGGTTAGAGCACTGGTCTTGTAAACCAGGGGTCGTGAGTTCGAGTCTTACTAGTGGCTATGCGTTTTGCACTCTTTTGAAATATGTATTTCTGAAGAAAAAGTATGTGGTGCCATGTTTCAGGTTATCCTTATAAATAATTTTCAGTATTTAGATTTAAAGGAAAATTACATTTTCATATACGTTATAACTAAACTGCACATCAAGCCACTATGGCTCAGTGGTTAGAGCACTGGTCTTGTAAACCAGGGGTCGTGAGATCGAGTCTCACTAATGGCTGTGCGTTTTCACTCATTTGAAATATATATTTCGGAAGAAAAAGTATGGTGCCTTGTTTTTGATTATCCTTAAATTATTTTCATTATTTAGATTTAAACAACAATTAGAATTTTCATTTACGTTTTTACTAAACTGCACATCAAGCCACTATGGCTCTGTGGTTAGAGCATTGGTCTCGTAAACCAGGGGTCGTGAGTTCGTATCTCACTAGTGGCTATGTGTTTTGCACTCTTTTGAAATAATATGTATTTCTGAAGAAAATGTATGGATCCTTGTTTTAGATTATATTTAAATTATTTTCAATACTTATATTTAAAGAAAAATTAGAATTTTCATTTACATTTTTAATAAACTGCACATCAAGCCACTATGGCTCAGTGGTTAGAGCACTGGTCTTGTAAACCAGGGGTCGTGAGTTCGAGTCTCGCTTGTGGCTATGCGTTTTGCACTCTTTTGAAATATGTATTTCTGAAGAAAAAGTATGGAGCCTTGTTTCAGGTTATCCTTAAATTATTTTCAGTATTTAGATTTAAAGAAAAATTAGAATTTTCATATACGTTATAACTAAACTGCACATCAAGCCACTATGGCTCAGTGGTTAGAGCACTGGTCTTGTAAACCAGGGGTCGTGAGATCGAGTCTAACTTGTGGCTATGCGTTTTGCACTCTTTTGAAATATGTATTTCTGAAGAAAAAGTATGTGGAGCCATGTTTCAGGTTATCCTTAAATTATTTTCAGTGTTTAGATTTAAAGAACAATAAGAATTTTCATTTACGTTTTTACTTAACTGCCCATCAAGCCACTATGGCTCAGTGGTTAGAGCATTGGTCTCGTAAACCAGGGGTCGTGAGTTCGAATCTCACTAGTGGCTATGTGTTTTGCACTCTTTTGAAATAATATGTATTTCTGAAGAAAAAGTATTTATCCTTGTTTTAGATTATCTTTAAATTATTTTCAATACTTATATTTAAAGAAAAATTAGAATTTTCATTTACGTTTTTACTAAACTGCACATCAAGCCACTATGGCTCAGTGGTTAGAGCACTGGTCTTGTAAACCAGGGGTCGTGAGTTCGAGTCTTACTAGTGGCTATGCGTTTTGCACTCTTTTGAAATATGTATTTCTGAAGAAAAAGTATGTGGTGCCATGTTTCAGGTTATCCTTATAAATAATTTTCAGTATATAGATTTAAAGAAAAATTACATTTTCATATACGTTATAACTAAACTGCACTTCAAGCCACTATGGCTCAGTGGTTAGAGCACTGGTCTTGTAAACCAGGGGTCGTGAGTTCGAGTCTCACTAGTGGCTGTGAGTTTTGCACTCATTTGAAATATATATTTCGGAAGAAAAAGTATGGAGCCTTGTTTTTGATTATCCATAAATTATTTTCAGTATTTAGATTTAAAGAACAACTAGAATTTTCATTTACGTTTTTGCTAAACTGCACATCAAGCCACTATGGCTCAATGGTTAGAGCATTGGTCTCGTAAACCATGGGTCGTGAGTTCGAATCTCACTAGTGGATATGTGTTTTGCACTCTTTTGAAATAATATGTATTTCTGAAGAAAAAGTATGGATCCCTGTTTTAGGTTATCCTTAAAATATTTTCAATACTTATATTTAAAGAACAATTAGAATTTTCATTTACGTTTTTACTAAACTGCAGATCAAGCCACTATGACTCAGTGGTTAGAGCACTGGTCTCGTAAACCAGCTGTCGTGAGTTCGAAACTCACTAGTGGCTACGTGTTTTGCACTCTTTTGAAATATGTATTTCTGAAGAAAAAGTGTGTGTGTGTGTGTGGAGCCTTGTTTCAGGATATCCTTAAATTATTTTCAGTATTTAGATTTAAAGAACAATTAGAATTTTCATTTACGTTTTTAATAAACTGCACATCAAGCCACTATGGCTCAGTGGTTAGAGCATTGGTCTCGAAAACCAGGGGTCGTGAGTTCGAATCTCACTAGTGGCTATGCGTTTTGCACTCTTTTGAAATATGTATTTCTGAAGAAAAAGTATGTGGAGCCTTGTTTCAGGTTATCCTTAAATTATTTTCAGTATTTAGATTTAAAGAACAATTAGAATTTTCATTTACGTTTTTACTAAACTGCACATCAAGCCACTATGGCTCAGTGGTTAGAGCACTGGTCTTGTAAACCAGGGGTCGTGAGTTCGAGTCTCACTAGTGGCTGTGCGTTTTCACTCATTTGAAATACACTGCTGGCCACCGTAAATGCAACACCCTGAAGGAATCATGCAAATAATATGAAATTTACAACATGCATTAGCGGAGGTAAGATATGCAAATGATTAGAATTTCAGCGCAGACGCACATCACGCGCGCCTGTGGCGCCACTTCAAAGCGCTATTTAAGGCTTGGAGATTTCGACGATTTCAAGTACGGCAATTGTGTTTTTCTTGTGGTTTTTTCAAAAAAAAACGATCAATTATGCCTCGTAGAAAACAGCGATCATCTTTTGATCAAGTATCCGATTTCGACAGAGGAAGGATAGTGGCCTACCGAGATTGTGGATTATCTTTTAGGGAAATCGGTAGTCGTGTTGGACGAAACCAAACAACTGTAATGCGGATATGTGATCGTTGGATGCAGGAGGGTACGACGGACCGACGTGTTCGATCGCATCCACCTCAGTGCACCACTTCACGTGATGACAGGCATATTGTGCGTATGGCAGTGACGGATCGCTCAGCCATATCACGAACCATAGCACAGCACATTCAGTCTGTACCGCATCATCCAGTGTCTGCGCGTACCATTCGACGCCGTTTACAGCAGAGTGGTCTGTCCGCAAGACGTCCATTGCTTCGTCTACCCTTGACGCAGAACCACAGACGTTTCCGCCGCCAATGGTGCGATGAAAGAAGGATGTGGACGGCAGAATGGAATGAAATTGTCTTTACTGACGAGTCACGCTTCTGTCTGCAACACCACGATGGTCGGATTCGAGTCTGGAGACACTGTGGAGAGAGGATGCTGAACAACTGCGTTATGCACCGCCACACTGGTCCTGCACCGGGTATTATGGTATGGGGCGGTATTGGATATCACTCTCGCACTCCTCTAGTACGCATTGCCGGTACTTTAAACAGCCAGCGCTACATCTCCGAGGTGTTGGAGCCAGTTGTCCTTCCTTACCTTCAGGGCTTGCCCACAGCCATATTTCAACAGGATAATGCGCGACCACACGTGGCACGCATTGTCCAAGGGTTCTTCGTCAATCGCCAGATTGAATTGCTTCCCTGGCCAGCTCGCTCTCCGGATCTTTCGCCGATAGAAAAAATGTGGTCCATGGTTGCTCAACGATTGACGCAGAATACATCCCCAGCTGCCACACCAGATCAACTTTGGCAACGTGTGGAAGCTGCTTGGTCTGCTGTACCCCAAGAACACATCCAAAGTCTCTTTGAATCAATGCCGAGGCGTGTGGCAGCGGTGATCTCCAACAATGGCGGCTACTCTGGCTACTGATTTTGGCAGGAACCACACTTCACAGAAGTCTATAAATTTAATCATTTGATACTTGGTCAACGTGTTATCTACAAAACAAATTTTGTTGTGATATCTCTTGTCTTTCTTGGTGTTGCAATTTGGGTGGCCAGCAGTGTATATATTTCGGAAGAAAAAGTATGGTGCCTTGTTTTTGATTATCCTTAAATTATTTTCATTATTTAGATTTAAAGAACAATTAGAATTTTCATTTACGTTTTTACTAAACTGCACATCAAGCCACTATGGCTCAGGGGTTAGAGCATTGGTCTCGTAAACCAGGGGTCGTGAGTTCGAATCTCACTAGTGGCTATGCGTTTTGCACTCTTTTGAAATATGTATTTCTGAAGAAAAAGTATGGAGCCATGTTTCAGGTTATCCTTAAATTATTTTCAGTATTTAGATTTAAAGAAGAATTAGAATTTTCATTTACGTTTTTACTAAACTGCTCATCAAGCCACTATGGCTCAGTGGTTAGAGCACTGGTCTTGTAAACCAGGGGTCGTGAGTTCGAGTCTCACTAGTGGCTGTGCGTTTTCACTCATTTGAAATATATATTTCGGAAGAAAAAGTATAGTGCCTTGTTTTTGATTATCCTTAAATTATTTTCATTATTTAGATTTAAAGAACAATTAGAATTTTCATTTACGTTTTTACTAAACTGCACATCAAGCCACTATGGCTCAGGGGTTAGAGCATTGGTCTCGTAAACCAGGGGCCGTGAGTTCGAATCTCACTAGTGGCTATGCGTTTTGCACTCTTTTGAAATATGTATTTCTGAAGAAAAAGTATGGAGCCATGTTTCAGGTTATCCTTAAATTATTTTCAGTATTTAGATTTAAAGAAAAATTAGAATTTTCATATACGTTATAACTAAACTGCACATCAAGCCACTATGGCTCAGTGGTTAGAGACTGGTCTTGTAAACCAGGGGTCGTGAGTTCGAGTCTCACTAGTGGCTATGCGTTTTGCACTCTTTTGAAATATGTATTTCTGAAGAAAAAGTATGTGGAGCCATGTTTCAGGTTATCCTTAAATTATTTTCAGTATTTAGATTTAAAGAACAATAAGAATTTTCATTTACGTTTTTACTAAACTGCCCATCAAGCCACTATGGCTCAGTGGTTAGAGCATTGGGCTCGTAAACCAGGGGTCGTGAGTTCGAATCTCACTAGTGGCTATGTGTTTTGCACTCTTTTGAAATAATATGTATTTCTGAAGAAAATGTATGGATCCTTGTTTTAGATTATATTTAAATTATTTTCAATACTTATATTTAAAGAACAATTAGAATTTTCATTTACATTTTTACTAAACTGCACATCAAGCCACTATGGCTCAGTGGTTAGAGCACTGGTCTTGTAAACCAGGAGTCGTGAGTTCGAGTCTCAGTAGTGGCTGTGCGTTTTCTACTCTTTTGAGATATATATTTCGGAAGAAAAAGTATCTAGCCTTGTTTCAGGATATCCTTAAATTATTTTCAGTATTTAGATTTAAAGAACAATTAGAATTTTCATTTACGTTTTTGCTAAACTACAAATCAAGCCACTATGGCTCAGTGGTTAGAGCATTGGTCTCGTAAACCAGGGATCGTGATTTCGAATCTCACTAGTGGCTATGTGTTTTGCACTCTTTTGAAATATGTATTTCTGAAGAAAAAGTATGGAGCCTTGTTTCAGGTTATCCTTAAATTATTTTCAGTATTTAGATTTAAAGAACAATTAGAATTTTCATTTGCGGTTTTACTAAACTGCACATCAAGCCACTATGGCTCAGTGGTTAGAGCACTGGTCTTGTAAACCAGGGGTCCTGAGTTCGAGTCTCACTAGGGACTGTGCGTTTTGCACTCTTTTGAAATATGTATTTCTGAAGAAAAAGTTTGGATCCTTGTTTCAGGTTATCCTTAAATTATTTTCTGTATTTAGATTTAAAGAACAATTAGAATTTTCATTTACGTTTTTACTAAACTGCACATCAAGCCACTATGGCTCAGTGGTTAGAGCATTGGTCTCGTAAGCCAGGGGTCGTGAGTTCGAATCCCAATAGTGGCTATGTGTTTTGCACTCTTTTGAAATATGTATTTCTGAAGAAAAAGTATGTGGAGCCTAGTTTTAGGTTATCCTTAAATTATTTTTAATATTTAGATTTAAAGAAGAATTAGAATTTTCATTTACGTTTTTACTAAACTGCTCATCAAGCCACTATGGCTCAGTGGTTAGAGCACTGGTCTTGTAAACCAGGGGTCGTGAGTTCGAGTCTCACTAATGGCTGTGCGTTTTCACTCATTTGAAATATATATTTCGGAAGAAAAAGTATGGTGCCTTGTTTTTGATTATCCTTAAATTATTTTCATTATTTAGATTTAAACAACAATTAGAATTTTCATTTACGTTTTTACTAAACTGCACATCAAGCCACTATGGCTCTGTGGTTAGAGCATTGGTCTCGTAAACCAGGGGTCGTGAGTTCGTATCTCACTAGTGGCTATGTGTTTTGCACTCTTTTGAAATAATATGTATTTCTGAAGAAAATGTATGGATCCTTGTTTTAGATTATATTTAAATTATTTTCAATACTTATATTTAAAGAAAAATTAGAATTTTCATTTACATTTTTAATAAACTGCACATCAAGCCACTAAGGCTCAGTGGTTAGAGCACTGGTCTTGTAAACCAGGGGTCGTGAGTTCGAGTCTCGCTTGTGGCTATGCGTTTTGCACTCTTTTGAAATATGTATTTCTGAAGAAAAAGTATGGAGCCTTGTTTCAGGTTATCCTTAAATTATTTTCAGTATTTAGATTTAAAGAAAAATTAGAATTTTCATATACGTTATAACTAAACTGCACATCAAGTCACTATGGCTCAGTGGTTAGAGCACTGGTCTTGTAAACCAGGGGTCGTGAGATCGAGTCTAACTAGTGGCTATGCGTTTTGCACTCTTTTGAAATATGTATTTCTGAAGAAAAAGTATGTGGAGCCATGTTTCAGGTTATCCTTAAATTATTTTCAGTGTTTAGATTTAAAGAACAATAAGAATTTTCATTTACGTTTTTACTTAACTGCCCATCAAGCCACTATGGCTCAGTGGTTAGAGCATTGGTCTCGTAAACCAGGGGTCGTGAGTTCGAATCTTACTAGTGGCTATGTGTTTTGCACTCTTTTGAAATAATATGTATTTCTGAAGAAAAAGTATTTATCCTTGTTTTAGATTATCTTTAAATTATTTTCAATACTTATATTTAAAGAAAAATTAGAATTTTCATTTACGTTTTTACTAAACTGCACATCAAGCCACTATGGCTCAGTGGTTAGATCACTGGTCTTGTAAACCAGGGGTCGTGAGTTCGGGTCTCACTTGTGGCTATGCGTTTTGCACTCTTTTGAAATATGTATTTCTGAAGAAAAAGTATGGAGCCTTGTTTCAGGTTATCCTTAAATTATTTTCAGTATTTAGATTTAAAGAACAATTAGAATTTTCATTTACGTTTTTACTAAACTGCATATAAATCCACTATGACTCAGTGGTTAGACCATCGGTCTCGTAAACCAGCGGTCGTGAGTTCGAATCTCACTAGTGGCTACGTGTTTTGCACTCTTTTGAAATATGTATTTCTGAAGAAAAAGTATGGATCCTTGTTTCAGGTTATCCTTAAATTATTTTCAATACTTATATTTAAAGAACAATTAGAATTTTCATTTACGTTTTTACTAAACTGCAGATCAAGCCACTATGACTCAGTGGTTAGAGCACTGGTCTCGTAAACCAGCTGTCGTGAGTTCGAAACTCACTAGTGGCTACGTGTTTTGCACTCTTTTGAAATATGTATTTCTGAAGAAAAAGTATGTGTGTGTGTGTGGAGCCTTGTTTCAGGATATCCTTAAATTATTTTCAGTATTTAGATTTAAAGAACAATTAGAATTTTCATTTACGTTTTTAATAAACTGCACATCAAGCCACTATGGCTCAGTGGTTAGAGCATTGGTCTCGAAAACCAGGGGTCGTGAGTTCGAATCTCACTAGTGGCTATGCGTTTTGCACTCTTTTGAAATATGTATTTCTGAAGAAAAAGTATGTGGAGCCTTGTTTCAGGTTATCCTTAAATTATTTTCAGTATTTAGATTTAAAGAACAATTAGAATTTTCATTTACGTTTTTACTAAACTGCACATCAAGCCACTATGGCTCAGTGGTTAGAGCACTGGTCTTGTAAACCAGGGGTCGTGAGTTCGAGTCTCACTAGTGGCTGTGCGTTTTCACTCATTTGAAATACACTGCTGGCCACCGTAAATGCAACACCCTGAAGGAATCATGCAAATAATATGAAATTTACAACATGCATTAGCGGAGGTAAGATATGCAAATGATTAGAATTTCAGCGCAGACGCACATCACGCGCGCCTGTGGCGCCACTTCAAAGCGCTATTTAAGGCTTGGAGATTTCGACGATTTCAAGTACGGCAATTGTGTTTTTCTTGTGGTTTTTTCAAAAAAAAAACGATCAATTATGCCTCGTAGAAAACAGCGATCATCTTTTGATCAAGTATCCGAGTTCGACAGAGGAAGGATAGTGGCCTACCGAGATTGTGGATTATCTTTTAGGGAAATCGGTAGTCGTGTTGGACGAAACCAAACAACTGTAATGCGGATATGTGATCGTTGGATGCAGGAGGGTACGACGGACCGACGTGTTCGATCGCATCCACCTCAGTGCACCACTTCACGTGATGACAGGCATATTGTGCGTATGGCAGTGACGGATCGCTCAGCCATATCACGAACCATAGCACAGCACATTCAGTCTGTACCGCATCATCCAGTGTCTGCGCGTACCATTCGACGCCGTTTACAGCAGAGTGGTCTGTCCGCAAGACGTCCATTGCTTCGTCTACCCTTGACGCAGAACCACAGACGTTTCCGCCGCCAATGGTGCGATGAAAGAAGGATGTGGACGGCAGAATGGAATGAAATTGTCTTTACTGACGAGTCACGCTTCTGTCTGCAACACCACGATGGTCGGATTCGAGTCTGGAGACACTGTGGAGAGAGGATGCTGAACAACTGCGTTATGCACCGCCACACTGGTCCTGCACCGGGTATTATGGTATGGGGCGGTATTGGATATCACTCTCGCACTCCTCTAGTACGCATTGCCGGTACTTTAAACAGCCAGCGCTACATCTCCGAGGTGTTGGAGCCAGTTGTCCTTCCTTACCTTCAGGGCTTGCCCACAGCCATATTTCAACAGGATAATGCGCGACCACACGTGGCACGCATTGTCCAAGGGTTCTTCGTCAATCGCCAGATTGAATTGCTTCCCTGGCCAGCTCGCTCTCCGGATCTTTCGCCGAAAGAAAACATGTGGTCCATGGTTGCTCAACGATTGACCCAGAATACATCCCCAGCTGCCACACCAGATCAACTTTGGCAACGTGTGGAAGCTGCTTGGTCTGCTGTACCCCAAGAACACATCCAAAGTCTCTTTGAATCAATGCCGAGGCGTGTGGCAGCGGTGATCTCCAACAATGGCGGCTACTCTGGCTACTGATTTTGGCAGGAACCACACTTCACAGAAGTCTATAAATTTAATCATTTGATACTTGGTCAACGTGTTATCTACAAAACAAATTTTGTTGTGATATCTCTTGTCTTTCTTGGTGTTGCAATTTGGGTGGCCAGCAGTGTATATATTTCGGAAGAAAAAGTATGGTGCCTTGTTTTTGATTATCCTTAAATTATTTTCATTATTTAGATTTAAAGAACAATTAGAATTTTCATTTACGTTTTTACTAAACTGCACATCAAGCCACTATGGCTCAGGGGTTAGAGCATTGGTCTCGTAAACCAGGGGCCGTGAGTTCGAATCTCACTAGTGGCTATGCGTTTTGCACTCTTTTGAAATATGTATTTCTGAAGAAAAAGTATGGAGCCATGTTTCAGGTTATCCTTAAATTATTTTCAGTATTTAGATTTAAAGAAAAATTAGAATTTTCATATACGTTATAACTAAACTGCACATCAAGCCACTATGGCTCAGTGGTTAGAGACTGGTCTTGTAAAC
Source organism: Meta bourneti (assembly GCA_933210815.1). Lineage (NCBI taxonomy): Eukaryota > Metazoa > Arthropoda > Arachnida > Araneae > Tetragnathidae > Meta > Meta bourneti. The sequence goes on from OW119930.1 coordinate 70,941,129, forward strand.
CAGGGGTCGTGAGTTCGAGTCTCACTAGTGGCTATGCGTTTTGCACTCTTTTGAAATATGTATTTCTGAAGAAAAAGTATGTGGAGCCATGTTTCACGTTATCCTTAAATTATTTTCAGTATTTAGATTTAAAGAACAATAAGAATTTTCATTTACGTTTTTACTAAACTGCCCATCAAGCCACTATGGCTCAGTGGTTAGAGCATTGGGCTCGTAAACCAGGGGTCGTGAGTTCGAATCTCACTAGTGGCTATGTGTTTTGCACTCTTTTGAAATAATATGTATTTCTGAAGAAAATGTATGGATCCTTGTTTTAGATTATATTTAAATTATTTTCAATACTTATATTTAAAGAACAATTAGAATTTTCATTTACATTTTTACTAAACTGCACATCAAGCCACTATGGCTCAGTGGTTAGAGCACTGGTCTTGTAAACCAGGAGTCATGAGTTCGAGTCTCAGTAGTGGCTGTGCGTTTTCTACTATTTTGAGATATATATTTCGGAAGAAAAAGTATCTAGCCTTGTTTCAGGATATCCTTAAATTATTTTCAGTATTTAGATTTAAAGAACAATTAGAATTTTCATTTACGTTTTTGCTAAACTACAAATCAAGCCACTATGGCTCAGTGGTTAGAGCATTGGTCCCGTAAACCAGGGATCGTGATTTCGAATCTCACTAGTGGCTATGTGTTTTGCACTCTTTTGAAATATGTATTTCTGAAGAAAAAGTATGGAGCCTTGTTTCAGGTTATCCTTAAATTATTTTCAGTATTTAGATTTAAAGAACAATTAGAATTTTCATTTGCGGTTTTACTAAACTGCACATCAAGCCACTATGGCTCAGTGGTTAGAGCACTGGTCTTGTAAACCAGGGGTCCTGAGTTCGAGTCTCACTAGGGACTGTGCGTTTTGCACTCTTTTGAAATATGTATTTCTGAAGAAAAAGTTTGGATCCTTGTTTCAGGTTATCCTTAAATTATTTTCTGTATTTAGATTTAAAGAACAATTAGAATTTTCATTTACGTTTTTACTAAACTGCACATCAAGCCACTATGGCTCAGTGGTTAGAGCATTGGTCTCGTAAGCCAGGGGTCGTGAGTTCGAATCCCAATAGTGGCTATGTGTTTTGCACTCTTTTGAAATATGTATTTCTGAAGAAAAAGTATGTGGAGCCTAGTTTTAGGTTATCCTTAAATTATTTTTAATATTTAGATTTAAAGAAGAATTAGAATTTTCATTTACGTTTTTACTAAACTGCTCATCAAGCCACTATGGCTCAGTGGTTAGAGCACTGGTCTTATAAGCCAGGGGTCGTGAGTTCGAGTCTCACTAATGGCTGTGCGTTTTCACTCATTTGAAATATATATTTCGGAAGAAAAAGTATGGTGCCTTGTTTTTGATTATCCTTAAATTATTTTCATTATTTAGATTTAAACAACAATTAGAATTTTCATTTACGTTTTTACTAAACTGCACATCAAGCCACTATGGCTCTGTGGTTAGAGCATTGGTCTAGTAAACCAGGGGTCGTGAGTTCGTATCTCACTAGTGGCTATGTGTTTTGCACTCTTTTGAAATAATATGTATTTCTGAAGAAAATGTATGGATCCTTGTTTTAGATTATATTTAAATTATTTTCAATACTTATATTTAAAGAAAAATTAGAATTTTCATTTACATTTTTAATAAACTGCACATCAAGCCACTAAGGCTCAGTGGTTAGAGCACTGGTCTTGTAAACCAGGGGTCGTGAGTTCGAGTCTCGCTTGTGGCTATGCGTTTTGCACTCTTTTGAAATATGTATTTCTGAAGAAAAAGTATGGAGCCTTGTTTCAGGTTATCCTTAAATTATTTTCAGTATTTAGATTTAAAGAAAAATTAGAATTTTCATATACGTTATAACTAAACTGCACATCAAGTCACTATGGCTCAGTGGTTAGAGCACTGGTCTTGTAAACCAGGGGTCGTGAGATCGAGTCTAACTAGTGGCTATGCGTTTTGCACTCTTTTGAAATATGTATTTCTGAAGAAAAAGTATGTGGAGCCATGTTTCAGGTTATCCTTAAATTATTTTCAGTGTTTAGATTTAAAGAACAATAAGAATTTTCATTTACGTTTTTACTTAACTGCCCATCAAGCCACTATGGCTCAGTGGTTAGAGCATTGGTCTCGTAAACCAGGGGTCGTGAGTTCGAATCTCACTAGTGGCTATGTGTTTTGCACTCTTTTGAAATAATATGTATTTCTGAAGAAAATGTATGGATCCTTGTTTTAGATTATCTTTAAATTATTTTCAATACTTATATTTAAAGAAAAATTAGAATTTTCATTTACGTTTTTACTAAACTGCACATCAAGCCACTATGGCTCAGTGGTTAGATCACTGGTCTTGTAAACCAGGGGTCGTGAGTTCGGGTCTCACTTGTGGCTATGCGTTTTGCACTCTTTTGAAATATGTATTTCTGAAGAAAAAGTATGGAGCCTTGTTTCAGGTTATCCTTAAATTATTTTCAGTATTTAGATTTAAAGAAAAATTAGAATTTTCATATACGTTATAACTAAACTGCACATCAAGTCACTATGGCTCAGTGGTTAGAGCACTGGTCTTGTAAACCAGGGGTCGTGAGATCGAGTCTAACTAGTGGCTATGCGTTTTGCACTCTTTTGAAATATGTATTTCTGAAGAAAAAGTATGTGGAGCCATGTTTCAGGTTATCCTTAAATTATTTTCAGTGTTTAGATTTAAAGAACAATAAGAATTTTCATTTACGTTTTTACTAAACTGCCCATCAAGCCACTATGGCTCAGTGGTTAGAGCATTGGGCTCGTAAACCAGGGGTCGTGAGTTCGAATCTCACTAGTGGCTATGTGTTTTGCACTCTTTTGAAATAATATGTATTTCTGAAGAAAATGTATGGATCCTTGTTTTAGATTATATTTAAATTATTTTCAATACTTATATTTAAAGAACAATTAGAATTTTCATTTACATTTTTACTAAACTGCACATCAAGCCACTATGGCTCAGTGGTTAGAGCACTGGTCTTGTAAACCAGGAGTCATGAGTTCGAGTCTCAGTAGTGGCTGTGCGTTTTCTACTCTTTTGAGATATATATTTCGGAAGAAAAAGTATCTAGCCTTGTTTCAGGATATCCTTAAATTATTTTCAGTATTTAGATTTAAAGAACAATTAGAATTTTCATTTACGTTTTTGCTAAACTACAAATCAAGCCACTATGGCTCAGTGGTTAGAGCATTGGTCCCGTAAACCAGGGATCGTGATTTCGAATCTCACTAGTGGCTATGTGTTTTGCACTCTTTTGAAATATGTATTTCTGAAGAAAAAGTATGGAGCCTTGTTTCAGGTTATCCTTAAATTATTTTCAGTATTTAGATTTAAAGAACAATTAGAATTTTCATTTGCGGTTTTACTAAACTGCACATCAAGCCACTATGGCTCAGTGGTTAGAGCACTGGTCTTGTAAACCAGGGGTCCTGAGTTCGAGTCTCACTAGGGACTGTGCGTTTTGCACTCTTTTGAAATATGTATTTCTGAAGAAAAAGTTTGGATCCTTGTTTCAGGTTATCCTTAAATTATTTTCTGTATTTAGATTTAAAGAACAATTAGAATTTTCATTTACGTTTTTACTAAACTGCACATCAAGCCACTATGGCTCAGTGGTTAGAGCATTGGTCTCGTAAGCCAGGGGTCGTGAGTTCGAATCCCAATAGTGGCTATGTGTTTTGCACTCTTTTGAAATATGTATTTCTGAAGAAAAAGTATGTGGAGCCTAGTTTTAGGTTATCCTTAAATTATTTTTAATATTTAGATTTAAAGAAGAATTAGAATTTTCATTTACGTTTTTACTAAACTGCTCATCAAGCCACTATGGCTCAGTGGTTAGAGCACTGGTCTTATAAGCCAGGGGTCGTGAGTTCGAGTCTCACTAATGGCTGTGCGTTTTCACTCATTTGAAATATATATTTCGGAAGAAAAAGTATGGTGCCTTGTTTTTGATTATCCTTAAATTATTTTCATTATTTAGATTTAAACAACAATTAGAATTTTCATTTACGTTTTTACTAAACTGCACATCAAGCCACTATGGCTCTGTGGTTAGAGCATTGGTCTCGTAAACCAGGGGTCGTGAGTTCGTATCTCACTAGTGGCTATGTGTTTTGCACTCTTTTGAAATAATATGTATTTCTGAAGAAAATGTATGGATCCTTGTTTTAGATTATATTTAAATTATTTTCAATACTTATATTTAAAGAAAAATTAGAATTTTCATTTACATTTTTAATAAACTGCACATCAAGCCACTAAGGCTCAGTGGTTAGAGCACTGGTCTTGTAAACCAGGGGTCGTGAGTTCGAGTCTCGCTTGTGGCTATGCGTTTTGCACTCTTTTGAAATATGTATTTCTGAAGAAAAAGTATGGAGCCTTGTTTCAGGTTATCCTTAAATTATTTTCAGTATTTAGATTTAAAGAAAAATTAGAATTTTCATATACGTTATAACTAAACTGCACATCAAGTCACTATGGCTCAGTGGTTAGAGCACTGGTCTTGTAAACCAGGGGTCGTGAGATCGAGTCTAACTAGTGGCTATGCGTTTTGCACTCTTTTGAAATATGTATTTCTGAAGAAAAAGTATGTGGAGCCATGTTTCAGGTTATCCTTAAATTATTTTCAGTGTTTAGATTTAAAGGACAATAAGAATTTTCATTTACGTTTTTACTTAACTGCCCATCAAGCCACTATGGCTCAGTGGTTAGAGCATTGGTCTCGTAAACCAGGGGTCGTGAGTTCGAATCTCACTAGTGGCTATGTGTTTTGCACTCTTTTGAAATAATATGTATTTCTGAAGAAAAAGTATTTATCCTTGTTTTAGATTATCTTTAAATTATTTTCAATACTTATATTTAAAGAAAAATTAGAATTTTCATTTACGTTTTTACTAAACTGCACATCAAGCCACTATGGCTCAGTGGTTAGATCACTGGTCTTGTAAACCAGGGGTCGTGAGTTCGGGTCTCACTTGTGGCTATGCGTTTTGCACTCTTTTGAAATATGTATTTCTGAAGAAAAAGTATGGAGCCTTGTTTCAGGTTATCCTTAAATTATTTTCAGTATTTAGATTTAAAGAACAATTAGAATTTTCATTTACGTTTTTACTAAACTGCATATAAATCCACTATGACTCAGTGGTTAGACCATCGGTCTCGTAAACCAGCGGTCGTGAGTTCGAATCTCACTAGTGGCTACGTGTTTTGCACTCTTTTGAAATATGTATTTCTGAAGAAAAAGTATGGATCCTTGTTTCAGGTTATCCTTAAATTATTTTCAATACTTATATTTAAAGAACAATTAGAATTTTCATTTACGTTTTTACTAAACTGCATATAAATCCACTATGACTCAGTGGTTAGACCATCGGTCTCGTAAACCAGCGGTCGTGAGTTCGAGTCTAACTAGTTGCTGTGCGTTTTCACTCATTTGAAATATATATTTCGGAAGAAAAAGTATGGTGCCTTGTTTTTGATTATCCTTAAATTATTTTCATTATTTAGATTTAAAGAACAATTAGAATTTTCATTTACGTTTTTACTAAACTGCACATCAACCCACTATGGCTCAGTGGTTAGAGCATTGGTCTCGTAAACCAGGGGTCGTGAGTTCGAATCTCACTAGTGGCTATGCGTTTTGCACTCTTTTGAAATATGTATTTCTGAAGAAAAAGTATGGAGCCATGTTTCAGGTTATCCTTAAATTATTTTCAGTATTTAGATTTAAAGAAAAATTACATTTTCATATACTTTATAACTAAACTGCACATCAAGCCACTATGGCTCGGTGGTTAGAGCATTGGTCTCGTAAACCAGGAGTCGTGAGTTCGAATATCACTAGTGGCTATGTGTTTTGCACTCTTTTGAAAAAATATGTATTTCTGAAGAAAAAGTATGGATCCCTGTTTTAGGTTATCCTTAAATTATTTTCAGTATTTAGATTTAAAGAAAAAAATTACAATTTTCATATACGTTATAACTAAACTGCACATCAAGCCACTATGGCTCAGTGGTTAGAGCACTGGTCTTGTAAACCAGGGGTCGTGAGTTCGAGTCTTACTAGTGGCTATGCGTTTTGCACTCTTTTGAAATATGTATTTCTGAAGAAAAAGTATGTGGTGCCATGTTTCAGGTTATCCTTATAAATAATTTTCAGTATTTAGATTTAAAGAAAAATTACATTTTCATATACGTTATAACTAAACTGCACTTCAAGCCACTATGGCTCAGTGGTTAGAGCACTGGTCTTGTAAACCAGGGGTCGTGAGTTCGAGTCTCACTAATGGCTGTGCGTTTTCACTCATTTGAAATATATATTTCGGAAGAAAAAGTATGGTGCCTTGTTTTTGATTATCCTTAAATTATTTTCATTATTTAGATTTAAACAACAATTAGAATTTTCATTTACGTTTTTACTAAACTGCACATCAAGCCACTATGGCTCTGTGGTTAGAGCATTGGTCTCGTAAACCAGGGGTCGTGAGTTCGTATCTCACTAGTGGCTATGTGTTTTGCACTCTTTTGAAATAATATGTATTTCTGAAGAAAATGTATGGATCCTTGTTTTAGATTATATTTAAATTATTTTCAATACTTATATTTAAAGAAAAATTAGAATTTTCATTTACATTTTTAATAAACTGCACATCAAGCCACTAAGGCTCAGTGGTTAGAGCACTGGTCTTGTAAACCAGGGGTCGTGAGTTCGAGTCTCGCTTGTGGCTATGCGTTTTGCACTCTTTTGAAATATGTATTTCTGAAGAAAAAGTATGGAGCCTTGTTTCAGGTTATCCTTAAATTATTTTCAGTATTTAGATTTAAAGAAAAATTAGAATTTTCATATACGTTATAACTAAACTGCACATCAAGTCACTATGGCTCAGTGGTTAGAGCACTGGTCTTGTAAACCAGGGGTCGTGAGATCGAGTCTAACTAGTGGCTATGCGTTTTGCACTCTTTTGAAATATGTATTTCTGAAGAAAAATTATGTGGAGCCATGTTTCAGGTTATCCTTAAATTATTTTCAGTGTTTAGATTTAAAGAACAATAAGAATTTTCATTTACGTTTTTACTTAACTGCCCATCAAGCCACTATGGCTCAGTGGTTAGAGCATTGGTCTCGTAAACCAGGGGTCGTGAGTTCGAATCTCACTAGTGGCTATGTGTTTTGCACTCTTTTGAAATAATATGTATTTCTGAAGAAAAAGTATTTATCCTTGTTTTAGATTATCTTTAAATTATTTTCAATACTTATATTTAAAGAAAAATTAGAATTTTCATTTACGTTTTTACTAAACTGCACATCAAGCCACTATGGCTCAGTGGTTAGATCACTGGTCTTGTAAACCAGGGGTCGTGAGTTCGGGTCTCACTTGTGGCTATGCGTTTTGCACTCTTTTGAAATATGTATTTCTGAAGAAAAAGTATGGAGCCTTGTTTCAGGTTATCCTTAAATTATTTTCAGTATTTAGATTTAAAGAACAATTAGAATTTTCATTTACGTTTTTACTAAACTGCATATAAATCCACTATGACTCAGTGGTTAGACCATCGGTCTCGTAAACCAGCGGTCGTGAGTTCGAATCTCACTAGTGGCTACGTGTTTTGCACTCTTTTGAAATATGTATTTCTGAAGAAAAAGTATGGATCCTTGTTTCAGGTTATCCTTAAATTATTTTCAATACTTATATTTAAAGAACAATTAGAATTTTCATTTACGTTTTTACTAAACTGCATATAAATCCACTATGACTCAGTGGTTAGACCATCGGTCTCGTAAACCAGCGGTCGTGAGTTCGAGTCTAACTAGTTGCTGTGCGTTTTCACTCATTTGAAATATATATTTCGGAAGAAAAAGTATGGTGCCTTGTTTTTGATTATCCTTAAATTATTTTCATTATTTAGATTTAAAGAACAATTAGAATTTTCATTTACGTTTTTACTAAACTGCACATCAACCCACTATGGCTCAGTGGTTAGAGCATTGGTCTCGTAAACCAGGGGTCGTGAGTTCGAATCTCACTAGTGGCTATGCGTTTTGCACTCTTTTGAAATATGTATTTCTGAAGAAAAAGTATGGAGCCATGTTTCAGGTTATCCTTAAATTATTTTCAGTATTTAGATTTAAAGAAAAATTACATTTTCATATACTTTATAACTAAACTGCACATCAAGCCACTATGGCTCGGTGGTTAGAGCATTGGTCTCGTAAACCAGGAGTCGTGAGTTCGAATATCACTAGTGGCTATGTGTTTTGCACTCTTTTGAAAAAATATGTATTTCTGAAGAAAAAGTATGGATCCCTGTTTTAGGTTATCCTTAAATTATTTTCAGTATTTAGATTTAAAGAAAAAAATTAGAATTTTCATATACGTTATAACTAAACTGCACATCAAGCCACTATGGCTCAGTGGTTAGAGCACTGGTCTTGTAAACCAGGGGTCGTGAGTTCGAGTCTTACTAGTGGCTATGCGTTTTGCACTCTTTTGAAATATGTATTTCTGAAGAAAAAGTATGTGGTGCCATGTTTCAGGTTATCCTTATAAATAATTTTCAGTATTTAGATTTAAAGAAAAATTACATTTTCATATACGTTATAACTAAACTGCACTTCAAGCCACTATGGCTCAGTGGTTAGAGCACTGGTCTTGTAAACCAGGGGTCGTGAGTTCGAGTCTCACTAATGGCTGTGCGTTTTCACTCATTTGAAATATATATTTCGGAAGAAAAAGTATGGTGCCTTGTTTTTGATTATCCTTAAATTATTTTCATTATTTAGATTTAAACAACAATTAGAATTTTCATTTACGTTTTTACTAAACTGCACATCAAGCCACTATGGCTCTGTGGTTAGAGCATTGGTCTCGTAAACCAGGGGTCGTGAGTTCGTATCTCACTAGTGGCTATGTGTTTTGCACTCTTTTGAAATAATATGTATTTCTGAAGAAAATGTATGGATCCTTGTTTTAGATTATATTTAAATTATTTTCAATACTTATATTTAAAGAAAAATTAGAATTTTCATTTACATTTTTAATAAACTGCACATCAAGCCACTATGGCTCAGTGGTTAGAGCACTGGTCTTGTAAACCAGGGGTCGTGAGTTCGAGTCTCGCTTGTGGCTATGCGTTTTGCACTCTTTTGAAATATGTATTTCTGAAGAAAAAGTATGGAGCCTTGTTTCAGGTTATCCTTAAATTATTTTCAGTATTTAGATTTAAAGAAAAATTAGAATTTTCATATACGTTATAACTAAACTGCACATCAAGCCACTATGGCTCAGTGGTTAGAGCACTGGTCTTGTAAACCAGGGGTCGTGAGATCGAGTCTAACTTGTGGCTATGCGTTTTGCACTCTTTTGAAATATGTATTTCTGAAGAAAAAGTATGTGGAGCCATGTTTCAGGTTATCCTTAAATTATTTTCAGTGTTTAGATTTAAAGAACAATAAGAATTTTCATTTACGTTTTTACTTAACTGCCCATCAAGCCACTATGGCTCAGTGGTTAGAGCATTGGTCTCGTAAACCAGGGGTCGTGAGTTCGAATCTCACTAGTGGCTATGTGTTTTGCACTCTTTTGAAATAATATGTATTTCTGAAGAAAAAGTATTTATCCTTGTTTTAGATTATCTTTAAATTATTTTCAATACTTATATTTAAAGAAAAATTAGAATTTTCATTTACGTTTTTACTAAACTGCACATCAAGCCACTATGGCTCAATGGTTAGATCACTGGTCTTGTAAACCAGGGGTCGTGAGTTCGGGTCTCACTTGTGGCTATGCGTTTTGCACTCTTTTGAAATATGTATTTCTGAAGAAAAAGTATGGAGCCTTGTTTCAGGTTATCCTTAAATTATTTTCAGTATTTAGATTTAAAGAACAATTAGAATTTTCATTTACGTTTTTACTAAACTGCATATAAATCCACTATGACTCAGTGGTTAGACCATCGGTCTCGTAAACCAGCGGTCGTGAGTTCGAATCTCACTAGTGGCTACGTGTTTTGCACTCTTTTGAAATATGTATTTCTGAAGAAAAAGTATGGATCCTTGTTTCAGGTTATCATTAAATTATTTTCAATACTTATATTTAAAGAACAATTAGAATTTTCATTTACGTTTTTACTAAACTGCATATAAATCCACTATGACTCAGTGGTTAGACCATCGGTCTCGTAAACCAGCGGTCGTGAGTTCGAGTCTCACTAGTTGCTGTGCGTTTTCACTCATTTGAAATATATATTTCGGAAGAAAAAGTATGGTGCCTTGTTTTTGATTATCCTTAAATTATTTTCATTATTTAGATTTAAAGAACAATTAGAATTTTCATTTACGTTTTTACTAAACTGCACATCAACCCACTATGGCTCAGTGGTTAGAGCATTGGTCTCGTAAACCAGGGGTCGTGAGTTCGAATCTCACTAGTGGCTATGCGTTTTGCACTCTTTTGAAATATGTATTTCTGAAGAAAAAGTATGGAGCCATGTTTCAGGTTATCCTTAAATTATTTTCAGTATTTAGATTTAAAGAAAAATTACATTTTCATATACTTTATAACTAAACTGCACATCAAGCCACTATGGCTCGGTGGTTAGAGCATTGGTCTCGTAAACCAGGAGTCGTGAGTTCGAATATCACTAGTGGCTATGTGTTTTGCACTCTTTTGAAAAAATATGTATTTCTGAAGAAAAAGTATGGATCCCTGTTTTAGGTTATCCTTAAATTATTTTCAGTATTTAGATTTAAAGAAAAAAATTAGAATTTTCATATACGTTATAACTAAACTGCACATCAAGCCACTATGGCTCAGTGGTTAGAGCACTGGTCTTGTAAACCAGGGGTCGTGAGTTCGAGTCTTACTAGTGGCTATGCGTTTTGCACTCTTTTGAAATATGTATTTCTGAAGAAAAAGTATGTGGTGCCATGTTTCAGGTTATCCTTATAAATAATTTTCAGTATTTAGATTTAAAGAAAAATTACATTTTCATATACGTTATAACTAAACTGCACTTCAAGCCACTATGGCTCAGTGGTTAGAGCACTGGTCTTGTAAACCAGGGGTCGTGAGTTCGAGTCTCACTAATGGCTGTGCGTTTTCACTCATTTGAAATATATATTTCGGAAGAAAAAGTATGGTGCCTTGTTTTTGATTATCCTTAAATTATTTTCATTATTTAGATTTAAACAACAATTAGAATTTTCATTTACATTTTTAATAAACTGCACATCAAGCCACTATGGCTCAGTGGTTAGAGCATTGGTCTCGTAAACCAGGAGTCGTGAGTTCGAATATCACTAGTGGCTATGTGTTTTGCACTCTTTTGAAATAATATGTATTTCTGAAGAAAATGTATGGATCCTTGTTTTAGATTATATTTAAATTATTTTCAATACTTATATTTAAAGAAAAATTAGAATTTTAATTTACATTTTTAATAAACTGCACATCAAGCCACTATGGCTCAGTGGTTAGAGCACTGGTCTTGTAAACCAGGGGTCGTGAGTTCGAGTCTCGCTTGTGGCTATGCGTTTTGCACTCTTTTGAAATATGTATTTCTGAAGAAAAAGTATGGAGCCTTGTTTCAGGTTATCCTTAAATTATTTTCAGTATTTAGATTTAAAGAAAAATTAGAATTTTCATATACGTTATAACTAAACTGCACATCAAGCCACTATGGCTCAGTGGTTAGAGCACTGGTCTTGTAAACCAGGGGTCGTGAGATCGAGTCTAACTTGTGGCTATGCGTTTTGCACTCTTTTGAAATATGTATTTCTGAAGAAAAATTATGTGGAGCCATGTTTCAGGTTATCCTTAAATTATTTTCAGTGTTTAGATTTAAAGAACAATAAGAATTTTCATTTACGTTTTTACTTAACTGCCCATCAAGCCACTATGGCTCAGTGGTTAGAGCATTGGTCTCGTAAACCAGGGGTCGTGAGTTCGAATCTCACTAGTGGCTATGTGTTTTGCACTCTTTTGAAATAATATGTATTTCTGAAGAAAAAGTATTTATCCTTGTTTTAGATTATCTTTAAATTATTTTCAATACTTATATTTAAAGAAAAATTAGAATTTTCATTTACGTTTTTACTAAACTGCACATCAAGCCACTATGGCTCAGTGGTTAGAGCACTGGTCTTGTAAACCAGGGGTCGTGAGTTCGAGTCTTACTAGTGGCTATGCGTTTTGCACTCTTTTGAAATATGTATTTCTGAAGAAAAAGTATGTGGTGCCATGTTTCAGGTTATCCTTATAAATAATTTTCAGTATTTAGATTTAAAGAAAAATTACATTTTCATATACGTTATAACTAAACTGCACTTCAAGGCACTATGGCTCAGTGGTTAGAGCACTGGTCTTGTAAACCAGGGGTCGTGAGTTCGAGTCTCACTAGTGGCTGTGAGTTTTGCACTCATTTGAAATATATATTTCGGAAGAAAAAGTATATAGCCTTGTTTTTGATTATCCATAAATTATTTTCAGTATTTAGATTTAAAGAACAACTAGAATTTTCATTTACGTTTTTGCTAAACTGCACATCAAGCCACTATGGCTCAATGGTTAGAGCATTGGTCTCGTAAACCATGGGTCGTGAGTTCGAATCTCACTAGTGGATATGTGTTTTGCACTCTTTTGAAATAATATGTATTTCTGAAGAAAAAGTATGGATCCCTGTTTTAGGTTATCCTTAAAATATTTTCAATACTTATATTTAAAGAACAATTAGAATTTTCATTTACGTTTTTACTAAACTGCAGATCAAGCCACTATGACTCAGTGGTTAGAGCACTGGTCTCGTAAACCAGCTGTCGTGAGTTCGAAACTCACTAGTGGCTACGTGTTTTGCACTCTTTTGAAATATGTATTTCTGAAGAAAAAGTATGTGTGTGTGTGTGGAGCCTTGTTTCAGGATATCCTTAAATTATTTTCAGTATTTAGATTTAAAGAACAATTAGAATTTTCATTTACGTTTTTAATAAACTGCACATCAAGCCACTATGGCTCAGTGGTTAGAGCATTGGTCTCGAAAACCAGGGGTCGTGAGTTCGAATCTCACTAGTGGCTATGCGTTTTGCACTCTTTTGAAATATGTATTTCTGAAGAAAAAGTATGTGGAGCCTTGTTTCAGGTTATCCTTAAATTATTTTCAGTATTTAGATTTAAAGAACAATTAGAATTTTCATTTACGTTTTTACTAAACTGCACATCAAGCCACTATGGCTCAGTGGTTAGAGCACTGGTCTTGTAAACCAGGGGTCGTGAGTTCGAGTCTCACTAGTGGCTGTGCGTTTTCACTCATTTGAAATACACTGCTGGCCACCGTAAATGCAACACCCTGAAGGAATCATGCAAATAATATGAAATTTACAACATGCATTAGCGGAGGTAAGATATGCAAATGATTAGAATTTCAGCGCAGACGCACATCACGCGCGCCTGTGGCGCCACTTCAAAGCGCTATTTAAGGCTTGGAGATTTCGACGATTTCAAGTACGGCAATTGTGTTTTTCTTGTGGTTTTTTCAAAAAAAACGATCAATTATGCCTCGTAGAAAACAGCGATCATCTTTTGATCAAGTATCCGAGTTCGACAGAGGAAGGATAGTGGCCTACCGAGATTGTGGATTATCTTTCAGGGAAATCGGTAGTCGTGTTGGACGAAACCAAACAACTGTAATGCGGATATGTGATCGTTGGATGCAGGAGGGTACGACGGACCGACGTGTTCGATCGCATCCACCTCAGTGCACCACTTCACGTGATGACAGGCATATTGTGCGTATGGCAGTGACGGATCGCTCAGCCATATCACGAACCATAGCACAGCACATTCAGTCTGTACCGCATCATCCAGTGTCTGCGCGTACCATTCGACGCCGTTTACAGCAGAGTGGTCTGTCCGCAAGACGTCCATTGCTTCGTCTACCCTTGACGCAGAACCACAGACGTTTCCGCCGCCAATGGTGCGATGAAAGAAGGATGTGGACGGCAGAATGGAATGAAATTGTCTTTACTGACGAGTCACGCTTCTGTCTGCAACACCACGATGGTCGGATTCGAGTCTGGAGACACTGTGGAGAGAGGATGCTGAACAACTGCGTTATGCACCGCCACACTGGTCCTGCACCGGGTATTATGGTATGGGGCGGTATTGGATATCACTCTCGCACTCCTCTAGTACGCATTGCCGGTACTTTAAACAGCCAGCGCTACATCTCCGAGGTGTTGGAGCCAGTTGTCCTTCCTTACCTTCAGGGCTTGCCCACAGCCATATTTCAACAGGATAATGCGCGACCACACGTGGCACGCATTGTCCAAGGGTTCTTCGTCAATCGCCAGATTAAATTGCTTCCCTGGCCAGCTCGCTCTCCGGATCTTTCGCCGATAGAAAACATGTGGTCCATGGTTGCTCAACGATTGACCCAGAATACATCCCCAGCTGCCACACCAGATCAACTTTGGCAACGTGTGGAAGCTGCTTGGTCTGCTGTACCCCAAGAACACATCCAAAGTCTCTTTGAATCAATGCCGAGGCGTGTGGCAGCGGTGATCTCCAACAATGGCGGCTACTCTGGCTACTGATTTTGGCAGGAACCACACTTCACAGAAGTCTATAAATTTAATCATTTGATACTTGGTCAACGTGTTATCTACAAAACAAATTTTGTTGTGATATCTCTTGTCTTTCTTGGTGTTGCAATTTGGGTGGCCAGCAGTGTATATATTTCGGAAGAAAAAGTATGGTGCCTTGTTTTTGATTATCCTTAAATTATTTTCATTATTTAGATTTAAAGAACAATTAGAATTTTCATTTACGTTTTTACTAAACTGCACATCAAGCCACTATGGCTCAGGGGTTAGAGCATTGGTCTCGTAAACCAGGGGTCGTGAGTTCGAATCTCACTAGTGGCTATGCGTTTTGCACTCTTTTGAAATATGTATTTCTGAAGAAAAAGTATGGAGCCATGTTTCAGGTTATCCTTAAATTATTTTCAGTATTTAGATTTAAAGAAGAATTAGAATTTTCATTTACGTTTTTACTAAACTGCTCATCAAGCCACTATGGCTCAGTGGTTAGAGCACTGGTCTTGTAAACCAGGGGTCGTGAGTTCGAGTCTCACTAGTGGCTGTGCGTTTTCACTCATTTGAAATATATATTTCGGAAGAAAAAGTATAGTGCCTTGTTTTTGATTATCCTTAAATTATTTTCATTATTTAGATTTAAACAACAATTAGAATTTTCATTTACGTTTTTACTAAACTGCACATCAAGCCACTATGGCTCAGTGGTTAGAGCATTGGTCTCGTAAACCAGGGGTCGTGAGTTCGTATCTCACTAGTGGCTATGTGTTTTGCACTCTTTTGAAATAATATCTATTTCTGAAGAAAATGTATGGATCCTTGTTTTAGATTATATTTAAATTATTTTCAGTATTTAGATTTAAAGAAAAATTAGAATTTTCATATACGTTATAACTAAACTGCACATCAAGCCACTATGGCTCAGTGGTTAGAGCACTGGTCTTGTAAACCAGGGGTCGTGAGATCGAGTCTAACTAGTGGCTATGCGTTTTGCACTCTTTTGAAATATGTATTTCTGAAGAAAAAGTATGTGGAGCCATGTTTCAGGTTATCCTTAAATTATTTTCAGTGTTTAGATTTAAAGAACAATAAGAATTTTCATTTACGTTTTTACTTAACTGCCCATCAAGCCACTATGGCTCAGTGGTTAGAGCATTGGTCTCGTAAACCAGGGGTCGTGAGTTCGAATTTCACTAGTGGCTATGTGTTTTGCACTCTTTTGAAATAATATGTATTTCTGAAGAAAAAGTATGTATCCTTGTTTTAGATTATCTTTAAATTATTTTCAATACTTATATTTAAAGAAAAATTAGAATTTTCATTTACGTTTTTACTAAACTGCACATCAAGCCACTATGGCTCAGTGGTTAGATCACTGGTCTTGTAAACCAGGGGTCGTGAGTTCGGGTCTCACTTGTGGCTATGCGTTTTGCACTCTTTTGAAATATGTATTTCTGAAGAAAAAGTATGGAGCCTTGTTTCAGGTTATCCTTAAATTATTTTCAGTATTTAGATTTAAAGAACAATTAGAATTTTCATTTACGTTTTTACTAAACTGCACATCAAGCCACTATGGCTCAGTGGTTAGATCACTGGTCTTGTAAACCAGGGGTCGTGAGTTCGGGTCTCACTAGTGGCTACGTGTTTTGCACTCTTTTGAAATATGTATTTCTGAAGAAAAAGTATGTGTGTGTGTGGAGCCTTGTTTCAGGATATCCTTAAATTATTTTCAGTATTTAGATTTAAAGAACAATTAGAATTTTCATTTACGTTTTTGCTAAACTGCACATGAAGCCACTATGGCTCAGTGGTTAGAGCATTGGTCTCGTAAACCAGGGGTCGTGAGTTCGAATCTCACTAGTGGTATGTGTTTTGCACTCTTTTGAAATATGTATTTCTGGAGAAAAAGTATGGATCCTTGTTTCAGGTTATCCTTAAATTATTTTCAATACTTATATTTAAAGAACAATTAGAATTTTCATTTACGTTTTTACTAAACTGCGGATCAAGCCACTATGGCTCAGTGGTTAGAGCACTGGTCTTGTAAACCAGGGGGCGTGAGTTCGAATCTCACTAGTGGCTATGCGTTTTGCACTCTTTTGAAATATGTATTTCTGAAGAAAAAGTATGGATCCTTGTTTCAGGTTATCCTTAAATTATTTTCAGTATTTAGATTTAAAGAACAATTAGAATTTTCATTTACGTTTTTGCTAAACTGCACATCAAGCCACTATGGCTCAGTGGTTAGAGCATTAATCTCGTAAACCAGGGGTCGTGAGTTCGAATCCCAATAGTGGCTATGTGTTTCGCACTCTTTTGAAATATGTATTTCTGAAGAAAAAGTATGTGGAGCCTTGTTTCAGGTTATCTTTAAATTATTTTCAGTATTTAGATTTAAAGAACAATTACAATTTTGATTTACGTTTTTACTAAACTGCACATCAAGCCACTATGGCTCAGTGGTTAGAGCACTGGTCTTGTAAACCAGGGGTCGTGAGTTCGAGTCTCACTAGTTGCTGTGCGTTTTCACTCATTTGAAATATATATTTCGGAAGAAAAAGTATGGTGCCTTGTTTTTGATTATCCTTAAATTATTTTCATTATTTAGATTTAAAGAACAATTAGAATTTTCATTTACGTTTTTACTAAACTGCACATCAAACCACTATGGCTCAGTGGTTAGAGCATTGGTCTCGTAAACCATGGGTCGAGAGTTCGAATCTCACTAGTGGATATGTGTTTTGCACTCTTTTGAAATAATATGTATTTCTGAAGAAAAAGTATGGATCCCTGTTTTAGGTTATCCTTAAATTATTTTCAGTATTTAGATTTAAAGAAAAAAATTAGAATTTTCATAGTTATAACTAAACTGCACATCAAGCCACTATGGCTCAGTGGTTAGAGCACTGGTCTTGTAAACCAGGGGGCGTGAGTTCGAATCTCACTAGTGGCTATGCGTTTTGCACTCTTTTGAAATATGTATTTCTGAAGAAAAAGTATGGATCCTTGTTTCAGGTTATCCTTATAAATTATTTTCAGTGTTTAGATTTAAAGAAAAATTACATTTTCATATACGTTATAACTAAACTGCACTTCAAGCCACTATGGCTCAGTGGTTAGAGCACTGGTCTTGTAAACCAGGGGTCCTGAGTTCGAGTCTCACTAGTGGCTGTGCGTTTTGCACTCATTTGAAATATATATTTCGGAAGAAAAAGTATGGAGCCTTGTTTTTGATTATCCATAAATTATTTTCTGTATTTAGATTTAAAGAACAATTAGAATTTTCATTTACGTTTTTGCTAAACTGCACATCAAGCCACTATGGCTCAATGGTTAGAGCATTGGTCTCGTAAACCATGGGTCGAGAGTTCGAATCTCACTAGTGGATATGTGTTTTGCACTCTTTTGAAATAATATGTATTTCTGAAGAAAAAGTATGGATCCCTGTTTTAGGTTATCCTTAAAATATTTTCAATACTTATATTTAAAGAACAATTAGAATTTTCATTTACGTTTTTACTAAACTGCAGATCAAGCCACTATGACTCAGTGGTTAGAGCACTGGTCTCGTAAACCAGCTGTCGTGAGTTCGAAACTCACTAGTGGCTACGTGTTTTGCACTCTTTTGAAATATGTATTTCTGAAGAAAAAGTATGTGTGTGTGTGTGGAGCCTTGTTTCAGGATATCCTTAAATTATTTTCAGTATTTAGA
Organism: Meta bourneti; assembly: GCA_933210815.1. NCBI lineage: Eukaryota > Metazoa > Arthropoda > Arachnida > Araneae > Tetragnathidae > Meta > Meta bourneti. Next base: position 70,959,496 of record OW119930.1, read on the forward strand.
TTTAAAGAACAATTAGAATTTTCATTTACGTTTTTACTAAACTGCACATCAAGCCACTATGGCTCAGGGGTTAGAGCATTGGTCTCGTAAACCAGGGGTCGTGAGTTCGAATCTCACTAGTGGCTATGCGTTTTGCACTCTTTTGAAATATGTATTTCTGAAGAAAAAGTATGTGGAGCCATGTTTCAGGTTATCCTTAAATTATTTTCAGTATTTAGATTTAAAGAACAATAAGAATTTTCATTTACGTTTTTACTAAACTGCCCATCAAGCCACTATGGCTCAGTGGTTAGAGCATTGGTCTCGTAAACCAGGGGTCGTGAGTTCGAATCTCACTAGTGGCTATGTGTTTTGCACTCTTTTGAAATAATATGTATTTCTGAAGAAAATGTATGGATCCTTGTTTTAGATTATATTTAAATTATTTTCAATACTTATATTTAAAGAACAATTAGAATTTTCATTTACATTTTTACTAAACTGCACATCAAGCCACTATGGCTCAGTGGTTAGAGCACTGGTCTTGTAAACCAGGGGTCGTGAGTTCCAGTCTCGCTAGTGGCTATGCGTTTTGCACTCTTTTGAAATATGTATTTCTGAAGAAAAAGTATGGAGCCTTGTTTCAGGTTATCTTTAAATTATTTTCAGTATTTAGATTTAAAGAAAAATTAGAATTTTCATATACGTTATAACTAAACTGCACATCAAGCCACTATGGCTCAGTGGTTAGAGCACTGGTCTTGTAAACCAGGGTTCGTGAGATCGAGTCTAACTAGTGGCTATGCGTTTTGCACTCTTTTGAAATATGTATTTCTGAAGAAAAAGTATGTGGAGCCATGTTTCAGGTTATCCTTAAATTATTTTCAGTATTTAGATTTAAAGAACAATAAGAATTTTCATTTACGTTTTTACTAAACTGCCCATCAAGCCACTATGGCTCAGTGGTTAGAGCATTGGTCTTGTAAACCAGGAGTCGTGAGTTCGAGTCTCAGTAGTGGCTGTGCGTTTTCCACTCTTTTGAAATATATATTTCGGAAGAAAAAGTATGGAGCCTTGTTTCAGGATATCCTTAAATTATTTTCAGTATTTATATTTAAAGAACAATTAGAATTTTCATTTGCGGTTTTACTAAACTGCACATCAAGCCACTATGGCTCAGTGGTTAGAGCACTGGTCTTGTAAACCAGGGGTCCTGAGTTCGAGTCTCACTAGGGACTGTGCGTTTTGCACTCATTTGAAATATATATTTCGGAAGAAAAAGTATGGAGCCTTGTTTTTGATTATCCTTAAATTATTTTCAGTATTTAGATTTAAAGAACAATTAGAATTTCCTTTACGTTTTTGCTAAACTGCACATCAAGCCACTATGGCTCAACTGTTAGAGCATTGGTCTCGTAAACCAAGGGTCGTGAGTTCGAATATCACTAGTGGCTATGTGTTTTGCACTCTTTTGAAATAATATGTATTTCTGAAGAAAAAGTATGTATCCTTGTTTTAGATTATCTTTAAATTATTTTCAATACTTATATTTGAAGAACAATTAGAATTTTCATTTACGTTTTTACTAAACTGCACATCAAGCCACTATGGCTCAGTGGTTAGATCACTGGTCTTGTAAACCAGGGGTCGTGAGTTCGGGTCTCACTTGTGGCTATGCGTTTTGCACTCTTTTGAAATATGTATTTCTGAAGAAAAAGTATGGAGCCTTGTTTCAGGTTATCCTTAAATTATTTTCAGTATTTAGATTTAAAGAACAATTAGAATTTTCATTTACGTTTTTACTAAACTGCATATAAATCCACTATGACTCAGTGGTTAGACCATCGGTCTCGTAAACCAGCGGTCGTGAGTTCGAATCTCACTAGTGGCTACGTGTTTTGCACTCTTTTGAAATATGTATTTCTGAAGAAAAAGTATGTGTGTGTGTGTGTGGAGCCTTGTTTCATGATATCCTTAAATTATTTTCAGTATTTAGATTTAAAGAACAATTAGAATTTTCATTTACGTTTTTGCTAAACTGCACATGAAGCCACTATGGCTCAGTGGTTAGAGCATTGGTCTCGTAAACCAGGGGTCGTGAGATCGAATCTCACTAGTGGATATGTGTTTTGCACTCTTTTGAAATATGTATTTCTGAAGAGGGTATTTGGGTATTTCAATTAACGTCACACTGGAGCAACACAATGGGCTATTGGTGACGGTCCGGGATCAATCCCAAAGGGAAAGATCCGAGGACAACACCACGTAATTTTGAACCACGGTCAGATGACGAGGCAACACCTGAGCTGGCACCCCACTCTCCAAACTTCCACACCACGCCAACGTGAGGACATTTGAGGCCACGACAGATTTAACGTGCACCAGCCCCCTTTGTACACGACGGTGTTTGGCTGGATTCGAACTCGCAACCCTTCGGTTGCTAGTTCGTTACTCTTCCAACCGGGCCACCGCGGCCCGTATTTCTGAAGAAAAAGTATGGATCCTTGTTTCAGGTTATCCTTAAATTATTTTCTGTATTTAGATTTAAAGAACAATTAGAATTTTCATTTACGTTTTTGCTAAACTGCACATCAAATTACTATGGCTCAGTGGTTAGAGCACTGGTCTTGTAAACCAGGGGTCGCGAGTTCGAGTCTCACTAGTGGCTATGCGTTTTACACTCATTTGAAATATATATTTCGGAAGAAAAAGTATGGAGCTTTGTTTTTGATTATCCTTAAATTATTTTCAGTATTTAGATTTAAAGAACAATAAGAATTTTCATTTACGTTTTTGCTAAACTGCACATCAAGCCACTATGGCTCAGTGGTTAGAGCACTGGTCTTGTAAACCAGGGGTCGGGAGTTCGAGTCTCACTAGTGGCTGTGCATTTTCACTCATTTGAAATATATATTTCGGAAGAAAAAGTATGGTGCCTTGATTTTGATTATCCTTAAATTATTTTTATTATTTAGATTTAAAGAACAATTAGAATTTTCATTTACGTTTTTACTAAACTGCACATCAAGCCACTATGGCTCAGTGGTTAGAGCATTGGTCTCGTAAACCAGGGGTCGTGAGTTCGAATCTCACTAGTGGCTATGTGTTTTGCACTCTTTTGAAATAATATGTATTTCTGAAGAAAATGTATGGATCCTTGTTTTAGATTATATTTAAATTATTTTCAATACTTATATTTAAAGAACAATTAGAATTTTCATTTACATTTTTACTAAACTGCCCATCAAGCCACTATGGCTCAGTGGTTAGAGCACTGGTCTTGTAAACCAGGGGTCGTGAGTTCGAGTCTCGCTAGTGGCTATGCGTTTTGCACTCTTTTGAAATATGTATTTCTGAAGAAGAAGTATGGAGCCTTGTTTCAGGTTATCCTTAAATTATTTTCAGTATTTAGATTTAAAGAAAAATTAGAATTTTCATATACGTTATAACTAAACTGCACATCAAGCCACTATGGCTCAGTGGTTAGAGCACTGGTCTTGTAAACCAGGGGTCGTGAGTTCGAATCTCACTAGTGGCTATGCGTTTTGCACTCTTTTGAAATATGTATTTCTGAAGAAAAAGTATGGAGCCATGTTTCAGGTTATCCTTAAATTATTTTCAATATTTAGATTTAAAGAAAAATTACATTTCATATACTTTATAACTAAACTGCACATCAAGCCACTATGGCTCGGTGGTTAGAGCATTGGTCTCGTAAACCAGGAGTCGTGAGTTCGAATATCACTAGTGGCTATGTGTTTTGCACTCTTTTGAAATAATATGTATTTCTGAAGAAAAAGTATGGATCCCTGTTTTAGGTTATCCTTAAAATATTTTCAATACTTATATTTAAAGAACAATTAGAATTTTCATTTACGTTTTTACTAAACTGCAGATCAAGCCACTATGACTCAGTGGTTCGAGCACTGGTCTCGTAAACCAGCTGTCGTGAGTTCGAAACTCACTAGTGGCTACGTGTTTTGCACTCTTTTGAAATATGTATTTCTGAAGAAAAAGTATGTGTGTGTGTGTGGAGCCTTGTTTCAGGATATCCTTAAATTATTTTCAGTATTTAGATTTAAAGAACAATTAGAATTTTCATTTACGTTTTTACTAAACTGCACATCAAGCCACTATGGCTCAGGGGTTAGAGCATTGGTCTCGTAAACCAGGGGTCGTGAGTTCGAATCTCACTAGTGGCTATGCGTTTTGCACTCTTTTGAAATATGTATTTCTGAAGAAAAAGTATGGAGCCATGTTTCAGGTTATCCTTAAATTATTTTCAGTATATAGATTTAAAGAAAAATTAGAATTTTCATATACGTTATAACTAAACTGCACATCAAGCCACTATGGCTCAGTGGTTAGAGCACTGGTCTTGTAAACCAGGGGTCGTGAGTTCGAGTCTCACTAGTGGCTATGCGTTTTGCACTCTTTTGAAATATGTATTTCTGAAGAAAAAGTATGTGGAGCCATGTTTCAGGTTATCCTTAAATTATTTTCAGTATTTAGATTTAAAGAACAATAAGAATTTTCATTTACGTTTTTACTAAACTGCCCATCAAGCCACTATGGCTCAGTGGTTAGAGCATTGGTCTCGTAAACCAGGGGTCGTGAGTTCGAATCTCACTAGTGGCTATGTGTTTTGCACTCTTTTGAAATAATATGTATTTCTGAAGAAAATGTATGGATCCTTGTTTTAGATTATATTTAAATTATTTTCAATACTTATATTTAAAGAACAATTAGAATTTTCATTTACATTTTTACTAAACTGCACATCAAGCCACTATGGCTCAGTGGTTAGAGCACTGGTCTTGTAAACCAGGGGTCGTGAGTTCCAGTCTCGCTAGTGGCTATGCGTTTTGCACTCTTTTGAAATATGTATTTCTGAAGAAAAAGTATGGAGCCTTGTTTCAGGTTATCTTTAAATTATTTTCAGTATTTAGATTTAAAGAAAAATTAGAATTTTCATATACGTTATAACTAAACTGCACATCAAGCCACTATGGCTCAGTGGTTAGAGCACTGGTCTTGTAAACCAGGGTTCGTGAGATCGAGTCTAACTAGTGGCTATGCGTTTTTCACTCTTTTGAAATATGTATTTCTGAAGAAAAAGTATGTGGAGCCATGTTTCAGGTTATCCTTAAATTATTTTCAGTATTTAGATTTAAAGAACAATAAGAATTTTCATTTAAGTTTTTACTAAACTGCCCATCAAGCCACTATGGCTCAGTGGTTAGAGCATTGGTCTAGTAAACCAGGGGTCGTGAGTTCGAATCTCACTAGTGGCTATGTGTTTTGCACTCTTTTGATATAATATGTATTTCTGAAGAAAATGTATGGATCCTTGTTTTAGATTATATTTAAATTATTTTCAATACTTATATTTAAAGAACAATTAGAATTTTCATTTACATTTTTACTAAACTGCACATCAAGCCACTATGGCTCAGTGGTTAGAGCACTGGTCTTGTAAACCAGGAGTCGTGAGTTCGAGTCTCAGTAGTGGCTGTGCGTTTTCCACTCTTTTGAAATATATATTTCGGAAGAAAAAGTATGGAGCCTTGTTTCAGGATATCCTTAAATTATTTTCAGTATTTATATTTAAAGAACAATTAGAATTTTCATTTACGTTTTTGCTAAACTGCAAATCAAGCCACTATGGCTCAGTGGTTAGAGCATTGGTCTCGTAAACCAGGGGTCGTGATTTCGAATCTCACTAGTGGCTATGTGTTTTGAACTCTTTTGAAATATGTATTTCTGAAGAAAAAGTATGGAGCCTTGTTTCAGGTTATCCTTAAATTATTTTCAGTATTTAGATTTAAAGAAGAATTAGAATTTTCATTTGCGGTTTTACTAAACTGCACATCAAGCCACTATGGCTCAGTGGTTAGAGCACTGGTCTAGTAAACCAGGGGTCCTGAGTTCGAGTCTCACTAGGGACTGTGCGTTTTGCACTCATTTGAAATATATATTTCGGAAGAAAAAGTATGGAGCCTTGTTTTTGATTATCCTTAAATTATTTTCAGTATTTAGATTTAAAGAACAATTAGAATTTCCTTTACGTTTTTGCTAAACTGCACATCAAGCCACTATGGCTCAACTGTTAGAGCATTGGTCTCGTAAACCAAGGGTCGTGAGTTCGAATATCACTAGTGGCTATGTGTTTTGCACTCTTTTGAAATAATATGTATTTCTGAAGAAAAAGTATGTATCCTTGTTTTAGATTATCTTTAAATTATTTTCAATACTTATATTTGAAAAACAATTAGAATTTTCATTTACGTTTTTACTAAACTGCCCATCAAGCCACTATGGCTCAGTGGTTAGAGCACTGGTCTTGTAAACCAGGGGTCGCGAGTTCGAGTCTCGCTAGTGGCTATGCGTTTTGCACTCTTTTGAAATATGTATTTCTGAAGAAGAAGTATGGAGCCTTGTTTCAGGTTATCCTTAAATTATTTTCAGTATTTAGATTTAAAGAAAAATTAGAATTTTCATATACGTTATAACTAAACTGCACATTAAGCCACTATGGCTCAGTGGTTAGAGCACTGGTCTTGTAAACCAGGGGTCGTGAGTTCGAATCTCACTAGTGGCTATGCGTTTTGCACTCTTTTGAAATATGTATTTCTGAAGAAAAAGTATGGAGCCATGTTTCAGGTTATCCTTAAATTATTTTCAATATTTAGATTTAAAGAAAAATTACATTTCATATACTTTATAACTAAACTGCACATCAAGCCACTATGGCTCGGTGGTTAGAGCATTGGTCTCGTAAACCAGGAGTCGTGAGTTCGAATATCACTAGTGGCTATGTGTTTTGCACTCTTTTGAAAAAATATGTATTTCTGAAGAAAAAGTATGGATCCCTGTTTTAGGTTATCCTTAAATTATTTTCAGTATTTAGATTTAAAGAAAAAAATTAGAATTTTCATATACGTTATAACTAAACTGCACATCAAGCCACTATGGCTCAGTGGTTAGAGCACTGGTCTTGTAAACCAGGGGGCGTGAGTTCGAATCTCACTAGTGGCTATGCGTTTTGCACTCTTTTGAAATATGTATTTCTGAAGAAAAAGTATGGATCCTTGTTTCAGGTTATCCTTATAAATTATTTTCAGTGTTTAGATTTAAAGAAAAATTACATTTTCATATACGTTATAACTAAACTGCACTTCAAGCCACTATGGCTCAGTGGTTAGAGCACTGGTCTTGTAAACCAGGGGTCCTGAGTTCGAGTCTCACTAGTGGCTGTGCGTTTTGCACTCATTTGAAATATATATTTCGGAAGAAAAAGTATGGAGCCTTGTTTTTGATTATCCATAAATTATTTTCTGTATTTAGATTTAAAGAACAATTAGAATTTTCATTTACGTTTTTGCTAAACTGCACATCAAGCCACTATGGCTCAATGGTTAGAGCATTGGTCTCGTAAACCATGGGTCGAGAGTTCGAATCTCACTAGTGGATATGTGTTTTGCACTCTTTTGAAATAATATGTATTTCTGAAGAAAAAGTATGGATCCCTGTTTTAGGTTATCCTTAAAATATTTTCAATACTTATATTTAAAGAACAATTAGAATTTTCATTTACGTTTTTACTAAACTGCAGATCAAGCCACTATGACTCAGTGGTTAGAGCACTGGTCTCGTAAACCAGCTGTCGTGAGTTCGAAACTCGCTAGTGGCTACGTGTTTTGCACTCTTTTGAAATATGTATTTCTGAAGAAAAAGTATGTGTGTGTGTGTGGAGCCTTGTTTCAGGATATCCTTAAATTATTTTCAGTATTTAGATTTAAAGAACAATTAGAATTTTCATTTACGTTTTTACTAAACTGCACATCAAGCCACTATGGCTCAGGGGTTAGAGCATTGGTCTCGTAAACCAGGGGTCGTGAGTTCGAATCTCACTAGTGGCTATGCGTTTTGCACTCTTTTGAAATATGTATTTCTGAAGAAAAAGTATGGAGCCATGTTTCAGGTTATCCTTAAATTATTTTCAGTATATAGATTTAAAGAAAAATTAGAATTTTCATATACGTTATAACTAAACTGCACATCAAGCCACTATGGCTCAGTGGTTAGAGCACTGGTCTTGTAAACCAGGGGTCGTGAGTTCGAGTCTCACTAGTGGCTATGCGTTTTGCACTCTTTTGAAATATGTATTTCTGAAGAAAAAGTATGAGGAGCCATGTTTCAGGTTATCCTTAAATTATTTTCAGTATTTAGATTTAAAGAACAATAAGAATTTTCATTTACGTTTTTACTAAACTGCCTATCAAGCCACTATGGCTCAGTGGTTAGAGCATTGGTCTCGTAAACCAGGGGTCGTGAGTTCGAATCTCACTAGTGGCTATGTGTTTTGCACTCTTTTGAAATAATATGTATTTCTGAAGAAAATGTATGGATCCTTGTTTTAGATTATATTTAAATTATTTTCAATACTTATATTTAAAGAACAATTAGAATTTTCATTTACATTTTTACTAAACTGCACATCAAGCCACTATGGCTCAGTGGTTAGAGCACTGGTCTTGTAAACCAGGGGTCGTGAGTTCCAGTCTCGCTAGTGGCTATGCGTTTTGCACTCTTTTGAAATATGTATTTCTGAAGAAAAAGTATGGAGCCTTGTTTCAGGTTATCTTTAAATTATTTTCAGTATTTAGATTTAAAGAAAAATTAGAATTTTCATATACGTTATAACTAAACTGCACATCAAGCCACTATGGCTCAGTGGTTAGAGCACTGGTCTTGTAAACCAGGGTTCGTGAGATCGAGTCTAACTAGTGGCTATGCGTTTTTCACTCTTTTGAAATATGTATTTCTGAAGAAAAAGTATGTGGAGCCATGTTTCAGGTTATCCTTAAATTATTTTCAGTATTTAGATTTAAAGAACAATAAGAATTTTCATTTACGTTTTTACTAAACTGCCCATCAAGCCACTATGGCTCAGTGGTTAGAGCATTGGTCTAGTAAACCAGGGGTCGTGAGTTCGAATCTCACTAGTGGCTATGTGTTTTGCACTCTTTTGAAATAATATGTATTTCTGAAGAAAATGTATGGATCCTTGTTTTAGATTATATTTAAATTATTTTCAATACTTATATTTAAAGAACAATTAGAATTTTCATTTACATTTTTACTAAACTGCACATCAAGCCACTATGGCTCAGTGGTTAGAGCACTGGTCTTGTAAACCAGGAGTCGTGAGTTCGAGTCTCAGTAGTGGCTGTGCGTTTTCCACTCTTTTGAAATATATATTTCGGAAGAAAAAGTATGGAGCCTTGTTTCAGGATATCCTTAAATTATTTTCAGTATTTATATTTAAAGAACAATTAGAATTTTCATTTACGTTTTTGCTAAACTGCAAATCAAGCCACTATGGCTCAGTGGTTAGAGCATTGGTCTCGTAAACCAGGGGTCGTGATTTCGAATCTCACTAGTGGCTATGTGTTTTGCACTCTTTTGAAATATGTATTTCTGAAGAAAAAGTATGGAGCCTTGTTTCAGGTTATCCTTAAATTATTTTCAGTATTTAGATTTAAAGAACAATTAAAATTTTCATTTGCGGTTTTACTAAACTGCACATCAAGCCACTATGGCTCAGTGGTTAGAGCACTGGTCTTGTAAACCAGGGGTCCTGAGTTCGAGTCTCACTAGGGACTGTGCGTTTTGCACTCATTTGAAATATATATTTCGGAAGAAAAAGTATGGAGCTTTGTTTTTGATTATCCTTAAATTATTTTCAGTATTTAGATTTAAAGAACAATTAGAATTTCCTTTACGTTTTTGCTAAATTGCACATGAAGCCACTATGGCTCAACTGTTAGAGCATTGGTCTCGTAAACCAAGGGTCGTGAGTTCGAATATCACTAGTGGCTATGTGTTTTGCACTCTTTTGAAATAATATGTATTTCTGAAGAAAAAGTATGTATCCTTGTTTTAGATTATCTTTAAATTATTTTCAATACTTATATTTGAAGAACAATTAGAATTTTCATTTACGTTTTTACTAAACTGCACATCAAGCCACTATGGCTCAGTGGTTAGATCACTGGTCTTGTAAACCAGGGGTCGTGAGTTCGGGTCTCACTTGTGGCTATGCGTTTTGCACTCTTTTGAAATATGTATTTCTGAAGAAAAAGTATGGAGCCTTGTTTCAGGATATCCTTAAATTATTTTCAGTATTTAGATTTAAAGAACAATTAGAATTTTCATTTACGTTTTTACTAAACTGCATATAAATCCACTATGACTCAGTGGTTAGACCATCGGTCTCGTAAACCAGCGGTCGTGAGTTCGAATCTCACTAGTGGCTACGTGTTTTGCACTCTTTTGAAATATGTATTTCTGAAGAAAAAGTATGTGTGTGTGTGTGTGGAGCCTTGTTTCATGATATCCTTAAATTATTTTCAGTATTTAGATTTAAAGAACAATTAGAATTTTCATTTACGTTTTTGCTAAACTGCACATGAAGCCACTATGGCTCAGTGGTTAGAGCATTGGTCTCGTAAACCAGGGGTCGTGAGATCGAATCTCACTAGTGGATATGTGTTTTGCACTCTTTTGAAATATGTATTTCTGAAGAAAAAGTATGGATCCTTGTTTCAGGTTATCCTTAAATTATTTTCTGTATTTAGATTTAAAGAACAATTAGAATTTTCATTTACGTTTTTACTAAACTGCACATCAAATTACTATGGCTCAGTGGTTAGAGCACTGGTCTTGTAAACCAGCGGTCGCGAGTTCGAGTCTCACTAGTGGCTATGCGTTTTACACTCATTTGAAATATATATTTCGGAAGAAAAAGTATGGAGCTTTGTTTTTGATTATCCTTAAATTATTTTCAGTATTTAGATTTAAAGAACAATAAGAATTTTCATTTACGTTTTTGCTAAACTGCACATCAAGCCACTATGGCTCAGTGGTTAGAGCACTGGTCTTGTAAACCAGGGGTCGTGAGTTCGAGTCTCACTAGTGGCTGTGCATTTTCACTCATTTGAAATATATATTTCGGAAGAAAAAGTATGGTGCCTTGATTTTGATTATCCTTAAATTATTTTCATTATTTAGATTTAAAGAACAATTAGAATTTTCATTTACGTTTTTACTAAACTGCACATCAAGCCACTATGGCTCAGTGGTTAGAGCATTGGTCTCGTAAACCAGGGGTCGTGAGTTCGAATCTCACTAGTGGCTATGTGTTTTGCACTCTTTTGAAATAATATGTATTTCTGAAGAAAATGTATGGATCCTTGTTTTAGATTATATTTAAATTATTTTCAATACTTATATTTAAAGAACAATTAGAATTTTCATTTACATTTTTACTAAACTGCCCATCAAGCCACTATGGCTCAGTGGTTAGAGCACTGGTCTTGTAAACCAGGGGTCGTGAGTTCGAGTCTCGCTAGTGGCTATGCGTTTTGCACTCTTTTGAAATATGTATTTCTGAAGAAGAAGTATGGAGCCTTGTTTCAGGTTATCCTTAAATTATTTACAGTATTTAGATTTAAAGAAAAATTAGAATTTTCATATACGTTATAACTAAACTGCACATCAAGCCACTATGGCTCAGTGGTTAGAGCACTGGTCTTGTAAACCAGGGGTCGTGAGTTCGAATCTCACTAGTGGCTATGCGTTTTGCACTCTTTTGAAATATGTATTTCTGAAGAAAAAGTATGGAGCCATGTTTCAGGTTATCCTTAAATTATTTTCAATATTTAGATTTAAAGAAAAATTACATTTCATATACTTTATAACTAAACTGCACATCAAGCCACTATGGCTCGGTGGTTAGAGCATTGGTCTCGTAAACCAGGGGTCGTGAGATCGAATCTCACTAGTGGATATGTGTTTTGCACTCTTTTGAAATATGTATTTCTGAAGAAAAAGTATGGATCCTTGTTTCAGGTTATCCTTAAATTATTTTCTGTATTTAGATTTAAAGAACAATTAGAATTTTCATTTACGTTTTTACTAAACTGCACATCAAATTACTATGGCTCAGTGGTTAGAGCACTGGTCTTGTAAACCAGGGGTCGCGAGTTCGAGTCTCACTAGTGGCTATGCGTTTTACACTCATTTGAAATATATATTTCGGAAGAAAAAGTATGGAGCTTTGTTTTTGATTATCCTTAAATTATTTTCAGTATTTAGATTTAAAGAACAATAAGAATTTTCATTTACGTTTTTGCTAAACTGCACATCAAGCCACTATGGCTCAGTGGTTAGAGCACTGGTCTTGTAAACCAGGGGTCGTGAGTTCGAGTCTCACTAGTGGCTGTGCATTTTCACTCATTTGAAATATATATTTCGGAAGAAAAAGTATGGTGCCTTGATTTTGATTATCCTTAAATTATTTTCATTATTTAGATTTAAAGAACAATTAGAATTTTCATTTACGTTTTTACTAAACTGCACATCAAGCCACTATGGCTCAGTGGTTAGAGCATTGGTCTCGTAAACCAGGGGTCGTGAGTTCGAATCTCACTAGTGGCTATGTGTTTTGCACTCTTTTGAAATAATATGTATTTCTGAAGAAAATGTATGGATCCTTGTTTTAGATTATATTTAAATTATTTTCAATACTTATATTTAAAGAACAATTAGAATTTTCATTTACATTTTTACTAAACTGCCCATCAAGCCACTATGGCTCAGTGGTTAGAGCACTGGTCTTGTAAACCAGGGGTCGTGAGTTCGAGTCTCGCTAGTGGCTATGCGTTTTGCACTCTTTTGAAATATGTATTTCTGAAGAAGAAGTATGGAGCCTTGTTTCAGGTTATCCTTAAATTATTTTCAGTATTTAGATTTAAAGAAAAATTAGAATTTTCATATACGTTATAACTAAACTGCACATCAAGCCACTATGGCTCAGTGGTTAGAGCACTGGTCTTGTAAACCAGGGGTCGTGAGTTCGAATCTCACTAGTGGCTATGCGTTTTGCACTCTTTTGAAATATGTATTTCTGAAGAAAAAGTATGGAGCCATGTTTCAGGTTATCCTTAAATTATTTTCAATATTTAGATTTAAAGAAAAATTACATTTCATATACTTTATAACTAAACTGCACATCAAGCCACTATGGCTCGGTGGTTAGAGCATTGGTCTCGTAAACCAGGAGTCGTGAGTTCGAATATCACTAGTGGCTATGTGTTTTGCACTCTTTTGAAAAAATATGTATTTCTGAAGAAAAAGTATGGATCCCTGTTTTAGGTTATCCTTAAATTATTTTCAGTATTTAGATTTAAAGAAAAAAATTAGAATTTTCATATACGTTATAACTAAACTGCACATCAAGCCACTATGGCTCAGTGGTTAGAGCACTGGTCTTGTAAACCAGGGGGCGTGAGTTCGAATCTCACTAGTGGCTATGCGTTTTGCACTCTTTTGAAATATGTATTTCTGAAGAAAAAGTATGGATCCTTGTTTCAGGTTATCCTTATAAATTATTTTCAGTGTTTAGATTTAAAGAAAAATTACATTTTCATATACGTTATAACTAAACTGCACTTCAAGCCACTATGGCTCAGTGGTTAGAGCACTGGTCTTGTAAACCAGGGGTCCTGAGTTCGAGTCTCACTAGTGGCTGTGCGTTTTGCACTCATTTGAAATATATATTTCGGAAGAAAAAGGATGGAGCCTTGTTTTTGATTATCCATAAATTATTTTCTGTATTTAGATTTAAAGAACAATTAGAATTTTCATTTACGTTTTTGCTAAACTGCACATCAAGCCACTATGGCTCAATGGTTAGAGCATTTGTCTCGTAAACCATGGGTCGAGAGTTCGAATCTCACTAGTGGATATGTGTTTTGCACTCTTTTGAAATAATATGTATTTCTGAAGAAAAAGTATGGATCCCTGTTTTAGGTTATCCTTAAAATATTTTCAATACTTACATTTAAAGAACAATTAGAATTTTCATTTACGTTTTTACTAAACTGCAGATCAAGCCACTATGACTCAGTGGTTAGAGCACTGGTCTCGTAAACCAGCTGTCGTGAGTTCGAAACTCACTAGTGGCTACGTGTTTTGCACTCTTTTGAAATATGTATTTCTGAAGAAAAAGTATGTGTGTGTGTGTGGAGCCTTGTTTCAGGATATCCTTAAATTATTTTCAGTATTTAGATTTAAAGAACAATTAGAATTTTCATTTACGTTTTTACTAAACTGCACATCAAGCCACTATGGCTCAGGGGTTAGAGCATTGGTCTCGTAAACCAGGGGTCGTGAGTTCGAATCTCACTAGTGGCTATGCGTTTTGCACTCTTTTGAAATATGTATTTCTGAAGAAAAAGTATGGAGCCATGTTTCAGGTTATCCTTAAATTATTTTCAGTATATAGATTTAAAGAAAAATTAGAATTTTCATATACGTTATAACTAAACTGCACATCAAGCCACTATGGCTCAGTGGTTAGAGCATTGGTCTCGTAAACCAGGGGTCGTGAGTTCGAATCTCACTAGTGGCTATGTGTTTTGCACTCTTTTGAAATAATATGTATTTCTGAAGAAAATGTATGGATCCTTGTTTTAGATTATATTTAAATTATTTTCAATACTTATATTTAAAGAACAATTAGAATTTTCATTTACATTTTTACTAAACTGCACATCAAGCCACTATGGCTCAGTGGTTAGAGCACTGGTCTTGTAAACCAGGGGTCGTGAGTTCCAGTCTCGCTAGTGGCTATGCGTTTTGCACTCTTTTGAAATATGTATTTCTGAAGAAAAAGTATGGAGCCTTGTTTCAGGTTATCTTTAAATTATTTTCAGTATTTAGATTTAAAGAAAAATTAGAATTTTCATATACGTTATAACTAAACTGCACATCAAGCCACTATGGCTCAGTGGTTAGAGCACTGGTCTTGTAAACCGGGGTTCGTGAGATCGAGTCTAACTAGTGGCTATGCGTTTTTCACTCTTTTGAAATATGTATTTCTGAAGAAAAAGTATGTGGAGCCAGTGTTTCAGGTTATCCTTAAATTATTTTCAATACTTATATTTAAAGAACAATTAGAATTTTCATTTACATTTTTACTAAACTGCCCATCAAGCCACTATGGCTCAGTGGTTAGAGCACTGGTCTTGTAAACCAGGGGTCGTGAGTTCGAGTCTCGCTAGTGGCTATGCGTTTTGCACTCTTTTGAAATATGTATTTCTGAAGAAGAAGTATGGAGCCTTGTTTCAGGTTATCCTTAAATTATTTTCAGTATTTAGATTTAAAGAAAAATTAGAATTTTCATATACGTTATAACTAAACTGCACATCAAGCCACTATGGCTCAGTGGTTAGAGCACTGGTCTTGTAAACCAGGGGTCGTGAGTTCGAATCTCACTAGTGGCTATGCGTTTTGCACTCTTTTGAAATATGTATTTCTGAAGAAAAAGTATGGAGCCATGTTTCAGGTTATCCTTAAATTATTTTCAATATTTAGATTTAAAGAAAAATTACATTTCATATACTTTATAACTAAACTGCACATCAAGCCACTATGGCTCGGTGGTTAGAGCATTGGTCTCGTAAACCAGGGGTCGTGAGATCGAATCTCACTAGTGGATATGTGTTTTGCACTCTTTTGAAATATGTATTTCTGAAGAAAAAGTATATGGATCCTTGTTTCAGGTTATCCTTAAATTATTTTCTGTATTTAGATTTAAAGAACAATTAGAATTTTCATTTACGTTTTTACTAAACTGCACATCAAATTACTATGGCTCAGTGGTTAGAGCGCTGGTCTTGTAAACCAGGGGTCGCGAGTTCGAGTCTCACTAGTGGCTATGCGTTTTACACTCATTTGAAATATATATTTCGGAAGAAAAAGTATGGAGCTTTGTTTTTGATTATCCTTAAATTATTTTCAGTATTTAGATTTAAAGAACAATAAGAATTTTCATTTACGTTTTTGCTAAACTGCACATCAAGCCAGTATGGCTCAGTGGTTAGAGCACTGGTCTTGTAAACCAGGGGTCGTGAGTTCGAGTCTCACTAGTGGCTGTGCATTTTCACTCATTTGAAATATATATTTCGGAAGAAAAAGTATGGTGCCTTGATTTTGATTATCCTTAAATTATTTTCATTATTTAGATTTAAAGAACAATTAGAATTTTCATTTACGTTTTTACTAAACTGCACATCAAGCCACTATGGCTCAGTGGTTAGAGCATTGGTCTCGTAAACCAGGGGTCGTGAGTTCGAATCTCACTAATGGCTATGTGTTTTGCACTCTTTTGAAATAATATGTATTTCTGAAGAAAATGTATGGATCCTTGTTTTAGATTATATTTAAATTATTTTCAATACTTATATTTAAAGAACAATTAGAATTTTCATTTACATTTTTACTAAACTGCCCATCAAGCCACTATGGCTCAGTGGTTAGAGCACTGGTCTTGTAAACCAGGGGTCGTGAGTTCGAGTCTCGCTAGTGGCTATGCGTTTTGCACTCTTTTGAAATATGTATTTCTGAAGAAGAAGTATGGAGCCTTGTTTCAGGTTATCCTTAAATTATTTTCAGTATTTAAATTTAAAGAAAAATTAGAATTTTCATATACGTTATAACTAAACTGCACATCAAGCCACTATGGCTCAGTGGTTAGAGCACTGGTCTTGTAAACCAGGGGTCGTGAGTTCGAATCTCACTAGTGGCTATGCGTTTTGCACTCTTTTGAAATATGTATTTCTGAAGAAAAAGTATGGAGCCATGTTTCAGGTTATCCTTAAATTATTTTCAGTATTTAGATTTAAAGAAAAAAATTAGAATTTTCATATACGTTATAACTAAACTGCACATCAAGCCACTATGGTTCAGTGGTTAGAGCACTGGTCTTGTAAACCAGGGGGCGTTAGTTCGAATCTCACTAGTGGCTATGCGTTTTGCACTCTTTTGAAATATGTATTTCTGAAGAAAAAGTATGGATCCTTGTTTCAGGTTATCCTTATAAATTATTTTCAGTGTTTAGATTTAAAGAAAAATTACATTTTCATATACGTTATAACTAAACTGCACTTCAAGCCACTATGGCTCAGTGGTTAGAGCACTGGTCTTGTAAACCAGGGGTCCTGAGTTCGAGTCTCACTAGTGGCTGTGCGTTTTGCACTCATTTGAAATATATATTTCGGAAGAAAAAGTATGGAGCCTTGTTTTTGATTATCCATAAATTATTTTCTGTATTTAGATTTAAAGAACAATTAGAATTTTCATTTACGTTTTTGCTAAACTGCACATCAAGCCACTATGGCTCAATGGTTAGAGCATTGGTCTCGTAAACCATGGGTCGAGAGTTCGAATCTCACTAGTGGATATGTGTTTTGCACTCTTTTGAAATAATATGTATTTCTGAAGAAAAAGTATGGATCCCTGTTTTAGGTTATCCTTAAAATATTTTCAATACTTATATTTAAAGAACAATTAGAATTTTCATTTACGTTTTTACTAAACTGCAGATCAAGCCACTATGACTCAGTGGTTAGAGCACTGGTCTCGTAAACCAGCTGTCGTGAGTTCGAAACTCACTAGTGGCTACGTGTTTTGCACTCTTTTGAAATATGTATTTCTGAAGAAAAAGTATGTGTGTGTGTGTGGAGCCTTGTTTCAGGATATCCTTAAATTATTTTCAGTATTTAGATTTAAAGAACAATTAGAATTTTCATTTACGTTTTTACTAAACTGCACATCAAGCCACTATGGCTCAGGGGTTAGAGCATTGGTCTCGTAAACCAGGGGTCGTGAGTTCGAATCTCACTAGTGGCTATGCGTTTTGCACTCTTTTGAAATATGTATTTCTGAAGAAAAAGTATGGAGCCATGTTTCAGGTTATCCTTAAATTATTTTCAGTATATAGATTTAAAGAAAAATTAGAATTTTCATATACGTTATAACTAAACTGCACATCAAGCCACTATGGCTCAGTGGTTAGAGCACTGGTCTTGTAAACCAGGGGTCGTGAGTTCGAGTCTCACTAGTGGCTATGCGTTTTGCACTCTTTTGAAATATGTATTTCTGAAGAAAAAGTATGTGGAGCCATGTTTCAGGTTATCCTTAAATTATTTTCAGTATTTAGATTTAAAGAACAATAAGAATTTTCATTTACGTTTTTACTAAACTGCCCATCAAGCCACTATGGCTCAGTGGTTAGAGCATTGGTCTCGTAAACCAGGGGTCGTGAGTTCGAATCTCACTAGTGGCTATGTGTTTTGCACTCTTTTGAAATAATATGTATTTCTGAAGAAAATGTATGGATCCTTGTTTTAGATTATATTTAAATTATTTTCAATACTTATATTTAAAGAACAATTAGAATTTTCATTTACATTTTTACTAAACTGCACATCAAGCCACTATGGCTCAGTGGTTAGAGCACTGGTCTTGTAAACCAGGGTTCGTGAGATCGAGTCTAACTAGTGGCTATGCGTTTTTCACCCTTTTGAAATATGTATTTCTGAAGAAAAAGTATGTGGAGCCATGTTTCAGGTTATCCTTAAATTATTTTCTGTATTTAGATTTAAAGAACAATAAGAATTTTCATTTACGTTTTTACTAAACTGCCCATCAAGCCACTATGGCTCAGTGGTTAGAGCATTGGTCTAGTAAACCAGGGGTCGTGAGTTCGAATCTCACTAGTGGCTATGTGTTTTGCACTCTTTTGAAATAATATGTATTTCTGAAGAAAATGTATGGATCCTTGTTTTAGATTATATTTAAATTATTTTCAATACTTATATTTAAAGAACAATTAGAATTTTCATTTACATTTTTACTAAACTGCACATCAAGCCACTATGGCTCAGTGGTTAGAGCACTGGTCTTGTAAACCAGGAGTCGTGAGTTCGAGTCTCAGTAGTGGCTGTGCGTTTTCCACTCTTTTGAAATATATATTTCGGAAGAAAAAGTATGGAGCCTTGTTTCAGGATATCCTTAAATTATTTTCAGTATTTATATTTAAAGAACAATTAGAATTTTCATTTACGTTTTTGCTAAACTGCAAATCAAGCCACTATGGCTCAGTGGTTAGAGCATTGGTCTCGTAAACCAGGGGTCGTGATTTCGAATCTCACTAGTGGCTATGTGTTTTGCACTCTTTTGAAATATGTATTTCTGAAGAAAAAGTATGGAGCCTTGTTTCAGGTTATACTTAAATTATTTTCAGTATTTAGATTTAAAGAACAATTAGAATTTTCATTTGCGGTTTTACTAAACTGCACATCAAGCCACTATGGCTCAGTGGTTAGAGCACTGGTCTTGTAAACCAGGGGTCCTGAGTTCGAGTCTCACTAGGGACTGTGCGTTTTGCACTCATTTGAAATATATATTTCGGAAGAAAAAGTATGGAGCCTTGTTTTTGATTATCCTTAAATTATTTTCAGTATTTAGATTTAAAGAACAATTAGAATTTCCTTTACGTTTTTGCTAAACTGCACATCAAGCCACTATGGCTCAACTGTTAGAGCATTGGTCTCGTAAACCAAGGGTCGTGAGTTCGAATATCACTAGTGGCTATGTGTTTTGCACTCTTTTGAAATAATATGTATTTCTGAAGAAAAAGTATGTATCCTTGTTTTAGATTATCTTTAAATTATTTTCAATACTTATATTTGAAGAACAATTAGAATTTTCATTTACGTTTTTACTAAACTGCACGTCAAGCCACTATGGCTCAGTGGTTAGATCACTGGTCTTGTAAACCAGGGGTCGTGAGTTCGGGTCTCACTTGTGGCTATGCGTTTTGCACTCTTTTGAAATATGTATTTCTGAAGAAAAAGTATGGAGCCTTGTTTCAGGTTATCCTTAAATTATTTTCAGTATTTAGATTTAAAGAACAATTAGAATTTTCATTTACGTTTTTACTAAACTGCATATAAATCCACTATGACTCAGTGGTTAGACCATCGGTCTCGTAAACCAGCGGTCGTGAGTTCGAATCTCACTAGTGGCTACGTGTTTTGCACTCTTTTGAAATATGTATTTCTGAAGAAAAAGTATGTGTGTGTGTGTGTGGAGCCTTGTTTCATGATATCCTTAAATTATGTTCAGTATTTAGATTTAAAGAACAATTAGAATTTTCATTTACGTTTTTGCTAAACTGCACATGAAGCCACTATGGCTCAGTGGTTAGAGCATTGGTCTCGTAAACCAGGGGTCGTGAGATCGAATCTCACTAGTGGATATGTGTTTTGCACTCTTTTGAAATATGTATTTCTGAAGAAAAAGTATGGATCCTTGTTTCAGGTTATCCTTAAATTATTTTCTGTATTTAGATTTAAAGAACAATTAGAATTTTCATTTACGTTTTTACTAAACTGCACATCAAATTACTATGGCTCAGTGGTTAGAGCACTGGTCTTGTAAACCAGGGGTCGCGAGTTCGAGTCTCACTAGTGGCTATGCGTTTTACACTCATTTGAAATATATATTTCGGAAGAAAAAGTATGGAGCTTTGTTTTTGATTATCCTTAAATTATTTTCAGTATTTAGATTTAAAGAACAATAAGAATTTTCATTTACGTTTTTGCTAAACTGCACATCAAGCCACTATGGCTCAGTGGTTAGAGCACTGGTCTTGTAAACCAGGGGTCGTGAGTTCGAGTCTCACTAGTGGCTGTGCATTTTCACTCATTTGAAATATATATTTCGGAAGAAAAAGTATGGTGCCTTGATTTTGATTATCCTTAAATTATTTTCATTATTTAGATTTAAAGAACAATTAGAATTTTCATTTACGTTTTTACTAAACTGCACATCAAGCCACTATGGCTCAGTGGTTAGAGCATTGGTCTCGTAAACCAGGGGTCGTGAGTTCGAATCTCACTAGTGGCTATGTGTTTTGCACTCTTTTGAAATAATATGTATTTCTGAAGAAAATGTATGGATCCTTGTTTTAGATTATATTTAAATTATTTTCAATACTTATATTTAAAGAACAATTAGAATTTTCATTTACATTTTTACTAAACTGCCCATCAAGCCACTATGGCTCAGTGGTTAGAGCACTGGTCTTGTAAACCAGGGGTCGTGAGTACGAGTCTCGCTAGTGGCTATGCGTTTTGCACTCTTTTGAAATATGTATTTCTGAAGAAAAAGTATGGATCCTTGTTTCAGGTTATCCTTAAATTATTTTCAGTATTTAGATTTAAAGAACAATTAGAATTTTCATTTACGTTTTTACTAAACTGCATATAAATCCACTATGACTCAGTGGTTAGACCATCGGTCTCGTAAACCAGCGGTCGTGAGTTCGAATCTCACTAGTGGCTACGTGTTTTGCACTCTTTTGAAATATGTATTTCTGAAGAAAAAGTATGTGTGTGTGTGTGTGGAGCCTTGTTTCATGATATCCTTAAATTATGTTCAGTATTTAGATTTAAAGAACAATTAGAATTTTCATTTACGTTTTTGCTAAACTGCACATCAAGCCACTATGGCTCAGTGGTTAGAGCATTGGTCTCGTAAACCAGGGGTCGTGAGTTCGAATCTCACTAGTGGCTATGTGTTTTGCACTCTTTTGAAATAATATGTATTTCTGAAGAAAATGTATGGATCCTTGTTTTAGATTATATTTAAATTATTTTCAATACTTATATTTAAAGAACAATTAGAATTTTCATTTACATTTTTACTAAACTGCACATCAAGCCACTATGGCTCAGTGGTTAGAGCACTGGTCTTGTAAACCAGGGGTCGTGAGTTCCAGTCTCGCTTGT
Organism: Meta bourneti; assembly: GCA_933210815.1. NCBI lineage: Eukaryota > Metazoa > Arthropoda > Arachnida > Araneae > Tetragnathidae > Meta > Meta bourneti. The sequence goes on from OW119930.1 coordinate 70,981,182, forward strand.
GGCTATGCGTTTTGCACTCTTTTGAAATATGTATTTCTGAAGAAAAAGTATGGAGCCTTGTTTCAGGTTATCTTTAAATTATTTTCAGTATTTAGATTTAAAGAAAAATTAGAATTTTCATATACGTTATAACTAAACTGCACATCAAGCACTATGGCTCAGTGGTTAGAGCACTGGTCTTGTAAACCGGGGTTCGTGAGATCGAGTCTAACTAGTGGCTATGCGTTTTTCACTCTTTTGAAATATGTATTTCTGAAGAAAAAGTATGTGGAGCCAGTGTTTCAGGTTATCCTTAAATTATTTTCAATACTTATATTTAAAGAACAATTAGAATTTTCATTTACATTTTTACTAAACTGCCCATCAAGCCACTATGGCTCAGTGGTTAGAGCACTGGTCTTGTAAACCAGGGGTCGTGAGTTCGAGTCTCGCTAGTGGCTATGCGTTTTGCACTCTTTTGAAATATGTATTTCTGAAGAAGAAGTATGGAGCCTTGTTTCAGGTTATCCTTAAATTATTTTCAGTATTTAGATTTAAAGAAAAATTAGAATTTTCATATACGTTATAACTAAACTGCACATCAAGCCACTATGGCTCAGTGGTTAGAGCACTGGTCTTGTAAACCAGGGGTCGTGAGTTCGAATCTCACTAGTGGCTATGCGTTTTGCACTCTTTTGAAATATGTATTTCTGAAGAAAAAGTATGGAGCCATGTTTCAGGTTATCCTTAAATTATTTTCAATATTTAGATTTAAAGAAAAATTACATTTCATATACTTTATAACTAAACTGCACATCAAGCCACTATGGCTCGGTGGTTAGAGCATTGGTCTCGTAAACCAGGGGTCGTGAGATCGAATCTCACTAGTGGATATGTGTTTTGCACTCTTTTGAAATATGTATTTCTGAAGAAAAAGTATGGATCCTTGTTTCAGGTTATCCTTAAATTATTTTCTGTATTTAGATTTAAAGAACAATTAGAATTTTCATTTACGTTTTTACTAAACTGCACATCAAATTACTATGGCTCAGTGGTTAGAGCGCTGGTCTTGTAAACCAGGGGTCGCGAGTTCGAGTCTCACTAGTGGCTATGCGTTTTACACTCATTTGAAATATATATTTCGGAAGAAAAAGTATGGAGCTTTGTTTTTGATTATCCTTAAATTATTTTCAGTATTTAGATTTAAAGAACAATAAGAATTTTCATTTACGTTTTTGCTAAACTGCACATCAAGCCACTATGGCTCAGTGGTTAGAGCACTGGTCTTGTAAACCAGGGGTCGTGAGTTCGAGTCTCACTAGTGGCTGTGCATTTTCACTCATTTGAAATATATATTTCGGAAGAAAAAGTATGGTGCCTTGATTTTGATTATCCTTAAATTATTTTCATTATTTAGATTTAAAGAACAATTAGAATTTTCATTTACGTTTTTACTAAACTGCACATCAAGCCACTATGGCTCAGTGGTTAGAGCATTGGTCTCGTAAACCAGGGGTCGTGAGTTCGTATCTCACTAATGGCTATGTGTTTTGCACTCTTTTGAAATAATATGTATTTCTGAAGAAAATGTATGGATCCTTGTTTTAGATTATATTTAAATTATTTTCAATACTTATATTTAAAGAACAATTAGAATTTTCATTTACATTTTTACTAAACTGCCCATCAAGCCACTATGGCTCAGTGGTTAGAGCACTGGTCTTGTAAACCAGGGGTCGTGAGTTCGAGTCTCGCTAGTGGCTATGCGTTTTGCACTCTTTTGAAATATGTATTTCTGAAGAAAAAGTATGGAGCCATGTTTCAGGTTATCCTTAAATTATTTTCAGTATTTAGATTTAAAGAAAAAAATTAGAATTTTCATATACGTTATAACTAAACTGCACATCAAGCCACTATGGCTCAGTGGTTAGAGCACTGGTCTTGTAAACCAGGGGGCGTTAGTTCGAATCTCACTAGTGGCTATGCGTTTTGCACTCTTTTGAAATATGTATTTCTGAAGAAAAAGTATGGATCCTTGTTTCAGGTTATCCTTATAAATTATTTTCAGTGTTTAGATTTAAAGAAAAATTACATTTTCATATACGTTATAACTAAACTGCACTTCAAGCCACTATGGCTCAGTGGTTAGAGCACTGGTCTTGTAAACCAGGGGTCCTGAGTTCGAGTCTCACTAGTGGCTGTGCGTTTTGCACTCATTTGAAATATATATTTCTGAAGAAAAAGTATGGAGCCTTGTTTTTGATTATCCATAAATTATTTTCTGTATTTAGATTTAAAGAACAATTAGAATTTTCATTTACGTTTTTGCTAAACTGCACATCAAGCCACTATGGCTCAATGGTTAGAGCATTGGTCTCGTAAACCATGGGTCGAGAGTTCGAATCTCACTAGTGGATATGTGTTTTGCACTCTTTTGAAATAATATGTATTTCTGAAGAAAAAGTATGGATCCCTGTTTTAGGTTATCTTTAAAATATTTTCAATACTTATATTTAAAGAACAATTAGAATTTTCATTTACGTTTTTACTAAACTGCAGATCAAGCCACTATGACTCAGTGGTTAGAGCACTGGTCTCGTAAACCAGCTGTCGTGAGTTCGAAACTCACTAGTGGCTACGTGTTTTGCACTCTTTTGAAATATGTATTTCTGAAGAAAAAGTATGTGTGTGTGTGTGGAGCCTTGTTTCAGGATATCCTTAAATTATTTTCAGTATTTAGATTTAAAGAACAATTAGAATTTTCATTTACGTTTTTACTAAACTGCACATCAAGCCACTATGGCTCAGGGGTTAGAGCATTGGTCTCGTAAACCAGGGGTCGTGAGTTCGAATCTCACTAGTGGCTATGCGTTTTGCACTCTTTTGAAATATGTATTTCTGAAGAAAAAGTATGGAGCCATGTTTCAGGTTATCCTTAAATTATTTTCAGTATATAGATTTAAAGAAAAATTAGAATTTTCATATACGTTATAACTAAACTGCACATCAAGCCACTATGGCTCAGTGGTTAGAGCACTGGTCTTGTAAACCAGGGGTCGTGAGTTCGAGTCTCACTAGTGGCTATGCGTTTTGCACTCTTTTGAAATATGTATTTCTGAAGAAAAAGTATGTGGAGCCATGTTTCAGGTTATCCTTAAATTATTTTCAGTATTTAGATTTAAAGAACAATAAGAATTTTCATTTACGTTTTTACTAAACTGCCCATCAAGCCACTATGGCTCAGTGGTTAGAGCATTGGTCTTGTAAACCAGGGGTCGTGAGTTCGAGTCTCACTAGTGGCTATGTGTTTTGCACTCTTTTGAAATAATATGTATTTCTGAAGAAAATGTATGGATCCTTGTTTTAGATTATATTTAAATTATTTTCAATACTTATATTTAAAGAACAATTAGAATTTTCATTTACATTTTTACTAAACTGCACATCAAGCCACTATGGCTCAGTGGTTAGAGCACTGGTCTTGTAAACCAGGGGTCGTGAGTTCCAGTCTCGCTAGTGGCTATGCGTTTTGCACTCTTTTGAAATATGTATTTCTGAAGAAAAAGTATGGAGCCTTGTTTCAGGTTATCTTTAAATTATTTTCAGTATTTAGATTTAAAGAAAAATTAGAATTTTCATATACGTTATAACTAAACTGCACATCAAGCCACTATGGCTCAGTGGTTAGAGCACTGGTCTTGTAAACCAGGGTTCGTGAGATCGAGTCTAACTAGTGGCTATGCGTTTTTCACCCTTTTGAAATATGTATTTCTGAAGAAAAAGTATGTGGAGCCATGTTTCAGGTTATCCTTAAATTATTTTCTGTATTTAGATTTAAAGAACAATAAGAATTTTCATTTACGTTTTTACTAAACTGCCCGTCAAGCCACTATGGCTCAGTGGTTAGAGCATTGGTCTAGTAAACCAGGGGTCGTGAGTTCGAATCTCACTAGTGGCTATGTGTTTTGCACTCTTTTGAAATAATATGTATTTCTGAAGAAAATGTATGGATCCTTGTTTTAGATTATATTTAAATTATTTTCAATACTTATATTTAAAGAACAATTAGAATTTTCATTTACATTTTTACTAAACTGCACATCAAGCCACTATGGCTCAGTGGTTAGAGCACTGGTCTTGTAAACCAGGAGTCGTGAGTTCGAGTCTCAGTAGTGGCTGTGCGTTTTCCACTCTTTTGAAATATATATTTCGGAAGAAAAAGTATGGAGCCTTGTTTCAGGATATCCTTAAATTATTTTCAGTATTTATATTTAAAGAACAATTAGAATTTTCATTTACGTTTTTGCTAAACTGCAAATCAAGCCACTATGGCTCAGTGGTTAGAGCATTGGTCTCGTAAACCAGGGGTCGTGATTTCGAATCTCACTAGTGGCTATGTGTTTTGCACTCTTTTGAAATATGTATTTCTGAAGAAAAAGTATGGAGCCTTGTTTCAGGTTATACTTAAATTATTTTCAGTATTTAGATTTAAAGAACAATTAGAATTTTCATTTGCGGTTTTACTAAACTGCACATCAAGCCACTATGGCTCAGTGGTTAGAGCACTGGTCTTGTAAACCAGGGGTCCTGAGTTCGAGTCTCACTAGGGACTGTGCGTTTTGCACTCATTTGAAATATATATTTCGGAAGAAAAAGTATGGAGCCTTGTTTTTGATTATCCTTAAATTATTTTCAGTATTTAGATTTAAAGAACAATTAGAATTTCCTTTACGTTTTTGCTAAACTGCACATCAAGCCACTATGGCTCAACTGTTAGAGCATTGGTCTCGTAAACCAAGGGTCGTGAGTTCGAATATCACTAGTGGCTATGTGTTTTGCACTCTTTTGAAATAATATGTATTTCTGAAGAAAAAGTATGTATCCTTGTTTTAGATTATCTTTAAATTATTTTCAATACTTATATTTGAAGAACAATTAGAATTTTCATTTACGTTTTTACTAAACTGCACGTCAAGCCACTATGGCTCAGTGGTTAGATCACTGGTCTTGTAAACCAGGGGTCGTGAGTTCGGGTCTCACTTGTGGCTATGCGTTTTGCACTCTTTTGAAATATGTATTTCTGAAGAAAAAGTATGGAGCCTTGTTTCAGGTTATCCTTAAATTATTTTCAGTATTTAGATTTAAAGAACAATTAGAATTTTCATTTACGTTTTTACTAAACTGCATATAAATCCACTATGACTCAGTGGTTAGACCATCGGTCTCGTAAACCAGCGGTCGTGAGTTCGAATCTCACTAGTGGCTACGTGTTTTGCACTCTTTTGAAATATGTATTTCTGAAGAAAAAGTATGTGTGTGTGTGTGTGGAGCCTTGTTTCATGATATCCTTAAATTATGTTCAGTATTTAGATTTAAAGAACAATTAGAATTTTCATTTACGTTTTTGCTAAACTGCACATGAAGCCACTATGGCTCAGTGGTTAGAGCATTGGTCTCGTAAACCAGGGGTCGTGAGATCGAATCTCACTAGTGGATATGTGTTTTGCACTCTTTTGAAATATGTATTTCTGAAGAAAAAGTATGGATCCTTGTTTCAGGTTATCCTTAAATTATTTTCTGTATTTAGATTTAAAGAACAATTAGAATTTTCATTTACGTTTTTACTAAACTGCACATCAAATTACTATGGCTCAGTGGTTAGAGCACTGGTCTTGTAAACCAGGGGTCGCGAGTTCGAGTCTCACTAGTGGCTATGCGTTTTACACTCATTTGAAATATATATTTCGGAAGAAAAAGTATGGAGCTTTGTTTTTGATTATCCTTAAATTATTTTCAGTATTTAGATTTAAAGAACAATAAGAATTTTCATTTACGTTTTTGCTAAACTGCACATCAAGCCACTATGGCTCAGTGGTTAGAGCACTGGTCTTGTAAACCAGGGGTCGTGAGTTCGAGTCTCACTAGTGGCTGTGCATTTTCACTCATTTGAAATATATATTTCGGAAGAAAAAGTATGGTGCCTTGATTTTGATTATCCTTAAATTATTTTCATTATTTAGATTTAAAGAACAATTAGAATTTTCATTTACGTTTTTACTAAACTGCACATCAAGCCACTATGGCTCAGTGGTTAGAGCATTGGTCTCGTAAACCAGGGGTCGTGAGTTCGAATCTCACTAGTGGCTATGTGTTTTGCACTCTTTTGAAATAATATGTATTTCTGAAGAAAATGTATGGATCCTTGTTTTAGATTATATTTAAATTATTTTCAATACTTATATTTAAAGAACAATTAGAATTTTCATTTACATTTTTACTAAACTGCCCATCAAGCCACTATGGCTCAGTGGTTAGAGCACTGGTCTTGTAAACCAGGGGTCGTGAGTTCGAGTCTCGCTAGTGGCTATGCGTTTTGCACTCTTTTGAAATATGTATTTCTGAAGAAAAAGTATGGATCCTTGTTTCAGGTTATCCTTAAATTATTTTCAGTATTTAGATTTAAAGAACAATTAGAATTTTCATTTACGTTTTTACTAAACTGCATATAAATCCACTATGACTCAGTGGTTAGACCATCGGTCTCGTAAACCAGCGGTCGTGAGTTCGAATCTCACTAGTGGCTACGTGTTTTGCACTCTTTTGAAATATATATTTCTGAAGAAAAAGTATGTGTGTGTGTGTGTGGAGCCTTGTTTCATGATATCCTTAAATTATGTTCAGTATTTAGATTTAAAGAACAATTAGAATTTTCATTTACGTTTTTGCTAAACTGCACATGAAGCCACTATGGCTCAGTGGTTAGAGCATTGGTCTCGTAAACCAGGGGTCGTGAGATCGAATCTCACTAGTGGATATGTGTTTTGCACTCTTTTGAAATATGTATTTCTGAAGAAAAAGTATGGATCCTTGTTTCAGGTTATCCTTAAATTATTTTCTGTATTTAGATTTAAAGAACAATTAGAATTTTCATTTACGTTTTTACTAAACTGCACATCAAATTACTATGGCTCAGTGGTTAGAGCACTGGTCTTGTAAACCAGGGGTCGCGAGTTCGAGTCTCACTAGTGGCTATGCGTTTTACACTCATTTGAAATATATATTTCGGAAGAAAAAGTATGGAGCTTTGTTTTTGATTATCCTTAAATTATTTTCAGTATTTAGATTTAAAGAACAATAAGAATTTTCATTTACGTTTTTGCTAAACTGCACATCAAGCCACTATGGCTCAGTGGTTAGAGCACTGGTCTTGTAAACCAGGGGTCGTGAGTTCGAGTCTCACTAGTGGCTGTGCATTTTCACTCATTTGAAATATATATTTCGGAAGAAAAAGTATGGTGCCTTGATTTTGATTATCCTTAAATTATTTTCATTATTTAGATTTAAAGAACAATTAGAATTTTCATTTACGTTTTTACTAAACTGCACATCAAGCCACTATGGCTCAGTGGTTAGAGCATTGGTCTCGTAAACCAGGGGTCGTGAGTTCGAATCTCACTAGTGGCTATGTGTTTTGCACTCTTTTGAAATAATATGTATTTCTGAAGAAAATGTATGGATCCTTGTTTTAGATTATATTTAAATTATTTTCAATACTTATATTTAAAGAACAATTAGAATTTTCATTTACATTTTTACTAAACTGCCCATCAAGCCACTATGGCTCAGTGGTTAGAGCACTGGTCTTGTAAACCAGGGGTCGTGAGTTCGAGTCTCGCTAGTGGCTATGCGTTTTGCACTCTTTTGAAATATGTATTTCTGAAGAAGAAGTATGGAGCCTTGTTTCAGGTTATCCTTAAATTATTTTCAGTGTTTAGATTTAAAAAACAATAAGAATTTTCATTTACGTTTTTACTTAACTGCCCATCAAGCCACTATGGCTCAGTGGTTAGAGCATTGGTCTCGTAAACCAGGGGTCGTGAGTTCGAATCTCACTAGTGGCTATGTGTTTTGCACTCTTTTGAAATAATATGTATTTCTGAAGAAAATGTATGGATCCTTGTTTTAGATTATATTTAAATTATTTTCAATACTTATATTTAAAGAACAATTAGAATTTTCATTTACGTTTTTGCTAAACTGCAAATCAAGCCACTATGGCTCAGTGGTTAGAGCACTGGTCTTGTAAACCAGGGGTCCTGAGTTCGAGTCTCACTAGGGACTGTGCGTTTTGCACTCATTTAAAATAAATATTTCGGAAGAAAAAGTATGGAGCCTTGTTTTTGATTATCCTTAAATTATTTTCAGTATTTAGATTTAAAGAACAATTAGAATTTCCTTTACGTTTTTGCTAAACTGCACATCGAGCCACTATGGCTCAACTGTTAGAGCATTGGTCTCGTAAACCAGGGGTCGTGAGTTCGAATCTCACTAGTGGCTATGTGTTTTGCATTCTTTTGAAATAATATGTATTTCTGAAGAAAAAGTATGTATCCTTGTTTTAGATTATCTTTAAATTATTTTCAATACTTATATTTAAAGAACAATTAGAATTTTCATTTACGTTTTTACTAAACTGCACATCAAGCCACTATGGCTCAGTGGTTAGATCACTGGTCTTGTAAACCAGGGGTCGTGAGTTCGGGTCTCACTTGTGGCTATGCGTTTTGCACTCTTTTGAAATATGTATTTCTGAAGAAAAAGTATGGATCCTTGTTTCAGGTTATCCTTAAATTATTTTCAATACTTATATTTAAAGAACAATTAGAATTTTCATTTACGTTTTTACTAAACTGTAGATCGAGCCACTATGGCTCAGTGGTTAGAGCACTGGTCTTGTAAACCAGGGGGCGTGAGTTCGAATCTCACTAGTGGCTATGTGTTTTGCACTCTTTTGAAATATGTATTTCTGAAGAAAAAGTTTGTGGAGCCTTGTTTCAGGTTATCCTTAAATTATTTTCAGTATTTAGATTTAAAGAACAATTAGAATTTTCATTTACGTTTTTACTAAACTGCACATCTAGCCACTATGGCTCAGTGGTTAGAGCACTGGTCTTGTAAACCAGGGGTCGTGAGTTCGAGTCTCACTAGTTGCTGTGCGTTTTCACTCATTTGAAATATATATTTCGGAAGAAAAAGTATGGTGCCTTGTTTTTGATTATCCTTAAATTATTTTCATTATTTAGATTTAAAGAACAATTAGAATTTTCATTTACGTTTTTACTAAACTGCACATCAAGCCACTATGGCTCAGTGGTTAGAGCATTGGTCTCGTAAACCAGGGGTCGTGAGTTCGAATCTCACTAGTGGCTATGCGTTTTGCACTCTTTTGAAATATGTATTTCTGAAGAAAAAGTATGGAGCCATGTTTCAGGTTATCCTTAAATTATTTTCAGTATTTGGATTTAAAGAAAAATTAGAATTTTCATATACGTTATAACTAAACTGCACATCAAGCCACTATGGCTCAGTGGTTAGAGCACTGGTCTTGTAAACCAGGGGTCGTGAGTTCGAGTCTCACTAGTGGCTATGTGTTTTGCACTCTTTTGAAATAATATGTATTTCTGAAGAAAAAGTATGGATCCCTGTTTTAGGTTATCCTTAAATTATTTTCAATACTTATATTTAAAGAACAATTAGAATTTTCATTTACGTTTTTACTAAACTGCAGATCAAGCCACTATGGCTCAGTGGTTAGAGCACTGGTCTTGTAAACCAGGGGGCGTGAGTTCAAATCTCACTAGTGGCTATGCGTTTTGCACTCTTTTGAAATATGTATTTCTGAAGAAAAAGTATGGAGCCATGTTTCAGGTTATCCTTAAATTATTTTCAGTATTTAGATTTAAAGAAAAAAAGAATTTTCATATACGTTATAACTAAACTGAACATCAAGCCACTATGGCTCAGTGGTTAGAGCACTGGTCTTGTAAACCAGGGGTCGTGAGTTCGAGTCTCACTAGTGGCTATGCGTTTTGCACTCTTTTGAAATATGTATTTCTGAAGAAAATGTATGTGGAGCCATGTTTCAGGTTATCCTTATAAATTATATTCAGTATTTAGATTTAAAGAAAAATTACATTTTCATATACGTTATAACTAAACTGCACTTCAAGCCACTATGGCTCAGTGGTTAGAGCACTGGTCTTGTAAACCATGGGTCGTGAGTTCGAATCTCACTAATGGATATGTGTTTTGCACTCTTTTGAATTAATATGTATTTCTGAAGAAAACGTATGGATCCCTGTTTTAGGTTATCCTTAAATTATTTTCAATACTTATATTTAAAGAATAATTAGAATTTTCATTTACGTTTTTACTAAACTGCAGATCAAGCCACTATGACTCAGTGGTTAGAGCACTGGTCTCGTAAACCAGCTGTCGTGAGTTCGAATCTCACTAGTGGCTACGTGTTTTAAACTCTTTTGAAATATGTATTTCTGAAGAAAAAGTATGGAGTCATGTTTCAGGTTATTCTTAAATTATTTTCAGTATTTAGATTTAAAGAAAAATTAGAATTTTCATATACGTTATATCTAAACTGCACATCAAGCCACTATGGCTCAACTGTTAGAGCATTGGTCTCGTAAACCATGGGTCGTGAGTTCGAATCTCACTAGTGGCTATGTGTTTTGCACTCTTTTGAAATAATATGTATTTCTGAAGAAAAAGTATGTATCCTTGTTTTAGATTATCTTTAAATTATTTTCAATACTTATATTTAAAGAACAATTAGAATTTTCATTTACGTTTTTACTAAACTGCAGATCAGGCCACTATGGCTCAGTGGTTAGAGCACTGGTCTCGTAAACCAGGGGTCGTGATTTCGAATCTCACTAGTGGCTATGCGTTTTGCACTCTTTTGAAATATGTATTTCTGAAGAAAAAGTATGGAGTCATGTTTCAGGTTATTCTTAAATTATTTTCAGTATTTAGATTTAAAGAAAAATTAGAATTTTCATATACGTTATATCTAAACTGCACATCAAGCCACTATGGCTCAGTGGTTAGAGCACTGGTATTGTAAACCAGGGGTCGTGAGTTCGAGTCTCACTAGTGGCTGTGCGTTTTGCACTCATTTGAAATATATATTTCGGAAGAAAAAGTATGGAGCCTTGTTTTTGATTATCCTTAAATTATTTTCAGTATTTAGATTTAAAGAACAATTAGAATTTTCATTTGCGTTTTTGCTAAACTGCACATCAAGCCACTATGGCTCAACGGTTAGAGCATTGGTCTTCTAAACCATGGGTCGTGAGTTCGAATCTCACTAGTGGCTATGTGTTTTGCACTCTTTTGAAATAATATGTATTTCTGAAGAAAAAGTATGTATCCTTGTTTTAGGCTATCTTTAAATTATTTTCAATACTTATATTTAAAGAACAATTAGAATTTTCATTTACGTTTTTACTAAACTGCACATCAAGCCACTATGGCTCAGTGGTTAGAGCACTGGTCTTGTAAACCAGGGTTCGTGAGTTCGAGTCTCACTTGTGGCTATGCGTTTTGCACTCTTTTGAATTATGCATTTCTGAAGAAAAAGTATGTGGAGCCTTGTTTCAGGTTATCCTTAAATTATTTTCAGTATTTAGATTTAAAGAACTATAAGAATTTTCATATACGTTATAAAACTAAACTAAACTGCACATCAAGCCACTATGGCTCAGTGGTTAGAGCACTGGTCTTGTAAACCAGGGGTCGTGAGTTCGAGTCTCACTAATGGCTATGCGTTTTGCACGCTTTTGAAATATGTATTTCTTAAGAAAAAGTATGTGGAGCCATGTTTCAGGTTATCCTTAAATTATTTTCAGTATTTAGATTTAAAGAAAAATTACATTTTTATATACGTTATAACTAAACTGCGCATCAAGCCACTATGGCTCAGTGGTTAGAGCACTGGTCTTGTAAACCAGGGGTCGTGAGTTCGAATCTCGCTAGAGGCTACGTGTTTTGCACTCTTTTGAAATATGTATTTCTGAAGAAAAATCATGTGTGTGTGTGGAGCCTTGTTTCAGGATATCCTTAAATTATTTTCAGTATTTAGATTTAAAGAACAATTAGAATTTTCATTTACGTTTTTACTAAACTGCACATCAAGCCACTATGGCTCAGTGGTTAGAGCACTGTTCTTGTAAACCAGGGGTCGTGAGTTCGAGTCTCACTAGTGGCTATGCGTTTTGCACTCTTTTGAAATATGTATTTCTGAAGAAAAAGTATGGAGCCATGTTTCAGGTTATCCTTAAATTATTTTCAGTATTTAGATTTAAAGAAAAATTAGAATTTTCATATACGTTATAACTAAACTGCACATAGAGCCACTATGGCTCTGTGGTTAGAGCACTGGTCTTGTAAACCAGGGGTCGTGAGTTCGAGTCTCACTAGTGGCGGTGCGTTTTGCACTCATTTGAAATATATATTTCGGAAGAAAAAGTATGGAGCCTTGTTTCAGGATATCCTTAAATTATTTTCAGTATTTAGATTTAAAGAACAATTAGAATTTTCATTTACGTTTTTACTAAACTGCACATCAAGCCACTATGGCTCAGTGGTTAGAGCACTAGTCTTGTAAACCAGGTGTCGTGAGTTCAAGTCTCACAAGTGCCTAGGTGTTTTGCACTCTTTTGAAATAATATGTATTTCTGATGAAAAAGTATGGATCCCTGTTTAAGGTTATCCTTAAATTATTTTCAATACTTATATTTAAAGAACAATTAGAATTTTCATTTACGTTTTTACTAAACTACAGATCAACCCACTATGGCTCAGTGGTTAGAGCACTGGTCTTGTAAACCAGGGGTCGTGAGTTCGAGTCTCGCTAGTGGCTATTCGTTTTGCACTCATTTGAAATATATATTTCGGATGAAAAAGGATGGAACCTTGTTTTTGATTATCCTTAAATTATATTTTCAGTATTTAGATTTAGAGAACAATTAGAATTTTCATATACGTTATAACTAAACTGCACATCAAGCCACCATGGCTCAGTGGTAAGAGCATTGGTCTCGTAAACCAGGGTTCGTGAGTTCAAATCTCACTAGTGGCTACGTGTTTGCACTCTTTTGAAATATGTATTTCTGAAGAAAATGTATTTTTTTTAGCCTTGTTTCAGGTTATCTTTAAATTATTTTCAGTATTTAGATTTAAAGAACAATTAGAATTTTCATTTACGTTTTTAGTAAACTGCACATCAAGCCGCTATGGCTCAGTGGTTAGAGCATTGGTCTCGTAAACCAGGGGTCGTGAGTTCAAATATAACTAGTGGCTATGTGTTTTGCACTCTTTTGAAATAATATGTATTTCTGAAGAAAAAGTATGGATCCTTGTTTTAGGTTATCCTTAAATTATTTTCAATACTTATATTTAAAGAACAATTAGAATTTTCATTTACGTTTTTACTAAACTGCAGATCAAACCACATTGGCTCAGTGGTTAGAGCACTGGTCTCGTAAACCAGGGGTCGTGAGTTCGAATCTCACTTGTGGCTATGTGTTTTGCACTCTTTTGAAATATGTATTTCTGAAGAAAAAGTATGGAGCCTTGTTTCAGGTTATCCTTAAATTATTTTCAGTATTTAGATTTAAAGAACAATTGGAATTTTCATTTACGTTTTTACGAAACTGCACATCAAGCCACTATGGCTCAGTGGTTAGAGCACTGGTTTTGTAAACCTGGGGTCGCGAGTTAAAGTCTCACTAGTGGCTGTGGGTTTTGCACTCATTTGATATATATATTTCGGAAGAAAAAGTATGGAGCCTTGTTTTTGATTATCCTTAAATTGTTTTCGGTATTTAGATTTAAAGAACAATTAGAATTTTCATTTACGTTTTTGCTAAACTGCACATCAAGCCACTATGGCTCAGTGGTTAGAGCATTGGTCTCGTAAACCAGGGGTCGTGAGTTCGAATCTCACTAGTTGCTATTTTGTTTTGCACTCTTTTGAAATATGTATTTCTGAATTAAAAGGATGGAACCTTGTTTAAGTTTATCCTTAAATTATTTTCAGTGTTTAGATTTAAAGAACAATTAGAATTTTCATTTACGTTTTTGCTAAACTGCACATCAAGCCACTATGGCTCAGTGGTTAGAGCATTGGTCTCGTAAACCAGGGGTCGTGAGTTCAAATCTCACTAGTGGCTACGTGTTTTGCACTCTTTTGAAATATGTATTTCTGAAGAAAGTGTATTTTTTTCTTTTAGCCTTGTTTCAGGTTATCTTTAAATTATTTTCAGTATTTAGATTTAAAGAACAATTAGAATTTTCATTTACGTTTTTGCTAAACTGCACATCAAGCCACTATGGCTCAGAGGTTAGAGCATTGGTCTCGTAAACCAGGAGTCGTGAGTTCGAATCTCACTAGTGGCTATGTGTTTTGCACGCTTTTGAAATATGTATTTCTGAAGAAAAAGTATGGAGCCTTGTTTCGAGTTATCCTTAAATTATTTTCAGTGTTTAGATTTAAAGAACAATTAGAATTTTCATTTACGTTTTTACTAAACTTCTGATCAAGCCACTATGGCTCAGTGGTTAGAGCATTGGTCTCGTAAACGAGGGGTCGTGAGTTCGAATCTCACTAGTGGCTATGCGTTTTGCACTCATTTGAAATATATATTTCGGAAGAAAAAGTATGGAGCCTTGTTTTTGATTATGCTTAAATTGTTTTCGGTATTTAGATTTAAAGAACAATTAGAATTTTCATTTACGTTTTTACTAAACTTCTGATCAAGCCACTATGGCTCAGTGGTTAGAGCATTGGTCTCGTAAACCAGGGGTCGTGAGTTCAAATCTCACTAGTGGCTACGTGTTTTGCACTCTTTTGAAATATGTATTTCTGAAGAAAGTGTATTTTTTTTAGCCTTGTTTCAGGTTATCTTAAAATTATTTTCAGTATTTAGATTTAAAGAACAATTAGAATTTTCATTTACGTTTTTACTAAACTGCAGATCAAGCCACTATGGCTCAGTGATTAGAGCAATGGTCTTGTAAACCAGGTGTCGTGAGTTCGAGTCTCACTAGTGGCTATGTGTTTTGCACTCTTTTGAATTAATATGTATTTCTGAAGAAAAAGTATGGATCCTTTTTTTAGGTTATCCTTAAATTATTTTCAATACTTATATTTAAAGATTAATTAGAATTTTCATTTACGTTTTTACTAAACTGCTCATCAAGCCACTATGGCTCAGTGGTTAGAGCACTGGTCTTGTAAACCAGGTGTCGTGAGTTCGAGTCTCACTAGTGGCTGTGCGTTTTGCACTCATTTGAAATATATATTTCGGAAGAAAAAGTATGGAGCCTTGTTTTTGATTATCCTTAAATTATTTTCAGTATTTAGATTTAAAGAACAATTAGAATTTTCATTTACGTTTTTGCTAAACTGCACATCAAGCCACTATGGCTCAGTGGTTAGAGCATTGGTCTCGTAAACCAGGCGTCGTGAGTTCGAATCTCACTAGTGGCTATGTGTTTTGCACTCTTTTGAAATATGTATTTCTGAAGAAGAACGATGGAGCCTTGTTTTAGGTTATCATTAAATTATTTTCAGTGTTTAGATTTAAAGAACAATTAGAATTTTCATTTACGTTTTTACTAAACTGCACATCAAGCCACTATGACTCAGTGGTTAGAGCATTGGTCTCGTAAACCAGGGGTCGTGAGTTCGAATCTCACTAGTGGCTATGTGTTTTGCACTCTTTTGAAATATGTATTTCTGAAGAAAAAGTATGGAGCCTTGTTTCAGGTTATCCTTAAATTATTTTCAGTATTTATATTTAAAGAACAATTAGAATTTTCATTTACGTTTTTGCTAAACTGCACATCAAGCCACTATGGCTCAGTGGTTAGAGCATTGGTCTCGTAAACCAGGGGTCGTGAGTTCAAATATAACTAGTGGCTATGTGTTTTGCACTCTTTTGAAATAATATGTATTTCTGAAGAAAAGTATGGATCCTTGTTTTAGGTTATCCTTAAATTATTTTCAATACTTATATTTAAAGAACAATTAGAATTTTCATTTACGTTTTTACTAAACTGCAGATCAAGCCACAATGGCTCAGTGGTTAGAGCACTGGTCTTGTACACCAGGGGTCGTGAGTTCGATTGTCACTAGGAGCTATGCGTTTTGCACTCATTTGAAATATATATTTCGGAAGAAAAAGTATGGAGCCTTGTTTTT
The DNA here is from genome assembly GCA_933210815.1 of Meta bourneti. NCBI lineage: Eukaryota > Metazoa > Arthropoda > Arachnida > Araneae > Tetragnathidae > Meta > Meta bourneti. Next base: position 70,997,224 of record OW119930.1, read on the forward strand.
GATTATCCTTAAATTATTTTCAGTAATAAGATTTAAAGTACAATTAGAATTTTCATTTACGTTTTTACTAAACTGCACATCATGCCACTATGGCTCAGTGGTAAGAGCATTGGTCTCGTAAACCAGGGGTCGTGATTTCGAATCTCACTAGTGGCTATGTGTTTTGCACTCTTTTGAAATATGTATTTATGAAGAAAAAGTATGGAGCCTTGTTTCAGGTTATCCTTAAATTATTTTCAGTATTTAGATTTAAAGAACAATTAGAATTTTCATTTACGTTTTTGCTAAACTGCAGATGAAGCCACTATTGCTCAGTGGTTAGAGCATTGGTCTCGTAAACCAGGGGTCGTGAGTACAAATCTCACTAATGTCTACATGTTTTGCACTCTTTTGAAATATGTAGTTCTGAAGAAAGTGTATTTTTTTACCCTTGTTTCAGGTTATCTTTAAATTATTTTCAGTATTTAGATTTAAAGAACAATTAGAATTTTCATTTACGTTTTTACTATACTGCACATCAAGCCACTATGGCTCAGTTGTTAGAGCATTGGTCTCGTAAACCAGGGGTCGTGAGTTCAAATATAACTAGTGGCTATGTGTTTTGCACTCTTTTGAAATAATATGTATTTCTGAAGAAAAGTATGGATCCTTGTTTTAGGTTATCCTTAAATTATTTTCAATACTTATATTTAAAGAACAATTAGAATTTTCATTTACGTTTTTACTAAACTGCAGATCAAGCCACTATGGCTCAGTGGTTAGAGCACTGGTCTTGTAAACCAGGGGGCGTGAGTTCGAATCTCACTAGTGGCTATGCGTTTTGCACTCTTTTGAAATATGTATTTCTGAAGAAAAAGTATGGAGCCATGTTTCAGGTTATCCTTAAATTATTTTCAGTATTTAGATTTAAAGAAAAAAATTAGAATTTTCATATACGTTATAACTAAACTGAACATCAAGCCACTATGGCTCAGTGGTTAGAGCACTGGTCTTGTAAACCAGGGGTCGTGAGTTCGAGTCTCACTAGTGGCTATGCGTTTTGCACTCTTTTGAAATATGTATTTCTGAAGAAAATGTATGTGGAGCCATGTTTCAGGTTATCCTTATAAATTATATTCAGTATTTAGATTTAAAGAAAAATTACATTTTCATATACGTTATAACTAAACTGCACTTCAAGCCACTATGGCTCAGTGGTTAGAGCACTGGTCTTGTAAACCAGGGATCGTGAGTTCGAGTCTCACTAGTGGCTGTGCGTTTTGCACTCATTTGAAATATATATTTCGGAAGAAAAAGTATGGAGCCTTGTTTTTGATTATCCTTAAATTATTTTCAGTATTCAGATTTAAAGAACAATTAGAATTTTCATTTACGTTTTTGCTAAACTGCACATCAAGCCACTATGGCTCAACGGTTAGAGCATTGGTCTCGTAAACCATGGGTCGTGAGTTCGAATCTCACTAGTGGATATGTGTTTTGCACTCTTTTGAAATAATATGTATTTCTGAAGAAAACGTATGGATCCCTGTTTTAGGTTATCCTTAAATTATTTTCAATACTTATATTTAAAGAACAATTAGAATTTTCATTTACGTTTTTACTAAACTGCAGATCAAGCCACTATGACTCAGTGGTTAGAGCACTGGTCTCGTAAACCAGCTGTCGTGAGTTCGAATCTCACTAGTGGCTACGTGTTTTAAACTCTTTTGAAATATGTATTTCTGAAGAAAAAGTATGTGTGTGTGTGTGGAGCCTTGTTTCAGGATATCCTTAAATTATTTTCAGTATTTAGATTTAAAGAACAATTAGAATTTTCATTTACGTTTTTAATAAACTGCACATCAAGCCACTATGGCTCAGTGGTTAGAGCATTGGTCTCGAAAACCAGGGGTCGAGAGTTCGAATCTCACTAGTGGCTATGCGTTTTGCACTCTTTTGAAATATGTATTTCTGAAGAAAAAGTATGTGGAGCCATGTTTCAGGTTATCCTTAAATTATTTTCAGTATTTAGATTTAAAGAACTATTAGAATTTTCATTTACGTTATAACTAAACTGCACATCAAACCCCTATGGCTCAGTGGTTAGAGCACTGGTCTCGTAAACCAGGGGTCGTGAGTTCGAATATCACTAGTGGCTATGCGTTTTGCACTCTTTTGAAATATGTATTTCTGAAGAAAAAGTATGTGGAGCCATGTTTCAGGTTATCCTTAAATTATTTTCACTATTTAGATTGAAAGAAAAATTATATTTTCATATACGTTATAACTAAACTGCACATAAAGCCACGATGGCTCAGTGGTTAGAGCACTGGTCTTGTAAACCAGGGTTCGTGAGTTCGAGTCTCACTAGTGGCTGTGCGTTTTGCACTCTTTTGAAATATGTATTTCTGGAGAAAAAGTATGGAGCCTTGTTTCAGGTTATCCTTAAATTATTTTCAGTATTTAGATTTAAAGAACAATTAGAATTTTCATATACGTTTTTACTAAACTGCATATAAATCCACTATGACTCAGTGGTTAGACCATCGGTCTCGTAAACCAGCGGTCGTGAGTACGAATCTCACTAGTGGCTACGTGTTTTGCACTCTATTGAAATATGCATTTCTGAAGAAAACGTATGGATCCCTGTTTTAGGTTATCCTTAAATTATTTTCAATACTTATATTTAAAGAACAATTAGAATTTTCATTTACGTTTTTACTAAACTGCAGATCAGGCCACTATGGCTCAGTGGTTAGAGCACTGGTCTCGTAAACCAGGGGTCGTGAGTTCGAGTCTCACTAGTGGCTGTGCGTTTTGCACTCATTTGAAATATATATTTCGGAAGAAAAAGTATGGAGCCTTGTTTTTGATTATCCTTAAATTATTTTCAGTATTTAGATTTAAAGAACAATTAGAATTTTCATTTACGTTTTTGCTAAACTGCACATCAAGCCACTATGGCTCAACGGTTAGAGCATTGGTCTTGTAAACCATGGGTCGTGAGTTCGAATCTCACTAGTGGCTATGTGTTTTGCACTCTTTTGAAATAATATGTATTTCTGAAGAAAAAGTATGTATCCTTGTTTTAGGCTATCTTTAAATTATTTTCAATACTTATATTTAAAGAACAATTAGAATTTTCATTTACGTTTTTACTAAACTGCACATCAAGCCACTATGGCTCAGTGGTTAGAGCACTGGTCTTGTAAACCAGGGTTCGTGAGTTCGAGTCTCACTTGTGGCTATGCGTTTTGCACTCTTTTGAATTATGTATTTCTGAAGAAAAAGTATGTGGAGCCTTGTTTCAGGTTATCCTTAAATTATTTTCAGTATTTAGATTTAAAGAACTATAAGAATTTTCATATACGTTATAAAACTAAACTAAACTGCACATCAAGCCACTATGGCTCAGTGGTTAGAGCACTGGTCTTGTAAACCAGGGGTCGTGAGTTCGAGTCTCACTAGTGGCTATGCGTTTTGCACCCATTTGAAATATGTATTGCTTAAGAAAAAGTATGTGGAGCCATGTTTCAGCTTATCCTTAAATTATTTTCAGTATTTAGATTTAAAGAAAAATTACATTTTTATATACGTTATAACTAAACTGCGCATCAAGCCACTATGGCTCAGTGGTTAGAGCACTGGTATTGTAAACCAGGGGTGGTGAGTTCGAATCTCGCTAGAGGCTACGTGTTTTGCACTCTTTTGAAATATGTATTTCTGAAGAAAAATCATGTGTGTGTGTGGAGCCTTGTTTCAGGATATCCTTAAATTATTTTCAGTATTTAGATTTAAAGAACAATTAGAATTTTCATTTACGTTTTTACTAAACTGCACATCAAGCCACTATGGCTCAGTGGTTAGAGCACTGGTCTTGTAAACCAGGGGTCGTGAGTTCGAGTCTCACTAGTGGCTATGCGTTTTGCACTCTTTTGAAATATGTATTTCTGAAGAAAAAGTATGGAGCCATGTTTCAGGTTATCCTTAAATTATTTTCAGTATTTAGATTTAAAGAAAAATTAGAATTTTCATATACGTTATAACTAAACTGCACATAGAGCCAATATGGCTCAGTGGTTAGAGCACTGGTCTTGTAAACCAGGGGTCGTGAGTTCGAGTCTCACTAGAGCTGTGCGTTTTGCACTCATTTGAAATATATATTTCGGAAGAAAAAGTATGGAGCCTTGTTTCAGGATATCCTTAAATTATTTTCAGTATTTAGATTTGAAGAACAATTAGAATTTTCATTTACGTTTTTACTTAACTGCACATCAAGCCACTATGGCTCAGTGGTTAGAGCACTAGTCTTGTAAACCAGGTGTCGTGAGTTCAAGTCTCACAAGTGCCTAGGTGTTTTGCACTCTTTTGAAATATGTATTTCTGAAGAAAAAGTATGGAGCCATGTTTCAGGTTATCCTTAAATTATTTTCAGTATTTAGATTTAAAGAAAAATTAGAATTTTCATATACGTTATAACTAAACTGCACATAGAGCCACTATAGCTCAGTGGTTAGAGCACTGGTCTCGTAAACCAGGGGTCGTAAGTTCGATTCTCACTAGTGGCTATGTGTTTTGCACTCTTTTGAAATAATATGTATTTCTGATGAAAAAGTATGGATCCCTGTTTTAGGTTATCCTTAAATTATTTTCAATACTTATATTTAAAGAACAATTGGAATTTTCATTTACGTTTTTACTAAACTACTGATCAACCCACTATGGCTCAGTGGTTAGAGCACTGGTCTTGTAAACCAGGGGTCGTGAGTTCGAGTCTCACTAGTCGCTATTCGTTTTGCACTCATTTGAAATATATATTTCGGATGAAAAAGGATGGAACCTTGTTTTTGATTATCCTTAAATTATATTTTCAGTATTTAGATTTAGAGAACAATTAGAATTTTCATATACGTTATAACTAAACTGCACATCAAGCCACTATGGCTCAGTGGTAAGAGCATTGGTCTCGTAAACCAGGGTTCGTGAGTTCAAATCTCACTAGTGGCTACGTGTTTGCACTCTTTTGAAATATGTATTTCTGAAGAAAATGTATTTTTTTTAGCCTTGTTTCAGGTTATCTTTAAATTATTTTCAGTATTTAGATTTAAAGATCAATTAGAATTTTCATTTACGTTTTTACTAAACTGCACATCAAGCCACTATGGCTCAGTGGTTAGAGCATTGGTCTCGTAAACCAGGGGTCGTGAGTTCAAATATAACTAGTGGCTATGTGTTTTGCACTCTTTTGAAATAATATGTATTTCTGAAGAAAAAGTATGGATCCTTGTTTTAGGTTATCCTTAAATTATTTTCAATACTTATATTTAAAGAACAATTAGAATTTTCATTTACGTTTTTACTAAACTGCAGATCAAGCCACAATGGCTCAGTGGTTAGAGCACTGGTCTCGTAAACCAGGAGTCGTGAGTTCGAATCTCAAAAGTGGCTATGTGTTTTGCACTCTTTTGAAATATGTATTTCTGAAGAAAAAGTATGGAGCCTTGTTTCGGGTTATCCTTAAATTATTTTCAGTATTTAGATTTAAAGAACAATTGGAATTTTCATTTACGTTTTTACGAAACTGCACATCAAGCCACTATTGCTCAGTGGTTAGAGCACTGGTTTTGTAAACCTGGGGTCGCGAGTTCAAGTCTCACTAGTGGCTGTGCGTTTTGCACTCATTTGAAATATATATTTCGGAAGAAAAAGTATGGAGCCTTGTTTTTGATTATCCTTAAATTGTTTTCGGTATTTAGATTTAAAGAACAATTAGAATTTTCATTTACGTTTTTGCTAAACTGCACATCAAGCCACTATGGCTCAGTGGTTAGAGCATTGGTCTCGTAGACCAGGGGTCGTGAGTTCAAATCTCACTAGTGGCTACGTGTTTTGCACTCTTTTGAAATATGTATTTCTGAAGAAAAAGGATGGAACCTTGTTTAAGTTTATCCTTAAATTATTTTCAGTGTTTAGATTTAAAGAACAATTAGAATTTTCATTTACGTTTTTGCTAAACTGGACATCAAGCCACTATGGCTCAGTGGTTAGAGCATTGGTCTCGTAGACCAGGGGTCGTGAGTTCAAATCTCACTAGTGGCTACGTGTTTTGCACTCTTTTGAAATATGTATTTCTGAAGAAAGTGTATTTTTTTTCTTTTAGCCTTGTTTCAGGTTATCTTTAAATTATTTTCAGTATTTAGATTTAAAGAACAATTAGAATTTTCATTTACGTTTTTGCTAAACTGCACATCAAGCCACTATGGCTCAGAGGTTAGAGCATTGGTCTCGTAAACCAGGAGTCGTGAGTTCGAATCTCACTAGTGGCTATGTGTTTTGCACGCTTTTGAAATATGTATTTCTGAAGAAAAAGTATGGAGCCTTGTTTCGGGTTATCCTTAAATTATTTTCAGTGTTTAGATTTAAAGAACAATTAGAATTTTCATTTACGTTTTTACTAAACTGCTGATCAAGCCACTATGGCTCAGTGGTTAGAGCATTGGTCTCGTAAACGAGGGGTCGTGAGTTCGAATCTCACTAGTGGCTATGCGTTTTGCACTCATTTGAAATATATATTTCGGAAGAAAAAGTATGGAGCCTTGTTTTTGATTATGCTTAAATTGTTTTCGGTATTTAGATTTAAAGAACAATTAGAATTTTCATTTACGTTTTTACTAAACTGCACATCAAGCCACTATGGCTCAGTGGTTAGAGCATTGGTCTCGTAAACCAGGGGTCGTGAGTTCAAATCTCACTAGTGGCTACGTGTTTTGCACTCTTTTGAAATATGTATTTCTGAAGAAAGTGTATTTTTTTTAGCCTTGTTTCAGGTTATCTTTAAATTATTTTCAGTATTTAGATTTAAAGAACAATTAGAATTTTCATTTACGTTTTTACTAAACTGCAGATCAAGCCACTATGGCTCAGTGGTTAGAGCAATGGTCTTGTAAACCAGGTGTCGTGAGTTCGAGTCTCACTAGTGGCTATGTGTTTTGCACTCTTTTGAATTAATATGTATTTCTGAAGAAAAAGTATGGATCCTTTTTTTAGGTTATCCTTAAATTATTTTCAATACTTATATTTAAAGATTAATTAGAATTTTCATTTACGTTTTTACTAAACTGCACATCAAGCCACTATGGCTCAGTGGTTAGAGCACTGGTCTTGTAAACCAGGTGTCGTGAGTTCGAGTCTCACTAGTGGCTGTGCGTTTTGCACTCATTTGAAATATATATTTCGGAAGAAAAAGTATGGAGCCTTGTTTTTGATTATCCTTAAATTATTTTCAGTATTTAGATTTAAAGAACAATTAGAATTTTCATTTACGTTTTTACTAAACTGCACATCAAGCCACTATGACTCAGTGGTTAGAGCATTGGTCTCGTAAACCAGGGGTCGTGAGTTCGAATCTCACTAGTGGCTATGTGTTTTGCACTCTTTTGAAATATGTATTTCTGAAGAAAAACGATGGAGCCTTGTTCAAGGTTATCCTTAAATTATTTTCAGTGTTTGGATTTAAAGAACAATTAGAATTTTCATTTACGTTTTTACTAAACTGCACATCAAACCACTATGACTCAGTGGTTAGAGCATTGGTCTCGTAAACCAGGGGTCGTGAGTTCGAATCTCACTAGTGGCTATGTGTTTTGCACTCTTTTGAAATATGTATTTCTGAAGAAAAAGTATGGATCCTTTTTTTTAGGTTATCCTTAAATTATTTTCAATACTTATATTTAAAGATTAATTAGAATTTTCATTTACGTTTTTACTAAACTGCAGATCAAGCCACTATGGCTCAGTGGTTAGAGCAATGGTCTTGTAAACCAGGTGTCGTGAATTCGAGTCTCACTAGTGGCTATGTGTTTTGCACTCTTTTGAATTAATATGTATTTCTGAAGAAAAAGTATGGATCCTTTTTTTAGGTTATCCTTAAATTATTTTCAATACTTATATTTAAAGATTAATTAGAATTTTCATTTACGTTTTTACTAAACTGCACATCAAACCACTATGGCTCAGTGGTTAGAGCATTGGTCTCGTAAACCAGGCGTCGTGAGTTCGAATCTCACTAGTGGCTATGTGTTTTGCACTCTTTTGAAATATGTATTTCTGAAGAAAAACGATGGAGCCTTGTTCAAGGTTATCCTTAAATTATTTTCAGTGTTTAGATTTAAAGAACAATTAGAATTTTCATTTACGTTTTTACTAAACTGCACATCAAGCCACTATGACTCAGTGGTTAGAGCATTGGTCTCGTAAACCAGGGGTCGTGAGTTCGAATCTCACTAGTGGCTATGTGTTTTGCACTCTTTTGAAATATGTATTTCTGAAGAAAAAGTATGGAGCCTTGTTTCAGGTTATCCTTAAATTATTTTCAGTATTTATATTTAAAGAACAATTAGAATTTTCATTTACGTTTTTGCTAAACTGCACATCAAGCCACTATGGCTCAGTGGTTAGAGCATTGGTCTCGTAAACCAGGGGTCGTGAGTTGAAATATAACTAGTGGCTATGTGTTTTGCACTCTTTTGAAATAATATATATTTCTGAAGAAAAAGTATGGATCCTTGTTTTAGGTTATCCTTAAATTATTTTCAATACTTATATTTAAAGAACAATTAGAATTTTCATTTACGTTTTTACTAAACTGCAGATCAAGCCATAATGGCTCAGTGGTTAGAGCACTGGTCTTGTACACCAGGGGTCGTGAGTTCGATTGTCACTAGGAGCTATGCGTTTTGCACTCATTTGAAATATATATTTCGGAAGAAAAAGTATGGAGCCTTATTTTTGATTATCCTTAAATTATTTTCAGTAATTAGATTTAAAGAACAATTAGAATTTTCATTTACGTTTTTACTTAACTGCACATCAAGCCACTATGGCTCAGTGGTTAGAGCACTAGTCTTGTAAACCAGGTGTCGTGAGTTCAAGTCTCACAAGTGCCTAGGTGTTTTGCACTCTTTTGAAATATGTATTTCTGAAGAAAAAGTATGGAGCCATGTTTCAGGTTATCCTTAAATTATTTTCAGTATTTAGATTTAAAGAAAAATTAGAATTTTCATATACGTTATAACTAAACTGCACATAGAGCCACTATAGCTCAGTGGTTAGAGCACTGGTCTCGTAAACCAGGGGTCGTAAGTTCGATTCTCACTAGTGGCTATGTGTTTTGCACTCTTTTGAAATAATATGTATTTCTGATGAAAAAGTATGGATCCCTGTTTTAGGTTATCCTTAAATTATTTTCAATACTTATATTTAAAGAACAATTGGAATTTTCATTTACGTTTTTACTAAACTACTGATCAACCCACTATGGCTCAGTGGTTAGAGCACTGGTCTTGTAAACCAGGGGTCGTGAGTTCGAGTCTCACTAGTGGCTATTCGTTTTGCACTCATTTGAAATATATATTTCGGATGAAAAAGGATGGAACCTTGTTTTTGATTATCCTTAAATTATATTTTCAGTATTTAGATTTAGAGAACAATTAGAATTTTCATATACGTTATAACTAAACTGCACATCAAGCCACTATGGCTCAGTGGTAAGAGCATTGGTCTCGTAAACCAGGGTTCGTGAGTTCAAATCTCACTAGTGGCTACGTGTTTGCACTCTTTTGAAATATGTATTTCTGAAGAAAATGTATTTTTTTTAGCCTTGTTTCAGGTTATCTTTAAATTATTTTCAGTATTTAGATTTAAAGATCAATTAGAATTTTCATTTACGTTTTTACTAAACTGCACATCAAGCCACTATGGCTCAGTGGTTAGAGCATTGGTCTCGTAAACCAGGGGTCGTGAGTTCAAATATAACTAGTGGCTATGTGTTTTGCACTCTTTTGAAATAATATGTATTTCTGAAGAAAAAGTATGGATCCTTGTTTTAGGTTATCCTTAAATTATTTTCAATACTTATATTTAAAGAACAATTAGAATTTTCATTTACGTTTTTACTAAACTGCAGATCAAGCCACAATGGCTCAGTGGTTAGAGCACTGGTCTCGTAAACCAGGAGTCGTGAGTTCGAATCTCAAAAGTGGCTATGTGTTTTGCACTCTTTTGAAATATGTATTTCTGAAGAAAAAGTATGGAGCCTTGTTTCGGGTTATCCTTAAATTATTTTCAGTATTTAGATTTAAAGAACAATTGGAATTTTCATTTACGTTTTTACGAAACTGCACATCAAGCCACTATTGCTCAGTGGTTAGAGCACTGGTTTTGTAAACCTGGGGTCGCGAGTTCAAGTCTCACTAGTGGCTGTGCGTTTTGCACTCATTTGAAATATATATTTCGGAAGAAAAAGTATGGAGCCTTGTTTTTGATTATCCTTAAATTGTTTTCGGTATTTAGATTTAAAGAACAATTAGAATTTTCATTTACGTTTTTGCTAAACTGCACATCAAGCCACTATGGCTCAGTGGTTAGAGCATTGGTCTCGTAGACCAGGGGTCGTGAGTTCAAATCTCACTAGTGGCTACGTGTTTTGCACTCTTTTGAAATATGTATTTCTGAAGAAAAAGGATGGAACCTTGTTTAAGTTTATCCTTAAATTATTTTCAGTGTTTAGATTTAAAGAACAATTAGAATTTTCATTTACGTTTTTGCTAAACTGGACATCAAGCCACTATGGCTCAGTGGTTAGAGCATTGGTCTCGTAGACCAGGGGTCGTGAGTTCAAATCTCACTAGTGGCTACGTGTTTTGCACTCTTTTGAAATATGTATTTCTGAAGAAAGTGTATTTTTTTTCTTTTAGCCTTGTTTCAGGTTATCTTTAAATTATTTTCAGTATTTAGATTTAAAGAACAATTAGAATTTTCATTTACGTTTTTGCTAAACTGCACATCAAGCCACTATGGCTCAGAGGTTAGAGCATTGGTCTCGTAAACCAGGAGTCGTGAGTTCGAATCTCACTAGTGGCTATGTGTTTTGCACGCTTTTGAAATATGTATTTCTGAAGAAAAAGTATGGAGCCTTGTTTCGGGTTATCCTTAAATTATTTTCAGTGTTTAGATTTAAAGAACAATTAGAATTTTCATTTACGTTTTTACTAAACTGCTGATCAAGCCACTATGGCTCAGTGGTTAGAGCATTGGTCTCGTAAACGAGGGGTCGTGAGTTCGAATCTCACTAGTGGCTATGCGTTTTGCACTCATTTGAAATATATATTTCGGAAGAAAAAGTATGGAGCCTTGTTTTTGATTATGCTTAAATTGTTTTCGGTATTTAGATTTAAAGAACAATTAGAATTTTCATTTACGTTTTTACTAAACTGCACATCAAGCCACTATGGCTCAGTGGTTAGAGCATTGGTCTCGTAAACCAGGGGTCGTGAGTTCAAATCTCACTAGTGGCTACGTGTTTTGCACTCTTTTGAAATATGTATTTCTGAAGAAAGTGTATTTTTTTTAGCCTTGTTTCAGGTTATCTTTAAATTATTTTCAGTATTTAGATTTAAAGAACAATTAGAATTTTCATTTACGTTTTTACTAAACTGCAGATCAAGCCACTATGGCTCAGTGGTTAGAGCAATGGTCTTGTAAACCAGGTGTCGTGAGTTCGAGTCTCACTAGTGGCTATGTGTTTTGCACTCTTTTGAATTAATATGTATTTCTGAAGAAAAAGTATGGATCCTTTTTTTAGGTTATCCTTAAATTATTTTCAATACTTATATTTAAAGATTAATTAGAATTTTCATTTACGTTTTTACTAAACTGCACATCAAGCCACTATGGCTCAGTGGTTAGAGCACTGGTCTTGTAAACCAGGTGTCGTGAGTTCGAGTCTCACTAGTGGCTGTGCGTTTTGCACTCATTTGAAATATATATTTCGGAAGAAAAAGTATGGAGCCTTGTTTTTGATTATCCTTAAATTATTTTCAGTATTTAGATTTAAAGAACAATTAGAATTTTCATTTACGTTTTTACTAAACTGCACATCAAGCCACTATGACTCAGTGGTTAGAGCATTGGTCTCGTAAACCAGGGGTCGTGAGTTCGAATCTCACTAGTGGCTATGTGTTTTGCACTCTTTTGAAATATGTATTTCTGAAGAAAAACGATGGAGCCTTGTTCAAGGTTATCCTTAAATTATTTTCAGTGTTTGGATTTAAAGAACAATTAGAATTTTCATTTACGTTTTTACTAAACTGCACATCAAACCACTATGACTCAGTGGTTAGAGCATTGGTCTCGTAAACCAGGGGTCGTGAGTTCGAATCTCACTAGTGGCTATGTGTTTTGCACTCTTTTGAAATATGTATTTCTGAAGAAAAAGTATGGATCCTTTTTTTAGGTTATCCTTAAATTATTTTCAATACTTATATTTAAAGATTAATTAGAATTTTCATTTACGTTTTTACTAAACTGCAGATCAAGCCACTATGGCTCAGTGGTTAGAGCAATGGTCTTGTAAACCAGGTGTCGTGAATTCGAGTCTCACTAGTGGCTATGTGTTTTGCACTCTTTTGAATTAATATGTATTTCTGAAGAAAAAGTATGGATCCTTTTTTTAGGTTATCCTTAAATTATTTTCAATACTTATATTTAAAGATTAATTAGAATTTTCATTTACGTTTTTACTAAACTGCACATCAAGCCACTATGGCTCAGTGGTTAGAGCATTGGTCTCGTAAACCAGGCGTCGTGAGTTCGAATCTCACTAGTGGCTATGTGTTTTGCACTCTTTTGAAATATGTATTTCTGAAGAAAAACGATGGAGCCTTGTTCAAGGTTATCCTTAAATTATTTTCAGTGTTTAGATTTAAAGAACAATTAGAATTTTCATTTACGTTTTTACTAAACTGCACATCAAGCCACTATGACTCAGTGGTTAGAGCATTGGTCTCGTAAACCAGGGGTCGTGAGTTCGAATCTCACTAGTGGCTATGTGTTTTGCACTCTTTTGAAATATGTATTTCTGAAGAAAAAGTATGGAGCCTTGTTTCAGGTTATCCTTAAATTATTTTCAGTATTTATATTTAAAGAACAATTAGAATTTTCATTTACGTTTTTGCTAAACTGCACATCAAGCCACTATGGCTCAGTGGTTAGAGCATTGGTCTCGTAAACCAGGGGTCGTGAGTTGAAATATAACTAGTGGCTATGTGTTTTGCACTCTTTTGAAATAATATGTATTTCTGAAGAAAAAGTATGGATCCTTGTTTTAGGTTATCCTTAAATTATTTTCAATACTTATATTTAAAGAACAATTAGAATTTTCATTTACGTTTTTACTAAACTGCAGATCAAGCCATAATGGCTCAGTGGTTAGAGCACTGGTCTTGTACACCAGGGGTCGTGAGTTCGATTGTCACTAGGAGCTATGCGTTTTGCACTCATTTGAAATATATATTTCGGAAGAAAAAGTATGGAGCCTTATTTTTGATTATCCTTAAATTATTTTCAGTAATTAGATTTAAAGAACAATTAGAATTTTCATTTACGTTTTTACTAAACTGCACATCATGCCACTATGGCTCAGTGGTAAGAGCATTGGTCTCGTAAACCAGGGGTCGTGAGTTCGAATCTCACTAGTGGCTATGTGTTTTGCACTCTATTGAAATATGCATTTCTGAAGAAAACGTATGGATCCCTGTTTTAGGTTATCCTTAAATTATTTTCAATACTTATATTTAAAGAATAATTAGAATTTTCATTTACGTTTTTACTAAACTGCAGATCAGGCCACTATGGCTCAGTGGTTAGAGCATTGGTCTCGTAAACCAGGGGTCGTGATTTCGAATCTCACTAGTGGCTATGCGTTTTGCACTCTTTTGAAATATGTATTTCTGAAGAAAAAGTATGGAGTCATGTTTCAGGTTATTCTTAAATTATTTTCAGTATTTAGATTTAAAGAAAAATTAGAATTTTCATATACGTTATAACTAAACTGCACATCAAGCCACTATGGCTCAGTGGTTAGAGCACTGGTCTTGTAAACCAGGGGTCGTGAGTTCGGGTCTCACTAGTGGCTGTGCGTTTTGCACTCATTTGAAATATATATTTCGGAAGAAAAAGTATGGAGCCTTGTTTTTGATTATCCTTAAATTATTTTCAGTATTTAGATTTAAAGAACTATAAGAATTTTCATATACGTTATAAAACTAAACTAAACTGCGCATCAAGCCACTATGGCTCAGTGGTGAGAGCACTGGTCTTGTAAACCAGGGGTCGTGAGTTCGAATCTCGCTAGAGGCTACGTGTTTTGCACTCTTTTGAAATAATATGTATTTCTGAAGAAAAAGTATGGATCCTTGTTTTAGGTTATCCTTAAATTATTTTCAATACTTATATTTAAAGAACAATTAGAATTTTCATTTACGTTTTTACTAAACTGCAGATCAAGCCATAATGGCTCAGTGGTTAGAGCACTGGTCTTGTACACCAGGGGTCGTGAGTTCGATTGTCACTAGGAGCTATGCGTTTTGCACTCATTTGAAATATATATTTCGGAAGAAAAAGTATGGAGCCTTATTTTTGATTATCCTTAAATTATTTTCAGTAATTAGATTTAAAGAACAATTAGAATTTTCATTTACGTTTTTACTAAACTGCACATCAAGCCACTATGGCTCAGTGGTTAGAGCACTGGTCTTGTAAACCAGGGGTCGTGAGTTCGAGTCTCACTAGTGGCTATGCGTTTTGCACTCTTTTGAAATATGTATTTCTGAAGAAAAAGTATGGAGCCATGTTTCAGGTTATACTTAAATTATTTTCAGTATTTAGATTTAAAGAAAAATTAGAATTTTCATATACGTTATAACTAAACTGCACATAGAGCCACTATGGCTCAGTGGTTAGAGCACTGGTCTCGTAAACCAGGGGTCGTAAGTTCGATTCTCACTAGTGGCTATGTGTTTTGCACTCTTTTGAAATAATATGTATTTCTGATGAAAAAGTATGGATCCCTGTTTTAGGTTATCCTTAAATTATTTTCAATACTTATATTTAAAGAACAATTAGAATTTTCATTTACGTTTTTACTAAACTACAGATCAACCCACTATGGCTCAGTGGTTAGAGCACTGGTCTTGTAAACCAGGGGTCGTGAGTTCGAGTCTCACAAGTGGCTATTCGTTTTGCAATCATTTGAAATATATATTTCGGATGAAAAAGGATGGAACCTTGTTTTTGATTATCCTTAAATTATATTTTCAGTATTTAGATTTAGAGAACAATTAGAATTTTCATATACGTTATAACTAAACTGCATATCAAGCCACTATGGCTCAGTGGTAAGAGCATTGGTCTCGTAAACCAGGGTTCGTGAGTTCAAATCTCACTAGTGGCTACGTGTTTGCACTCTTTTGAAATATGTATTTCTGAAGAAAATGTATTTTTTTTAGCCTTGTTTCAGGTTATCTTTAAATTATTTTCAGTATTTAGATTTAAAGAACAATTAGAATTTTCATTTACGTTTTTACTAAACTGCACATCAAGCCACTATGGCTCAGTGGTTAGAGCATTGGTCTCGTAAACCAGGGGTCGTGAGTTCAAATATAACTAGTGGCTATGTGTTTTGCACTCTTTTGAAATAATATGTATTTCTGAAGAAAAAGTATGGATCCTTGTTTTAGGTTATCCTTAAATTATTTTCAATACTTATATTTAAAGAACAATTAGAATTTTCATTTACGTTTTTACTAAACTGCAGATCAAGCCACAATGGCTCAGTGGTTAGAGCACTGGTCTCGTAAACCAGGGGTCGTGAGTTCGAATCTCACAAGTGGCTATGTGTTTTGCACTCTTTTGAAATATGTATTTCTGAAGAAAAAGTATGGAGCCTTGTTTCAGGTTATCCTTAAATTATTTTCAGTATTTAGATTTAAAGAACAATTGGAATTTTCATTTACGTTTTTACGAAACTGCACATCAAGCCACTATTGCTCAGTGGTTAGAGCACTGGTTTTGTAAACCTGGGGTCGCGAGTTAAAGTCTCACTAGTGGCTGTGCGTTTTGCACTCATTTGAAATATATATTTCGGAAGAAAAAGTATGGAGCCTTGTTTTTGATTATCCTTAAATTGTTTTCGGTATTTAGATTTAAAGAACAATTAGAATTTTCATTTACGTTTTTGCTAAACTGCACATCAAGCCACTATGGCTCAGTGGTTAGAGCATTGGTCTCGTAAACCAGGGGTCGTGAGTTCGAATCTCACTAGTTGCTATGTTGTTTTGCACTCTTTTGAAATATGTATTTCTGAAGAAAAAGGATGGAACCTTGTTTAAGTTTATCCTTAAATTATTTTCAGTGTTTAGATTTAAAGAACAATTAGAATTTTCATTTACGTTTTTGCTAAACTGGACATCAAGCCACTATGGCTCAGTGGTTAGAGCATTGGTCTCGTAAACCAGGGGTCGTGAGTTCAAATCTCACTAGTGGCTACGTGTTTTGCACTCTTTTGAAATATGTATTTCTGAAGAAAGTGTATTTTTTTTCTTTTAGCCTTGTTTCAGGTTATCTTTAAATTATTTTCAGTATTTAGATTTAAAGAACAATTAGAATTTTCATTTACGTTTTTGCTAAACTGCACATCAAGCCACTATGGCTCAGAGGTTAGAGCATTGGTCTCGTAAACCAGGAGTCGTGAGTTCGAATCTCACTAGTGGCTATGTGTTTTGCACGCTTTTGAAATATGTATTTCTGAAGAAAAAGTATGGAGCCTTGTTTCGGGTTATCCTTAAATTATTTTCAGTATTTAGATTTAAAGAAAAATTAGAATTTTCATTTACGTTTTTGCTAAACTGCACATCAAGCCACTATGGCTCAGTGGTTAGAGCATTGGTCTCGTAAACCAGGCGTCGTGAGTTCGAATCTCACTAGTGGCTATGTGTTTTGCACTCTTTTGAAATATGTATTTCTGAAGAAAAACGATGGAGCCTTGTTTAAGGTTATCCTTAAATTATTTTCAGTGTTTAGATTTAAAGAACAATTAGAATTTTCATTTACGTTTTTACTAAACTGCACATCAAGCCACTATGACTCAGTGGTTAGAGCATTGGTCTCGTAAACCAGGGGTCGTGAGTTCGAATCTCACTAGTGGCTATGTGTTTTGCACTCTTTTGAAATATGTATTTCTGAAGAAAATGTATGGAGCCTTGTTTCAGGTTATCCTTAAATTATTTTCAGTATTTATATTTAAAGAACAATTAGAATTTTCATTTACGTTTTTGCTAAACTGAACATCAAGCCACTATGGCTCAGTGGTTAGAGCATTGGTCTCGTAAACGAGGGGTCGTGAGTTCAAATATAACTAGTGGCTATGTGTTTTGCACTCTTTTGAAATAATATGTATTTCAGAAGAAAAAGTATGGATCCTTGTTTTAGGTTATCCTTAAATTATTTTCAATACTTATATTTAAAGAACAATTAGAATTTTCATTTACGTTTTTACTAAACTGCAGATCAAGCCATAATGGTTCAGTGGTTAGAGCACTGGTCTCGTAAACCAGGGGTCGTAAGTTCGATTCTCACTTGTGGCTATGTGTTTTGCACTCTTTTGAAATAATATGTATTTCTGAAGAAAAAGTATGGATCCTTGTTTTAGGTTATCCTTAAATTATTTTCAATACTTATATTTAAAGAACAATTAGAATTTTCATTTACGTTTTTACTAAACTGCAGATCAAGCCACAATGGCTCAGTGGTTAGAGCACTGGTCTCGTAAACCAGGGGTCGTGAGTTCGAATCTCACAAGTGGCTATGTGTTTTGCACTCTTTTGAAATATGTATTTCTGAAGAAAAAGTATGGAGCCTTGTTTCAGGTTATCCTTAAATTATTTTCAGTATTTAGATTTAAAGAACAATTGGAATTTTCATTTACGTTTTTACGAAACTGCACATCAAGCCACTATTGCTCAGTGGTTAGAGCGCTGGTTTTGTAAACCTGGGGTCGCGAGTTAAAGTCTCACTAGTGGCTGTGCGTTTTGCACTCATTTGAAATATATATTTCGGAAGAAAAAGTATGGAGCCTTGTTTTTGATTATCCTTAAATTGTTTTCGGTATTTAGATTTAAAGAACAATTAGAATTTTCATTTACGTTTTTGCTAAACTGCACATCAAGCCACTATGGCTCAGTGGTTAGAGCATTGGTCTCGTAAACCAGGGGTCGTGAGTTCGAATCTCACTAGTTGCTATGTTGTTTTGCACTCTTTTGAAATATGTATTTCTGAAGAAAAAGGATGGAACCTTGTTTAAGTTTATCCTTAAATTATTTTCAGTGTTTAGATTTAAAGAACAATTAGAATTTTCATTTACGTTTTTGCTAAACTGGACATCAAGCCACTATGGCTCAGTGGTTAGAGCATTGGTCTCGTAAACCAGGGGTCGTGAGTTCAAATCTCACTAGTGGCTACGTGTTTTGCACTCTTTTGAAATATGTATTTCTGAAGAAAGTGTATTTTTTTTCTTTTAGCCTTGTTTCAGGTTATCTTTAAATTATTTTCAGTATTTAGATTTAAAGAACAATTAGAATTTTCATTTACGTTTTTGCTAAACTGCACATCAAGCCACTATGGCTCAGAGGTTAGAGCATTGGTCTCGTAAACCAGGAGTCGTGAGTTCGAATCTCACTAGTGGCTATGTGTTTTGCACGCTTTTGAAATATGTATTTCTGAAGAAAAAGTATGGAGCCTTGTTTCGGGTTATCCTTAAATTATTTTCAGTATTTAGATTTAAAGAAAAATTAGAATTTTCATTTACGTTTTTGCTAAACTGCACATCAAGCCACTATGGCTCAGTGGTTAGAGCATTGGTCTCGTAAACCAGGCGTCGTGAGTTCGAATCTCACTAGTGGCTATGTGTTTTGCACTCTTTTGAAATATGTATTTCTGAAGAAAAACGATGGAGCCTTGTTTAAGGTTATCCTTAAATTATTTTCAGTGTTTAGATTTAAAGAACAATTAGAATTTTCATTTACGTTTTTACTAAACTGCACATCAAGCCACTATGACTCAGTGGTTAGAGCATTGGTCTCGTAAACCAGGGGTCGTGAGTTCGAATCTCACTAGTGGCTATGTGTTTTGCACTCTTTTGAAATATGTATTTCTGAAGAAAAAGTATGGAGCCTTGTTTCAGGTTATCCTTAAATTATTTTCAGTATTTATATTTAAAGAACAATTAGAATTTTCATTTACGTTTTTGCTAAACTGAACATCAAGCCACTATGGCTCAGTGGTTAGAGCATTGGTCTCGTAAACGAGGGGTCGTGAGTTCAAATATAACTAGTGGCTATGTGTTTTGCACTCTTTTGAAATAATATGTATTTCAGAAGAAAAAGTATGGATCCTTGTTTTAGGTTATCCTTAAATTATTTTCAATACTTATATTTAAAGAACAATTAGAATTTTCATTTACGTTTTTACTAAACTGCAGATCAAGCCATAATGGCTCAGTGGTTAGAGCACTGGTCTTGTACACCAGGGGTCGTGGGTTCGATTGTCACTAGGAGCTATGCGTTTTGCACTCATTTGAAATATATATTTCGGAAGAAAAAGTATGGAGCCTTGTTTTTGACTATCCTTAAATTATTTTCAGTATTTAGATTTAAAGAACAATTAGAATTTTCATTTACGTTTTTACTAAACTGCACATCATGCCACTATGGCTCAGTTGTAAGAGCATTGGTCTCGTAAACCAGGGGTCGTGATTTCGAATCTCACTAGTGGCTATGTGTTTTGCACTCTTTTGAAATATGTATTTATGAAGAAAAAGTATGGAGCCTTGTTTCAGGTTATCCTTAAATTATTTTCAGTATTTAGATTTAAAGAACAATTAGAATTTTCATTTACGTTTTTGCTAAACTGCAGATGAAGCCACTATGGCTCAGTGGTTAGAGCATTGGTCTCGTAAACCAGGGGTCGTGAGTTCGAATCTCACTAGTGGCTATGTGTTTTGCACTCTTTTGAAATATGTATTTCTCAAGAAAAATGATGGAGCCTTGTTTAAGGTTATCCTTAGATTATTTTCATTATTTAGATTTAAAGAACAATTAGAATTTTCATATACGTTTTTACTAAACTGCCCATACCGCCACTATGGCTCAGTGGTTAGAGTTTTGGTCTCGTAAACCAGGGGTCGTGAGTTGGAATATCACTAGTGGCTATGTGTTTTGCACTCTTTTGAAATATGTATTTCTGAAGAAAAAGTATGTGGATACTTGTTTTAGGTTATCCTTAAATTATTTTCAATACTTATATTTAAAGAACAATTAGAATTTTCATTTACGTTTTTGCTAAACTGCACATCAAGCCACTATGGCTCAGTGGTTAGAGCATTGGTCTCGTAAACAAGGGGTCGTGAGTTCAAATATAACTAGTGGCTATGTGTTTTGCACTCTTTTGAAATAATATGTATTTCTGAAGAAAAAGTATGGATCCTGGTTTTAGGTTATCCTTAAATTATTTTTAATACTTATATTTAAAGTTTAATTAGAATTTTAATTTACGTTTTTACTAAACTGCACATCAAGCCACTATGGCTCAGTGGTTAGATCATTGGTCTCGTAAACCAGGGGTCGTGAGTTCGAGTCTCACTAGTGGCTATGCGTTTTGCACTCATTTGAAATATGTATTTCGGGCGAAAAAGTATGGAGCCTTGTTTCAGGTTATCCTTAAATTATTTTCAGTATTTAGATTTAAAGAACAATTAGAATTTTCATTTACGTTTTAGCTAAACTGCTCATCAAGCCACTATGGCTCAGTGGTTAGAGCATTGGTCTCGTAAACCAGGGGTCGTGAGTTCGAATCTCACTAGTGGCTATGTGTTTTGCACTCTTTTGAAATATGTATTTCTCAAGAAAAATGATGGAGCCTTGTTTAAGGTTATCCTTAGATTATTTTCATTATTTAGATTTAAAGAACAATTAGAATTTTCATATACGTTTTTACTAAACTGCCCATACCGCCACTATGGCTCAGTGGTTAGAGTTTTGGTCTCGTAAACCAGGGGTCGTGAGTTGGAATATCACTAGTGGCTATGTGTTTTGCACTCTTTTGAAATATGTATTTCTGAAGAAAAAGTATGTGGATACTTGTTTTAGGTTATCCTTAAATTATTTTCAATACTTATATTTAAAGAACAATTAGAATTTTCATTTACGTTTTTGCTAAACTGCACATCAAGCCACTATGGCTCAGTGGTTAGAGCATTGGTCTCGTAAACCAGGGGTCGTGAGTTCAAATATAACTAGTGGCTATGTGTTTTGCACTCTTTTGAAATAATATGTATTTCTGAAGAAAAAGTATGGATCCTTGTTTTAGGTTATCCTTAAATTATTTTCAATACTTATATTTAAAGAACAATTAGAATTTTCATTTACGTTTTTACTAAACTGCAGATCAAGCCATAATGGCTCAGTGGTTAGAGCACTGGTCTTGTAAACCAGGGGTCGTGAGTTCGAGTCTCACTAGTGGCTATGCGTTTTGCACTCTTTTGAAATATGTATTTCTGAAGAAAAAGTATGGAGCCATGTTTCAGGTTATCCTTAAATTATTTTCAGTATTTAGATTTAAAGAAAAATTAGAATTTTCATATACGTTATAACTAAACTGCACATAGAGCCAATATGGCTCAGTGGTTAGAGCACTGGTCTTGTAAACCAGGGGTCGTGAGTTCGAGTCTCACTAGTGGCTGTGCGTTTTGCACTCATTTGAAATATATATTTCGGAAGAAAAAGTATGGAGCCTTGTTTCAGGATATCCTTAAATTATTTTCAGTATTTAGATTTAAAGAACAATTAGAATTTTCATTTACGTTTTTACTTAACTGCACATCAAGCCACTATGGCTCAGTGGTTAGAGCACTAGTCTTGTAAACCAGGTGTCGTGAGTTCAAGTCTCACAAGTGCCTAGGTGTTTTGCACTCTTTTGAAATATGTATTTCTGAAGAAAAAGTATGGAGCCATGTTTCAGGTTATCCTTAAATTATTTTCAGTATTTAGATTTAAAGAAAAATTAGAATTTTCATATACGTTATAACTAAACTGCACACAGAGCCACTATGGCTCAGTGGTTAGAGCACTGGTCTCGTAAACCAGGGGTCGTAAGTTCGATTCTCACTAGTGGCTATGTGTTTTGCACTCTTTTGAAATAATATGTATTTCTGATGAAAAAGTATGGATCCATGTTTTAGGTTATCCTTAAATTATTTTCAATACTTATATTTAAAGAACAATTGGAATTTTCATTTACGTTTTTACTAAACTACTGATCAACCCACTATGGCTCAGTGGTTAGAGCACTGGTCTTGTAAACCAGGGGTCGTGAGTTCGAGTCTCACTAGTGGCTATTCGTTTTGCACTCATTTGAAATATATATTTCGGATGAAAAAGGATGGAACCTTGTTTTTGATTATCCTTAAATTATATTTTCAGTATTTAGATTTAGAGAACAATTAGAATTTTCATATACGTTATAACTAAACTGCACATCAAGCCACTATGGCTCAGTGGTAAGAGCATTGGTCTCGTAAACCAGGGTTCGTGAGTTCAAATCTCACTAGTGGCTACGTGTTTGCACTCTTTTGAAATATGTATTTCTGAAGAAAATGTATTTTTTTTAGCCTTGTTTCAGGTTATCTTTAAATTATTTTCAGTATTTAGATTTAAAGAACAATTAGAATTTTCATTTACGTTTTTTCTAAACTGCACATCAAGCCACTATGGCTCAGTGGTTAGAGCATTGGTCTCGTAAACCAGGGGTCGTGAGTTCAAATATAACTAGTGGCTATGTGTTTTGCACTCTTTTGAAATAATATGTATTTCTGAAGAAAAAGTATGGATCCTTGTTTTAGGTTATCCTTAAATTATTTTCAATACTTATATTTAAAGAACAATTAGAATTTTCATTTACGTTTTTACTAAACTGCAGATCAAGCCACAATGGCTCAGTGGTTAGAGCACTGGTCTCGTAAACCAGGAGTCGTGAGTTCGAATCTCACAAGTGGCTATGTGTTTTGCACTCTTTTGAAATATGTATTTCTGAAGAAAAAGTATGGAGCCTTGTTTCGGGTTATCCTTAAATTATTTTCAGTATTTAGATTTAAAGAACAATTGGAATTTTCATTTACGTTTTTACGAAACTGCACATCAAGCCACTATGGCTCAGTGGTTAGAGCATTGGTCTCGTAAACCAGGGGTCGTGAGTTCGAATCTCACTAGTTGCTATGTTGTTTTGCACTCTTTTGAAATATGTATTTCTGAAGAAAAAGGATGGAACCTTGTTTAAGTTTATCCTTAAATTATTTTCAGTGTTTAGATTTAAAGAACAATTAGAATTTTCATTTACGTTTTTGCTAAACTGGACATCAAGCCACTATGGCTCAGTGGTTAGAGCATTGGTCTCGTAAACCAGGGGTCGTGAGTTCGAATCTCACTAGTTGCTATGTTGTTTTGCACTCTTTTGAAATATGTATTTCTGAAGAAAAAGGATGGAACCTTGTTTAAGTTTATCCTTAAATTATTTTCAGTGTTTAGATTTAAAGAACAATTAGAATTTTCATTTACGTTTTTGCTAAACTGGACATCAAGCCACTATGGCTCAGTGGTTAGAGCATTGGTCTCGTAGACCAGGGGTCGTGAGTTCAAATCTCACTAGTGGCTACGTGTTTTGCACTCTTTTGAAATATGTATTTCTGAAGAAAGTGTATTTTTTTTCTTTTAGCCTTGTTTCAGGTTATCTTTAAATTATTTTCAGTATTTAGATTTAAAGAACAATTAGAATTTTCATTTACGTTTTTGCTAAACTGCACATCAAGCCACTATGGCTCAGAGGTTAGAGCATTGGTCTCGTAAACCAGGAGTCGTGAGTTCGAATCTCACTAGTGGCTATGTGTTTTGCACGCTTTTGAAATATGTATTTCTGAAGAAAAAGTATGGAGCCTTGTTTCGGGTTATCCTTAAATTATTTTCAGTGTTTAGATTTAAAGAACAATTAGAATTTTCATTTACGTTTTTGCTAAACTGCTCATCAAGCCACTATGGCTCAGTGGTTAGAGCATTGGTCTCGTAAACGAGGGGTCGTGAGTTCGAATCTCACTAGTGGCTATGCGTTTTGCACTCATTTGAAATATATATTTCGGAAGAAAAAGTATGGAGCCTTGTTTTTGATTATGCTTAAATTGTTTTCGGTATTTAGATTTAAAGAACAATTAGAATTTTCATTTACGTTTTTACTAAACTGCACATCAAGCCACTATATTTCAGTGGTTAGAGCATTGGTCTCGTAAACCAGGGGTCGTGAGTTCAAATCTCACTAGTGGCTACGTGTTTTGCACTCTTTTGAAATATGTATTTCTGAAGAAAGTGTATTTTTTTTAGCCTTGTTTCAGGTTATCTTTAAATTATTTTCAGTATTTAGATTTAAAGAACAATTAGAATTTTCATTTACGTTTTTACTAAACTGCAGATCAAGCCACTATGGCTCAGTGGTTAGAGCAATGGTCTTGTAAACCAGGTGTCGTGAGTTCGAGTCTCACTAGTGGCTATGTGTTTTGCACTCTTTTGAATTAATATGTATTTCTGAAGAAAAAGTATGGATCCTTTTTTTAGGTTATCCTTAAATTATTTTCAATACTTATATTTAAAGATTAATTAGAATTTTCATTTACGTTTTTACTAAACTGCACGTCAAGCCACTATGGCTCAGTGGTTAGAGCACTGGTCTTGTAAACCAGGTGTCGTGAGTTCGAGTCTCACTAGTGGCTGTGCGTTTTGCACTCATTTGAAATATATATTTCGGAAGAAAAAGTATGGAGCCTTGTTTTTGATTATCCTTAAATTATTTTCAGTATTTAGATTTAAAGAACAATTAGAATTTTCATTTACGTTTTTACTAAACTGCACATCAAGCCACTATGACTCAGTGGTTAGAGCATTGGTCTCGTAAACCAGGGGTCGTGAGTTCGAATCTCACTAGTGGCTATGTGTTTTGCACTCTTTTGAAATATGTATTTCTGAAGAAAAACGATGGAGCCTTGTTCAAGGTTATCCTTAAATTATTTTCAGTGTTTGGATTTAAAGAACAATTAGAATTTTCATTTACGTTTTTACTAAACTGCACATCAAACCACTATGACTCAGTGGTTAGAGCATTGGTCTCGTAAACCAGGGGTCGTGAGTTCGAATCTCACTAGTGGCTATGTGTTTTGCACTCTTTTGAAATATGTATTTCTGAAGAAAAAGTATGGATCCTTTTTTTAGGTTATCCTTAAATTATTTTCAATACTTATATTTAAAGATTAATTAGAATTTTCATTTACGTTTTTACTAAACTGCAGATCAAGCCACTATGGCTCAGTGGTTAGAGCAATGGTCTTGTAAACCAGGTGTCGTGAGTTCGAGTCTCACTAGTGGCTATGTGTTTTGCACTCTTTTGAATTAATATGTATTTCTGAAGAAAAAGTATGGATCCTTTTTTTAGGTTATCCTTAAATTATTTTCAATACTTATATTTAAAGATTAATTAGAATTTTCATTTACGTTTTTACTAAACTGCAGATCAAGCCACTATGGCTCAGTGGTTAGAGCAATGGTCTTGTAAACCAGGTGTCGTGAGTTCGAGTCTCACTAGTGGCTATGTGTTTTGCACTCTTTTGAATTAATATGTATTTCTGAAGAAAAAGTATGGATCCTTTTTTTAGGTTATCCTTAAATTATTTTCAATACTTATATTTAAAGATTAATTAGAATTTTCATTTACGTTTTTACTAAACTGCACATCAAGCCACTATGGCTCAGTGGTTAGAGCACTGGTCTTGTAAACCAGGTGTCGTGAGTTCGAGTCTCACTAGTGGCTGTGCGTTTTGCACTCATTTGAAATATATATTTCGGAAGAAAAAGTATGGAGCCTTGTTTTTGATTATCCTTAAATTATTTTCAGTATTTAGATTTAAAGAACAATTAGAATTTTCATTTACGTTTTTACTAAACTGCACATCAAGCCACTATGACTCAGTGGTTAGAGCATTGGTCTCGTAAACCAGGGGTCGTGAGTTCGAATCTCACTAGTGGCTATGTGTTTTGCACTCTTTTGAAATATGTATTTCTGAAGAAAAACGATGGAGCCTTGTTCAAGGTTATCCTTAAATTATTTTCAGTGTTTGGATTTAAAGAACAATTAGAATTTTCATTTACGTTTTTACTAAACTGCACATCAAACCACTATGACTCAGTGGTTAGAGCATTGGTCTCGTAAACCAGGGGTCGTGAGTTCGAATCTCACTAGTGGCTATGTGTTTTGCACTCTTTTGAAATATGTATTTCTGAAGAAAAAGTATGGATCCTTTTTTTAGGTTATCCTTAAATTATTTTCAATACTTATATTTAAAGATTAATTAGAATTTTCATTTACGTTTTTACTAAACTGCAGATCAAGCCACTATGGCTCAGTGGTTAGAGCAATGGTCTTGTAAACCAGGTGTCGTGAGTTCGAGTCTCACTAGTGGCTATGTGTTTTGCACTCTTTTGAATTAATATGTATTTCTGAAGAAAAAGTATGGATCCTTTTTTTAGGTTATCCTTAAATTATTTTCAATACTTATATTTAAAGATTAATTAGAATTTTCATTTACGTTTTTACTGAACTGCACATCAAGCCACTATGGCTCAGTGGTAGAGCATTGGTCTCGTAAACCAGGCGTCGTGAGTTCGAATCTCACTAGTGGCTATGTGTTTTGCACTCTTTTGAAATATGTATTTCTGAAGAAAAACGATGGAGCCTTGTTCAAGGTTATCCTTAAATTATTTTCAGTGTTTAGATTTAAAGAACAATTAGAATTTTCATTTACGTTTTTACTAAACTGCACATCAAGCCACTATGACTCAGTGGTTAGAGCATTGGTCTCGTAAACCAGGGGTCGTGAGTTCGAATCTCACTAGTGGCTATGTGTTTTGCACTCTTTTGAAATATGTATTTCTGAAGAAAAAGTATGGAGCCTTGTTTCAGGTTATCATTAAATTATTTTCAGTATTTATATTTAAAGAACAATTAGAATTTTCATTTACGTTTTTGCTAAACTGCACATCAAGCCACTATGGCTCAGTGGTTAGAGCATTGGTCTCGTAAACCAGGGGTCGTGAGTTCAAATATAACTAGTGGCTATGTGTTTTGCACTCTTTTGAAATAATATGTATTTCTGAAGAAAAATTATGGATCCTTGTTTTAGGTTATCCTTAAATTATTTTCAATACTTATATTTAAAGAACAATTTGAATTTTCATTTGCGTTTTTACTAAACTGCAGATCAAGCCATAATGGCTCAGTGGTTAGAGCACTGGTCTTGTACACCAGGGGTCGTGAGTTCGATTGTCACTAGGAGCTATGCGTTTTGCACTCATTTGAAATATATATTTCGGAAGAAAAAGTATGGAGCCTTGTTTTTGATTATCCTTAATTTATTTTCAGTAATTAGATTTAAAGAACAATTAGAATTTTCATTTACGTTTTTACTAAACTGCACATCATGCCACTATGGCTCAGTGGTAAGAGCATTGGTCTCGTAAACCAGGGGTCGTGAGTTCGAATCTCACTAGTGGCTATGTGTTTTGCACTCTATTGAAATATGCATTTCTGAAGAAAACGTATGGATCCCTGTTTTAGGTTATCCTTAAATTATTTTCAATACTTATATTTAAAGAATAATTAGAATTTTCATTTACGTTTTTACTAAACTGCAGATCAGGCCACTATGGCTCAGTGGTTAGAGCATTGGTCTCGTAAACCAGGGGTCGTGATTTCGAATCTCACTAGTGGCTATGCGTTTTGCACTCTTTTGAAATATGTATTTCTGAAGAAAAAGTATGGAGTCATGTTTCAGGTTATTCTTAAATTATTTTCAGTATTTAGATTTAAAGAAAAATTAGAATTTTCATATACGTTATAACTAAACTGCACATCAAGCCACTATGGCTCAGTGGTTAGAGCACTGGTCTTGTAAACCAGGGGTCGTGAGTTCGAGTCTCACTAGTGGCTGTGCGTTTTGCACTCATTTGAAATATATATTTCGGAAGAAAAAGTATGGAGCCTTGTTTTTGATTATCCTTAAATTATTTTCAGTATTTAGATTTAAAGAACAATTAGAATTTTCATTTACGTTTTTGCTAAACTGCACATCAAGCCACTATGGCTCAACGGTTAGAGCATTGGTCTTGTAAACCATGGGTCGTGAGTTCGAATCTCACTAGTGGCTATGTGTTTTGCACTCTTTTGAAATAATATGTATTTCTGAAGAAAAAGTATGTATCCTTGTTTTAGGCTATCTTTAAATTATTTTCAATACTTATATTTAAAGAACAATTAGAATTTTCATTTACGTTTTTACTAAACTGCACATCAAGCCACTATGGCTCAGTGGTTAGAGCACTGGTCTTGTAAACCAGGGTTCGTGAGTTCGAGTCTCACTTGTGGCTATGCGTTTTGCACTCTTTTGAATTATGTATTTCTGAAGAAAAAGTATGTGGAGCCTTGTTTCAGGTTATCCTTAAATTATTTTCAGTATTTAGATTTAAAGAACTATAAGAATTTTCATATACGTTATAAAACTAAACTAAACTGCACATCAAGCCACTATGGCTCAGTGGTTAGAGCACTGGTCTTGTAAACCAGGGGTCGTGAGTTCGAGTCTCACTAGTGGCTATGCGTTTTGCACCCATTTGAAATATGTATTTCTTAAGAAAAAGTATGTGGAGCCATGTTTCAGGTTATCCTTAAATTATTTTCAGTATTTAGATTTAAAGAAAATTACATTTTTATATACGTTATAACTAAACTGCGCATCAAGCCACTATGGCTCAGTGGTTAGAGCACTGGTCTTGTAAACCAGGGGTCGTGAGTTCGAATCTCGCTAGAGGCTACGTGTTTTGCACTCTTTTGAAATATGTATTTCTGAAGAAAAATCAAGTGTGTGTGTGGAGCCTTGTTTCAGGATATCCTTAAATTTTTTTCAGTATTTAGATTTAAAGAACAATTAGAATTTTCATTTACGTTTTTACTAAACTGCACATCAAGCCACTATGGCTCAGTGGTTAGAGCACTGGTCTTGTAAACCAGGGGTCGTGAGTTCGAGTCTCACTAGTGGCTATGCGTTTTGCACTCTTTTGAAATATGTATTTCTGAAGAAAAAGTATGGAGCCATGTTTCAGGTTATACTTAAATTATTTTCAGTATTTAGATTTAAAGAAAAATTAGAATTTTCATATACGTTATAACTAAACTGCACATAGAGCCACTATGGCTCAGTGGTTAGAGCACTGGTCTTGTAAACCAGGGGTCGTGAGTTCGAGTCTCACTAGTGGCTGTGCGTTTTGCACTCATTTGAAATATATATTTCGGAAGAAAAAGTATGGAGCCTTGTTTCAGGATATCCTTAAATTATTTTCAGTATTTAGATTTAAAGAATAATTAGAATTTTCATTTACGTTTGTACTTAACTGCACATCAAGCCACTATGGCTCAGTGGTTAGAGCACTAGTCTTGTAAACCAGGTGTCGTGAGTTCAAGTCTCACAAGTGCCTAGTTGTTTTGCACTCTTTTGAAATATGTATTTCTGAAGAAAAAGTATGGAGCCATGTTTCAGGTTATCCTTAAATTATTTTCAGTATTTAGATTTAAAGAAAAATTAGAATTTTCATATACGTTATAACTAAACTGCACATAGAGCCACTATGGCTCAGTGGTTAGAGCACTGGTCTCGTAAACCAGGGGTCGTAAGTTCGATTCTCACTAGTGGCTATGTGTTTTGCACTCTTTTGAAATAATATGTATTTCTGATGAAAAAGTATGGATCCCTGTTTTAGGTTATCCTTAAATTATTTTCAATACTTATATTTAAAGAACAATTAGAATTTTCATTTACGTTTTTACTAAACTACAGATCAACCCACTATGGCTCAGTGGTTAGAGCACTGGTCTTGTAAACCAGGGGTCGTGAGTTCGAGTCTCACAAGTGGCTATTCGTTTTGCACTCATTTGAAATATATATTTCGGATGAAAAAGGATGGAACCTTGTTTTTGATTATCCTTAAATTATATTTTCAGTATTTAGATTTAGAGAACAATTAGAATTTTCATATACGTTATAACTAAACTGCACATCAAGCCACTATGGCTCAGTGGTAAGAGCATTGGTCTCGTAAACCAGGGTTCGTGAGTTCAAATCTCACTAGTGGCTACGTGTTTGCACTCTTTTGAAATATGTATTTCTGAAGAAAATGTATTTTTTTTAGCCTTGTTTCAGGTTATCTTTAAATTATTTTCAGTATTTAGATTTAAAGAACAATTAGAATTTTCATTTACGTTTTTACTAAACTGCACATCAAGCCACTATGGCTCAGTGGTTAGAGCAATGGTCTCGTAAACCAGGGGTCGTGAGTTCAAATATAACTAGTGGCTATGTGTTTTGCACTCTTTTGAAATAATATGTATTTCTGAAGAAAAAGTATGGATCCTTGTTTTAGGTTATCCTTAAATTATTTTCAATACTTATATTTAAAGAACAATTAGAATTTTCATTTACGTTTTTACTAAACTGCAGATCAAGCCACAATGGCTCAGTGGTTAGAGCACTGGTCTCGTAAACCAGGGGTCGTGAGTTCGAATCTCACAAGTGGCTATGTGTTTTGCACTCTTTTGAAATATGTATTTCTGAAGAAAAAGTATGGAGCCTTGTTTCAGGTTATCCTTAAATTATTTTCAGTATTTAGATTTAAAGAACAATTGGAATTTTCATTTACGTTTTTACGAAACTGCACATCAAGCCACTATTGCTCAGTGGTTAGAGCACTGGTTTTGTAAACCTGGGGTCGCGAGTTAAAGTCTCACTAGTGGCTGTGCGTTTTGCACTCATTTGAAATATATATTTCCGAAGAAAAAGTATGGAGCCTTGTTTTTGATTATCCTTAAATTGTTTTCGGTATTTAGATTTAAAGAACAATTAGAATTTTCATTTACGTTTTTGCTAAACTGCACATCAAGCCACTATGGCTCAGTGGTTAGAGCATTGGTCTCGTAAACCAGGGGTCGTGAGTTCGAATCTCACTAGTTGCTATGTTGTTTTGCACTCTTTTGAAATATGTATTTCTGAAGAAAAAGGATGGAACCTTGTTTAAGTTTATCCTTAAATTATTTTCAGTGTTTAGATTTAAAGAACAATTAGAATTTTCATTTACGTTTTTGCTAAACTGGACATCAAGCCACTATGGCTCAGTGGTTAGAGCATTGGTCTCGTAAACCAGGGTTCGTGAGTTCAAATCTCACTAGTGGCTACGTGTTTGCACTCTTTTGAAATATGTATTTCTGAAGAAAATGTATTTTTTTTAGCCTTGTTTCAGGTTATCTTTAAATTATTTTCAGTATTTAGATTTAAAGAACAATTAGAATTTTCATTTACGTTTTTACTAAACTGCACATCAAGCCACTATGGCTCAGTGGTTAGAGCATTGGTCTCGTAAACCAGGGGTCGTGAGTTCAAATATAACTAGTGGCTATGTGTTTTGCACTCTTTTGAAATAATATGTATTTCTGAAGAAAAAGTATGGATCCTTGTTTTAGGTTATCCTTAAATTATTTTCAATACTTATATTTAAAGAACAATTAGAATTTTCATTTACGTTTTTACTAAACTGCAGATCAAGCCATAATGGCTCAGTGGTTAGAGCACTGGTCTTGTACACCAGGGGTCGTGAGTTCGATTGTCACTAGGAGCTATGCGTTTTGCACTCATTTGAAATATATATTTCGGAAGAAAAAGTATGGAGCCTTGTTTTTGATTATCCTTAAATTATTTTCAGTAATTAGATTTAAAGAACAATTAGAATTTTCATTTACGTTTTTACTAAACTGCACATCATGCCACTATGGCTCAGTGGTAAGAGCATTGGTCTCGTAAACCAGGGGTCGTGAGTTCGAATCTCACTAGTGGCTATGTGTTTTGCACTCTATTGAAATATGCATTTCTGAAGAAAACGTATGGATCCCTGTTTTAGGTTATCCTTAAATTATTTTCAATACTTATATTTAAAGAATAATTAGAATTTTCATTTACGTTTTTACTAAACTGCAGATCAGGCCACTATGGCTCAGTGGTTAGAGCATTGGTCTCGTAAACCAGGGGTCGTGATTTCGAATCTCACTAGTGGCTATGCGTTTTGCACTCTTTTGAAATATGTATTTCTGAAGAAAAAGTATGGAGTCATGTTTCAGGTTATTCTTAAATTATTTTCAGTATTTAGATTTAAAGAAAAATTAGAATTTTCATATACGTTATAACTAAACTGCACATCAAGCCACTATGGCTCAGTGGTTAGAGCACTGGTCTTGTAAACCAGGGGTCGTGAGTTCGAGTCTCACTAGTGGCTGTGCGTTTTGCACTCATTTGAAATATATATTTCGGAAGAAAAAGTATGGAGCCTTGTTTTTGATTATCCTTAAATTATTTTCAGTATTTAGATTTAAAGAACAATTAGAATTTTCATTTACGTTTTTACGAAACTGCACATCAAGCCACTATTGCTCAGTGGTTAGAGCACTGGTTTTGTAAACCTGGGGTCGCGAGTTAAAGTCTCACTAGTGGCTGTGCGTTTTGCACTCATTTGAAATATATATTTCGGAAGAAAAAGTATGGAGCCTTGTTTTTGATTATCCTTAAATTGTTTTCGGTATTTAGATTTAAAGAACAATTAGAATTTTCATTTACGTTTTTGCTAAACTGCACATCAAGCCACTATGGCTCAGTGGTTAGAGCACTGGTCTTGTAAACCAGGGGTCGTGAGTTCGAGTCTCACTAGTGGCTGTGCGTTTTGCACTCATTTGAGATATATATTTCGGAAGAAAAAGTATGGAGCCTTTTTTTAGGTTATCCTTAAATTATTTTCAATACTTATATTTAAAGAACAATTAGAATTTTCATTTACGTTTTTACTAAACTGCACATCAAGCCACTATGGCTCAGTGGTTAGAGCACTGGTCTTGTAAACCAGGGTTCGTGAGTTCGAGTCTCACTTGTGGCTATGCGTTTTGCACTCTTTTGAATTATGTATTTCTGAAGAAAAAGTATGTGGAGCCTTGTTTCAGGTTATCCTTAAATTATTTTCAGTATTTAGATTTAAAGAACTATAAGAATTTTCATATACGTTATAAAACTAAACTAAACTGCACATCAAGCCACTATGGCTCAGTGGTTAGAGCACTGGTCTTGTAAACCAGGGGTCGTGAGTTCGAGTCTCACTAGTGGCTATGCGTTTTGCACCCATTTGAAATATGTATTTCTTAAGAAAAAGTATGTGGAGCCATGTTTCAGGTTATCCTTAAATTATTTTCAGTATTTAGATTTAAAGAAAATTACATTTTTATATACGTTATAACTAAACTGCGCATCAAGCCACTATGGCTCAGTGGTTAGAGCACTGGTCTTGTAAACCAGGGGTCGTGAGTTCGAATCTCGCTAGAGGCTACGTGTTTTGCACTCTTTTGAAATATGTATTTCTGAAGAAAAATCATGTGTGTGTGTGGAGCCTTGTTTCAGGATATCCTTAAATTTTTTTCAGTATTTAGATTTAAAGAACAATTAGAATTTTCATTTACGTTTTTACTAAACTGCACATCAAGCCACTATGGCTCAGTGGTTAGAGCACTGGTCTTGTAAACCAGGGGTCGTGAGTTCGAGTCTCACTAGTGGCTATGCGTTTTGCACTCTTTTGAAATATGTATTTCTGAAGAAAAAGTATGGAGCCATGTTTCAGGTTATACTTAAATTATTTTCAGTATTTAGATTTAAAGAAAAATTAGAATTTTCATATACGTTATAACTAAACTGCACATAGAGCCACTATGGCTCAGTGGTTAGAGCACTGGTCTTGTAAACCAGGGGTCGTGAGTTCGAGTCTCACTAGTGGCTGTGCGTTTTGCACTCATTTGAAATATATATTTCGGAAGAAAAAGTATGGAGCCTTGTTTCAGGATATCCTTAAATTATTTTCAGTATCTAGATTTAAAGAATAATTAGAATTTTCATTTACGTTTGTACTTAACTGCACATCAAGCCACTATGGCTCAGTGGTTAGAGCACTAGTCTTGTAAACCAGGTGTCGTGAGTTCAAGTCTCACAAGTGCCTAGTTGTTTTGCACTCTTTTGAAATATGTATTTCTGAAGAAAAAGTATGGAGCCATGTTTCAGGTTATCCTTAAATTATTTTCAGTATTTAGATTTAAAGAAAAATTAGAATTTTCATATACGTTATAACTAAACTGCACATAGAGCCACTATGGCTCAGTGGTTAGAGCACTGGTCTCGTAAACCAGGGGTCGTAAGTTCGATTCTCACTAGTGGCTATGTGTTTTGCACTCTTTTGAAATAATATGTATTTCTGATGAAAAAGTATGGATCCCTGTTTTAGGTTATCCTTAAATTATTTTCAATACTTATATTTAAAGAACAATTAGAATTTTCATTTACGTTTTTACTAAACTACAGATCAACCCACTATGGCTCAGTGGTTAGAGCACTGGTCTTGTAAACCAGGGGTCGTGAGTTCGAGTCTCACAAGTGGCTATTCGTTTTGCACTCATTTGAAATATATATTTCGGATGAAAAAGGATGGAACCTTGTTTTTGATTATCCTTAAATTATATTTTCAGTATTTAGATTTAGAGAACAATTAGAATTTTCATATACGTTATAACTAAACTGCACATCAAGCCACTATGGCTCAGTGGTAACAGCATTGGTCTCGTAAACCAGGGTTCGTGAGTTCAAATCTCACTAGTGGCTACGTGTTTGCACTCTTTTGAAATATGTATTTCTGAAGAAAATGTATTTTTTTTAGCCTTGTTTCAGGTTATCTTTAAATTATTTTCAGTATTTAGATTTAAAGAACAATTAGAATTTTCATTTACGTTTTTACTAAACTGCACATCAAGCCACTATGGCTCAGTGGTTAGAGCATTGGTCTCGTAAACCAGGGGTCGTGAGTTCAAATATAACTAGTGGCTATGTGTTTTGCACTCTTTTGAAATAATATGTATTTCTTATGAAAAAGTATGGATCCTTGTTTTAGGTTATCCTTAAATTATTTTCAATACTTATATTTAAAGAACAATTAGAATTTTCATTTACGTTTTTACTAAACTGCAGATCAAGCCACAATGGCTCAGTGGTTAGAGCACTGGTCTCGTAAACCAGGGGTCGTGAGTTCGAATCTCCCAAGTGGCTATGTGTTTTGCACTCTTTTGAAATATATATTTCGGAAGAAAAAGTATGGAGCCTTGTTTTTGATTATCCTTAAATTATTTTCAGTATTTAGATTTAAAGAACAATTAGAATTTTCATTTACGTTTTTGCTAAACTGCACATCAAGCCACTATGGCTCAACGGTTAGAGCATTGGTCTTGTAAACCATGGGTCGTGAGTTCGAATCTCACTAGTGGCTATGTGTTTTGCACTCTTTTGAAATAATATGTATTTCTGAAGAAAAAGTATGTATCCTTGTTTTAGGCTATCTTTAAATTATTTTCAATACTTATATTTAAAGAACAATTAGAATTTTCATTTACGTTTTTACTAAACTGCACATCAAGCCACTATGGCTCAGTGGTTAGAGCACTGGTCTTGTAAACCAGGGTTCGTGAGTTCGAGTCTCACTTGTGGCTATGCGTTTTGCACTCTTTTGAATTATGTTTTTCTGAAGAAAAAGTATGTGGAGCCTTGTTTCAGGTTATCCTTAAATTATTTTCAGTATTTAGATTTAAAGAACTATAAGAATTTTCATATACGTTATAAAACTAAACTAAACTGCACATCAAGCCACTATGGCTCAGTGGTTAGAGCACTGGTCTTGTAAACCAGGGGTCGTGAGTTCGAGTCTCACTAGTGGCTATGCGTTTTGCACCCATTTGAAATATGTATTTCTTAAGAAAAAGTATGTGGAGCCATGTTTCAGGTTATCCTTAAATTATTTTCAGTATTTAGATTTAAAGAAAATTACATTTTTATATACGTTATAACTAAACTGCGCATCAAGCCACTATGGCTCAGTGGTTAGAGCACTGGTCTTGTAAACCAGGGGTCGTGAGTTCGAATCTCGCTAGAGGCTACGTGTTTTGCACTCTTTTGAAATATGTATTTCTGAAGAAAAATCATGTGTGTGTGTGGAGCCTTGTTTCAGGATATCCTTAAATTTTTTTCAGTATTTAGATTTAACGAACAATTAGAATTTTCATTTACGTTTTTACTAAACTGCACATCAAGCCACTATGGCTCAGTGGTTAGAGCACTGGTCTTGTAAACCAGGGGTCGTGAGTTCGAGTCTCACTAGTGGCTATGCGTTTTGCACTCTTTTGAAATATGTATTTCTGAAGAAAAAGTATGGAGCCATGTTTCAGGTTATACTTAAATTATTTTCAGTATTTAGATTTAAAGAAAAATTAGAATTTTCATATACGTTATAACTAAACTGCACATAGAGCCACTATGGCTCAGTGGTTAGAGCACTGGTCTTGTAAACCAGGGGTCGTGAGTTCGAGTCTCACTAGTGGCTGTGCGTTTTGCACTCATTTGAAATATATATTTCGGAAGAAAAAGTATGGAGCCTTGTTTCAGGATATCCTTAAATTATTTTCAGTATTTAGATTTAAAGAATAATTAGAATTTTCATTTACGTTTGTACTTAACTGCACATCAAGCCACTATGGCTCAGTGGTTAGAGCACTAGTCTTGTAAACCAGGTGTCGTGAGTTCAAGTCTCACAAGTGCCTAGTTGTTTTGCACTCTTTTGAAATATGTATTTCTGAAGAAAAAGTATGGAGCCATGTTTCAGGTTATCCTTAAATTATTTTCAGTATTTAGATTTAAAGAAAAATTAGAATTTTCATATACGTTATAACTAAACTGTACATAGAGCCACTATGGCTCAGTGGTTAGAGCACTGGTCTCGTAAACCAGGGGTCGTAAGTTCGATTCTCACTAGTGGCTATGTGTTTTGCACTCTTTTGAAATAATATGTATTTCTGATGAAAAAGTATGGATCCCTGTTTTAGGTTATCCTTAAATTATTTTCAATACTTATATTTAAAGAACAATTAGAATTTTCATTTACGTTTTTACTAAACTACAGATCAACCCACTATGGCTCAGTGGTTAGAGCACTGGTCTTGTAAACCAGGGGTCGTGAGTTCGAGTCTCACAAGTGGCTATTCGTTTTGCACTCATTTGAAATATATATTTCGGATGAAAAAGGATGGAACCTTGTTTTTGATTATCCTTAAATTATATTTTCAGTATTTAGATTTAGAGAACAATTAGAATTTTCATATACGTTATAACTAAACTGCACATCAAGCCACTATGGCTCAGTGGTAAGAGCATTGGTCTCGTAAACCAGGGTTCGTGAGTTCAAATCTCACTAGTGGCTACGTGTTTGCACTCTTTTGAAATATGTATTTCTGAAGAAAATGTATTTTTTTTAGCCTTGTTTCAGGTTATCTTTAAATTATTTTCAGTATTTAGATTTAAAGAACAATTAGAATTTTCATTTACGTTTTTACTAAACTGCACATCAAGCCACTATGGCTCAGTGGTTAGAGCATTGGTCTCGTAAACCAGGGGTCGTGAGTTCAAATATAACTAGTGGCTATGTGTTTTGCACTCTTTTGAAATAATATGTATTTCTGAAGAAAAAGTATGGATCCTTGTTTTAGGTTATCCTTAAATTATTTTCAATACTTATATTTAAAGAACAATTAGAATTTTCATTTACGTTTTTACTAAACTGCAGATCAAGCCACAATGGCTCAGTGGTTAGAGCACTGGTCTCGTAAACCAGGGGTCGTGAGTTCGAATCTCACAAGTGGCTATGTGTTTTGCACTCTTTTGAAATATGTATTTCTGAAGAAAAAGTATGGAGCCTTGTTTCAGGTTATCCTTAAATTATTTTCAGTATTTAGATTTAAAGAACAATTGGAATTTTCATTTACGTTTTTACGAAACTGCACATCAAGCCACTATTGCTCAGTGGTTAGAGCACTGGTTTTGTAAACCTGGGGTCTCGAGTTAAAGTCTCACTAGTGGCTGTGCGTTTTGCACTCATTTGAAATATATATTTCGGAAGAAAAAGTATGGAGCCTTGTTTTTGATTATCCTTAAATTGTTTTCGGTATTTAGATTTAAAGAACAATTAGAATTTTCATTTACGTTTTTGCTAAACTGCACATCAAGCCACTATGGCTCAGTGGTTAGAGCATTGGTCTCGTAAACCAGGGGTCGTGAGTTCGAATCTCACTAGTTGCTATGTTGTTTTGCACTCTTTTGAAATATGTATTTCTGAAGAAAAAGGATGGAACCTTGTTTAAGTTTATCCTTAAAATATTTTCAGTGTTTAGATTTAAAGAACAATTAGAATTTTCATTTACGTTTTTGCTAAACTGGACATCAAGCCACTATGGCTCAGTGGTTAGAGCATTGGTCTCGTAAACCAGGGTTCGTGAGTTCAAATCTCACTAGTGGCTACGTGTTTGCACTCTTTTGAAATATGTATTTCTGAAGAAAATGTATTTTTTTT
This sequence comes from Meta bourneti, assembly GCA_933210815.1. NCBI lineage: Eukaryota > Metazoa > Arthropoda > Arachnida > Araneae > Tetragnathidae > Meta > Meta bourneti. Next base: position 71,035,746 of record OW119930.1, read on the forward strand.
AGCCTTGTTTCAGGTTATCTTTAAATTATTTTCAGTATTTAGATTTAAAGAACAATTAGAATTTTCATTTACGTTTTTACTAAACTGCACATCAAGCCACTATGGCTCAGTGGTTAGAGCATTGGTCTCGTAAACCAGGGGTCGTGAGTTCAAATATAACTAGTGGCTATGTGTTTTGCACTCTTTTGAAATAATATGTATTTCTGAAGAAAAAGTATGGATCCTTGTTTTAGGTTATCCTTAAATTATTTTCAGTATTTAGATTTAAAGAACAATTAGAATTTTCATTTACGTTTTTGCTAAACTGCACATCAAGCCACTATGGCTCAGAGGTTAGAGCATTGGTCTCGTAAACCAGGAGTCGTGAGTTCGAATCTCACTAGTGGCTATGTGTTTTGCACGCTTTTGAAATATGTATTTCTGAAGAAAAAGTATGGAGCATTGTTTCGGGTTATCCTTAAATTATTTTCAGTGTTTAGATTTAAAGAACAATTAGAATTTTCATTTACGTTTTTACTAAACTGCTGATCAAGCCACTATGGCTCAGTGGTTAGAGCATTGGTCTCGTAAACGAGGGGTCGTGAGTTCGAATCTCACTAGTGGCTATGCGTTTTGCACTCATTTGAAATATATATTTCGGAAGAAAAAGTATGGAGCATTGTTTTTGATTATGCTTAAATTGTTTTCGGTATTTAGATTTAAAGAACAATTAGAATTTTCATTTACGTTTTTACTAAACTGCACATCAAGCCACTATGGCTCAGTGGTTAGAGCAATGGTCTTGTAAACCAGGTGTCGTGAGTTCGAGTCTCACTAGTGGCTATGTGTTTTGCACTCTTTTGAAATATATATTTCGGATGAAAAAGGATGGAACCTTGTTTTTGATTATCCTTAAATTATATTTTCAGTATTTAGATTTAGAGAACAATTAGAATTTTCATATACGTTATAACTAAACTGCACATCAAGCCACTATGGCTCAGTGGTAAGAGCATTGGTCTCGTAAACCAGGGTTCGTGAGTTCAAATCTCACTAGTGGCTACGTGTTTGCACTCTTTTGAAATATGTATTTCTGAAGAAAATGTATTTTTTTTAGCCTTGTTTCAGGTTATCTTTAAATTATTTTCAGTATTTAGATTTAAAGAACAATTAGAATTTTCATTTACGTTTTTACTAAACTGCACATCAAGCCACTATGGCTCAGTGGTTAGAGCATTGGTCTCGTAAACCAGGGGTCGTGAGTTCAAATATAACTAGTGGCTATGTGTTTTGCACTCTTTTGAAATAATATGTATTTCTGAAGAAAAAGTATGGATCCTTGTTTTAGGTTATCCTTAAATTATTTTCAATACTTATATTTAAAGAACAATTAGAATTTTCATTTACGTTTTTACTAAACTGCAGATCAAGCCACAATGGCTCAGTGGTTAGAGCACTGGTCTCGTAAACCAGGGGTCGTGAGTTCGAATCTCCCAAGTGGCTATGTGTTTTGCACTCTTTTGAAATATATATTTCGGAAGAAAAAGTATGGAGCCTTGTTTTTGATTATCCTTAAATTATTTTCAGTATTTAGATTTAAAGAACAATTAGAATTTTCATTTACGTTTTTGCTAAACTGCACATCAAGCCACTATGGCTCAACGGTTAGAGCATTGGTCTTGTAAACCATGGGTCGTGAGTTCGAATCTCACTAGTGGCTATGTGTTTTGCACTCTTTTGAAATAATATGTATTTCTGAAGAAAAAGTATGTATCCTTGTTTTAGGCTATCTTTAAATTATTTTCAATACTTATATTTAAAGAACAATTAGAATTTTCATTTACGTTTTTACTAAACTGCACATCAAGCCACTATGGCTCAGTGGTTAGAGCACTGGTCTTGTAAACCAGGGTTCGTGAGTTCGAGTCTCACTTGTGGCTATGCGTTTTGCACTCTTTTGAATTATGTTTTTCTGAAGAAAAAGTATGTGGAGCCTTGTTTCAGGTTATCCTTAAATTATTTTCAGTATTTAGATTTAAAGAACTATAAGAATTTTCATATACGTTATAAAACTAAACTAAACTGCACATCAAGCCACTATGGCTCAGTGGTTAGAGCACTGGTCTTGTAAACCAGGGGTCGTGAGTTCGAGTCTCACTAGTGGCTATGCGTTTTGCACCCATTTGAAATATGTATTTCTTAAGAAAAAGTATGTGGAGCCATGTTTCAGGTTATCCTTAAATTATTTTCAGTATTTAGATTTAAAGAAAATTACATTTTTATATACGTTATAACTAAACTGCGCATCAAGCCACTATGGCTCAGTGGTTAGAGCACTGGTCTTGTAAACCATCGGTCGTGAGTTCGAATCTCGCTAGAGGCTACGTGTTTTGCACTCTTTTGAAATATGTATTTCTGAAGAAAAATCATGTGTGTGTGTGGAGCCTTGTTTCAGGATATCCTTAAATTTTTTTCAGTATTTAGATTTAACGAACAATTAGAATTTTCATTTACGTTTTTACTAAACTGCAGATCAAGCCACAATGGCTCAGTGGTTAGAGCACTGGTCTCGTAAACCAGGGGTCGTGAGTTCGAATCTCCCAAGTGGCTATGTGTTTTGCACTCTTTTGAAATATATATTTCGGAAGAAAAAGTATGGAGCCTTGTTTTTGATTATCCTTAAATTATTTTCAGTATTTAGATTTAAAGAACAATTAGAATTTTCATTTACGTTTTTGCTAAACTGCACATCAAGCCACTATGGCTCAACGGTTAGAGCATTGGTCTTGTAAACCATGGGTCGTGAGTTCGAATCTCACTAGTGGCTATGTGTTTTGCACTCTTTTGAAATAATATGTATTTCTGAAGAAAAAGTATGTATCCTTGTTTTAGGCTATCTTTAAATTATTTTCAATACTTATATTTAAAGAACAATTAGAATTTTCATTTACGTTTTTACTAAACTGCACATCAAGCCACTATGGCTCAGTGGTTAGAGCACTGGTGTTGTAAACCAGGGTTCGTGAGTTCGAGTCTCACTTGTGGCTATGCGTTTTGCACTCTTTTGAATTATGTTTTTCTGAAGAAAAAGTATGTGGAGCCTTGTTTCAGGTTATCCTTAAATTATTTTCAGTATTTAGATTTAAAGAACTATAAGAATTTTCATATACGTTATAAAACTAAACTAAACTGCACATCAAGCCACTATGGCTCAGTGGTTAGAGCACTGGTCTTGTAAACCAGGGGTCGTGAGTTCGAGTCTCACTAGTGGCTATGCGTTTTGCACCCATTTGAAATATGTATTTCTTAAGAAAAAGTATGTGGAGCCATGTTTCAGGTTATCCTTAAATTATTTTCAGTATTTAGATTTAAAGAAAATTACATTTTTATATACGTTATAACTAAACTGCGCATCAAGCCACTATGGCTCAGTGGTTAGAGCACTGGTCTTGTAAACCAGGGGTCGTGAGTTCGAATCTCGCTAGAGGCTACGTGTTTTGCACTCTTTTGAAATATGTATTTCTGAAGAAAAATCATGTGTGTGTGTGGAGCCTTGTTTCAGGATATCCTTAAATTTTTTTCAGTATTTAGATTTAACGAACAATTAGAATTTTCATTTACGTTTTTACTAAACTGCACATCAAGCCACTATGGCTCAGTGGTTAGAGCACTGGTCTTGTAAACCAGGGGTCGTGAGTTCGAGTCTCACTAGTGGCTATGCGTTTTGCACTCTTTTGAAATATGTATTTCTGAAGAAAAAGTATGGAGCCATGTTTCAGGTTATACTTAAATTATTTTCAGTATTTAGATTTAAAGAAAAATTAGAATTTTCATATACGTTATAACTAAACTGCACATAGAGCCACTATGGCTCAGTGGTTAGAGCACTGGTCTTGTAAACCAGGGGTCGTGAGTTCGAGTCTCACTAGTGGCTGTGCGTTTTGCACTCATTTGAAATATATATTTCGGAAGAAAAAGTATGGAGCCTTGTTTCAGGATATCCTTAAATTATTTTCAGTATTTAGATTTAAAGAATAATTAGAATTTTCATTTACGTTTGTACTTAACTGCACATCAAGCCACTATGGCTCAGTGGTTAGAGCACTAGTCTTGTAAACCAGGTGTCGTGAGTTCAAGTCTCACAAGTGCCTAGTTGTTTTGCACTCTTTTGAAATATGTATTTCTGAAGAAAAAGTATGGAGCCATGTTTCAGGTTATCCTTAAATTATTTTCAGTATTTAGATTTAAAGAAAAATTAGAATTTTCATATACGTTATAACTAAACTGTACATAGAGCCACTATGGCTCAGTGGTTAGAGCACTGGTCTCGTAAACCAGGGGTCGTAAGTTCGATTCTCACTAGTGGCTATGTGTTTTGCACTCTTTTGAAATAATATGTATTTCTGATGAAAAAGTATGGATCCCTGTTTTAGGTTATCCTTAAATTATTTTCAATACTTATATTTAAAGAACAATTAGAATTTTCATTTACGTTTTTACTAAACTACAGATCAACCCACTATGGCTCAGTGGTTAGAGCACTGGTCTTGTAAACCAGGGGTCGTGAGTTCGAGTCTCACAAGTGGCTATTCGTTTTGCACTCATTTGAAATATATATTTCGGATGAAAAAGGATGGAACCTTGTTTTTGATTATCCTTAAATTATATTTTCAGTATTTAGATTTAGAGAACAATTAGAATTTTCATATACGTTATAACTAAACTGCACATCAAGCCACTATGGCTCAGTGGTAAGAGCATTGGTCTCGTAAACCAGGGTTCGTGAGTTCAAATCTCACTAGTGGCTACGTGTTTGCACTCTTTTGAAATATGTATTTCTGAAGAAAATGTATTTTTTTTAGCCTTGTTTCAGGTTATCTTTAAATTATTTTCAGTATTTAGATTTAAAGAACAATTAGAATTTTCATTTACGTTTTTACTAAACTGCACATCAAGCCACTATGGCTCAGTGGTTAGAGCATTGGTCTCGTAAACCAGGGGTCGTGAGTTCAAATATAACTAGTGGCTATGTGTTTTGCACTCTTTTGAAATAATATGTATTTCTGAAGAAAAAGTATGGATCCTTGTTTTAGGTTATCCTTAAATTATTTTCAATACTTATATTTAAAGAACAATTAGAATTTTCATTTACGTTTTTACTAAACTGCAGATCAAGCCACAATGGCTCAGTGGTTAGAGCACTGGTCTCGTAAACCAGGGGTCGTGAGTTCGAATCTCACAAGTGGCTATGTGTTTTGCACTCTTTTGAAATATGTATTTCTGAAGAAAAAGTATGGAGCCTTGTTTCAGGTTATCCTTAAATTATTTTCAGTATTTAGATTTAAAGAACAATTGGAATTTTCATTTACGTTTTTACGAAACTGCACATCAAGCCACTATTGCTCAGTGGTTAGAGCACTGGTTTTGTAAACCTGGGGTCTCGAGTTAAAGTCTCACTAGTGGCTGTGCGTTTTGCACTCATTTGAAATATATATTTCGGAAGAAAAAGTATGGAGCCTTGTTTTTGATTATCCTTAAATTGTTTTCGGTATTTAGATTTAAAGAACAATTAGAATTTTCATTTACGTTTTTGCTAAACTGCACATCAAGCCACTATGGCTCAGTGGTTAGAGCATTGGTCTCGTAAACCAGGGGTCGTGAGTTCGAATCTCACTAGTTGCTATGTTGTTTTGCACTCTTTTGAAATATGTATTTCTGAAGAAAAAGGATGGAACCTTGTTTAAGTTTATCCTTAAAATATTTTCAGTGTTTAGATTTAAAGAACAATTAGAATTTTCATTTACGTTTTTGCTAAACTGGACATCAAGCCACTATGGCTCAGTGGTTAGAGCATTGGTCTAATAAACCAGGGTTCGTGAGTTCAAATCTCACTAGTGGCTACGTGTTTGCACTCTTTTGAAATATGTATTTCTGAAGAAAATGTATTTTTTTTAGCCTTGTTTCAGGTTATCTTTAAATTATTTTCAGTATTTAGATTTAAAGAACAATTAGAATTTTCATTTACGTTTTTACTAAACTGCACATCAAGCCACTATGGCTCAGTGGTTAGAGCATTGGTCTCGTAAACCAGGGGTCGTGAGTTCAAATATAACTAGTGGCTATGTGTTTTGCACTCTTTTGAAATAATATGTATTTCTGAAGAAAAAGTATGGATCCTTGTTTTAGGTTATCCTTAAATTATTTTCAGTATTTAGATTTAAAGAACAATTAGAATTTTCATTTACGTTTTTGCTAAACTGCACATCAAGCCACTATGGCTCAGAGGTTAGAGCATTGGTCTCGTAAACCAGGAGTCGTGAGTTCGAATCTCACTAGTGGCTATGTGTTTTGCACGCTTTTGAAATATGTATTTCTGAAGAAAAAGTATGGAGCATTGTTTCGGGTTATCCTTAAATTATTTTCAGTGTTTAGATTTTTTTAAAGAACAATTAGAATTTTCATTTACGTTTTTACTAAACTGCTGATCAAGCCACTATGGCTCAGTGGTTAGAGCATTGGTCTCGTAAACGAGGGGTCGTGAGTTCGAATCTCACTAGTGGCTATGCGTTTTGCACTCATTTGAAATATATATTTCGGAAGAAAAAGTATGGAGCATTGTTTTTGATTATGCTTAAATTGTTTTCGGTATTTAGATTTAAAGAACAATTAGAATTTTCATTTACGTTTTTACTAAACTGCACATCAAGCCACTATGGCTCAGTGGTTAGAGCAATGGTCTTGTAAACCAGGTGTCGTGAGTTCGAGTCTCACTAGTGGCTATGTGTTTTGCACTCTTTTGAAATATATATTTCGGATGAAAAAGGATGGAACCTTGTTTTTGATTATCCTTAAATTATATTTTCAGTATTTAGATTTAGAGAACAATTAGAATTTTCATATACGTTATAACTAAACTGCACATCAAGCCACTATGGCTCAGTGGTAAGAGCATTGGTCTCGTAAACCAGGGTTCGTGAGTTCAAATCTCACTAGTGGCTACGTGTTTGCACTCTTTTGAAATATGTATTTCTGAAGAAAATGTATTTTTTTTAGCCTTGTTTCAGGTTATCTTTAAATTATTTTCAGTATTTAGATTTAAAGAACAATTAGAATTTTCATTTACGTTTTTACTAAACTGCACATCAAGCCACTATGGCTCAGTGGTTAGAGCATTGGTCTCGTAAACCAGGGGTCGTGAGTTCAAATATAACTAGTGGCTATGTGTTTTGCACTCTTTTGAAATAATATGTATTTCTGAAGAAAAAGTATGGATCCTTGTTTTAGGTTATCCTTAAATTATTTTCAATACTTATATTTAAAGAACAATTAGAATTTTCATTTACGTTTTTACTAAACTGCAGATCAAGCCACAATGGCTCAGTGGTTAGAGCACTGGTCTCGTAAACCAGGGGTCGTGAGTTCGAATCTCCCAAGTGGCTATGTGTTTTGCACTCTTTTGAAATATATATTTCGGAAGAAAAAGTATGGAGCCTTGTTTTTGATTATCCTTAAATTATTTTCAGTATTTAGATTTAAAGAACAATTAGAATTTTCATTTACGTTTTTGCTAAACTGCACATCAAGCCACTATGGCTCAACGGTTAGAGCATTGGTCTTGTAAACCATGGGTCGTGAGTTCGAATCTCACTAGTGGCTATGTGTTTTGCACTCTTTTGAAATAATATGTATTTCTGAAGAAAAAGTATGTATCCTTGTTTTAGGCTATCTTTAAATTATTTTCAATACTTATATTTAAAGAACAATTAGAATTTTCATTTACGTTTTTACTAAACTGCACATCAAGCCACTATGGCTCAGTGGTTAGAGCACTGGTCTTGTAAACCAGGGTTCGTGAGTTCGAGTCTCACTTGTGGCTATGCGTTTTGCACTCTTTTGAATTATGTTTTTCTGAAGAAAAAGTATGTGGAGAGTTGTTTCAGGTTATCCTTAAATTATTTTCAGTATTTAGATTTAAAGAACTATAAGAATTTTCATATACGTTATAAAACTAAACTAAACTGCACATCAAGCCACTATGGCTCAGTGGTTAGAGCACTGGTCTTGTAAACCAGGGGTCGTGAGTTCGAGTCTCACTAGTGGCTATGCGTTTTGCACCCATTTGAAATATGTATTTCTTAAGAAAAAGTATGTGGAGCCATGTTTCAGGTTATCCTTAAATTATTTTCAGTATTTAGATTTAAAGAAAATTACATTTTTATATACGTTATAACTAAACTGCGCATCAAGCCACTATGGCTCAGTGGTTAGAGCACTGGTCTTGTAAACCATCGGTCGTGAGTTCGAATCTCGCTAGAGGCTACGTGTTTTGCACTCTTTTGAAATATGTATTTCTGAAGAAAAATCATGTGTGTGTGTGGAGCCTTGTTTCAGGATATCCTTAAATTTTTTTCAGTATTTAGATTTAACGAACAATTAGAATTTTCATTTACGTTTTTACTAAACTGCATATCAAGCCACTATGGCTCAGTGGTTAGAGCACTGGTCTTGTAAACCAGGGGTCGTGAGTTCGAGTCTCACTAGTGGCTATGCGTTTTGCACTCTTTTGAAATATGTATTTCTGAAGAAAAAGTATGGAGCCATGTTTCAGGTTATACTTAAATTATTTTCAGTATTTAGATTTAAAGAAAAATTAGAATTTTCATATACGTTATAACTAAACTGCACATAGAGCCACTATGGCTCAGTGGTTAGAGCACTGTTCTTGTAAACCAGGGGTCGTGAGTTCGAGTCTCACTAGTGGCTATGTGTTTTGCACTCTTTTGAAATAATATGTATTTCTGAAGAAAAAGTATGGATCCTTGTTTTAGGTTATCCTTAAATTATTTTCAATACTTATATTTAAAGAACAATTAGAATTTTCATTTACGTTTTTACTAAACTGCAGATCAAGCCACAATGGCTCAGTGGTTAGAGCACTGGTCTCGTAAACCAGGGGTCGTGAGTTCGAATCTCACAAGTGGCTATGTGTTTTGCACTCTTTTGAAATATGTATTTCTGAAGAAAAAGTATGGAGCCTTGTTTCAGGTTATCCTTAAATTATTTTCAGTATTTAGATTTAAAGAACAATTGGAATTTTCATTTACGTTTTTACGAAACTGCACATCAAGCCACTATTGCTCAGTGGTTAGAGCACTGGTTTTGTAAACCTGGGGTCGCGAGTTAAAGTCTCACTAGTGGCTGTGCGTTTTGCACTCATTTGAAATATATATTTCGGAAGAAAAAGTATGGAGCCTTGTTTTTGATTATCCTTAAATTGTTTTCGGTATTTAGATTTAAAGAACAATTAGAATTTTCATTTACGTTTTTGCTAAACTGCACATCAAGCCACTATGGCTCAGTGGTTAGAGCATTGGTCTCGTAAACCAGGGGTCGTGAGTTCGAATCTCACTAGTTGCTATGTTGTTTTGCACTCTTTTGAAATATGTATTTCTGAAGAAAAAGGATGGAACCTTGTTTAAGTTTATCCTTAAAATATTTTCAGTGTTTAGATTTAAAGAACAATTAGAATTTTCATTTACGTTTTTGCTAAACTGGACATCAAGCCACTATGGCTCAGTGGTTAGAGCATTGGTCTCGTAAACCAGGGTTCGTGAGTTCAAATCTCACTACTGGCTACGTGTTTGCACTCTTTTGAAATATGTATTTCTGAAGAAAATGTATTTTTTTTAGCCTTGTTTCAGGTTATCTTTAAATTATTTTCAGTATTTAGATTTAAAGAACAATTAGAATTTTCATTTACGTTTTTACTAAACTGCACATCAAGCCACTATGGCTCAGTGGTTAGAGCATTGGTCTCGTAAACCAGGGGTCGTGAGTTCAAATATAACTAGTGGCTATGTGTTTTGCACTCTTTTGAAATAATATGTATTTCTGAAGAAAAAGTATGGATCCTTGTTTTAGGTTATCCTTAAATTATTTTCAGTATTTAGATTTTTAAAGAACAATTAGAATTTTCATTTACGTTTTTGCTAAACTGCACATCAAGCCACTATGGCTCAGAGGTTAGAGCATTGGTCTCGTAAACCAGGAGTCGTGAGTTCGAATCTCACTAGTGGCTATGTGTTTTGCACGCTTTTGAAATATGTATTTCTGAAGAAAAAGTATGGAGCATTGTTTCGGGTTATCCATAAATTATTTTCAGTGTTTAGATTTTTAAAGAACAATTAGAATTTTCATTTACGTTTTTACTAAACTGCACATCAAGCCACTATGGCTCAGTGGTTAGAGCAATGGTCTTGTAAACCAGGTGTCGTGAGTTCGAGTCTCACTAGTGGCTATGTGTTTTGCACTCTTTTGAATTAATATGTATTTCTGAAGAAAAAGTATGGATCCTTTTTATAGGTTATCCTTAAATTATTTTCAATACTTATATTTAAAGATTAATTAGAATTTTCATTTACGTTTTTACTAAACTGCACATCAAGCCACTATGGCTCAGTGGTTAGAGCACTGGTCTTGTAAACCAGGTGTCGTGAGTTCGAGTCTCACTAGTGGCTGTGCGTTTTGCACTCATTTGAAATATATATTTCGGAAGAAAAAGTATGGTGCCTTGTTTTTGATTATCCTTAAATTATTTTCAGTATTTAGATTTAAAGAAAAATTAGAATTTTCATTTACGTTTTTGCTAAACTGCACATCAAGCCACTATGGCTCAGTGGTTAGAGCATTGGTCTCGTAAACCAGGCGTCGTGACTTCGAATCTCACTAGTGGCTATGTGTTTTGCACTCTTTTGAAATATGTATTTCTGAAGAAAAAAGATGGAGCCTTTTTTAAAGTTATCCTTAAATTATTTTCAGTGTTTAGATTTAAAGAACAATTAGAATTTTCATTTACGTTTTTACTAAACTGCACATCAAGCCACTATGACTCAGTGGTTAGAGCATTGGTCTCGTAAACCAGGGGTCGTGAGTTCGAATCTCACTAGTGGCTATGTGTTTTGCACTCTTTTGAAATATGTATTTCTGAAGAAAAAGTATGGAGCCTTGTTTCAGGTTATCCTTAAATTATTTTCAGTATTTATATTTAAAGAACAATTAGAATTTTCATTTACGTTTTTGCTAAACTGCACATCAAGCCACTATGGCTCAGTGGTTAGAGCATTGGTCTCGTAAACCAGGGGTCGTGAGTTCAAATATAACTAGTGGCTATGTGTTTTGCACTCTTTTGAAATAATATGTATTTCTGAAGAAAAAGTATGGATCCTTGTTTTAGGTTATCCTTAAATTATTTTCAATACTTATATTTAAAGAACAATTAGAATTTTCATTTACGTTTTTACTAAACTGCAGATCAAGCCATAATGGCTCAGTGGTTAGAGCACTGGTCTTGTACACCAGGGGTCGTGAGTTCGATTGTCACTAGGAGCTATGCGTTTTGCACTCATTTGAAATATATATTTCGGAAGAAAAAGTATGGAGCCTTGTTTTTGATTATCCTTAAATTATTTTCAGTAATTAGATTTAAAGAACAATTAGAATTTTCATTTACGTTTTTACTAAACTGCACATCATGCCACTATGGCTCAGTGGTAAGAGCATTGGTCTCGTAAACCAGGGGTCGTGAGTTCAAATATAACTAGTGGCTATGTGTTTTGCACTCTTTTGAAATAATATGTATTTCTGAAGAAAAAGTATGGATCCTTGTTTTAGGTTACCCTTAAATTATTTTCAATACTTATATTTAAAGTTTAATTAGAATTTTAATTTACGTTTTTACTAAACTGCACATCAAGCCACTATGGCTCAGTGGTTAGATCATTGGTCTCGTAAACCAGGGGTCGTGAGTTCGAGTCTCACTAGTGGCTATGCGTTTTGCACTCATTTGAAATATGTATTTCGGGCGAAAAAGTATGGAGCCTTGTTTCAGGTTATCCTTAAATTATTTTCAGTATTTAGATTTAAAGAACAATTAGAATTTTCATTTACGTTTTAGCTAAACTGCTCATCAAGCCACTATGGCTCAGTGGTTAGAGCATTGGTCTCGTAAACCAGGGGTCGTGAGTTCGAATCTCACTAGTGGCTGTGTGTTTTGCACTCTTTTGAAATATGTATTTCTCAAGAAAAATGATGGAGCCTTGTTTAAGGTTATCCTTAGATTATTTTCAGTATTTAGATTTAAAGAACAATTAGAATTTTCATATACGTTTTTACTAAACTGCCCATACCGCCACTATGGCTCAGTGGTTAGAGCTTTGGTCTCGTAAACCAGGGGTCGTGAGTTGGAATATCACTAGTGGCTATGTGTTTTGCACTCTTTTGAAATATGTATTTCTGAAGAAAAAGTATGTGGATACTTGTTTTAGGTTATCCTTAAATTATTTTCAATACTTATATTTAAAGAACAATTAGAATTTTCATTTACGTTTTTGCTAAACTGCACATCAAGCCACTATGGCTCAGTGGTTAGAGCATTGGTCTCGTAAACCAGGGGTCGTGAGTTCAAATATAACTAGTGGCTATGTGTTTTGCACTCTTTTGAAATAATATGTATTTCTGAAGAAAAAGTATGGATCCTTGTTTTAGGTTATCCTTAAATTATTTTCAATACTTATATTTAAAGAACAATTAGAATTTTCATTTACGTTTTTACTAAACTGCAGATCAAGCCATAATGGCTCAGTGGTTAGAGCACTGGTCTTGTACACCAGGGGTCGTGAGTTCGATTGTCAGTAGGAGCTATGCGTTTTGCACTCATTTGAAATATATATTTCGGAAGAAAAAGTATGGAGCCTTGTTTTTGATTATCCTTAAATTATTTTCAGTAATTAGATTTAAAGAACAATTAGAATTTTCATTTACGTTTTTACTAAACTGCACATCATGCCACTATGGCTCAGTGGTAAGAGCATTGGTCTCGTAAACCAGGGGTCGTGATTTCGAATCTCACTAGTGGCTATGTGTTTTGCACTCTTTTGCAATATGTATTTATGAAGAAAAAGTATGGAGCCTTGTTTCAGGTTATCCTTAAATTATTTTCAGTATTTAGATTTAAAGAACAATTAGAATTTTCATTTACGTTTTTGCTAAACTGCAGATGAAGCCACTATGGCTCAGTGGTTAGAGCATTGGTCTCGTAAACCAGGGGTCGTGAGTACAAATCTCACTAGTGGCTACATGTTTTGCACTCTTTTGAAATATGTAGTTCTGAAGAAAGTGTATTTTTTTTACCCTTGTTTCAGGTTATCTTTAAATTATTTTCAGTATTTAGATTTAAAGAACAATTAGAATTTTCATTTACGTTTTTACTATACTGCACATCAAGCCACTATGGCTCAGTTGTTAGAGCATTGGTCTCGTAAACCAGGGGTCGTGATTTCAAATATAACTAGTGGCTATGTGTTTTGCACTCTTTTGAAATAATATGTATTTCTGAAGAAAAGTATGGATCCTTGTTTTAGGTTACCCTTAAATTATTTTCAATACTTATATTTAAAGTTTAATTAGAATTTTAATTTACGTTTTTACTAAACTGCACATCAAGCCACTATGGCTCAGTGGTTAGATCATTGGTCTCGTAAACCAGGGGTCGTGAGTTCGAGTCTCACTAGTGGCTATGCGTTTTGCACTCATTTGAAATATGTATTTCGGGCGAAAAAGTATGGAGCCTTGTTTCAGGTTATCCTTAAATTATTTTCAGTATTTAGATTTAAAGAACAATTAGAATTTTCATTTACGTTTTAGCTAAACTGCTCATCAAGCCACTATGGCTCAGTGGTTAGAGCATTGGTCTCGTAAACCAGGGGTCGTGAGTTCGAATCTCACTAGTGGCTATGTGTTTTGCACTCTTTTGAAATATGTATTTCTCAAGAAAAATGATGGAGCCTTGTTTAAGGTTATCCTTAGATTATTTTCAGTATTTAGATTTAAAGAACAATTAGAATTTTCATATACGTTTTTACTAAACTGCCCATACCGCCACTATGGCTCAGTGGTTAGAGCTTTGGTCTCGTAAACCAGGGGTCGTGAGTTGGAATATCACTAGTGGCTATGTGTTTTGCACTCTTTTGAAATATGTATTTCTGAAGAAAAAGTATGTGGATACTTGTTTTAGGTTATCCTTAAATTATTTTCAATACTTATATTTAAAGAACAATTAGAATTTTCATTTACGTTTTTACTAAACTGCAGATCAAGCCACTATGGCTCAGTGGTTAGAGCACTGGTCTTGTAAACCAGGTGTCGTGAGTTCGAGTCTCACTAGTGGCTATGAGTTTTGCACTCATATGAAATATATATTTCGGAAGAAAAAGGATGGAGCCTTGTTTTTGATTATCCTTAAATTATTTTCAGTATTTAGATTTAAAGAACAATTAGAATTTTCATTTACGTTTTTACTAATCTGCATATGAATCCACTATGACTCAATGGTTAGAGCATCGGTCCCGTAACCCAGCGGTCGTGAGTTCGAATCTCACTACTGGCTACGTGTTTTGCACTCTTTTGAAATATGTATTTCTGAAGAAAAAGTATGTGTGTGTGGATACTTGTTTCAGGATATCCTTAAATTATTTTCATTATTTAGATTTAAAGAACAATTAGAATTTTGATTTACGTTTTTGCTAAACTGCACATCAAGCCACTATTGCTCAGTGGTTAGCGCATTGGTCTCGTAAACCAGGGGTCGTGAGTTCGAATCTCAATAGTGGCTATGTGTTTTGCACTCTTTTGAAATATGTATTTCTGAAGAAAAAGTATGGAGCCTTGTTTCAGGTTATCCTTAAATTATTTTCAGTATTTAGATTTAAAGAACAATTAGAATTTTCATTTACGTTTTTACTAAACTGCACATCTAGCCACTATTGCTCAGTGGTTAGAGCACTGGTCTTGTAAACCAGGGTTCGTGAGTTCGAGTCTCACTTGTGGCTATGCGTTTTGCACTCTTTTGAAATATGTATTTCTGAAGAAAAAGAATGGATCCTTGTTTCAGGTTATCCTTAAATTATTTAAAGTATTTAGATTTAAAGAACAATTAGAATTTACATATACGTTTTTACCATGCTGCACATCAAGCCACTATGCCTCAGTGGTTAGAGCATTGGTCTCGTAAACTAGGGGTCGTGATTTCGAGTCTCACTAGTGGCTAGGTGTTTTGCACTCTTTTTAAATATGTATTTCGGAAGAAAAAGTATGGAGCCTTGTTCTTCTTAAACCTTAAATTATTTTCAGTATTTAGATTTAAAGAACAATTCGAATTTTCATTTACGTTTTTACTAAACTGCTCATTAAGGCACTCTGGCTCTGTGGTTAGAGCATTGGTCTCGTAAACCAGGAGTCTATAGTTTGAATCTCAGTAGTGGCTAGGTGTTTTGCACTCTTTTGAAATATGTATTTCTCTCTAAAGAAAAAGTATGGAGCCTTGTTTCAGGTTATCCTTAAATTATTTTCAGTATTTAGATATAAAGAACAATTGGAATTTTCATTTACGTTTTTATTAAACCCCACATCAAGCCACAATGGCTCAGTGAATAGAGCACTGGTCTTGTAAACCAGGTGTCGTGAGTTCGAGTCTCACTAGTGGCTAGGTGTTTTGCACTCTTTTGAAATATGTATTTCTGAAGAAAAAGTATGGAGCCTTGTTTTAGATTATCCTTAAATTACTTTCAATACTTATATTTAAAGAACAATTAGAATTTATATATACGTTTTTACCATGCTGCACATCAAGCCACTATACCTCAGTGGTTAGAGCATTGGTCTCGTAAACCAGGGGTCGTGATTTCGAATCTCACTAGTCGCTAGGTGTTTTGCACTCTTTTGAAATATGTATTTCTGAAAAAAAAGACTGGAGCCTTGTTTCAGGTTATCCTTAAATTATTTTCAGTACTTATATTTAAAGAACAATTAGAATTTTCATTTACGTTTTAACTAAACTGCACATCAAGCCACTATGGATCTGTGGTTAGAGCATTGTTCTCGTAAACCAGGGGTCGTGAGTTCGAGTCTCACTAGTGGCTAGGTGTTTTGCACTCTTTTGAAATATGTATTTCGGAAGAAAAAGTATGGAGCCTTGTTCTTGTTAAACCTTAAATTATTTTCAGTATTTAGATTTAAAGAACAATTAGAATTTTCTTTTACGTTTTTACTAAACTGCACGTCAAACCACTATGGCTCAGTGGTTAGAGCATTGGTCTCGTAGACCAGGGGTCGTGAGTTCGAATCTCACTAGTGGCTATGTGTTTTGCACTCTTTTGAAATATGTATTTCTTAAGAAAAAGTATGTGGAGCCTTGTTTCAGGTTATCCTTAAATTATTTTCAGTATTTAGATATAAAGAACAATTAGAATTTTCATTTACGTTTTTACTAAACTGCTCATCAAGCCACTATGGCTCAGTGGTTAGAGCATTGTTCTTGTAAACCAGGTGTCGTGAGTTCGAGTCTCACTAGTGCCTAGGTGTTTTGCACTCTTTTAAAATATGTATTTCTGAAGAAAAAGTATGGAGCCTTGTTTTTGATTATCCTTAAATTATTTTCAGTATTTAGATTTAAAGAACAATTAGAATTTTCATTGACGTTTTTACTAAACTGCACATCAAGCCACTATGTTTCAGAAGTTAGAGCATTGGTCTCGTAAACCAGGGGTCGTAAGTTCGATTCTCACTAGTGGCTATGTGTTTTGCACTCTTTTGAAATAATATGTATTTCTGAAGAAAAAGTATGGATCCTTGTTTTAGATTATCCTTAAATTATTTTCAATACTTATATTTAAAGAACAATTAGAATTTTAATTTTGTTTTAAGTAAACTGGACACCAAGCCACTATGGCTCTGTGGCTAGAGAATTGGTCTCGTAAACCAGGGGTCGTGAGTGCGAATCTCAGTAGTGGCTATGTGTTTTGCATTCTTTTGAAATATGTATTTCTGAAGAAAAAGTATGGAGCCTTGTTTCAGGTTATCTTTATATTATTTAAAGTATTTTGATTTAAAGAACAATTAGAATTTACATATACGTTTTTACCATGCTGCACATCAAGCCACTATGCCTCAGTGGTTAGAGCATTGGTCTCGTAAACCAGGGGTCGTGATTTCGAATCTCACTAGTTGCTAGGTGTTTTGCAATTTTTTGAAATATGTATTTCTGAAGAAAAAGTTTGGAGCCTTGTTTCAGGTTATCCTTAAATTATTTTCAGTATTTAGATTTAAAGAACAATTAGAATTTTCATTTACGTTTTAACTAAACTGCACATCAAGCCACTATGGCTCTGTAGTTAGAGCATTGGTCTCGTAAACCAGGGGTCGTGAGTTCGATTCTCAGTAGTGGCTGCCATTTTATTGAGTACAACGAATCTTAATAAAGAGAGTTCTTAGAACAACGAATTTCGAAGCCACTATAGCTCAGTGGTTAGAGCACTGGTCTTGTAAACCAGGTGTCGTGAGTTTGAATCTCACTAGTGGCTGCTATTTTAGACTGTCCTTTAAGAGAAAATAATCTTAAACGTAGAAGAAAATATATTACGTAGTGCAAGCGATTTTCCTCATTTTTATACTTCTCTAATCTAGAAGTTCGATATTTTTATTTTCGTTCTTAGAACAACGAATTTCGAAGCCACTGTAGCTCAGTGGTTAGAGCATTGTTCTTGTAAACCTGGGGTTGTGAGTTAAGTCTTTGGGATTCGGTGGGTTTAAAACTGCCTCAACTTTTCCTTAACGTTTTATGCATGGTGGGATATTTTTTATCTCTCCTCAAAAAGTGTAAATTACTCATTCATACATTTTATTATTTTATTTAAAGTTTTTCCTTGAGTTGGCAATGCTATGAGCTAACGCTAAATGTGTAAATAACTAAAAACGAAAATTTACACACGACAAAACGCATTAGTGAGTTGTTGACACTTTTGATTAAGGTTGGAGAATTGTGTGGTGCAGTGACTTTTTTCTTTCATAATGGTAAATGTTTTTTTCTAAAAATTTAATATGTGTGAATAAATTGTTTTTGAATAAAAAAAAAACATTTTTTTTGTTGTTTTATACTAATTTTGAAGCTGAAGAATGATTAAACAATTTTGTACCACCTGTTTTTTCTTTAAAATCATTTGCCTCAAAGACTTAATGCTAATATCAATTTGCACTATAATCAATCAAACTGTAAATTAATTGTTGAATATTCACAATAAACAATCGTTCAAACTTCCTATGTTTGAATCAGCTTCATTCATTCCACAGTCTAACTTCAGGCCCGGGTATTCACACCTAATCTACCCTTTGTGTACTCGACACGACCTATCAATTTTTAATTAATTTTTAGGTTTTTAGTTTTTGCTTACCATGTTTAAAATTTAACATTTCTGGCAAAATTGCCCGGCGTCTCTCGTAATGAATTAATGCAGCAAAAATGAAAAATGATTAGAAAATATGAAAATAATCTCAATTAACAATTCAGAAAGCAATTTCAATAATTTTTTCCAATTTCCTTAATTTGCATGATTCGGAAACACGCACGCATACTAAGTTCATTCATGCATCTACCATTCATTCAATATACTGACAATTACAAATCAACATTTTCTAAGAGGTGTATGAAAAATTAATTTTTCCAATAATCATATCATTAAGGCTAAACACATATTTTGGGTTAAACATTTCAAATAGTGACCTTTGAAATAGAAACATTATTGGATTAAAATTAATAGTCTTCACTGAGAGACATTTTCAATCAAGCTGAATATAGGTGAGTAGTCTTTCAGCTCCAAACCGCGTGGTTCCTGTATGCATTTCGAGCGTGAAGTCACTTGGCTTGTTTTTCCATACGATTTCAGCACTTCGTCAATAAACATTCCAAAGAATGAATTCCGAATTGATTTCTGACAGTTGATTGGTCAACGGCAATTAGATCCACACAAACCAAAATGGCGATAAGCAATATTTTAAGGTGACTCCGATATCTATCTTGCTACAGCATGTGGACCGCAGGAGTAAAATCTTCGCAGACCGTCTGGTTAGTTTGTTTGGACTGAAAACGGAGAAGACGTATGATAAATTAAATTTTATGCAGAAATCATGATATTATTACGGCTGAGCATATTTTTCATTACACGAACTGTATGACTTGTTCTTTCATCTTGTTGAAACCACATGTGCTACAAACTTTTTGTCGATCAATTTCAGACAGAAAGAAATTTTGCAGCGTCGCACAATATCGTTCACAATTATCAGTAACCGCACTTGAAAACAATTTATCCAATAATACCTCCTCTACCAATTGCATACCAAACAGTAGCTCAACGGGATGAAGAAGTTCATAAATTAACATTGGATTTTATGATCTCCAATAACAGCTGTTCTGTTTGTTTACGTATGCACTGTTGTCGAAATGAAACAAGAAGAAATTGAAATCCCGTGGTCGAAAGGTGGCCGAGGTATCCCAGCTGGAAGAGCAACGGATTAGCAACGGGAGGATTGTGAGTTCAAAACTAGGTCCAGCCAAACACCGTCGTGTACATGGGGGCTAGTGCATGTTAAGGTGTATGTATACACTAGAAATCACGAAAATTGACTAAAATATCGATCTATTTTTTAATAATTCAAAATATTGTACAACCCCTTAGCTTTCAAACGATTCCAAGATCTTGTAAATATTCTAAATAGTTTTTAAGTTACAAGGATTTGGGTTAGGTACTGTCACCATAGACAAACACGTTTCCAAAACTTGAAACTCGATTTCTGAAGAACTGTTTTTTCAATAGGATGCTTCTTTCGAACAGTGATAACTCAACAATGAATTGATCTATTATAATAACTTTTGTGTCATTATAATCTATATAATACAGTGGATGTTTTGACTCTCAGTAGAAGTTATTGGTTAAGAAATGAATTTTTAGCTGATTTTTAAATGTTGAAATTCCTGAAAAAATCTTGATTTTTAGACTTAGTTCGTGAAAAAAATTGTAAATAAGAACGTATTCCCACTAGCAACTTGATGGAGGGTCAAAACATATTAGGAATGATTTCCAACAGGAATTGTCTTTCTGAACACATTAGAATTTGAGATATCACTGTTAAAAAACATGCTAATTAGCTAATTATATCTAAATTAGTTAATTAGTGAGAAGCTTAATCAGAATTGTTCACACTAAAATGAGTTTAAGCACAAACCAATGACCTATTGTGGAAAAACTGGATTTTTAAAGTCAAAATTTAAAAAAATGTTCTAGTGTATACATACACTTAAATCTGTGGTGGTATAAAATGTCGTCACGTTGGCATCGTGTGGAAGTTTGGAAAGTGGGGTGCCAGCTCAGGTGTTAACCTGGTCTTCTGACCGTGGTTAAAAATTACGTGGTGTTGTCTTCGGATCTCTCTCCTTGGGGATTGATCCCAGATCGTCACCAATAGCCCGTTGTGGTGCTCCAGTGCGACATTAATTAATTACCATTACCATTCTTTAGAGAACTGTTGTTTTTGACTTATTATGATCGAAACTATGACTTTTTTTCGAGTGTTGAATTCTTGTCATAGACCATGTCATAATTGATCATGCTTAAGTTCTGGAGAGTCGGCTAAACATTCACTGCTACTTATTTCCTCATTAGATAATTGCTGCATAAGCTGCTGCCAAATGTGTGCTTATATAACCCTTCGAAATTCTTAAAGTATTCAGGGATATTCTACAAAGTTTTATCATTAAATTTCCAGCATATTTAGAATGTTATTTTACGTAATTAAATTTCTTGGGACTTCCTAGATTGTTCTAGACTTTTCTAATATTTTCTGGAATTTTCCGAAGCATTCCAAAAATTTCTTGTATTTTCAGGAATTTGGCCAGTCGTTGTACTTAAAACATTAATTAATTGTTCCAAAGCAGTTTCATTTGCGTTGGCAAAATTTGTACCAAAATACATTTCTCTACTGGAAACCACTTTTATAATAATTAATTAAACCGATTAAGTGAAAAAGGGAAAAAAACAAGTGATCTTACAGAAATTATATCGTCGGCATAGAGCAGAAATTCATTAACTGACATTTTTAGGAAAAGCATTTTTTTGGCAAGAAATGATTTTCATGATAATGGGAAATATATTGTCATATTGTACTTGGTTTAAAAAATATAATACTATCAAAATGTTTAGAACTATTATTTTTGTCTAAAAATTAATAGTTAGTCATTAATCGACTGTGCTGTAAAATGTTTTTTTGTCAGATAATGACTTTCTACTCTAAGCTGATGATATATATGATAGCTGCATTGTGGTTAATTACTGATTCATCCTAATAATTGAAAAAGGTTAAATTTCAATTTTAGATTGAGCTATTTTTTTCTAGGAATGATGTGGTGGAATGCTTTCAAACGCTTAGGTTTCATCAGAACATTGATTTAATTAGCACTAGATTAATTTAGTATATTATAATGAAAAATTATAATAATATATTATAAGAAATAGTTTAGGTCGGTAGTAGTATAAAAACTGTTTCCGAACCCAACTATTAAGAAAAATAATGAAAGAAAATAATACTATTTCTTTAATCTTCAATATTGGATATTCTCGCTGTATAAATTTATAAAACATACAAGTAAAAATAAAAACCTTTTACATTTTTTATTATATAAGTGTGGAAAGTGATAACCTTTTTTAATAGGTTCATCTTAACAAAAAATAATTCAAATAGATCGTTATGTTAAGACATTTTAAATTGGCTTCCAGTAAAAATATATTTAATTAAAATCTTATTAACGTCTCAATTCATTGAAACTTTCTAATTTCTTTCTACAGATATCCGAGAAAGTGTCCTTTTTATTTGAAGGAATTAATTTATTGTTTCTTAATGAAGCTACTTGAAGATAAATATATCTAATTAATATGTTATATATATGTTGTTTGGTTGGTTTTGGGGTTTTATGACGCAAGGGTAATATAAGGTTACGCACACAAAGAAAACTTTACTGGCACAAAAGAGAAATACAACCAGGGAGGAATGAGTTATATAGGAAGCTATATATAATTTGAGAAAACATAACTAAACTATGTCATAGGGCTGCCACAGGCGACTTTTGCTACTATTTTTCAACCTTGGCGACTAGGGGTATTCATTTTAAGTAAAATCGTTTCAAAAGCACCTATTTTCAAAGTTTTGGAGACTGAAAAGTTTGGCGACTTTTTCTAAAATTCACCTAGGCCAAAATAAAGGCCCTGTGCTTTTTAACCAATAGCATGAACCTGTTTCCGTCTCGGATTTTCACCATTGATTACGGTAATATGCAAACAGTGAAAAATCTCACTTCATAAAACAGTGCACTCGTGATGTTGGCGACAGAACATCTTTTTTTTACAAATGTCGCCAAGCTGGCCCTTTATAACAATCCAAAAATTCCAATCCATGTTATGAATATAGAAATGCTTCTGCCTGTAAGGACAGTGATGGAAATTCAGATTATACAATAAAAAGTTAATTTAAAACTGCAACTAAATTAAACTACTACAATTAAAACTGCTACTAAAATATGCTAGAAGAGACTAATTGTGTTACTGCTTTTAAGAATTTATGCTACTAAAGCTACTATTTCACAACTGCTTAGGCTGTGGCCGGCCTGGGTTCCATTCATAAAAGTCTATAGGTACGTGTATGAGGATGTTAATTCTCATGTCCCATATGAAAGTGTTGACTGGTTCAATGAATAACAAAGGAGATAAAAACAGTAAATTTAATTAAAATTCATCAAATATTAAAAAAACATAATACGTTGATTAATCTACCAGCATAACGTCTTATAATCAGGTGTTACCATAGCGCTGATTAGTAACCACAAAGTGAAGACAAAACAGCTTGTTCTAAAAATCGCGATCCTTTTATTACTGCAAGCAAACACTATTCTTATGCGCAGCACCAATGAAAGAAAACGATTTAAATTTATCCTGTTGCCAGAGCCACGAGATTTATTTTCATGCGTGGACTGATGCCACCACAGGTCTGCAAAAAAGTGTTTTAAAAATATGAACGCCAAAACCCAATTGTTTTTTTTTGGTTCAAAGCTGAGATTTTTGTTTACTGTCACTGTTTTCACCACTGTATTAATAAAATCCAAGAGTCAGCACTCAGCTGTAGGTTGCAACAATTGTAGGTACTTATAGTGTTCTTTGAATGGTACTACTCTGTACGAAGCGTTCGCTAAAACTGTCGAAAATATTTAAAATGAAATAACATGAAAATTTACAGATTCAAGCAGATTGTTTTCGTAACCTTTCTAAATAAATATAAAATCTTTTCGATATCAGAGATTTTCATAGATAACAGAGGGTTCTCGAATTTAGTGATTTATCTGATTTCACTTAGGTTAGTTTATAGCAAAAACTTATTGTATACAATTGAAAGGTTCCGGAAAATGAAAACTAAGAATACAATTCTTGATTAATACTAATAACATGTTAGAACTTTTGATAGTTATGAAAATGGGTTCAATAATGGCATATTTCTGTTACTTTTATATGTTGGCACTCAAGTGTATTTTGAATATTCACCCCAATTTTGCAGTTGTGTTATTGTTCTAATGAAATTGTGTCGAATATTTAATATCTGAAGCAAAGTCACTTAAATGTACAAGGCAGGTAGGTAACTGAATTAACGTCGCACTGGAGTAACGCAACAAACTATTGGTGATGGTCTGGGATAAATCCCGAAGCGAAAGTTCCGAGGACAATACCTCATAATTTTAAACCACGGTCAGATGAGGACGTCAACACATGCGCTGGCATTCCACTTCCCAAATTTCCACACTACGCCAATGTGAGGACATTTGAGGCCTCGACAGATTTAACGTGTACCAGCCTCCTCATAGAAGACGGTCTTTAGTTTGATCCAGTTTCAAACTCGCAACTATCCGGTCACCAATCCGCTACTCTTTCAACCCCTCTACCCGACCCTTAAATAAACAAAACGCTTTCTTCATTTATTTATATAACTAATTTCACAACATATTTGTTGACATTTTTATTCATTCAGTTAATTACGTCATGTAACGGACATAGAGTTTAGATTAACTATGACACAATATACACTTACGTCGTTGTTCCGTGTCAAATTTTGGGAACGTCGTAGCTCAGTGGGTATGCCCACTGGGCTAGCCTAGGACCTATGAGTTGCATGCGGCACAGGTTCGATTCCTGCCAGGTGCATTCCTTCCTGGCTGTATTTTACTCTTCTGTGTCAGTAAAAAATTTCATTATGTATGTGTCTATGACTTTATATTGTATGTCGTGTCTGGCGCAGCATGTCCGAATGTGACCAAATATGGCCCCTGTGACATAAAACCCCAAAGCCAATCAAGTCAAATTTCAGCACACAACTTTTATACAATCGTTCTAATAAGCGGTACTTGTGTAAAATACAGTTGACTATTCTCGCCAAACCACAAAAATGTCGTTAAACGATGCGATATTCCGCCAATAATGGAAATCGTGAAATCAAACACGGTTTTTCCTATTTTGCTCTTCTGCTTGTCGCCATAGCGACGTGACGTCAGATACACTTGGTTTTATGTAACCTTGTTCAGCCATTTTTTTAAACAAGAGTTCTATCAGCTATTATTATTATTAAAACTATTTCTGTTTTTTCACCTCACAGTTTGGAAAAAAATTATTAAAATTTGGGACCTGCTTACTACAGAACAGAATGCATTTTACTATTTTCAAAGTTATGAAATCCTGGCATCAAAAAGTGTGTTAACGGACACGATGTTTGGCCGCCGGAATGATTGGAGTAGGTTTGGCTGGAATTGCGCCAACTTTCATGGTCAACGGGATTTTACACAAGTACCTAATAAGATTTTGAGTTGCGCCGAAGAGCTAACTTCTTGCATCAAAATCTGACATAATTAACACTTCCGTTGTTCTTCTAAAGGATGAAGAGAAACATTTGAAATTTGAATATTGTAGAAATCTTGTGTAGCGGAGCTGAGTGTTACTACATTTTTTTCTCGTCGCATTGGATGAATGAATCCTGTCAAAGACAAATGTCGCATTTAATTCAAAATACACGACCCGACATTTTGTGAATGACGAGAGATCTCGTACAGATAAAACTGCCCTATTATTCCAAAGGAATGTATCCAAGTGGGAAAAATCTATCTTGCACAGAATTGGTGACAGTTTGGAACAAGTATTTTCATCAGAGACTGGTCGCTACATAGCAGTTTTCGACCCTGAGACAAACCACTAGGAGGGTTAAATCGAATAACCGTTATATCAAGCGAGAAGGCCCTAAGTTCTATTATTTTATTGTAGCCTTCCCCAACATGAAGGTAGAAGCAAGTGGGGTCTTCGAGCCCCCTACAATGAGGATTTTTCTGTGGTGGGCGGAATGTGCTTCCCCTGCATGTTTCGTAAGTGAAGTCAGCTTGTTTTTCGAAACTATTTCAGCACGTCATGAATAGAAATTTTAAAACTGAATTCCGAATTATACGAGTGATAGGTATTGGTTAACGCTAATTTGATTAAATCTCTAAGTGGCTTTGGCGATATATCTCTTTCATCAAGATCTGACTAATTTGCCCCTTAATGACGAGATATTTCGTCAACAAGATGTTGCCGCAATTTTTATGATGACCAGAACAAGATGTGTTAAAGAAGATAGTTTTCTTCTAATGACGAGAAATCTGTCCAACAAAATCAGATCAGTTTTGCTAATGATAGAGTTATTGATGAGATACCTCGTCTAGAAAACCACCAGGAGGTTTAAACGCCAAACGTCACCAAAACGGTGATAAACTAAATTTTAAGGTAACTCAGATATTTATCAATCAAGAGCATGTGACAACAGAAGTAAAATCTTCACAAATCGTGTTTCGTTTGTTTACAAAGAAAATCCCTTTCATGAAAATTACAAAAAAGAATTCCAAATTTATTTGATAGTTAATTGATCAGCGCCAAACGTCACCCAAACGGTGATAAACTACATTTTAAAATATATGTCTTGCGAGAGCATTTGGACAACGTAAGTAAACCATTCACAAACCGTGTGGTTCGTTTGTTTACAATGAAAATCCCTCTCATATAAATTTGAAAAATGAATTCCGAATTTATATGATAGTTATTGATCAACGCCAATTAAAATAAGCATCAAACATCTCCAAAATGGCGATAAACTACATTTTAAGGTAACCCTGACATGTATTATGCGAGAGCATTTGGGTAACAGGAAGTAAGAGCCCTGTCTTCCGTCTGGTTTGCTTCACAGAAAGTGCCTCTCACAATTTCCCTGAGTTGGAATTACTTACTGTACTATAATATCATATTGTATATTAAGTTATACATAAAGAAAGATCAATAAGTTACTGGATATGAAATTTAATCTTTCCCATTTTATTTTCCATAATTTTTTCTGTGATGTAAAATCTCCGCTTTGAAAGAAAACTTAAATAAGAGAAGGCGTTCTCTCACTTCATTTAAGCTTGTGTTTTAAAATGAAAAACACGCTCTAATAATGTATCAACATACTCCGTCATTGATAATATCCCAACTATCCCATTCAAAAATAAGGAAATGAAATCTTAGGAACTAATTAAAAGTCTTATAACACTCGTTCTACCTGTGATTTTTAAAACTATTTTCCAATTAACGATTCTAATACAAAGAAAGTTGCAGAAAAATTATACTCTCTTAATAAAATCGCATTTTAGTTCTGCGGAAGTTTCCGTGAAAAAAGAAACCTCTTAGCACATCTATTCAAACTGTTCAACATCATTATCTTTTAAAATTTCATTTTAAACGGACATTTTTGCATTAAAAATTTACTCCAATCCGTTCATTCCGAATCTAATGCAAACAAGAGAAAAAATTATTACCTCGAAATTAAGACATTGGAAGCATTTTTCCAATAATGCTTAACATTTATGTTTAATGGGAAAAAGTATTTTAAACAAAATGTTTACATCATATTTTAATTTGACATCATAGTAATTTAATACATTATCAAGTTACTGTTTCCAAATATCGATACGCCGTCGAAGTAGAATTTCGTATTAAGTATTAATGGTTTTATTAACGACCAATGAGATTCATTTAGAGATTTAAAAATATTTCAGGACTCTAATAATCTTTATTATACAGCCTTTTATTTTATTTGAATTAATTAAGCTACTTGTTCTATGGCAAGTTCGCACCCGGTAGTATTTTAATTCTCAGAGGGGAATTTCTACAGGAAGAATTTTTAATCTTTCGTGATGCTGATGCAATAAGGTAATATCATTTGCCAAATTTTTTTGCCCAAACGTCCCATTTCCCAATAAAATTTTGTTTGGGGCACCTTTCCTTTATAAAACTACCTCAACAGTCTATAATTTTTAAATTTCTTCAAAATAATTACCTAGCTGTTTGTGTAAGTCTATCATTTCGAAAAGCAAGTTTAGAAATAAAGCTAGGAACTAAAATTATAAAAATTGGTAACGTTGGCGTCTCTGGGATTAACGCCATACTTAAAATTTTCGATATTATACTGTCTGCATTTCTTTGGTTTCACTAAAGGTTTATCAGACATTATTTTTATTACTGTTATAAAGATCTTTCGGGCTGATTTATGTAATCAAAAATATCATCGCCTTGGGTTTACCGGGGCGTTGAATGAAAATCAAGTTTTTCAAATTACAATGAACGGATTTTTGTAACTGCAACTCTAAGAAAATTGCTCGCATGCAATTCGCGTCAAACCAAAATTATTCATAACTTTTCATTATCGCAAAAGTTTAAAAAACGAGAATTTCAGGCATAATAAAAAAGGAATTGAAAACCACTGTCTTATTGGAATTATGTCCTTTGATTTTAATCAGTAGAGGCACTGGTAGGTAGGTATTTTAATTAACGAAGCACTGGAGTAACACAACGCGCCGCTATTGGACGCCCATCCATTGATTCTTCCTCTGATTGGTCCATTGATTGATCATCTGATAGTTGTTGACTTTGGCGATTTCACCACTTTTGTAGCCACTAGAAAAATGCGCAGGTAGGCATGTAGGTATTTAATTGACGTCGCACTGGACCAACACAATGGGCTATTGGCGACGATCCGGGATCAAACCGAAGGAAAAGATCAGAGAACAACTCCACATAATTTTGAAACACGGTCAGATAAAGAGGTCACACCTGAGCTGGCACCCTTCTCTCCAAACTTCCATACCACCAAAGTGAGGACATTTCAAGCCAAGATTTAATGTGCACTAGCCCACTTTCTACACGACGGTCTTTGGTTCGATTCGAACTCGCAACCCTATTGCGTTGCTCTTCCAACCGGGCTACCGCGGTCCAGTACAAGCCCTGAGTAAACAGAAAAATTGTTAGGTACTTCACTTGCAGTGCACTGTACTGATAAATGCTCGTCTAACTATCCGGTAAGTAGGTAGTGGAACTGACATCGCACTAGCGCAACACATCGGTATATAAGCGACGGTCCGGAATCATGCCCGAAGGGAAAGATCGAGATCAACACCTCGTAATTTGGAACCACGTGCAGATGACGAGATCAACACTTAAGCTGACACATTACTCCCCAAACTTCCACACCACGCCAATGTGAGGAAAATCGGGGCCACCACTGATTTAACATGCACCAGACCCCACGTACACGACGGTCAAAACGTCAAGTGGACATAAACGCACAAGGAAAGTCTTACTGACTCAGAAGAGAAACAAAACAAGGGAGGAATCGAATCTGCACCACCTACAAGTCCCAGGTTGCTAGTGTAGTTTTCGGATGCATTGAGCCACGGCATCTCCTGTAATACTTTATGATATAGACCGAATAAAAAGAGAAAAGTCTTGCGCATTGCATATATACCAATAAAAATGACTAAAATTAATAGAAAATTTTAGAAAAACCTTCAATGTTACTATACAAGTCTATACTGCATTCTGCATAAAGCTTTCGATATTTGCATTAATATATTTTCCTATCCAAAGTTCCCATATAACTTTTAACATGAAATAAAAATCTAAACAAACATGAACTTCTATCTGCTTACAAAATGCATTAAATTTGCGTCCGCAAAATACTTGGTGGCATTACATATGTATGAGCCGTTGGTTAGACAAACTAATGAAGTCACGTTTAGCATGACTCAAAAGCATCAATAACTTGGTATGACGGCATCGAAAATGGATTGAGAAACTATGCATAAGCTTGCAAAGAAATTGCATCATAGCGTCTGGGACAGAATAGAATTTCTAATGAAATGTTAGTACATATTTTGGTTCGATTATAAGTCACAAAAGAGACCGAGGAGCTCTAATCTCCTTTTCATATAGATTTCCCTGGAAATAAAAGGGTAATACTAGAAATATTCAGAATACCCTCGTACGATGCGAATAATGAATCCATTTTGAATTATATAAAGGAAGGTATTGAGGAATGCTTTGGTTATCTAGACGTTTGTAAAACCGTTTCCTGCTGATGAAATTTGTTTTTCCCCGTCAGTATAGTAACCAGTCTATGCAATTCTAACAGTTATATTAAAAGAAATGTTATTTGATAGCTCACTTTAGTTTTTCTTCCATTGAGTCGACTAAAATTGGGCAAAAAGCTATTTAACCCTCCAAGTTTTTTCGACGAGATATCTCGTCCATCAAGACCTATCCAATTTTACCAATGCCGAAATATCTCGCCATCAAGGTTTTGCCGATTCTTTTATGATTACGAGATCAAGACTTGGACAGTTTTCTTCTAATGACGAGTTATCTCGTCTATTTAGATCTGGTCAGTTTTGCTAATGACGCTATATCTCATCGAGATAACCACCAGGAGAGTTAATGAAGATATTTTAGCTAGCTTGTGTGAGTTTCGTTTAAAAACAAAACCTCGTTAAGATCAGTGACAGATGGACAGATGATCAGATGACAAAATTAACATAATGTTCCAGTATTTGAAATATTGGTGAACTAATTTCTTTAATAGATTGCTATATTTAACCCTCTGTTCGTCACGAGATTTCCGAGTAGTGTAGCATCGCGTTTACCCCCACAACATACATAATGACTAAATATTTATCTATCTATTGATTGAAAGGTCCAAACTAGTGAGAAGCCATGCATGGAATATTGGATGTTTCAAAATGCCTATATGCAAGTTAGCCGCTCAGAGAGTTAAAACTTATTCATGCCTTATGTGTTTAACCATCTAAGTGATTTTGACGATGTATCTTATTCATCAAGATCTGACCAATTTTGCTGATGACGAGATATATCAAGACACTACGGATTTTTTTATGATTACCCAATTAAATTTCCAAGGCCATGTGACTTGCGATTCTGAGATCTGACGACAGAGACACCGTCCACATTCTACTCCCGTTTCATTAGAAGACCGGTGGTAAATAATTGCCTGTGTACAGCTCTTTCGTAGTTTCGACACATCTGCTGTTGTTTTAAAGGAGGCCAAGTAGGGGCTCGTGAGATCAAGATCTGGTCAGTTTTCTCCTACGACGACGTATCTAGCCATCAAGATCTGGTTAATTTTGTTAAAGACAAGATATCTCGTCTAGACAACCACCAGTAGGGTTAAGCATGATATGCAAACACACATATTCCATTACGGGGCATCCTTCAACAGTTACAGAGTTCAATCCATTGGTGCTTAGAATACAAGTCGCTATCGTAACTCTATACTGGAGCTGAATCTATAGACAAATGTCGCAGCTTGGATAAAACAACTACAGATAAGTTCCTTAGCGGTCCCCTTTTCTCCCAGTCTTTGTCTCCCTATCTAAGTGATCAATATATCTTGCCACCCCCTTTCATCTTTGAACTCAAACCGTGTTGTTAACTTGGACCTCCAGCGGACTCTCCTGCTTTCAAATCACATATGTAAGATCACATTCCTCCTTTGTTAAACCACCGATTTCTACTAATGAACTTTCTTGTTAGATCTCCGGGTCCAATTATTTCTCTTAATCCTAATCCCTCTAACGAGATCATTAAAAACTATTCATTCTTTCACGAGCCTTTTCGGCTCAGAGCAGTTCCAAACTCCGAACCCTCAACACCCTCCTCTCCTTATAATGTTACTACTCGTCTATTGAAATAATAAATAATTGTTATGGAACTTTCTGCCTCTCCATTTGTGGAATCCGCATTACACTCAATACCAATGGATCATTGTCTCCGCTTGCCTTACACCACTCTTGCCACTCTCGTCACGACTGTAGGCTTATGAGATCTGTTATTATGACAGATTTTAAAGCCGACAGGACGGCAACTGTGGTTTGGCAACCATGCAGATTCATTTGGGAAGTTTCAATCAATTGAACGGATCTTATTAATTGAATTCAAAAAGATTATCTCCGATAAAGCTCTCACCAGTAAACAACAAAAGATGATATCTAATAAAGGGCACTTCACTCATATGTTCTTCAACGTCACCAGACTCTTGATTGATAATGAAATGACTGTACTGATAATGATTTTGTATTGATGAATGAATGAAATTCCACGCACACATTGATCACAAAATACATTGATTTTGAAGTTAAAAAATGATTAAACAAACTTCATTATATACAACACAGCACACACATTTTCACCGTCAGGATGCTTGATGTAAATTAGTAGCTTACAATGAGCAGTTACTCATTTAGAAGTACACGGAGCTCATTTCTAGCCTACTTGCAACAACGGTGTCGTAGGTACAGACACCACTGACATGTCGGTAATGCTAAAGAGAAGTCGTCCCTAATGCACATCTAAGTTCCTGAGCTTTTTCATCTTCCTTTTCACACGTTTTGTTGCTTCAAATTAATGAATATGAGATAAAAAGAAAAACGAATGAACATTGATTTTTCTACTGTAGCAATGAATTTAGAAATTGTTTAATGCATATGTAAGATCACATTCCTCCTCCATTAAACCACCGATTTCTACCAGTGAACTTTCTTGTTAGATCTCCTGGTCCAATATATTTCTCTTAATCCTAATCCCTTCTAGCGAGATCATTAAAAACTATTCATACTTTCACGAGTCTCTTGGCTAAGGAGTCCTCAGAGCCGTTTCAAACTCCAAACCCTCAACAACCTTCTCGCCTTATAATGTCTATTGAAATAATAAAGAATTGCTATGGAACTTTCTGCCTCTCCATTTGTGGAATCTGCATTACACTTAATACCAATGAATCATTCTCTCCGGTTGCCTTACACCACTCTCGTCACGACTGCAGGTTTATAAGATCTGTTATTATGACATATATATATATAAATTTAAAATTGATAGTATGTTTCTGCGATAAATAGTTAACAATATAATCGCAGTAACATGTTTTGATTCACCCTCTAAGGGCACGCTCATTTCCACACACATTCCATTATTCCTACAACATACCTCGAAATATAGCATTGTTTTATCCAAGCTGCAATCTTAGTCTATAGATTCACTTCCAGTATTGAGTTAAGATAGCGACTTGTATTTTAAGCACCAATGCTTAAACTCCATAACCGTTGAAGGATGCCCCGTAATAGAATGTTACGTCTTTGTACTCGGTGAAATCAGATACGTTCTCGAATGTTAGTCTAGTAATCCTAACATCCTCAATTCTCATTGGGAATCCGTCCAGAATAGAATTCACTGACCCTAATGGTGATGCTCAATTTAATTCATTTGACACCTTTAAATTTCAAGTGCCAACATCGAATGTAGCATTTGGGGAAACGTAACACAAGTCAAGCCAAACAATCGAATTTTCTTGGGCATGAATTTGCGTTCAAATGGGTTATATGATAGGTATTTTCCCCTTCATTTTTTAGGCCACTGTAGCCAAGTTCGTAGAGTCGCGTATTAGGAACCGTAGGGTTGCGAGATTTAAAGCCGAACCAATCAAAGACAGTCGTGTACGCAGGGGCTGGTGCAAGTTAAATGTGTTCTAGCCTCAAATGTCCTCACGTTGGTATGGTATAGAAATTTGGAGAGTGGGATGCCAGCTCAGGTGTTGACCTCGTCATCTGACCATGGTTCAAAATTACGAGTTGTCCTTGGAAATGACCTTTCGTGATTGATCCCAGACTGTCGCCGATAGCACATTGTGTTGCACCAGTGAGACGACAACTACCTACTCAAGCTCAATATAGGTGGCATTAGTGACAATGCGTTGCCGTGAAAGTTTTGTTACGTATTCGGAACTTGATGCCAATTGGATTGTTCTTCGAATACGATTTTAGTGCTTCTCCCATAAAAATTCCAAAGAATTAATTCTGAGTTGGTGCAGGATAGTTGATTGGTCAACACAAATTAGATTAAGCGCCAAACGTTGCGATAAACTACATTTTAAGGTAACCCGATTTTTAGAACTCGAGAGCATTTGGACAGCGCAAGTGAAATCTTCGCAGCCCGTCTGATATTTTTGTTTTCTGAAAATTCTCATACAAAACACTTCTATTCACTTCAGCTGAATTCAAATAGGAAGCGCAAGGCGCAAAGCGACACGCAGAAACCCAGAGTTTATATTATTTCAACTTGAACGGCGCTCGCGCCGGCATCTCTGATTGGTTTGCGGTTTCGCTTGGCGTGTGCTTCCTAATGGAATTCAGCAGAAGAGAATAAATAGAAACATCAAATATGAAACACGCCATGGCATCCTACAAAAGTTATTCGTCAAATAATCATGTAGCTTTTATTTTTATTGCCAGACTAATGACCTCGCTGAACCTCGAAGGCCTATACGGCCTTCGCCAACATAAGAAGCGAACTGGTGGTAACTTATGAGTAATCAGTGTGTAAGCCGCCTTTATTCCTAACAGGTACAATCACCAACAGCATGCGTTTTCTAACTGGGTTCGAACCCAAGATCCACTGGGTGACAAACGCTATAATCACTATGAGAGGGATTTTCAGTGTAATCAAATAAACAAACGGAAATGAAGCTTTCACATCCGCTACCCAAATACTCTATCGTGATACAAATCAGGGTTACCGTAAAAAATAGATTTGTTTGCCATTTTCGCGATGTTTGGAATTTCGTGTAATTGGTGTTGACTCAATCAACTATCAATTCGAAATTCATTCCTTGTAATTTTTATTGGCGAAATCCTGAAATTTTACTGAAAAAACAAGTGATGGGAAATATTAGTCCAAATATAATATTACGAAAAACTTATTTGTCTGCAGAAGGTTTTAAATATTTCGAAGTTGTTCAAATGCAGCACGTGAGAAATAAGTACGTGATGTCTCCTTATTGATATGTTTAATATGTGTCGATGTGTAACCTTCCAAGTGGTTGAAATGAGATATCTCGTCCATCAAGCCAATTTCGCTAATGATTGGCGATATATCTCGCCATCAATATATTGCTGATTTCTTAGTGATGACGAGATCAAGATGTGATGAATTTTCTTCTAATGACGAGATATTTCGTCCATCAAGATCTGGTCAGTTTCGCTAATGACGTGATAACCACCAGGTTGGTTAACCATTAGCAGAAATGAGGTAAATCTTTAACAGATGGACAGATATAACTATGGTTGGATATTTTAATACCTAAAGATTGTTGGAAAATACCCAAATAATGCAATTATGACTCAGAAAAATGCGAAAAATATCCTAAAAACAACAAAAATGACTTTAGAAGTTATATTTTTGTAGGACTTTTGACAGCAAGGAAGTTCAAAAACAAGGAAAAAACAATCTGAACACCCCATGTGATAAAAATTATCTTAAGACCGAACAATCAACAAAAATAACCTTAAAATACATTCTTTGCAAAACCTTTTTCGTGAGAGTTCTGGAAACAAAAGAATCTAAACGTCCTTAGAGATGCATTTCTGTCAATTAAAGTAAGTAGGTATTTTAACTAAGTCGCACTGGAGCAAAGGACTATTAAAGGTCCGGGATCAAACCCGAAGGGAACGATCGAGGACAACACCACGTAATTTTGATTACGGTCAGATGGCGAGGTCACACCTGAGCTGGCACCCCACTCCCCAAACTTACTCATCACGCCAACGTGAAGTCTGTCAATTAAGAAATCTTGAGAATGAATTCGAGAGTTGACTGGTCAACACCTATTGTATTAAGGCGAAACGTTGCCAAAAGAGCCTTAAACTACCATTAAAGGTAACCTCGATATCTATCATGCGAGAGCATTTGGACAGAAGTAAAATCTTCCCAAACCGTCTAGTTGGTTTATTTCACTGATAATCTCTGATAATTTGAATAGTTATGAGTAAAATTTTTGCTTAACACCGAAAATCAAAATTATAATTTAATTTAAGAAAAGTGAAGATTGAAATGATACTTCTATTAGGGATTGCATTTGCAATAAAAAATTTATTTAATTAACTTACAGAAATTCGACTTGTGAAAGTCAGCACTGATTAAAATATGATTTATAACGTTGTGAAACTTAAGATGAAATACAATTATACAAAAACACGTACGCGTTTTTTCTTCATGAAAAATAGGACATTAAAATTAATCAAGTCATTTTAATAACCCAAGCAATACATCTTAAAACCAAAGCTAGAAAAGAAAACTTAATAAAACCTAATCCGAGAGCTTCGTATAAATTATTATTAGAATGCATTATAATCTTTTAAATTAAAACCATATGCCGGCGAATATCGTCTGAAATTATTTCGATGGAACTTTTCTTAAATAGAATTAATAA
The DNA here is from genome assembly GCA_933210815.1 of Meta bourneti. Taxonomy (NCBI): domain Eukaryota; kingdom Metazoa; phylum Arthropoda; class Arachnida; order Araneae; family Tetragnathidae; genus Meta; species Meta bourneti. The sequence continues at coordinate 71,071,302 of OW119930.1, forward strand.
AATATATTCTGCAGACACAAGTAATTATTCAACATGTAATGAGATTTATGTATATCTATAGAAAGCTTATTTTATTCTTCAATGAAAGATGAATTTGAAACGTGATGCATTTTCAGATACAGAATCTATAATTTATTACTAGACTGATTATTTCCTGCGAAAGGAGTTTTTAAAGTCAGGATTTCCATGCAGTTTAGAATTGTCTGTCGATTTCGATAAATATTTTAGACATCCAGTGCGTGTTTTGGGTTACAGTTTGAATTGTTACTAATAGGATTATTTCGTGTAGTCGAGATTCGAAATTGAGATGGTCTCGTGTTTGTTATGTTGTAATGTATTCGACACATGGCTTTGTGTTCCAGCTCAAATTAAATTTAAGAGGATTACGATTGGAAAATATTCAGTTATGAGGGGTTGTTTCCATTTCTATTCTCTTAGAAATGGAAATAACCCCTCTCTCGTATTCTTTGTCTCTTAGAATAATGTTCCCATCTATTGGGAGATTGCGTTGTTTGTATTAGGTTAACATCGTGGGCGACTGAACTGTATCTGTTCTCTCGACAGAAAATATTGTTTGATCGCCCACAATATTTCTGCTCTTCTCTTATGCAACTTTTTAGGATTTAAATCCTTAAAATGTTAAATCCCAAAGACTAGTATTACCTTTAGAAGGGGCAGATAATCGCTTGGATACGATATATAATGCACAATTTCAATGTAGTTATAAAATGAACGGTTTAAATATAATATCTTTTAAATATTGATCTGTTTACTGTTAGTGTGAGGACGTTTTGAATCCAACAAGAAAATAAATTTAGTTTGTCATCCGATTCAAGACGCCTGTACATCTGGAGGGAAACCCACACTGCCTATCCTTCCACCATCTTCAAAGTAGACTATTTCAGAGGTAGTGGGGAGTGATGGTCTGGGGCGGTATCATTAGGAGTGGACCTACCAAGTTTTACGTGTTTGAAAGTGGAATGATGGAACGCTCTTGGGAGGCGTATGGCAGAACGAAACTCCCACCGCGTACTAAAAAAGTCCTGGTTATTGTGATGAAACAGGAATGGTGAAACTTGCCTCAAGCTTTACTGAGCAATCATCATCCTTGTGAAGAGCATGTGAAACCGATGCCATTGGTCTTTGACGAAGCAGAAGCAAAATTTCCGTAACTTAACGTAATATATATATATATATATATATATATATAATAAAAGGGCCGCGGTGGCCCGGTTGGAAGAGTAACGGACTAGCAACCGAAGGGTTGCGAGTTCGAATCCAGCCAAACACCGTCGTGTACAAAGGGGGCTGGTGCACGTTAAATCTGTCGTGGCCTCAAATGTCCTCACGTTGGCGTGGTGTGGAAGTTTGGAGAGTGGGGTGCCAGCTCAGGTGTTGCCTCGTCATCTGACCGTGGTTCAAAATTACGTGGTGTTGTCCTCGGATCTTTCCCTTTGGGATTGATCCCGGACCGTCACCAATAGCCCGTTGTGTTGCTCCAGTGTGACGTTAATTGAAATAAATAAATAAATAATAAAAACAATCAAATTACAAAACATTAAAACGTAAAATAATAGAAATGCAGGCCAGCAAAATGCCAAAAGATCAAAAAGTAAAAATATTAGAAATGCAGACCAGCAAAATGCCAAAAGATCGAAAAGCAGACAAGTAAAAAGCCAAAAAGCCAAAAAAGTTGGGGGTAAAAAATAGTCAAGCAGAATCCAGAAAGCAGAAGGCAGTTTTTTTTTCGACTTCCGATTCCAATGTTCGGAATTCCGAGTCGGAATTTCGAATCGGGGTTCCGGGTCGGAATTGCGATTCCGATTTCTGATATACGGCGTTGTGAATGGCATTTGTTGGCGGTCCTCATGTAGTTTGCGGCGGGTTGTTGTCGAGCTTAGGTCAATCTATGTGGGTAAGTTTGTTTTCTCCTTTTTAATTTAATTTAATTTTAATTTTAATTTTGTATTATATTTATCTTTGGTTTCTGTCCTTGGTTGTCCCTGGTTTTATTTTTCTAATTTTTCTTATGGTGTTTGGAGGGGTGTGTGAGCTACTTTTGGTGTTCTGCCGCTCACACGCAGAAAACACCATATTGTGTTGACTGGGTGAGGCTCCTCCCTGATGACGCCCAGATCCACCAACACTTCCATCATTTTTTTTTCAAAATTTTCTTAAATTTCTTGATTTTAAAATTTTTGGATTTCTCTTTGTTTTGGTTTGTAATTTTGAATTATATATATATATATATACATATATATATCATCGTGTCCTGCTTTAAAAGAAAATTTCTGTGAAAATATAACTGACCCTTAATTTATGGACACCAATGTATATTCCTTACTGTTCTAACTTTCCTTTTAAGTAATAGAAAGAGAAGGTACGATTTCTCCCATATATACTTAATACCGTCTAATTGTATTCCTCTGTAAATATATTATATTCATAATAGTGTGTCATATCTCAGCAACTTAATCCCATGTTCATTTAACACAAAATTTTCTAAGCTGGGCAAATGACAATTTTAAAATTTGACTTAAAATTACTTTTTAAGTTTTATCGCTTTTCCTCGACTACGATTTTTCCTGAAATGTTTATAAAATTAATTTAGTAGAATATATTTTTTTCACCTCTCCCTGTATCCAACATACTTAGTATACCTTTTTTATAGTGATGGATTATTTTGATCTGTTTACTATTTTATGTGTTTTTACAACATTGTCAACTCTAAAACCGTTCCATATACACTGCTGGAGAAATAATAAGCACACACACAGCTGGGAAGAGTTTTATGCTTCATTGTATTCTAACGATAACAAACATCTCAACTCAAGATTAAGGTAATTAAGGTATAGGTTACCCAAAAGGTTTGTAAGGTAGTGTTTTGCAATGTCTTCTTGTAGTGAATTACAGAGCACAACTTTAAAGGGCTGATACGGCACAATCAATCAATTGTTACACTTTAACTTAGTGTGTACTCTTTGTAACTCTGAAGCTTTTTGAAACGCTAATTTAGCTCAGATTCGTAAACAAATTCCGACTTGATTTCTTTAGCTCTAATCCTTAATCTAAGCCCATTTCGTGGTTAGGGTTGTTTTGATACATGGCATGTAAACATCATCAATTAAAAAAAATCAAACTTTCTTTTGACTAATATGATTGTTTGGAAGTGCATAGTTGTTTAATACAGTGATAATGCCAAGCAAATCTATATATAACTAATTTTATTCAAAACCTCCAATCTTATACAAATTCTACAGAATTCTGCTCACATTACATTATATGAGATGACAACATCTCAATACATGCTTCCAATGCTTTGACAGTCGTCAAAATGTCTTCTATAACCATAAAACGTAATATACATAAAAAATAATTTTGAAAACCTGGTAACAATCGATTGTGTGTCACGGACCAGTCAAAGTTTCCCTAAAATAGTTCTCACCAGAACAGAATAAGATGTATTCCTAAGTCTCTCTATTCTTCAGGCAAACATTGGTTCAAAATTACTTGGTGTTGTCCTCGGATCTTTCCCTTTGGGTTTAATCCTGGTCCGTCGCCAATGCCCGTTGTGTTGCTCCAGTGCGACGTTAATTAAAATACCTACCCACCTCTTAAGGCAAGCAAGACATTTATCCGAATTAGTGAGGGTGAAATCTGTGAAAGTATCCCTGAGAGACAATATGGTTTATTCTAGCTTTGCAGCAACAGTGGCATCTTTTCTGGAGACTTTTCTGAAATATATAAGTTCGTGGGGCTCCTGTTTAAAAGGAAAAAGATTCCGATGTACACCAGTGTAATTCCAAATTGATTGCCACGAATTTTTTAAGATTAATAATTTCTTAAGATCTGTATCTCCAATCAGATGAAGTACACAGCAAGTTATATATTTCGTTGTTTTAACTATTTTCCAGTCTTATGAGGCATTAGTTACTTTTGCATACATGACACACTAACAGTCAATCCAAATTAAACCTTGGAGATACTGCCTTCTTTTGACCAAGACTATTGTGTGGACTTGCACATTTATTTAACAATGGTAGTTCCTAGTAAATCTATGCATAGTTAATTGCATCCAAAATATTCTTAAAGAAATCATTCAGAATTCTTGTCACGAATCCCATAAAAGGAAATATTCTACAAAATGGCTGAAACAGTTTTGAAAACACCCATTCTAACGATACATTCCTGATATGACCCAAAGCTTCAGCAGTTTCCATACAAATGCGATACCAAATTGCCTGAAACGTTGCAACACTCAACTTTTATATACTTTTCAGATATATGCAGGCTACATTTGCAATCAAATAAAGTACACAGTAAGTTATATCTTTCCTCAAATACAGTAATGGACGTATGGAATAAAAAATGGCCATTATTCAAAATACATCCCGACTGTAGCCCTGGTGGATATGTATTGCGATGGCTTCATTTGCATAGAGGAATCTGCACGTGGAGCTAAATTCAAATCACGTACTTTGCATTCTGAAGTGTAATTGAGAGGTTAGGCGGAATAGCTGATTCAGAGTTGTGTAACTAGTAGCGTTTGGGAATAGGTTTGAATGGAAATAACCACTGTTCCTGGATATCCTGTAAAGTCAACTGTGTAAACTTGCTCGAGGCGGTGGAGATTTTCTCAAAACAGAATGGCTGCTCTGTTTATCTTCTTTAGATTCAGTAGTTAATATTTATTCATCAGAATATATATATTCTAAGAATGTTCTTGGGAGTATTATCTAATTTGTCCCCAGAACCATAAAAGCCGTATACTTTATCTTAAAAGATGAAGTAGAAGAATATATATAAAATCTGCTTGTCCAAGTTTCAATTGAGCTATTTGCGAAATAACGCTAGGCTCTAATTTGGTAATTTTTTTAATACTTGTTTTTACGAAAGAATATTCTCTTTAGGAATATCGGGTATCCGTATCTGATCTGCGGACATGTAAACCAAATCTCTCCATACTTCCATACCCCACCAAGTGAGGACATTTGAAGCCACTGCAGATTTAACGTGCACCAGCTCTCAAGTAAACGACGGTCATCGGTTGGATCGAGTTTCGAACTCGCAACCCTCCGGTTAAGAGTATCTGCTTTAAAAAAATTCTGCCCTATTTAGTAACACTTAGAAAAGGTTTTATTCTAATTTTTTTATCGCAACTTGTTGATAAAAAGTTGCCATACAGTGAGTTCCAAGTAGATCTAGTTATTAAAAAACAATATACTGAGGGGGTCAGTGTTTTTCCATCGCAATAAATGTGTCTCAATCCACACACGTATGTAGTTAATTCCAAGATCAGAATTTCCATCTGTTTAAGAAACGTTCAACATTAAAATTGCCATGCAAATACTGTAGACTGTGTTTACCGTAAATCGTAATACTTCAAACCTTTATTGAGCTGCTCGTCGAATGATGGCAGAGAGGCTAGAGACAAGCTTAGGTTAAAAAAGATTTTTATTTAACTTGTTTTACATACTTTTAAGTAAAAGCAACTATTTAGTTTGTGTCTTTTTATTTTAGAAATAAAAAGGCACAAACTAAATAGTTACTTTTGCTTAAAAGTGTGTAAAGCAAGTTATGAACTAATCAGCAAATTTTTCTCGACTCGTGATGTATCGCTCTTTTTGTCGTCCCCAAAAGAACGTTATAGCGAAGGGATTACTGTATTTCTATTTCAATAAAAGTGTCTCAATCCACATACGTATATATTTAACTCCAAGATCAGAATTTCCAACTGTCTAAGAAATGTTCAACATCAAAATATTCATGCTAAAGAAATATGTTATCCAAAGATAAAAAAAACCATTACCATCTTCGACATAAAATAGAAAAATCCATTATTCCTGGTACTCTCTTTAGTATAAAATTAAGTTACCAGGACGAAAGAAGTAATTTAATTGCTCACGCGGTGGAAGAAAATGTACACCAGTTTCTTTCAATCTTTCAAACTGCGCAAATTCCTTCAAACTTTTCCACTCCTTCTCAGCGAACTTTTTATTTCTAGGATTTTTTACCTTCTTCGAGAATGTTCTCATCAGAAAGATAGTCCCCTGTTGAGTTTTTTAGATTTTGTTTATGTCGGCCGGCCTCTTCGACTTGTTCTCGCTTTTTTCTCCTCGACCATTCTTTCGAATAAGGGAGAACTAAGAACTAGGGATTTAATTCCACCTGAAGCACAGATGGAGTTTTTAGTGAATGGAATTTTATGTTCTGAGTTATTTTTACTACAAGGGGAAGGGCCTTTGGATGGTGTCCCATTCAAAATGAGGGATTGGGAATCTGTGTAGCTTGGATTACTTGGGGTTTAATACATGGACGTTTGATGATTGCTTTTCGTGTAGATTCAAGGCAGTTTTGATTCCTCTGTCCTGCCAACTTTTTTTCATTCGTGTCCAGATCCATTATTAACTGAGATATAATAGTGATTTATTATTGAATTATAGTTTCTTTTCATTATCGAATATCCATTTAAATTGAGTAAGCTGCAGGTGAGACGCAGCCTATACTGAATGGCATATTTTGGGATTTTCTTATAGTGACGAATAATACATTTATGTAATTTCAATAAATTCATCACAAAGAAAAAATTGTCTTAGTAATTATTACAGTTCGAAATTAAATTAATATTTATCAAATAAGGCCTTTTTAATACATAACTATATACTTTGCTAATCATACACTTCATTATCCTGCATCAATTCAATCCATTACTACGCATTCCATGCCAGCATCTATTCATTTCATTGCTACATATTCCATTCCTGCCTCTGCTCATTCCATTACTACATATCCCATTCCTGACCTACTCATTCCACTATATATATATATATATATTACATATTCCATTTCTGTCTTTACTCCCCATTTTATTATCCTGCCTCTGCTCATACCATTTTAATATTCTGCTTCTTCTAATTCTATTATTACATATTCCATTCCTGCATCTACTCATTCACTACTATATATCCCATTCCTGTCTCTACTCATACCATTTTATTATCTTGCCTCTACTCATACCATTTTATTATCTTGCCTCTACTCATTTCATTCCTGCCTCTTATAAAATTTTATTATCCTGCCTCTATTCATTTCATTACTACATATGCCATTCCTGCCTCTATTCATTCCCTTACTACATATTCCATTCCTGCCTCTACTTATTCCATTTTATTATCTTGCCTCTACTCATACCATTTTATTATCCTGCTTTTACTCATACCATTTTATTATCTTGCCTCTACTCATACTCGTCGTCAAAATGGTGATAAAATTTCTTCTTAACCGGGATCTTGTGTGTATTTATATTTATATCGGTAAACTCTCTCATTGAGCGAACAGTTTTCTTATAATCTGTTGAGAACTACATTTGTGAAACCATCTATTCATATCAATTACTTTACTGTGAGGAGAAACAAAGTATTGCAGCAGACAGTATTCAATCATCAGCATCCTTTCCCTGAAGTAGCTGTCTGCAAAATGTCATTCATTTTGTTTAAAATGAAATATCCTGAGGGTTGTTTTGGATCTCTCCATTCTCCTGCCTTTTAAAAGTACATATCCTACAAGCATTTCTTTCAGGGATTTTTTTTACATAGTTTCTTCCTTAGTTTCCTATAGTTTATTCTCTTTCAATATCTTTAAAATGTATTCACTCCTGTTTAGGTTTCTAGCATTTTTCCGGTCTTAAGAGACAGTGGACTTTCAAAACAAATTTTCGAAGTTATAATCCGATTGTAATATAATTTGCACAACTGTTTGTTTTCAACTAAAAAAACCATATATAAAATTAGCAAAAATTAATTGCAACAATTCAAAAATTAGCAAAAACTGATAAGCCCTGCGCATTTTCCATGTACTGTCAATATCTTAATTCACATAATAGTTTGCATACATTTAAATCAAATTAACACCCACTTTCCAAGTATATCACTCAATCATAAAAAAATTCTACTCAAACACCTAAAACTTCGCAAAAAAGAAAAGGTTAAGCACCATTTTTAACCACAATATTGAAGCATGGTGAATTTCTTATTTGCGCTTAGATTTATACTACGGATTGCAAGTACTATTATCAAAACAGGGGAATCTAGAAAAACCTGATGCACAAGACAGTTCGAAGTCAGAAGAATGTCAAACGATCTCAAGTGGAGAACAACGCATTTCTGTACTACAAATTGCAAGGATTAGCCAAACAAATACAAGAAAATCAAGAAAAAGATGTTCCAATCGACTTTGGTGATTTTGAAAGTTCACTGTCCCCTTACCGTCTATTTCAATCTTTCCATATCTGATAAGCTCTTTGATGAGTACTCCTTGATTCCTTGATAGGATTGGTTTGTTTAAAATTAACGAACACAACTATCTTATCGACGAAAGTTCGGTAGATAGGTCGGTAGTTGAATTAACGTCGAACTGGAGCAACACAAAGGACTATTGGCGAAGGTCTGAGATCAATCCCGGAGGAGAAGATCCAAACGACACACAAATAAACCACATAATTTCGAACCACGGTCAGATGACGAGCTCAACACCCGAGATTGACGGAAACTTATAAAATTAGAACTCATAAGAGATAAATGACAGTAAAGCATTCAAAAACGTCAATTTTCAAACGTTTAAGCCGCTGTAAAATTTGGTTTTAAACTAATTCATTACCAGAATCCGGTAGGTAGGTATTTTAATAACACACTGGAGCAACACATCGGGCTATTACCAGAATCCTGCTTTAGTTGACTTTTAGGTATTTTTAATTAACGTCGCACTGTAGCAACCCCATTGGCTCTTACCGACGGTCCGGGATCTAAACCTGAAGGGAAAGATCCGAGCACAACACCGGGTAATTTTTAACCACGGTCAGATGACAAGGTCACTCCTGAGCTGGCACCCCAATCTCCCATACCACGCCAGACTTTTGTTGGCATAAAAGTGTATAGAAAATTATTTTTAGCACCACCATCATCATTTATCCTATACATAACCTAAGAATTTGATTAGCAAAATACTTTCTTTTTCAGAATGATCTGCAAATAACTTTTGTCACACAAACACGCAAGAGTCGTGTTCCTTATAGAAGCATTAAAAACCACAGCGTTTCTTATACAAGTTTTGTTTCAGAACAGTGTTCTCAGAATTCAATATGGCCAAATATTTCCCTTGCACCGTAAATCCCCCAAATCAGACAACCGAGAGTTTAATAAGGAAATATACTTTCTAACCAAATTGGATTGTAAGGTTTCCTGGCACAAGGTGCTAAAACGACAAGCTGCGCCAACACACTGACCAGAAGTGATAGTCTAAATAAGTAAACCCTTCATAAGATAAAATACATGGAGTATTCGGTGCAATACCTCTGCAATCAGTCTAGAACATGGTTTCTCAAAGTTGGACACTACCGCCCCAGTGTGGGCGCTGAAGGAATCTCGGGGACGAGGGCATTGCTGACCTCTGGGAATATAGAGGTTCGTCGAGAAGCAGCAGTGGACAATAAGATCCAAACAAAATTTGTTGCCTAAAAATGTTTTGAGCTTATCCACTTGACCATACACGCGAGAAGTATAGTATGGTCAGCCTAGCTTATCTCAACTGACACAGGCGTTTGTTATCAGAACTGATACTGAGGTCCGTCGGCTATGTCGGTACATGATTAGTTATCTTATTCAACTAACCTGGCACTGGGGATTGATCTTCAGATGTTAGGGCCTATTATGTCTTATATATGTTACCGTGAAAGACCGAAATTAGAGAATGTCAATATTCTCCGGTGAATGTCGACACACACACATACCAAATACGTCGGTGAAAGACCGAATATTCGGTTGTATTCTTATGCATTCGGACCATCGCCGGTGTATGTCGACAAGCACAGATAAGCTCTGGTGGGGGTCGAAACGAGAAGGCGGAGAGGCCACAGCCAGAGAGGCCTCTCCGCCTTCAGTTTAAGTTGTTGCAATAAATAAGATTGTATAACGTTAATCACATAATTTATGTGTAAGTTTATTATTGGTATTATTTTCTGTTCTCATTTAGAATGTACTGTTCGTTTTAGGTTCAACAGTTTATTAACATGTGCTGTTACTTAAGCTTTCTCCTATTTTGACATACTATATCATAATATGTTTTAATAATAAAGTATGATTTTAAAAGTTGTATTTTTGTCTTAACGTAACAAAAATATTTTTATTCAACATTCACCATCAGTGCATGCTGAATGCCGACATTTGACGGTGTAAGTGAGAAATAATGATATTTAGCAAATATTTCGGACATACCCCAAGCGACTATGTGAATGCTGACATTCACCGGAGAATATCGACATTTGCCAGATATCGATCTTTCACCAGTAACATATACATAATATATATTTTCATGTATTACTTTTACTTTAATATTTTTATTAAATCTTATTTTTCTCTTACAGTACTATAATCTCCAAATCAATTCAAGTGAGATAAAATATGCACACACATTGCCTTAAACCCTCCTGGTGATTGTCTCTACGAGGTATCTCGTCATTATCAAAACTGACCAGATCTTGATGGGCGATATATCTCGTCATTAGAAGAAACCTGACCAGATCTTGATAGACGATATACCGCGTCGTTAGAAGAAACCTGACCAGATCTTGATCTCGTCATCATCAAAATTCGGTAATATCGAGGTGTCTCGTCATTAGCAAAATTGGTCAAATCTTTAGGGACACGATATCTCTTTGAAACCACTTGGAGAGACAATCTCTCTATTGATTTGAATTAATATTTTTCCAAAGGTGGATTGCAAAAACAAGGTGCCAGAATATAAAAAAGAACAAATACTAAAGTAATTGAGAACATTAAACACGGCCACACAAGATGGAAAAGTATGTTAACCCATTCGGTACCTTGTTTCCTAGTAGCGATCATCGTCAGCAGATGAACGAATTGCAGGACAATGGAGAAAGTGGGCCCTGTATATTTCTTCCCCTATGCCACAGAGCTTACAGGCAGGGTCTGGGAAAATATTCAGAAAATGCAGGTGTTTCGTAAGGGAATCATGCCCAGTTAGTAGTCGGAATTCAGGCACTGACTTTTTTCCTTGGCAAATCCGAAATGTCTTGTATACCAAAGATCCATAATTTTAAGGAGTCTCATGGAATTCCTTGGAGAAACCGGGTCGCTTTATGCCAGATGGTAGAATCGCGGATTACAACCGGAGGATTGCGAGTTCGAAACTCAATCCAACTAAAGGCCGTCGGGTAATGGAGCTTGTTAAATCTTCCTCGATCTTAAATGTCCATTGGGATGCCATCTCAGGGGTTCACTTTGTTATCTTGACTGTGGTTCAAAAGCACGAGGTGTTGCCCTTTATATTTCCCTTTGGGAGGGGAGGGGGGGGGGAATTTCAATTAACGTCACACTGGAGCAACACAATACCTTTGGGATTGGCATACATTAAACTATCCTAGAACAACTCCCATTTCGACTCGTCATGATTCTCGTTCAAAATTACGACGTTGTCCTCGATCTTTCCCTTCGGGATCGATCCCGGACCGTCGCCAATGGCCCATTGTGTTATTCCAGTGCGAAGCAAATTCAACTACCTACGTACCTGGGAGAAACCCTATAAAATCTCTGCAATGATAGGTATTAGCATGTGCAATACATGCAACTAATGACTCCTCGTTACTACTGTTACTTAACTGGAAGGGCTGAGATAGCCCAGTTGGAAAAGCATCTAATTAGCAACCGGAGGATTGCGAGTTCGAAACTCGGTTAGCCAAAGACCGTTATGTATACTGCGGCTGGTGCACATCAAATCTGCCAAGGCGACAAATGTCCTCACGTTGGCGTGGTGTGGAAGTTTGGAGAGTAAGGTGCCAGCTCAGGTGTTGACCTCGTCATCTGACCGTGACTCAAAATTAACTAGGCGTTGTCCTTGGAACTTTCTCTTCGGGATCGATACAGGACCGTCGCCATTAACTCGCTGTGTTGCTCCAGTGCGACGTTAATTAACTACCTACCTAATCTGGGAATTTAATAAAAGCATAAGCAATTCCCAATATACCAGAACCAAGAGCATCCACCCTTTTCACAAAATATGATTAAGTTTTAAATTTTCTGTTGTCTTCGAGATATTCACAGCGGAATTTTCGCAGCAAGTGAGAAGGAAACGTAAAAATAATTCCTCGCAAAATATCTCACCGGTAATTGAGTTATGGAAGTGTTTACGTTAACTTTCCCGTGAAGGGGATCAAAAGCGCGTGTGCTTGACTTTCTTACCCAGAAGTATGAATGCTGGGAAATATGTGCTGAGGAAAATCTGTACCTTGTTAATGAAAGGGATTATGTGTACGTTCCACACTTCCGTGTTAGTCAAGAAGGCAGTGAAGGACGCCTTAACCCTGAGATTCATAAGATTTCCGATTAGTGTAATATTGATTTTACTCCACAATCTACAAAATAATTAATAACCCCATAAATTGGTTGAAAGAATCTATGGATTCTTCAACCTTTAGATAAATTCTGTTGTTCCTTTTTCTTAGAATAGAATCCGTTGGAAGCATATTAGTTCTTTCCTCTGAATAGAATCCTTGGAAGGATCGCATTGGTCCTTTACTTAGAATATAATCCTTTCGAACCAATTCAATTACCTTCCTTCAGAATAGAATTATTTTGGATTTATTGTTTTTTCGCTAGAATACAGAAGCTGACCGGACATTTTTTGAACGATTTTGATGAACTGTAAATAAATTGCATGCTAAGAAAGAATTCTATTTTCTCAGCAGTTAAATAGTTAAAGTATAACTTATCGTCTGCTAACTCAGAGTTTTGTTTACTTTCAAAATGGCGCTTTTAAATAAGCAATGGATGGAAAGCTATGTTTCCGCTCTTTTCGAAGAGAATTATGCTTATTCAATTATTCAAAAACGCTGTAAAAGTCATGGTTTTTTTATATCTAAAGGTACGATAAGTAATATTATTAATGAGAAAGGAAAAAACGCGTAAGTGGAAAAATACTTCCAATACGTATCCAAAAAGAAAAGAATTTCTGAGAATATTTGTAAGGTAATATCTTTAATTTTGAAAGAGAATACGCCAAGTAAAAGGACTATTGCAAAATCATTAAAGTGTTCAGTTTCAACTGTAAACAAAATAATTAACAGTGATTTGAATCTTAAAAAGGACAAAACATACAATGTTCATTGTCTATCTCCACGACATATTGCAGAACGCAAAACTCGCTGCTGAATTCTGTATGAGAAGCATTTAGCTGTAGAAAGATGGAAAAATGTTGTGGCTATAGACGAGATGTGGGTGTATTTAAATGATTGCAATAAATTAAGAACAATTTATTATCACAAAAGAGGAGAAAAATCTTTAAACGTGTTTCAAAGAATCTAAAGAAACTTTCTTTATGGAATTTATGTTTGTTGGCGGTTTTGCATATAATGGAAAATTAAAAGTAAAGAGAAAGGAAAAATGTAAAAATTAACTCCCAATATACTATCAAAACGATATTTATCCCCAATTTCAGAAAAGAAATACTATATCTTTACCCACAGTGCCAACACTCAGTAGAGCTGCATCAGGATAAAGCAAACAGCCACACATCTAAATTCACTGTTAAATTCTTGGAAAAAACGGAACAAGAAACTGGTATCAATACCCTCTACTGATATTCCTGCTAAATCTCCAAATGTCTCACTCATGGACTTTTGTGCTTTTGGTCTTTTAAAAAGAGCATTATCGAAACGTCGACCGAAAACCATTCAAGGACTTTGTAAAACTGTGGAACAAGAATGGGACAAAATACCACTGTCGATACAAGTCATTATCATGGAAATTAAGTGTAGAAAGATAGTTAACAATAAGGACTATCAAATAGAACATTTAAAACTCACAAATTTCATATAAAAAATTTGTCTTCAGTCCATTGAAATCGTTGAAAAAATGTTCGAACAGCCTCTGTATAATGGCTTGAAAAGATTCCCATGGTCCTTTTCTTAGAATAGCATCCTCTAGAAAATTCCATTTGTTCTCTGCTCAGAATAGAATCCTTTGGAAGTATTGTAATAGTTCTTTTCTTAGAATAGAATTATTTCATCGCGATTCAATTATCTTTTCCGCAGAGTAGAATCATTTAGAAGGATTATATTGATCCTTTCTCTAGAATACGATGACTCGGGAAATTCCATTGGTCCTTTTCTTAGAAAAGAATCCTTTGGAAGGGTTCTATTGTTATTTCTTTAAGATAGAATCCTTTGGAAATATTTTATTGGCTCTTGCCCTAGAATCGAATTTTTCCGAACTCTATTATCTTTTCCTCAGAATAAAATCATTTCGAAGGATTTTATTTATATATTTTTTTCTAACATAATGGCTTGGAAAGATTCCATTGGTTATTTTATTAGAATAAATCGTTTGAAAAGATTACATTGGTTCCCTCTTCAGAATGGAATAATCATTTAGAAAGATTTTATTTATCCTCTCTTTAGAATAGAATCCTTTGGAACAATTAAACTATCTTTTCTTCAGAATATAATAATTTAGAAGGATTCTATTGGTCCTTTCTCTGCAATATAATGGCATTGGTCCTTTTCCTAGAATAGAATCCTCTGTAAACATTCTATTAGTTCTTTTCTCAGAATAGAATTCTTTGGAAGGACTCTATTGGTTCTTTCCTTTGAATGCTATCATTTGGAAGGACTCTATTGGTTCCTTCCTTTAATACAATCATTTATTGATTGGTTGTATTGGTAAGATTGTACTGGTCCTTTCCTTACAATATAATTCTTCGGAGACTCTATTGGTCATCAACTCTATTGAACCCATCAGAAGGCTAAAAGGATTTAAAAGTGCACTAGTCACTGAAAAATATGCAACCTTCGTATGGATTGCAAATCAAAAAGCACACGGATGATACATTGTTTTATTTCTAATGGCAGACAGGAAAACGGTTTAATTTGAAACAAAGGTTAGTAACAAAAATACGCACCAACAGTACATAAAAGGATGAGGAAAGGTAAGACAAGAAAAAGAAATAATTAGCTGCCCATCCGTACTAAGAGGAATAATTAATAAATAGCAACAGCAGTTCTCGGTAGAAAGATTTTTTTTCTTGATGTACATTTTTACAGATATATACGAGATGGACTTCTACGAATCTGAAGATCTGCAGTACCCCTCTTTGTCAATTATTCTGCTTTGTCATTACCAGACTGGTTGGTTGTTTTCGAATTTTATGGCCCAAAGGCCATTTTTGACCAAGCTGAACCAAACACTAGACAGACAACACAATGAGGGAGGAAGAAAAAGCAAATCGTAGAATGGTAAGCGAGGGTAAAAATGAGATAGGAAAGGTTATTTGGATACCTAAGTCTTGTAATGCCCATACACACCTAAAGATGTGCGCCTGAGAGCCCATAGACTTTGAGTGTGATAGGATTCACTGTAAACTACTGTTGTGTTTTGTAGTGTCACAGATAAGTGCACGACATTAAACTGTTTCATATGCCTTGCAGCATTTTGTACAGCCTCAGTAGCTGCATGGCTATAATCAAACATACCGACACCTTTAATAGTGTTGACATTTCAGTTGGTTTAATGCCGTGCGAACGGCCTCCCTTGTCAACCAAATCCGGATGCATAGTTTCCATCGGGGTTGGTTGGCTATTTGGTAGCTTTGGCGTTTTAAGGCGCAAGGACCATATTGGGTCAACCTGCGCTATGCTCAAGACAACAAGTAAAGATTGGGAACAGATAGAGGGATGTAAGCAAAAAAAGGATAGCTCGAGTATCGCGGAAGAATGACCATCGTATTTACTAAAGACAGTAAACCCCATGGGGAAAAAGTATCATTAGAGTACCTCGGGTCCCTGAAGCCCGTACACACCAAAGGAGTAACCACCGAGGGCGTTTCCAATAAGGATATAAAAAACTTCTGAAGACTCCATTGGCTTTCACAAAGTCGTTCATTCTTGACCAGTAAGTGTAGATATGTACCCACTCCTTTTCTGGTTACCAAGAATGGATGATCGCAGACACAAAGTAATTAAGAATTGCTTGATCGTTTACACACGAATCATACTCAAAATGTATATTTTGGACGTGAGTGTGCTATGTTTATGCTTTACCCAAAAATGAAAACCAAATCCTAAGGCCCCTAACAGGTCTTCCCTTTTACTGGAGGAGTAAATTTAAATTATTGCAAATAGTAACCAAATAAGATATTAAAAAAAGACCCTTTGAACTCTGAGATTCACGAGAATGTATACGTTCGGTAACCTGCAGTCACTAAAAAATACGACCATTGACTCTGACTAGGGCAGCTGTAGCCCGATTGGAAGAGTGAGAGATTAGCAATCGGATTGCTGGCAAGTTCGATACTCGGTTTTACCAAAACCGCCGTGTACACGGGGGCTGGTACGCATTTAATCTGTCGTGGCCACTAATATCATCACGTTGACGTGGTGTGGAATTTTGGAGAGTGGGGTCAGGTGTCATCTGACAGTGGTTCAAAATTACGTGGTGTTGTCCTAGATCTTTCCCTTCGGGATTGATCCCGAAGGAAACCGTCGCCTATAGCCCATTGTGTTTTTCCAATGTAACGTTAATTAACTACCTACATTTCTCTGTCTAAAGCGATTGATCTGATACAAGGATGAGATTCCTAAAGCAAGCGAATGGACAGAGCAGAATTCTTTACGTTAAAACTATGACAAATTTTCGAGATTTGGCACATGTAGGACTGCCACAGGAGACTAAAACGCTATATTTTGCTACTATGTTTCAATCTTAGCGTCTAGGAGTATCTTTTAAAGCAAAATCTTTCATAACGCTACTAATTTGAAAGTTTTGGCCACTTTTTTGAAAATTCACCAAAGGTCGACGAAAATTGTCTCTTTTCAAATAAAAGGAAACGGAAAAATATTTTGTTTGTAGAGACACTTTTCCAAAACAGAAGCTAATTTCCATCGAGAGAATTTCGAGAAGTTTTTCTTTTATGTTTGCCACACAGTGGCAAACAAAAGAAAAACACTGGAATATGTAGTTCCTAAATTCCCATGAAAACCTTATTGAGAAAATGTTTAATTTTTTAATTTTAAAATTTAAATTTCTTGGCGAGCACTTCAATGTGTGTGTGTCATCCTTAATTAGCACATTATGAGTTTTAGCCGATTCATTTTGTATCTGAGCGACTAAAATTGGGCAACTGAAATAGGTGTTAAAGATTTTTTGCTACTATTTAAAAAAATATGTTACTAATGCAAGTATTGCATAAATGCTTTTATTGACGCAGCATTAGTTCTGAGGATAAAAGATTAGGGAAGGATTGTTGTGAATATAGGAAAACTGGCATGGATAAATTTAGCATTAGAAATCGTGTTCCGTCTAACCCGTGAGAGGAACATTGCAGCCCAGTTGGAAGAGTAGATTAGCAACCTCAGGTTTGCGAGTTCGAAACTCCATCCGACCAAAGACCGACAGACTGATGCAAGTTAAATCCGTCGTAACCTCAAATGCCCTCACGTTGGCTTGGTGTGGGGTGCCAGCTCAGGTGTTGCCTCGTCATCTGACCGTGGTTCAAAATTACGTGGTGTTGTCCTCAGATCTTTCCCATTGGGATTGATCCCGGACCTTCACCAATAGCCCGTTGTGTTGCTCCAGAGTGACGTTAATGAAAATACCAACCTACCCAATCCTTAGATGTATGCTGCAGCACAAGCAAAACCAAGTTGCCAACGGCGCTGTAAAAAATGAAAGATTTGCAAACGACCCCTCTAGCACCTACGCGTAATACCTGGGGGACATACTTTGAAAAAAAAAATGTTTATTTTGGTGCCCATCCTGCTTGAGAAACTTATGGGTAAATGTATTTAGTAGTGTCCATGGAACAAATCTCGGAAGTCAGTGACAGAGGCTGTTGCGGAAAAAACATATTAACTGTGTTATACTTATATTATATCAGCTTAAATAGTTAATTATTATGGACAAGAGTTGATGAATACGGTTAACTAACTAAAAACTAACAGTATAATTAAACAGTAAATTCTTTACAAAATTTTAATTGAATACCTTTGATTTCTATTGCTAACTGTTACATTTTTTGAAAGGATAACAGGGCCTTTATTAAATTTTATTGGGATATCCGTGAAACAAATGCCTCTCGTAGCTGTGGCTTTGGTATAATCCAAAATGCTATAGTATGACCAGAGGTGTACTCAAAATTTCCATCGCAATATAATAATATGTATTTCGGTGTTGGATTGCATCTTTCTTCTAGGCATTGGAATTCTGCATCGGATTCCTGGACAATAGAAGAATAGTGTTTCTGATGAATACGATATATTGGTGGTACACTTAATGATACCTGATGTCTTGAAAAAACACTTCAGAGATGGTTGCTTCCTCTTCGAGGAGGTAGTACAAAAAAATTTACTTCGTCTTCAGAACCATGATTGAGACTGTTGTTGCTAATCTCCAAGTCTAACTCCAGCTATACCAGAGATGGGCAAACTTTTTCGGTCGCGGGCCAAAAATCGAAAAAAAAAGTTTGGCGGGCCAAGATAAATTTTTCTAAAATTTTAAAAACAATATACAAGTATTACAATTTAAATATGTTAATGAGATGAATGAAATTGCGATTTCATTTTTAAAAGTTCCTTATATTGAGGTTCGAAGTGAGATGTACTGATTCTAAGGAACGAGGCTAAATGCTCATCTGTCAGTCTACTTCTGAAATAATTCTTTCTAAGGTTCATAGTTGAAAACACTTGTTCACATATATAAGATGAAGCAAACATAGCACTGATTTTCTGGGCGTGAGATATTAAATTTGGGAAACTTACTTTCGATAATGATTTGTAAAACTCTAACTTTGGCATATTTAGAAACAGCTGCTTGAGATGATTGTTAGATTGCAACTCAATTAATTCAAGCTGCAAATCTGACCTCACTGCTTCACAATTTACGTTGAAAGGCATGGTAAAAATATCCAATTCTGTTTGAATCTTGAAATCTGCATTCGAACTCAAAATGCAGTTTTTTCAAGCCATCTTCATAATTCTTAAGCTTCTCTTCATTTACTGAGGGTATTGAATTTAACCTCGAGAAATGAGACAAGTCGTTCTTAGCTAGCTGCCCAGCAAACAGATTAAGTTTTAGTTTAAAAGCTTTGAGATGGGCCCAGATATCGTCGATAAATTGATTTTTCCCTTGCATCTTGACATTCAAGTTGCTCATATGACAAAGAAGATCTGTGAAAAATGCAAAGTCCGAAAGCCATTCTGTATCTTCTAACATTTCGCACTCCGCAGAACACTGTTTCTCATGGAAGAACGACACAATGTCGTCTTTCAGCTGCCAAACTCGCTCGAAAACACATCCTGCACACTAAGCCACCTTACTTTCGTGTAATACAGTACATCAGAGTATTCAGATTGCACGGACTGAAGAAAATCTCGAAATTGCCTGTGAGTAAGCCCACGAGATCGAATAGTATTTACAAGCTTCACGACTGCATCAAGCACGGGTTTCATATTCAATGCAGATTTACACAGAGCATCATGATGTATAACACAATGTAGAAAAACAACATTGTTCCCGGGATAGTTTTGATTAAAGAGTCCAAGAAATCCAGATTTTTTTCCTGTCATATTTGGTGCTCCATCGGTCGTAATAATACATATATTTGTTATACCACACCCACTTCCTCCCAGCTCACCGTTAGGTGTAGAGCCTTACCTGGGATATATATATTTGTTATAGGCACTTTCAAAGTTAAAAGCCCTTCCTGAAATTCACGAAAAATATCACATCCTGTTGTAGTTCCCTTTAAAGAACGCATGCACGCCAGTTCCTCGGTAATTTCAAAGTTCTCATCAACACCTCTTATAAATAATACTAATTGAGCAGTATCATTTATATCAGTGCTTTCATCCATAGCTATGGAGCAAAATTTAAACTGGCCAATCTTTGACTCTAATTGTGATGTCAAATTTTTATCGATGGCTTCGATTCTAGAAGTCACCGTTTTTCGAGATAAGCTTACAGTCTCAAAATTATTTTTCTTGTCTGGACATAAAACATCACAAACTTGGAGCATGCATTGTTTAACGAACTCCCCATCACTGAGAGCTTTATTATTTTTAGCAATATTGTATGCTACAATGTAACTTGCATGTGTAGCTGCTTCTTGGATAGTGTTTACCTTCTTGAAAAAATTTTGTCGGCCTGATAATTTTTTACAAAGACTTTCTACATTTTGTTTTCTTTCGTATTCGGACATTGCTTCGTAATTGGAATTCTTATGCTTAGATGTGAAATGACGGGAAATGTTATATTCTTTGAAGACTGCTACAGCTTCATTGCAGATTAGACACACTGGTTTATCTTTAACAACTGTAAAAAAACATTTCCAGGTCCATTCATCATTAAAAACACGGCACTCTGAATCAACTTTACGTTTTTAGTAGCCATTTTGGGGTTGAATATTTTACGAATAACCCAAACAAGCACTAGCTACGCTATACTTTTTATACTTTCACCACTATTCACAATGATGCTATATGTCCGCAATCTTTCCATACGCAATCAATAATATTAAAACTCGCGCCAAAAGAAAAAGCCGCTGGCTGGAGCTTAAAACGCGCAGTCTGCCACATGTGAGGTCTAATTCACCTATATTGGATTCCCATATGTCTGCTCCCCGAGAAAGAGATAACGCTTGTTGGCGCCAGTCTACAGCTATAACTAACAAAGAACTTCCGCTTTTAACACTTTACCGATTAAAAGCTGTCTGTGCTTGCTATTTCCGTCGATTTATGTTTTGTAGAACAAAAATAGAGAAAGTAAAAAGATCATCAGTCCTTCGAAAAAAAGGAAGAAAAAAAATAATATTTAAACAAAGTAGAAAAGGAGATGGATATATAATATATAAATCATATTTTCTTTTAATTTCCGTCGGACCGGCAAATTAAAATTCTATCCGCGGGCCGCATAAAACCTTCCGGCGGGCCGTAGTTGGCCCGCGGGCCGTAGTTTGCCCATCCCTGATCTATGTCATATTGACACATGGGTAATTTAACATTAGTATTTAAATGTAGTAGGTAGGTAGGTATTTTAACTAACGTCACACAACGGGCTATTTGTAGTAATAGTAAGAAAACGGCTGTAGTAATGAAAATGTAGCGTAGTAATGAAAACGGATGTAGCTTTCATTCTTCGCTATTAACCGAAAAACATTTTTGAACTTTAAATAACTTCCATTCAAGCAATCGTATCCAAATTTTTTCAGTGTACTAATGTACACTCAAAAAATTTGAAACACCCCACCTCATTTCGAGCACTTTTCCTGCTAGAGCAAATTCAAAGGGACTATTCATAACGTCCTCTACAAAGTCATATGCAAAAATATTACCTATCAAGTATTGCATAGACAAAATTTCCAGTTGCAAAATCATGTTTTTATGCCTTTATCAGATTCTACTGTCAAATTAGTCTAAATATGAAATTTCATGAATTTACTATCGTTATATTCGGAGATATACAGGGTTAAAGCCGTTGTCCCTTTCAAGGACCATCTTCACATTGAAAGTCGCTATTCGCAGATCGGGATTATTTGTAATTAATCAGTAACTTCATTTGATACTTGTATGAAAGAATCTTACAAAGAACTTTGAAGGGAAGATCATTCTTGTCAAAATATCTTTTCAATTACCAAAAAAACGGAGATTTTCTGTTGTTCAGATAGCAGTTTAAATAACAGTATTTCCACAATATGTTAACTGTTACCGAAACTTTTAACGGTTAATAAGTGTTATCAAATATATTGACAGCTATCGATAACTACTATTGTGTAACAATACATACTATTGTGTAACAATACATAACAAAGCAGATTAATGTAGCCTGTCCACATGACTGGCAGAACGCAATATTCTTTAGATTACATAACTGATGTTTACAAACCTTTGCCAAGTTCGGAAACATTTACAAATGATATTTTACAAATGATATGTACAAACATTTTACTCCAAATAAGAGGGTGTTTTTACCCCAGATTGTCACTCGTTTCTGATTGTGAGTTCTATAGGATACAATGCTAATCTCATTAACACACAAGCTTCTGAAGAGAAACTCATGTTTGTACCGTATGAAATATTTTTCAAACGACAAACATCATGTGTATTTGTATACGTATAAGAAACTTTAAAATATACATTTAGTGGTAGTTAAACAACAACGTACTTGCATAAAAAATATTTCTTTCAATATTTGAAAATGCAAAATGTTTTAAGCGCAAAACGCCATTTCACCTGCAATTAGGGATACAGCTGTATTCTACACCTCGTTTGGTGGCAACGCTCTTGGCGCAATTTTTGGCGCGCTTTTTATGTCATTAAAGGAAGAACTCTTAGAAAAAATTGTTTTTAACGGAAAATAATAAGTTATAGCGGAAAGAAATTAACGGGAAAAAATACGAAACTTCAAAAAAAGTTTTTTAATGGAAAATAATTAGCAGAAATAGTCGGAAAACAGCGGTTAAAATATTTTTATTTTGCCATAAAAACGGGAATAAACCTAATAAAGATGGATTGGTTTCACCTGCCATAACTCGCTACTAAAAGTGCGCCAAAAACGAGGCGTATAACACAGCTAGCCCACTTTAGAATGTTTCAATTGCTATGGGAACCAGCTGGGACAATATATATGAAAGATTTTCAGCTTAAACTAACAAACGGAAACGAAGATATTACTTCAGATAACCAAATGCTCTCGTTCCGTTGGAGCTAAAAAAGTTGTAATACGAGGGGCGACTTAGAAAGCATGCGATTTGTGTAATACCTTCCGAAAGGTCCAGTCGTTTTTTCCTCGTCAAGGAGAAAAAGCGAGGTCGGGTTGCGCTTCCCAAGTTGCCAAGTATCTCACCTAGGTATTTAAGAAAACAATAAACTGGCAAGGTGACGTGACTCAAATCGTGGTTGAGTCATGATTGGTCGACCGTTGCACGCGATTTGGTATCTCGTGTAACATAAAAAGGTAGCGAAGTGACATCACTTCCGCTATACATACAGGGAGGACGTTTTCTTACAAAAACACTAGCGAAGTCTACATTTAGCTTTCCACAAAGGGCCTCTTGTTCTCTCTATATAATATAGTAGCTTTATTTATGAAAACAGAAATTAGATAAATATACACAACTGAATAAAAGACGGAACAGAACTGCTCCCACCACAAAGCCTGGCTATAAGAACTAAGCGAATAATATGTAAGAACAAGGCCTTGTCATTGAAAAAAAAAAAGAACTCTTCATTCAAGTAATTAAAAATATTTTTTAATCTAATTCTCCTTTGGAAAATTATGTAGTCTTCCAAGTCTTCTAATTAATTCATAATTTTAATTTACTTTTAATCGCAGTAGCTACAGGTATTCTTAACTCTGATATTTTCTGATCTCATTCTATCGCCTCCCACCATTACCAACTGCACCCCCTGATAACCTGACACCCAAGATTGCTACTACCGTTGAAAGTTCCTGATAACTTAAATGTATTCGAAACACAAGGACTGTTATCTGGAGAGGGTTTTGGGCCCTGGAAGCTCCATAGAAACTTTACTATCTCTCACTAAACAGGAGAGCAAATTCAACAGATGGCATTTCACAATGAATAACATCTTCTGTGAATTCATATGCATAATCCATATGCAAATTTGTTTTATTTAAGTTCAAAATCGACTAATTCAAATAATTAATGACCAATCTGAATTAACCTATAAAAAATCTTTCTAACAGTTAATTTGCTAACTGTTTATAAGTGACTCCTATTTATCATTAACTCTGTTGCCGTAAAGCAACAGCTTTGTTCATCAGTCCTTCCAAAAAGAGACGAATCAACTCGATGTGACATTATATTTATTTATATTTAATTATATTTTTGAGTGGTAGATATATGTACGAAAAAATTGTTTCGAAATGGTAAAATATGCATTAAAAAGGCCTTAAAGGTATGAAAACAAAATAAGCATTTCGTCATTTGACCGTGGTTCAAATAATGAAATGTCCTTGGATCTTCTCCAATAGCCCGTTGTGTGTTGCTCCTAGTGCAACATTAATTAAATACCTACCTACCTTGGATCTTTCCCATTCGGGATTGATCCCGGACTTTCGCCAATACCAATCCGTGTTGCTCCCGTACGACGTAAGTTCAATTACCCGCGTAAGACATGCATTGATAAGTATTTTCAGTCAAAACAAACAATGCAGGCGGTCGGTCTGCGAAGATTTTACTTCTGCTGTCCAAATGTTCTCGATACACATCGGGTCACTTTAAATACAGTTTATCCCCGTTTAAGCAACTTCTAATGTTTGATCTAATTGGTGTGTATCACAGCTACCATCAATCAATTATCATATATCAATTCGGAATTCATTCTTTGGAATTTTTATTACAGAAATGCTTAAATCGTATTAAAAAAAACTTTACTTCTGTCGAAATGGTCTAGCATGATACACATAGGGTCCCTTTAAAATACAGTTTATCCCCTTTTAAGCAACTTTTAATGTTAATCTAATTGGTGTGTATCACACAGCTACCATCAATCATCATATATCAATTCGGAATTCATTCTTTGGAATTTTTATTGCCGAAATGCTTAAATCGTATTCGAAGAACACGCCAAACTGACATCACGTTCAGAATACGTACATGAAACACGTATCACCGCAGAAACACACCGAAAGAGCCAACATTTACTTTGATAGAAAATGCCTCATTCAAAAATACGTGTATAATTCAATCAAGGATAGTACACATACGGCTTATAGACTGGATTCAGCAAGTGAAGGTCTGCTTTTTTTTTGTTCCCATTATCCCTCCAAGTGGTTTCAACGAACTATCTCATCCATCAACATCTGACCAATTTTCCCAATGACAAGTTATATCGTCATCAAGGTACTGCGGACTTTTTTAGGCTGTAGAGATCAAGTTCTGGTCAGTTTTTTTCTAATGACGAAGACACGAGATATTGATGGACGAGATATTTTGCCTTTCAAGATCTGGTCAGTTTTGCTAATGACGAAACCCCTCGTCGAGGCAACCCAGATTTGTCTGTGTCGAAGACTGTCCTGTAGTGGCTAGCCTCTGCTACACACGCCTGCCCAATCTGTCATCAGTTCTAGGCAAGAGAAAATTTGGTTTTCCTACTTGGATCTTCACTACTCCTTCGAGTAACCGCACAGTTTTGTCTCGACGAGGTACCTCGTCTCAATAGCAAAACTGACCAGATCCAGATAGACGAGATACCTCGTCATTAGCAAAATTAACCATATCTTAGACGAGATAATCGTCGAAACCACGGCTGCACAAACTGTCCCAATCTGTCACCAGTTCAAGGCAAGGGGCAATTTGTATTTCCTACTTGGATCTTCACTACTCCTTCGAGTAACAGCACAGTTTTGTCTCGACGAGGTACCTCGTCTCAATAGCAAAATTGACCAGATCCAGATAGACGAGATACCTCGTCATTAGCAAAATTAACCATATCTTAGACGAGATAATCGTCGAAACCACGGCTGCACAAACTGTCCCAATCTCTCACTAGTTCAAGGCAAGGGGCAATTTGTGTTTCCTACTTGGATCTTCACTACTCCTTCGAGTAACAGCACAGTTTTGTCTCGACGAGGTACCTCGTCTCAATAGCAAAACTGACCAGATCCAGATAGACGAGATACCTCGTCATTAGCAAAATTGACCAAATCTTCGACGAGATATCTCGTCGAAACCATTGTTGCACAAATTGTCCCAGTCTCTCACCAGTTCTAGCCAGCGGGCAATTTGGTTTTTCTACTTGGATCTTTATTACTCCTTCGAGTAACAGGGACTGCGGTAGCCCAGTTGGAAGAGCAACGGATTAGCCATCGGAGGGTTGCAAGATCGAAACTCGGTTCAGCGAAAGACCGTCGTGTACACGAAGGCTGGTGCACGTTATAGCTGTCGTGGCCTCAAATGTCCTCACGTTAGCGTAGTGTGGAAGTTTGGAGAGAGAAAGAGCTAGCTCAGGTGTTGTTCCCGTCATTTGACCATGATTCAAAATTACGAGGCGTGGTCCTTGGATATTTCCCTTGGGAATTGATACCTGACCATCGCCAATAGCCCGTTGTGTTGCTCCAGTGCGACGTTAATTAGCTATCTACCTACCTTCGAGTAACAGCGCAGTTTCGTATCGACGAGGCATCTCTCCTAAATAGCAAAACTGACCAGATCTAGATGGACGAGATATCTCGTCATTAGCAAAATTGACCAGATCTTGGACGATATATGGAGAATGAGTTTCAAGATGCAGAATAAACGCAGCCAACCCGAATGAAGGTTAGCCAACATTGGTGTTCACTGATTCCAGATAATGAAAACAAAACCATTTCCTCACCGCAGTTGGAGGCCATTATGCTCTCTCGTCTATGCTGTAAGACGGCTCTCAAGGGATCGTTCCGGGTTTTTTATGTCCTGTATTGTGAAACCGGGATGCCTACTCTTTTCCGGAGATATCAGACTTCAGAGGAAATGGAAACGATGCTCTTAAGCTCTATAGAGCACTCAGTTGTGGGAATGGATTCCCGGGAGTAAAAGGAGGAGCGGATACCAGCAAAGTAGTTGCAAAACGCAGACCTCTCAACTGTCTGGTGTTTTTTTATCAGGTCGTTTCGCCGTTTCCCAGGTCTCATAGGCTTTCGAAATAACGTTTTGTTGTGAGATTAATATTACGTTATAAGATAGTAACGTCACATTAAAAGAACTTAAAATATTTACAAAACATTTTATGTGAATCAAGACCCGCGCATAGCATCTGCGCTAAAGTGTCTTAAGTGTTAATATCAGTTAACCTTCCAGTCGACGAGATATCTCGTCCATAGAGATCTGATCAATTTTGATATGATGAGATATCTCGTCCCTTGGAGGGTTAACACACCTGGTGGATGTCTTGCAGAGGAATCTCGTCATTGAAAAAACTGACCAGATCCTGATGGACGAGAAATCTCGTCATTAGAGAAAAGTTTTACCGGATCTTGATCTCGACATCATAAAATATCACCGGCAATACCCTGATGACGAGATATCACATAGAAACCAATTGGAGGGTTAACATCGATACGTTAACATCGAGGGTTAACATCGATTAAATTTTTACACAGAAGTGAGGCGTCTAAGTCACGGTCAAAAATTGAAACGGTTTCTAAAGTTAATTGATGACATTGAAATTTTCATGACTGAAAAAAACAAAAATGTCTAATATAAAAAGTCCGGATTGATTATGTGACTTAGCTTTTTTGGTTGACATTACTAATCATATAAATACGTGAGTTCAGTCCATAGATAAATTGATTGCACGACTTTATTGGTCACGTTTTGTCTTTCAGTGCTAGTTAAATCTATTCCAAACCCAATTAAAGTCAGGGAATCACGTCCATTTTCCTAATTACAAGAATGTTTCTGAAAAATTCAATGCCAATTTCAAGACTTGAAAAGATTGTTAATTTGATATTAGCCTTTAAGGATAGTTTTTCCAATTTTCAAAAGGCAAAACCGTTGCTAGATTTATTTAGCAACCCTTTTGCCATTTTTCCTGAAAATGCACTCGAATCAGTACAGCTTGAAATCATCGACATGTAAGACGATGAGAACCTGAGCAATAAACTTAATGAAGACAATTTATTAAGCTTTTATCATGTCGAAAAAAATTGTAAATCGTTGCTACATAATGCATTAAAATGCGCAAGCCTCTTTGGATTAAGATATATCTATTAGCAAACCTTTTCAGTCAAATATTAACAAATCGAAAAACAGGAAACGCTGAATGAAAATATTTGGAATCAATTTCGTCCTTAGCTACTACCAGAATCGAAGCAAATATTGAAAAAATTGTTAAATGCAATGTCGCTCATCAAATTAAATCTTTATTTAACATTTATTTTCCTTTTTGTAATAATATATGATAAATATGGATGAAATAAATAATATATGATAGATAACTTTCATGTTTTTTAACGGCCTTCCCATGAGTCACAATGAATCTAGGTGGTTTTAGTAAATCTGTGCATCCCTGCATCAGAATCATCTATACTCGAGCCTTGTTTCTATTGTGACTGGCAACATCCGAGTTTGTGACCTAGCTTTTCGAATAGCAGAATGTCTTGAGACGGACTATCAGTGCTGTTTGAAAACGCAAAATATCACGGGTTAATTAACATTCACAAACACTACTGTAATTGGCAGAGCTGAAATTTACGAAGATAAGTTTTTTGCAGTATAGTTTATTTTCAATATAAAAACGCAACTTTATTAGTTTTAGCTAAAGAAATTTATAAGTATTTTGATAGAGTTACATTTTTCAAACCAGATGGCAACATGATCGCTTCTTTGCATAATGTCACTAAATAGGTTTCTGCTCTTGAAAAAGACGACGATATATTCTACTCAATTACAAGCGGATGAACTGAGCGCGATTTGCAATATCAAAGGGCCGCGGTAGCCCGGTTGGAAGAGTAACGTATTAGAAATCAGAAAGTTGGAATTCGAAACAAGGTCCAATCAAAGACGGTCGTAAATACGGGCGTGTACATGTTTAATCTGTCGGCGTCAAATGTCCTCACGTTGATGTAGTGTGCAAGTTTGGAGAGTGTGGTGCTCGCTCACGTGCTGATCTCGTCATCTGACCTGGTTCAAAATTACGTGGTGTCATTGGATAATACCCTTGGGGATTGATCCCGGACCGTCGCCAATAACCCGCTATGTTGCTATAGTGCGACATTAATTACCATTACCACCCAATGTTAAATCGTCATCTCACCGTGGTTGAAAATTACATGGTGTTCTCCTCGGATCTTTCCCTTCGTGGGTTGATCCCGGACCGTCGCCTATAGTCCGTTTTGTTCCAGTGCGACGTTAATTAATTACCTACCTCTACCCACCCAATGTTAAAACTTTGAAGAATTTTCAAAACTTCGCATATGATCATTAGTTCTGTTAGAGGTAAAAAGTTGTGCAGGTTTCAAAAAATCCCTATAAATTATTCATACTTTTTCAGATATGGATGGTCTAAAAGTGGAGGCTATTGCGCTGATATTGTGTTTGTTTCGGTATTTTGGTATTTTTAATTAACGTCACACTGGAGCAACACAACGGGCTATTGGTGACGGTTCGGGATCAATCCCAAAGGGAAAGATCCGAGGACAACACCACGTAATTTTGAACCACGGTCAGATGACGAGGCAACACCTGAGCTGGCACCCCACTCTCCAAACTTCCACACCACGCCAACGTGAGGACATTTGAGGCCACGACAGATTTAACGTGCACCAGCCCCCTTTGTACACGACGGTGTTTGGCTGGATTCGAACTCGCAACCCTTCGGTTGCAAGTCCGTTACTCTTCCAACCGGGCCACCGCGGCCCTGTGTTTGTTTCTTTTTCAAAATTGTTTTCATTTTGTTGAATTGAATCAGTAAACCCTCCTGGTGGTTCTCTTGCCGAAATATGTCATTAGCAAAACTGACCAGATCTTGATCGACAAGATATCTCGTTATTAGCGAAATTGGTCAGATCTTATGTACGGGATATCTCGTCAACGAAGCCACTTGAAGGGTTAAGAGAACTTGAAGGGTTAAGCAAGATCCATATCACCATGTACGAAAGTAAACATTTCAGTTTTGAGTACTGCTCACATATTCGACACATGGATAATTTAACATTAGGATTCCTGCTTCCGTCTGACCAGCCATATGCCGGGTGGGTCTATACAGCCATATACATCCAGTCTTGGTTTCGTTACTCTATGTGGAATTTCTATCGAAATACGGTTTAAAGACGTGAGGTATACCTACCTACCTTTTACAGAATTTGCAAATTATCATGAACATCAGTGCACCTGTGAGTTGGCACCCCACTCTCCTAACTTCCACACCACGCGAACGTGACAAAAAACTATAGATCAAGACAATATAAAATTGAGCAAATTTATAATCCTGTAATACGAAAACATGAAACTTTAATTTTGCTTAGTGGTATGGTATTATAATTAACGTCGCACTACAGCAATACAACGGGCTATTGACCATGATCCGGTTTTACTTTTAAATGAAGTGATAATTAGCAAAAGAACTGGTGGTAGGTAGGTAGTTATTTAACGTCGCACTGGAGCAGCACAGCGGGCTATTACGACGGTCCGGGATCTCCCGAAGGAAAAGATCCAATGACAATGCCTCGTCATTTTGAACCAGTGTCAGATGACTCTCCAAACTTCGAAACCACGCCAACGTGAGGACATTTGGTTTTGCACAGGCCCCCGTGTTCATGGCGGTCTTTGGCTGGACCTAGTTCCGAACTTGCATCCCTCTGGTTGCTAACCCGTTGTTCTTCCGACTGCGCAAACACGGATCCCATGGTTTAGATGGAGCAGGATTCGTTGAATTAGTCCAATGCGTTGTTCCCTGTTTGCATAAATATCCTTCTCTATCGTATCTTTCCCAGCAATTGTCCTCAGGGACACATCTTTAGGTGTGTACGAGCATCACAAACCCGATGTACCCTAGTGATCTCTACTCCCTTTCATTTTTATACTTGCCTACCCTGCTTTTTCTTCATCCCTCATTGCGTTATCCGTCTAGTTTTTGGCTCAGCTTGGACAAATACGGCCCTTATCCCAGAAAACCCTAAAACAATCAGCTTTCCCCATAAGAAATGTGCATGCGCTGAACACTTGAAAAACAGCGTTAACGTTGTCACTCAAATAAGCTTCACGAGTGAAGCTGATCGGGAAGCAAAGCAATACCAAAACATCAATAGCAGTAGACAAAACTTCCACACTGTATTTATATAATCGTAGTAACATAGATTGAGTGGTAGTTATACCATGCATTTGTGTAAATAATATGAGGCGTTTAAATTCAAAACCGGCTCAATCCATTTTCATGAATTTTACAGGAGACACCAAAAACGTTTTACAGCCACGTATTACGGTTTAGATTTTTTAGTTTTATAGGAAAGAGGGAGGTCTCCAAGCATTTAAGGCATACTTTCAATATTGTAGTATTTCCAGGTTACCTAAAACTTAAATTTAAATTTTAGATTGAGCCTGATTTGAAGCAATCCGGGTAGATAACCAATTGTTTTGGTGGAATAAGTAGAAATTACTCTGAATTTATTGGTCCAAGACCTCACTTCTTTTTGTAAACCTAGTTTCAATAGAAAAACAAAAGGAAAGAAAATATGTCTGCTCAATTCTGATTTTAGGTAAAAAAAAGTAAAAGTGGAATGAAATTTTTTATTGAAAAAGGGTTGCTTTTCCGATTGGTGACAGAACTAGATTGGCAACAAAATAGTGATATCTCCAAGGTCTATCATGTCACATGGACCCGCGGACCAATCAGATGATAAAGTTTGCTTAGTCTGGGCAGACGCAAGTGACAGGAGCGCTCCTAGCGTCTAGACTGGAAATGTTAGATTGAGCCACTATTGATCTAAACCTATGAGTTTGAATGTATTTTTAGATTGGATTGAGCCGTTTTGGGTCAATACCGCTTTTCTAGGTGATGTAGTGCATTGAGAACTTGTGAAAAATAAAAAAAACATTTTACAAGAAATGTGGATTGAGCCGGTTTTGGAATTAATCGCCTCATATTTCGTCCAACGTTTGAAAATTCAGAATTAAAAAAAATAGTACTGTTCGTAGTCCCCTTTACTTATTAACCTTCCAAGTGGTTTCGACGAGATATCTCGTCTATTAAGATCTGACCAATTTTGCTGATGACGAGGTGTCTCGTCATCAAGAATGTCGATTGAATTCCGAATGATGAAGATTATGGCGTTTTTCGATGATATCATCTAGATCAGATTTATTCATCTAGATCAGATATTTTCATCTAGATCAGATAATTTCTTTATAATGACGAAACATCTTGTCCGTCAAGATTTTTTGACGTGGTGTGGAAGAGTTGGAGAGTGGGGTGCTAGCTCAGGTGTGACCTCGTCATCCGACCGTGATTCAAAATTACGTGGTGTTATCCTCGGCTCTTTCAATTCTGTTTTGATTTCGGACCGTCGCCAACAGCCCTTCAGTGCGATGTTAATTGAAATACCTACCCATAATCATAATCTGGCCAGTTTTGCTAATGACGTGATGCTCCTTCGAGACAGTCACGAAGAGAGCTAAGCAGGTCACATTAGAATGTTGTATGTAGCTGGGAAAATAGATATTAACAAGATTTTCAATGAAATCAAAGAGACAATCGTAAGACGAAGATTATTACCCGTTACCCAATGCTCTCGCTCAGTAAGTGCTCAGGCTTAGAGCGGAAGTTTGGAGAGTGGGTTTCCAGCTCAGGTGTTGCCTCGTCATCTGACCGTGGTTCAAAATTACGTGGTGTTGTCATCGGTATTTGTATTTTCACTTTGGATTACAAAGGGACTTGGTTGGATTGGCTGTCTGTGTAGGTAGGTACTGAAATTAACATCGGACTGTAGAACATAACGGGCTATTCGATTGACTATACCTCTCCTCTCTCCCTTCTTTCTCTCTCTCCTCTCTCTCTCCTCGGACTAGTCTTTATAATCACTTTAATCAATCTATAATTCGTCCTATATTAGGTTCTTTCTCCTGTCTCTCCTCTCTCTCTCCTCGGACTAGTCTTTATAATCACTTTAATCAATCTATAATTCGTCCTATATTAGGCTTTTTCTCCTCTCTCTCTCTCCTCGGACTAATCTTTATAATCACTTTAATCAATCTATAATTCGTCCTATATTAGGCTTTTTCTCCTCTCTCTCTCCTCGGACTAATCTTTATAATCACTTTAATAATCATTCTATAATTCGTCCTGTATAAGGCTTTTTCTCCTCTCTCTCTCCTCGGACTAATCTTTATAATCACTTTAATAATCATTCTATAATTCGTCCTGTATAAGGCTTTTTCTCCTCTCTCTCTCCTCGGACTAATCTTTATAATCACTTTAATCAATCCATAATTCATCCTATATTAGGCTTTTTCTCCTCTCTCTCTCCTCGGACTAGTCTTTATAATCACTTTAATCAATCTATAATTCGTCCTATATTAGGCTTTTTCTCCTCTCTCTCTCTCCTCGGACTAATCTTTATAATCACTTTAATCAATCTATAATTCGTCCTATATTAGGCTTTTTTTCCTCTCTCTCTCTCCTCGGACTAATCTTTATACTCACTTTAATCATTCTATAATTCGTCCTATATTAGGCTTTTTCTCCTCTCTCTCTCCTCGGACTAATCTTTATAATCACTTTAATAATCATTCTATAATTCGTCCTGTATAAGGCTTTTTCTCCTCTCTCTCTCCTCGGACTAATCTTTATAATCACTTTAATCAATCCATAATTCATCCTATATTAGGCTCTCTCTCCTCGGATTAGTCTTTAAAATCACTTTAATCAATCTATAATTCGTTCTATATTAGGCGATCGTGTACCGAGCGATCGGAAATTACACTGAAGCTGTGTTCAAATACACCGTCCATTTCTTTAGAAGGTTGAAGAATGTAGTGAAGTGACATCACTTCCGGTTTATATAAGGTGGGATCATATAGAAAATATAAAAGTATAGGGAGCAATGATAACCTTTTTATGTGGCCAGGATCACGTGACTACAACTAGTTGTAACGTGACCGTTAGACTGCTATAGTTTGTGGGGCGGAATTCATCATCTGATTGGTCCATGGAACGGAAGAAGACACCCTTCCATTAACTCATGATCTGGTTGGTCCTCTTGACATCGTAGTAGACTGGCGATTTCACCATTTTTGTCGCGATTGTATAGAAATACGCATTCACACATCTATCTTGTCATTAGAAGTTATATTTCCAAACATAACTTCTCATAAGATGGCAAATCAGCCAACCAAGTGAATTGTTCACAGGACAGTCACATGCCTACTAGTCGATATGCTGATCACACTTTTTGAAGCTCCTCGCAATAGCGTTGTTTAAAATTACGGATCTTTTCCTTAGGGATGCATTCCGGACCGTCGCCAAAAGCCAGTTATATTGCTTCAGTAAATTCTTTACAAAATTTTAATTGAATACCTTTGATTTCTATTGCTAACTGTTACATTTTTTGAAAGGATAACAGGGCCTTTATTAAATTTTATTGGGATATCCGTGAAACAAATGCCTCTCGTAGCTGTGGCTTTGGTATAATCCAAAATGCTATAGTATGACCAGAGGTGTACTCAAAATTTCCATCGCAATATAATAATATGTATTTCGGTGTTGGATTGCATCTTTCTTCTAGGCATTGGAATTCTGCATCGGATTCCTGGACAATAGAAGAATAGTGTTTCTGATGAATACGATATATTGGTGGTACACTTAATGATACCTGATGTCTTGAAAAAACACTTCAGAGATGGTTGCTTCCTCTTCGAGGAGGTAGTACAAAAAAATTTACTTCGTCTTCAGAACCATGATTGAGACTGTTGTTGCTAATCTCCAAGTCTAACTCCAGCTATACCAGAGATGGGCAAACTTTTTCGGTCGCGGGCCAAAAATCGAAAAAAAAAGTTTGGCGGGCCAAGATAAATTTTTCTAAAATTTTAAAAACAATATACAAGTATTACAATTTAAATATGTTAATGAGATGAATGAAATTGCGATTTCATTTTTAAAAGTTCCTTATATTGAGGTTCGAAGTGAGATGTACTGATTCTAAGGAACGAGGCTAAATGCTCATCTGTCAGTCTACTTCTGAAATAATTCTTTCTAAGGTTCATAGTTGAAAACACTTGTTCACATATATAAGATGAAGCAAACATAGCACTGATTTTCTGGGCGTGAGATATTAAATTTGGGAAACTTACTTTCGATAATGATTTGTAAAACTCTAACTTTGGCATATTTAGAAACAGCTGCTTGAGATGATTGTTAGATTGCAACTCAATTAATTCAAGCTGCAAATCTGACCTCACTGCTTCACAATTTACGTTGAAAGGCATGGTAAAAATATCCAATTCTGTTTGAATCTTGAAATCTGCATTCGAACTCAAAATGCAGTTTTTTCAAGCCATCTTCATAATTCTTAAGCTTCTCTTCATTTACTGAGGGTATTGAATTTAACCTCGAGAAATGAGACAAGTCGTTCTTAGCTAGCTGCCCAGCAAACAGATTAAGTTTTAGTTTAAAAGCTTTGAGATGGGCCCAGATATCGTCGATAAATTGATTTTTCCCTTGCATCTTGACATTCAAGTTGCTCATATGACAAAGAAGATCTGTGAAAAATGCAAAGTCCGAAAGCCATTCTGTATCTTCTAACATTTCGCACTCCGCAGAACACTGTTTCTCATGGAAGAACGACACAATGTCGTCTTTCAGCTGCCAAACTCGCTCGAAAACACATCCTGCACACTAAGCCACCTTACTTTCGTGTAATACAGTACATCAGAGTATTCAGATTGCACGGACTGAAGAAAATCTCGAAATTGCCTGTGAGTAAGCCCACGAGATCGAATAGTATTTACAAGCTTCACGACTGCATCAAGCACGGGTTTCATATTCAATGCAGATTTACACAGAGCATCATGATGTATAACACAATGTAGAAAAACAACATTGTTCCCGGGATAGTTTTGATTAAAGAGTCCAAGAAATCCAGATTTTTTTCCTGTCATATTTGGTGCTCCATCGGTCGTAATAATACATATATTTGTTATACCACACCCACTTCCTCCCAGCTCACCGTTAGGTGTAGAGCCTTACCTGGGATATATATATTTGTTATAGGCACTTTCAAAGTTAAAAGCCCTTCCTGAAATTCACGAAAAATATCACATCCTGTTGTAGTTCCCTTTAAAGAACGCATGCACGCCAGTTCCTCGGTAATTTCAAAGTTCTCATCAACACCTCTTATAAATAATACTAATTGAGCAGTATCATTTATATCAGTGCTTTCATCCATAGCTATGGAGCAAAATTTAAACTGGCCAATCTTTGACTCTAATTGTGATGTCAAATTTTTATCGATGGCTTCGATTCTAGAAGTCACCGTTTTTCGAGATAAGCTTACAGTCTCAAAATTATTTTTCTTGTCTGGACATAAAACATCACAAACTTGGAGCATGCATTGTTTAACGAACTCCCCATCACTGAGAGCTTTATTATTTTTAGCAATATTGTATGCTACAATGTAACTTGCATGTGTAGCTGCTTCTTGGATAGTGTTTACCTTCTTGAAAAAATTTTGTCGGCCTGATAATTTTTTACAAAGACTTTCTACATTTTGTTTTCTTTCGTATTCGGACATTGCTTCGTAATTGGAATTCTTATGCTTAGATGTGAAATGACGGGAAATGTTATATTCTTTGAAGACTGCTACAGCTTCATTGCAGATTAGACACACTGGTTTATCTTTAACAACTGTAAAAAAACATTTCCAGGTCCATTCATCATTAAAAACACG
Source organism: Meta bourneti (assembly GCA_933210815.1). Taxonomy (NCBI): domain Eukaryota; kingdom Metazoa; phylum Arthropoda; class Arachnida; order Araneae; family Tetragnathidae; genus Meta; species Meta bourneti. The sequence goes on from OW119930.1 coordinate 71,107,745, forward strand.
GCACTCTGAATCAACTTTACGTTTTTAGTAGCCATTTTGGGGTTGAATATTTTACGAATAACCCAAACAAGCACTAGCTACGCTATACTTTTTATACTTTCACCACTATTCACAATGATGCTATATGTCCGCAATCTTTCCATACGCAATCAATAATATTAAAACTCGCGCCAAAAGAAAAAGCCGCTGGCTGGAGCTTAAAACGCGCAGTCTGCCACATGTGAGGTCTAATTCACCTATATTGGATTCCCATATGTCTGCTCCCCGAGAAAGAGATAACGCTTGTTGGCGCCAGTCTACAGCTATAACTAACAAAGAACTTCCGCTTTTAACACTTTACCGATTGAAAGCTGTCTGTGCTTGCTATTTCCGTCGATTTATGTTTTGTAGAACAAAAATAGAGAAAGTAAAAAGATCATCAGTCCTTCGAAAAAAAGGAAGAAAAAAAATAATATTTAAACAAAGTAGAAAAGGAGATGGATATATAATATATAAATCATATTTTCTTTTAATTTCCGTCGGACCGGCAAATTAAAATTCTATCCGCGGGCCGCATAAAACCTTCCGGCGGGCCGTAGTTGGCCCGCGGGCCGTAGTTTGCCCATCCCTGATCTATGTCATATTGACACATGGGTAATTTAACATTAGTATTTAAATGTAGTAGGTAGGTAGGTATTTTAACTAACGTCACACAACGGGCTATTTGTAGTAATAGTAAGAAAACGGCTGTAGTAATGAAAATGTAGCGTAGTAATGAAAACGGATGTAGCTTTCATTCTTCGCTATTAACCGAAAAACATTTTTGAACTTTAAATAACTTCCATTCAAGCAATCGTATCCAAATTTTTTCAGTGTACTAATGTACACTCAAAAAATTTGAAACACCCCACCTCATTTCGAGCACTTTTCCTGCTAGAGCAAATTCAAAGGGACTATTCATAACGTCCTCTACAAAGTCATATGCAAAAATATTGCCTATCAAGTATTGCATAGACAAAATTTCCAGTTGCAAAATCATGTTTTTATGCCTTTATCAGATTCTACTGTCAAATTAGTCTAAATATGAAATTTCATGAATTTACTATCGTTATATTCGGAGATATACAGGGTTAAAGCCGTTGTCCCTTTCAAGGACCATCTTCACATTGAAAGTCGCTATTCGCAGATCGGGATTATTTGTAATTAATCAGTAACTTCATTTGATACTTGTATGAAAGAATCTTACAAAGAACTTTGAAGGGAAGATCATTCTTGTCAAAATATCTTTTCAATTACCAAAAAAACGGAGATTTTCTGTTGTTCAGATAGCAGTTTAAATAACAGTATTTCCACAATATGTTAACTGTTACCGAAACTTTTAACGGTTAATAAGTGTTATCAAATATATTGACAGCTATCGATAACTACTATTGTGTAACAATACATACTATTGTGTAACAATACATAACAAAGCAGATTAATGTAGCCTGTCCACATGACTGGCAGAACGCAATATTCTTTAGATTACATAACTGATGTTTACAAACCTTTGCCAAGTTCGGAAACATTTACAAATGATATTTTACAAATGATATGTACAAACATTTTACTCCAAATAAGAGGGTGTTTTTACCCCAGATTGTCACTCGTTTCTGATTGTGAGTTCTATAGGATACAATGCTAATCTCATTAACACACAAGCTTCTGAAGAGAAACTCATGTTTGTACCGTATGAAATATTTTTCAAACGACAAACATCATGTGTATTTGTATACGTATAAGAAACTTTAAAATATACATTTAGTGGTAGTTAAACAACAACGTACTTGCATAAAAAATATTTCTTTCAATATTTGAAAATGCAAAATGTTTTAAGCGCAAAACGCCATTTCACCTGCAATTAGGGATACAGCTGTATTCTACACCTCGTTTGGTGGCAACGCTCTTGGCGCAATTTTTGGCGCGCTTTTTATGTCATTAAAGGAAGAACTCTTAGAAAAAATTGTTTTTAACGGAAAATAATAAGTTATAGCGGAAAGAAATTAACGGGAAAAAATACGAAACTTCAAAAAAAGTTTTTTAATGGAAAATAATTAGCAGAAATAGTCGGAAAACAGCGGTTAAAATATTTTTATTTTGCCATAAAAACGGGAATAAACCTAATAAAGATGGATTGGTTTCACCTGCCATAACTCGCTACTAAAAGTGCGCCAAAAACGAGGCGTATAACACAGCTAGTCCACTTTAGAATGTTTCAATTGCTATGGGAACCAGCTGGGACAATATATATGAAAGATTTTCAGCTTAAACTAACAAACGGAAACGAAGATATTACTTCAGATAACCAAATGCTCTCGTTCCGTTGGAGCTAAAAAAGTTGTAATACGAGGGGCGACTTAGAAAGCATGCGATTTGTGTAATACCTTCCGAAAGGTCCAGTCGTTTTTTCCTCGTCAAGGAGAAAAAGCGAGGTCGGGTTGCGCAACCCAAGTTGCCAAGTATCTCACCTAGGTATTTAAGAAAACAATAAACTGGCAAGGTGACGTGACTCAAATCGTGGTTGAGTCATGATTGGTCGACCGTTGCACGCGATTTGGTATCTCGTGTAACATAAAAAGGTAGCGAAGTGACATCACTTCCGCTATACATACAGGGAGGACGTTTTCTTACAAAAACACTAGCGAAGTCTACATTTAGCTTTCCACAAAGGGCCTCTTGTTCTCTCTATATAATATAGTAGCTTTATTTATGAAAACAGAAATTAGATAAATATACACAACTGAATAAAAGACGGAACAGAACTGCTCCCACCACAAAGCCTGGCTATAAGAACTAAGCGAATAATATGTAAGAACAAGGCCTTGTCATTGAAAAAAAAAAAGAACTCTTCATTCAAGTAATTACAAATATTTTTTAATCTAATTCCCCTTTGGAAAATTATGTAGTCTTCCAAGTCTTCTAATTAATTCATAATTTTAATTTACTTTTAATCGCAGTAGCTACAGGTATTCTTAACTCTGATATTTTCTGATCTCATTCTATCGCCTCCCACCATTACCAACTGCACCCCCTGATAACCTGACACCCAAGATTGCTACTACCGTTGAAAGTTCCTGATAACTTAAATGTATTCGAAACACAAGGACTGTTATCTGGAGAGGGTTTTGGGCCCTGGAAGCTCCATAGAAACTTTACTATCTCTCACTAAACAGGAGAGCAAATTCAACAGATGGCATTTCACAATGAATAACATCTTCTGTGAATTCATATGCATAATCCATATGCAAATTTGTTTTATTTAAGTTCAAAATCGACTAATTCAAATAATTAATGACCAATCTGAATTAACCTATAAAAAATCTTTCTAACAGTTAATTTGCTAACTGTTTATAAGTGACTCCTATTTATCATTAACTCTGTTGCCGTAAAGCAACAGCTTTGTTCATCAGTCCTTCCAAAAAGAGACGAATCAACTCGATGTGACATTATATTTATTTATATTTAATTATATTTTTGAGTGGTAGATATATGTACGAAAAAATTGTTTCGAAATGGTAAAATATGCATTAAAAAGGCCTTAAAGGTATGAAAACAAAATAAGCATTTCGTCATTTGACCGTGGTTCAAATAATGAAATGTCCTTGGATCTTCTCCAATAGCCCGTTGTGTGTTGCTCCTAGTGCAACATTAATTAAATACCTACCTACCTTGGATCTTTCCCATTCGGGATTGATCCCGGACTTTCGCCAATACCAATCCGTGTTGCTCCCGTACGACGTAAGTTCAATTACCCGCGTAAGACATGCATTGATAAGTATTTTCAGTCAAAACAAACAATGCAGGCGGTCGGTCTGCGAAGATTTTACTTCTGCTGTCCAAATGTTCTCGATACACATCGGGTCACTTTAAATACAGTTTATCCCCGTTTAAGCAACTTCTAATGTTTGATCTAATTGGTGTGTATCACAGCTACCATCAATCAATTATCATATATCAATTCGGAATTCATTCTTTGGAATTTTTATTACAGAAATGCTTAAATCGTATTAAAAAAAACTTTACTTCTGTCGAAATGGTCTAGCATGATACACATAGGGTCCCTTTAAAATACAGTTTATCCCCTTTTAAGCAACTTTTAATGTTAATCTAATTGGTGTGTATCACACAGCTACCATCAATCATCATATATCAATTCGGAATTCATTCTTTGGAATTTTTATTGCCGAAATGCTTAAATCGTATTCGAAGAACACGCCAAACTGACATCACGTTCAGAATACGTACATGAAACACGTATCACCGCAGAAACACACCGAAAGAGCCAACATTTACTTTGATAGAAAATGCCTCATTCAAAAATACGTGTATAATTCAATCAAGGATAGTACACATACGGCTTATAGACTGGATTCAGCAAGTGAAGGTCTGCTTTTTTTTTGTTCCCATTATCCCTCCAAGTGGTTTCAACGAACTATCTCATCCATCAACATCTGACCAATTTTCCCAATGACAAGTTATATCGTCATCAAGGTACTGCGGACTTTTTTAGGCTGTAGAGATCAAGTTCTGGTCAGTTTTTTTCTAATGACGAAGACACGAGATATTGATGGACGAGATATTTTGCCTTTCAAGATCTGGTCAGTTTTGCTAATGACGAAACCCCTCGTCGAGGCAACCCAGATTTGTCTGTGTCGAAGACTGTCCTGTAGTGGCTAGCCTCTGCTACACACGCCTGCCCAATCTGTCATCAGTTCTAGGCAAGAGAAAATTTGGTTTTCCTACTTGGATCTTCACTACTCCTTCGAGTAACCGCACAGTTTTGTCTCGACGAGGTACCTCGTCTCAATAGCAAAACTGACCAGATCCAGATAGACGAGATACCTCGTCATTAGCAAAATTAACCATATCTTAGACGAGATAATCGTCGAAACCACGGCTGCACAAACTGTCCCAATCTGTCACCAGTTCAAGGCAAGGGGCAATTTGTATTTCCTACTTGGATCTTCACTACTCCTTCGAGTAACAGCACAGTTTTGTCTCGACGAGGTACCTCGTCTCAATAGCAAAATTGACCAGATCCAGATAGACGAGATACCTCGTCATTAGCAAAATTAACCATATCTTAGACGAGATAATCGTCGAAACCACGGCTGCACAAACTGTCCCAATCTCTCACTAGTTCAAGGCAAGGGGCAATTTGTGTTTCCTACTTGGATCTTCACTACTCCTTCGAGTAACAGCACAGTTTTGTCTCGACGAGGTACCTCGTCTCAATAGCAAAACTGACCAGATCCAGATAGACGAGATACCTCGTCATTAGCAAAATTGACCAAATCTTCGACGAGATATCTCGTCGAAACCATTGTTGCACAAATTGTCCCAGTCTCTCACCAGTTCTAGCCAGCGGGCAATTTGGTTTTTCTACTTGGATCTTTATTACTCCTTCGAGTAACAGGGACTGCGGTAGCCCAGTTGGAAGAGCAACGGATTAGCCATCGGAGGGTTGCAAGATCGAAACTCGGTTCAGCGAAAGACCGTCGTGTACACGAAGGCTGGTGCACGTTATAGCTGTCGTGGCCTCAAATGTCCTCACGTTAGCGTAGTGTGGAAGTTTGGAGAGAGAAAGAGCTAGCTCAGGTGTTGTTCCCGTCATTTGACCATGATTCAAAATTACGAGGCGTGGTCCTTGGATATTTCCCTTGGGAATTGATACCTGACCATCGCCAATAGCCCGTTGTGTTGCTCCAGTGCGACGTTAATTAGCTATCTACCTACCTTCGAGTAACAGCGCAGTTTCGTATCGACGAGGCATCTCTCCTAAATAGCAAAACTGACCAGATCTAGATGGACGAGATATCTCGTCATTAGCAAAATTGACCAGATCTTGGACGATATATGGAGAATGAGTTTCAAGATGCAGAATAAACGCAGCCAACCCGAATGAAGGTTAGCCAACATTGGTGTTCACTGATTCCAGATAATGAAAACAAAACCATTTCCTCACCGCAGTTGGAGGCCATTATGCTCTCTCGTCTATGCTGTAAGACGGCTCTCAAGGGATCGTTCCGGGTTTTTTATGTCCTGTATTGTGAAACCGGGATGCCTACTCTTTTCCGGAGATATCAGACTTCAGAGGAAATGGAAACGATGCTCTTAAGCTCTATAGAGCACTCAGTTGTGGGAATGGATTCCCGGGAGTAAAAGGAGGAGCGGATACCAGCAAAGTAGTTGCAAAACGCAGACCTCTCAACTGTCTGGTGTTTTTTTATCAGGTCGTTTCGCCGTTTCCCAGGTCTCATAGGCTTTCGAAATAACGTTTTGTTGTGAGATTAATATTACGTTATAAGATAGTAACGTCACATTAAAAGAACTTAAAATATTTACAAAACATTTTATGTGAATCAAGACCCGCGCATAGCATCTGCGCTAAAGTGTCTTAAGTGTTAATATCAGTTAACCTTCCAGTCGACGAGATATCTCGTCCATAGAGATCTGATCAATTTTGATATGATGAGATATCTCGTCCCTTGGAGGGTTAACACACCTGGTGGATGTCTTGCAGAGGAATCTCGTCATTGAAAAAACTGACCAGATCCTGATGGACGAGAAATCTCGTCATTAGAGAAACGTTTTACCGGATCTTGATCTCGACATCATAAAATATCACCGGCAATACCCTGATGACGAGATATCACATAGAAACCAATTGGAGGGTTAACATCGATACGTTAACATCGAGGGTTAACATCGATTAAATTTTTACACAGAAGTGAGGCGTCTAAGTCACGGTCAAAAATTGAAACGGTTTCTAAAGTTAATTGATGACATTGAAATTTTCATGACTGAAAAAAACAAAAATGTCTAATATAAAAAGTCCGGATTGATTATGTGACTTAGCTTTTTTGGTTGACATTACTAATCATATAAATACGTGAGTTCAGTCCATAGATAAATTGATTGCACGACTTTATTGGTCACGTTTTGTCTTTCAGTGCTAGTTAAATCTATTCCAAACCCAATTAAAGTCAGGGAATCACGTCCATTTTCCTAATTACAAGAATGTTTCTGAAAAATTCAATGCCAATTTCAAGACTTGAAAAGATTGTTAATTTGATATTAGCCTTTAAGGATAGTTTTTCCAATTTTCAAAAGGCAAAACCGTTGCTAGATTTATTTAGCAACCCTTTTGCCATTTTTCCTGAAAATGCACTCGAATCAGTACAGCTTGAAATCATCGACATGTAAGACGATGAGAACCTGAGCAATAAATTTAATGAAGACAATTTATTAAGCTTTTATCATGTCGAAAAAAATTGTAAATCGTTGCTACATAATGCATTAAAATGCGCAAGCCTCTTTGGATTAAGATATATCTATTAGCAAACCTTTTCAGTCAAATATTAACAAATCGAAAAACAGGAAACGCTGAATGAAAATATTTGGAATCAATTTCGTCCTTAGCTACTACCAGAATCGAAGCAAATATTGAAAAAATTGTTAAATGCAATGTCGCTCATCAAATTAAATCTTTATTTAACATTTATTTTCCTTTTTGTAATAATATATGATAAATATGGATGAAATAAATAATATATGATAGATAACTTTCATGTTTTTTAACGGCCTTCCCATGAGTCACAATGAATCTAGGTGGTTTTAGTAAATCTATGCATCCCTGCATCAGAATCATCTATACTCGAGCCTTGTTTCTATTGTGACTGGCAACATCCGAGTTTGTGACCTAGCTTTTCGAATAGCAGAATGTCTTGAGACGGACTATCAGTGCTGTTTGAAAACGCAAAATATCACGGGTTAATTAACATTCACAAACACTACTGTAATTGGCAGAGCTGAAATTTACGAAGATAAGTTTTTTGCAGTATAGTTTATTTTCAATATAAAAACGCAACTTTATTAGTTTTAGCTAAAGAAATTTATAAGTATTTTGATAGAGTTACATTTTTCAAACCAGATGGCAACATGATCGCTTCTTTGCATAATGTCACTAAATAGGTTTCTGCTCTTGAAAAAGACGACGATATATTCTACTCAATTACAAGCGGATGAACTGAGCGCGATTTGCAATATCAAAGGGCCGCGGTAGCCCGGTTGGAAGAGTAACGTATTAGAAATCAGAAAGTTGGAATTCGAAACAAGGTCCAATCAAAGACGGTCGTAAATACGGGCGTGTACATGTTTAATCTGTCGGCGTCAAATGTCCTCACGTTGATGTAGTGTGCAAGTTTGGAGAGTGTGGTGCTCGCTCACGTGCTGATCTCGTCATCTGACCTGGTTCAAAATTACGTGGTGTCATTGGATAATACCCTTGGGGATTGATCCCGGACCGTCGCCAATAACCCGCTATGTTGCTATAGTGCGACATTAATTACCATTACCACCCAATGTTAAATCGTCATCTCACCGTGGTTGAAAATTACATGGTGTTCTCCTCGGATCTTTCCCTTCGTGGGTTGATCCCGGACCGTCGCCTATAGCCCGTTTTGCTCCAGTGCGACGTTAATTAATTACCTACCTCTACCCACCCAATGTTAAAACTTTGAAGAATTTTCAAAACTTCGCATATGATCATTAGTTCTGTTAGAGGTAAAAAGTTGTGCAGGTTTCAAAAAATCCCTATAAATTATTCATACTTTTTCAGATATGGATGGTCTAAAAGTGGAGGCTATTGCGCTGATATTGTGTTTGTTTCGGTATTTTGGTATTTTTAATTAACGTCACACTGGAGCAACACAACGGGCTATTGGTGACGGTTCGGGATCAATCCCAAAGGGAAAGATCCGAGGACAACACCACGTAATTTTGAACCACGGTCAGATGACGAGGCAACACCTGAGCTGGCACCCCACTCTCCAAACTTCCACACCACGCCAACGTGAGGACATTTGAGGCCACGACAGATTTAACGTGCACCAGCCCCCTTTGTACACGACGGTGTTTGGCTGGATTCGAACTCGCAACCCTTCGGTTGCAAGTCCGTTACTCTTCCAACCGGGCCACCGCGGCCCTGTGTTTGTTTCTTTTTCAAAATTGTTTTCATTTTGTTGAATTGAATCAGTAAACCCTCCTGGTGGTTCTCTTGCCGAAATATGTCATTAGCAAAACTGACCAGATCTTGATCGACAAGATATCTCGTTATTAGCGAAATTGGTCAGATCTTATGTACGGGATATCTCGTCAACGAAGCCACTTGAAGGGTTAAGAGAACTTGAAGGGTTAAGCAAGATCCATATCACCATGTACGAAAGTAAACATTTCAGTTTTGAGTACTGCTCACATATTCGACACATGGATAATTTAACATTAGGATTCCTGCTTCCGTCTGACCAGCCATATGCCGGGTGGGTCTATACAGCCATATACATCCAGTCTTGGTTTCGTTACTCTATGTGGAATTTCTATCGAAATACGGTTTAAAGACGTGAGGTATACCTACCTACCTTTTACAGAATTTGCAAATTATCATGAACATCAGTGCACCTGTGAGTTGGCACCCCACTCTCCTAACTTCCACACCACGCGAACGTGACAAAAAACTATAGATCAAGACAATATAAAATTGAGCAAATTTATAATCCTGTAATACGAAAACATGAAACTTTAATTTTGCTTAGTGGTATGGTATTATAATTAACGTCGCACTACAGCAATACAACGGGCTATTGACCATGATCCGGTTTTACTTTTAAATGAAGTGATAATTAGCAAAAGAACTGGTGGTAGGTAGGTAGGTATTTAACGTCGCACTGGAGCAGCACAGCGGGCTATTACGACGGTCCGGGATCTCCCGAAGGAAAAGATCCAATGACAATGCCTCGTCATTTTGAACCAGTGTCAGATGACGAGAACACCTGAGCTGGCACCCCACTCTCCAAACTTCGAAACCACGCCAACGTGAGGACATTTGGTTTTGCACAGGCCCCCGTGTTCATGGCGGTCTTTGGCTGGACCTAGTTCCGAACTTGCATCCCTCTGGTTGCTAACCCGTTGTTCTTCCGACTGCGCAAACACGGATCCCATGGTTTAGATGGAGCAGGATTCGTTGAATTAGTCCAATGCGTTGTTCCCTGTTTGCATAAATATCCTTCTCTATCGTATCTTTCCCAGCAATTGTCCTCAGGGACACATCTTTAGGTGTGTACGAGCATCACAAACCCGATGTACCCTAGTGATCTCTACTCCCTTTCATTTTTATACTTGCCTACCCTGCTTTTTCTTCATCCCTCATTGCGTTATCCGTCTAGTTTTTGGCTCAGCTTGGACAAATACGGCCCTTATCCCAGAAAACCCTAAAACAATCAGCTTTCCCCATAAGAAATGTGCATGCGCTGAACACTTGAAAAACAGCGTTAACGTTGTCACTCAAATAAGCTTCACGAGTGAAGCTGATCGGGAAGCAAAGCAATACCAAAACATCAATAGCAGTAGACAAAACTTCCACACTGTATTTATATAATCGTAGTAACATAGATTGAGTGGTAGTTATACCATGCATTTGTGTAAATAATATGAGGCGTTTAAATTCAAAACCGGCTCAATCCATTTTCATGAATTTTACAGGAGACACCAAAAACGTTTTACAGCCACGTATTACGGTTTAGATTTTTTAGTTTTATAGGAAAGAGGGAGGTCTCCAAGCATTTAAGGCATACTTTCAATATTGTAGTATTTCCAGGTTACCTAAAACTTAAATTTAAATTTTAGATTGAGCCTGATTTGAAGCAATCCGGGTAGATAACCAATTGTTTTGGTGGAATAAGTAGAAATTACTCTGAATTTATTGGTCCAAGACCTCACTTCTTTTTGTATAAACCTAGTTTCAATAGAAAAACAAAAGGAAAGAAAATATGTCTGCTCAATTCTGATTTTAGGTAAAAAAAAGTAAAAGTGGAATGAAATTTTTTATTGAAAAAGGGTTGCTTTTCCGATTGGTGACAGAACTAGATTGGCAACAAAATAGTGATATCTCCAAGGTCTATCATGTCACATGGACCCGCGGACCAATCAGATGATAAAGTTTGCTTAGTCTGGGCAGACGCAAGTGACAGGAGCGCTCCTAGCGTCTAGACTGGAAATGTTAGATTGAGCCACTATTGATCTAAACCTATGAGTTTGAATGTATTTTTAGATTGGATTGAGCCGTTTTGGGTCAATACCGCTTTTCTAGGTGATGTAGTGCATTGAGAACTTGTGAAAAATAAAAAAAACATTTTACAAGAAATGTGGATTGAGCCGGTTTTGGAATTAATCGCCTCATATTTCGTCCAACGTTTGAAAATTCAGAATTAAAAAAAATAGTACTGTTCGTAGTCCCCTTTACTTATTAACCTTCCAAGTGGTTTCGACGAGATATCTCGTCTATTAAGATCTGACCAATTTTGCTGATGACGAGGTGTCTCGTCATCAAGAATGTCGATTGAATTCCGAATGATGAAGATTATGGCGTTTTTCGATGATATCATCTAGATCAGATTTATTCATCTAGATCAGATATTTTCATCTAGATCAGATAATTTCTTTATAATGACGAAACATCTTGTCCGTCAAGATTTTTTGACGTGGTGTGGAAGAGTTGGAGAGTGGGGTGCTAGCTCAGGTGTGACCTCGTCATCCGACCGTGATTCAAAATTACGTGGTGTTATCCTCGGCTCTTTCAATTCTGTTTTGATTTCGGACCGTCGCCAACAGCCCTTCAGTGCGATGTTAATTGAAATACCTACCCATAATCATAATCTGGCCAGTTTTGCTAATGACGTGATGCTTCTTCGAGACAGTCACGAAGAGAGCTAAGCAGGTCACATTAGAATGTTGTATGTAGCTGGGAAAATAGATATTAACAAGATTTTCAATGAAATCAAAGAGACAATCGTAAGACGAAGATTATTACCCGTTACCCAATGCTCTCGCTCAGTAAGTGCTCAGGCTTAGAGCGGAAGTTTGGAGAGTGGGTTTCCAGCTCAGGTGTTGCCTCGTCATCTGACCGTGGTTCAAAATTACGTGGTGTTGTCATCGGTATTTGTATTTTCACTTTGGATTACAAAGGGACTTGGTTGGATTGGCTGTCTGTGTAGGTAGGTACTGAAATTAACATCGGACTGTAGAACATAACGGGCTATTCGATTGACTATACCTCTCCTCTCTCCCTTCTTTCTCTCTCTCCTCTCTCTCTCCTCGGACTAGTCTTTATAATCACTTTAATCAATCTATAATTCGTCCTATATTAGGTTCTTTCTCCTGTCTCTCCTCTCTCTCTCCTCGGACTAGTCTTTATAATCACTTTAATCAATCTATAATTCGTCCTATATTAGGCTTTTTCTCCTCTCTCTCTCTCCTCGGACTAATCTTTATAATCACTTTAATCAATCTATAATTCGTCCTATATTAGGCTTTTTTTCCTCTCTCTCTCTCCTCGGACTAATCTTTATACTCACTTTAATCATTCTATAATTCGTCCTATATTAGGCTTTTTCTCCTCTCTCTCTCCTCGGACTAATCTTTATAATCACTTTAATAATCATTCTATAATTCGTCCTGTATAAGGCTTTTTCTCCTCTCTCTCTCCTCGGACTAATCTTTATAATCACTTTAATCAATCCATAATTCATCCTATATTAGGCTCTCTCTCCTCGGATTAGTCTTTAAAATCACTTTAATCAATCTATAATTCGTTCTGTATTAGGCGATCGTGTACCGAGCGATCGGAAATTACACTGAAGCTGTGTTCAAATACACCGTCCATTTCTTTAGAAGGTTGAAGAATGTAGTGAAGTGACATCACTTCCGGTTTATATAAGGTGGGATCATATAGAAAATATAAAAGTATAGGGAGCAATGATAACCTTTTTATGTGGCCAGGATCACGTGACTACAACTAGTTGTAACGTGACCGTTAGACTGCTATAGTTTGTGGGGCGGAATTCATCATCTGATTGGTCCATGGAACGGAAGAAGACACCCTTCCATTAACTCATGATCTGGTTGGTCCTCTTGACATCGTAGTAGACTGGCGATTTCACCATTTTTGTCGCGATTGTATAGAAATACGCATTCACACATCTATCTTGTCATTAGAAGTTATATTTCCAAACATAACTTCTCATAAGATGGCAAATCAGCCAACCAAGTGAATTGTTCACAGGACAGTCACATGCCTACTAGTCGATATGCTGATCACACTTTTTGAAGCTCCTCGCAATAGCGTTGTTTAAAATTACGGATCTTTTCCTTAGGGATGCATTCCGGACCGTCGCCAAAAGCCAGTTATATTGCTTCAGTGGGACGTTAATTCAACTACCTGCCACACCTCTCCAACCTTAGGACATGAGTCCATGACAAATTTAACGTGCACTAGCCCCACGTACACGACGATCCTTGGTTGGATCGAATTCCTAACTTGTAGCCATCCGGTTGCTAATCCTCTTTAACCGGGCTATCGAGGCCTTGTTATTGGTGGAAAAAGAGTTGTTTTTCTGAAGCAATAAACACTTGGCTAAGCCGGGCAGGAAAGCTAGTTATAAATACTAGTTTATATGAACAAACCAAGTGTGGTTGGTTGGTTATGAGGGTTTTATGGAGCCATATTTGGCCATGCTGCGCCAGACACAAGACATACAGCAAGTAATAGACACACACAATGGAAGCTTCACTGACACAGAAGAGGAATGCAGTAGACAGGAAGTGAACCTGCGTCGCCTACAACTAGGAGGTTGCTAGCGCAGTGGGCATATACACTGAGCCACGACGGCTCCATAAATAAGCAAAATGTGAAAGATGTATTTAGTGATGTAAATTATATAAAGTTTGCATGGCATACAACTTAATTCACTTTCGCTAAATTCCTTTTCATCTGAATCGTCGTTTCATATCCTTTCTCAAAGAAACTCAGCATTCAATCTCACATTAAGCACCAGACTTCTCTATGAAGTAGAAATCTATAGGCTATTCTGTTTACTTCAAAGTACTTGATCTGGAAACGGAAGGCTTACGGCTCATGTGCTTCCTCCGCATTCACCCCACGAGTTAGAAATAACAGAAGCCAGTTCTGGGCGCCTGCGGAAAAGAGATCTCAGATGATGATGACGATGGTTAAATTTAACAACGTATAGTAAGAAGGACTCGGTCGCATCAGCACTGCTGCACAGACGAAAACGTTGACAGAATTTCGTTCCCTTAGGGCCCCTGCACTTTAAGACAATCCGGATCAATCCGAATCAATCCATATCCTGTAGAAACTGACTAACGTAAATGGGGAAGGGGTTTAAACGGAACTCGCCGGATTGTGTTGGAAAGGTTTTAAGAAGTATAAGTTATTTTTTACGAAAGCGGATTTCCGCATTATTCGTCAGTTTCTACTGAATTCGGATTGACCCGAATTCTTTTGATGTTAAGGTGGTCTTAGAGACAGATGTAGAGGATATGTGGTTGGAGTAAAAATATGTTTTTCTATCAAGACCAATTGATAGAGTATTGGCGACATTTTCCCGTCTCAGTTAGAAAAGTAAAGAGAAAACAATGGAATCTGGTTGATATGTTGATAATTACGTTTTCATACGATATACATTAAAACTATATTGTGGGGATCATTCCATTACTATCGATTAATTGCCACAAGGCTCATGACTCCGTTTCATACGACGTATGTTAAAACTATTTTGTGTGGGATATTTCGTTTTTATGGATAAAATACTAGGCTCATGACTACTTCGTTTTCACAAAACACAATTATTCTGTGAACGTCTTTCCATTCTTATTGATTAACCACTAGATTCATGACTACTTCGTTTTCATCCGACATACATTAAAGCTATTCTGTGAGGGTCGTATCATTTTGATTGATTAATCATTCTAAGTTCATGACTATTTCGTTTTCACTAGACATACAATTAAACTGTTCTGTGAAGTTCGCTGCATTCTGATTGATTAACCACTAGACTCGACTATTTCATTTTCATGCGATATACGTTAAAACTATTCTGTGAAGGTCGTTTGAATATTGATTAACCAATGTGATTCGGTGAGGGTCGTTTCATTTTTATTGATTAACCACTAGACTCACGACTACTCCATTTTCATGTTACATACATTAAAACTATTTTGTGAAGGTCGTTTAATTATTGATTAACAAATGTGATTCCGTGATGGTCGTTTCATTTTTATTGATTAACCACTAGACTCACGACTACTCCATTTTCATGCTACATATGCTAAAACTATTTTGTGAAGGTCGTTTAATTATTAACAAATGTGATTCGGTGATGGTCGTTTCATTTTTATTGATTAACCACTAGACTCACGACTACTCCATTTTCATGTTACATACATTAAAACTATTCTGTGAAGGTCGTTTAATTATTGATTAACAAATGTGATCCGGTGGTGGTCGTTTAATTTTTATTGATTAACCACTAGACTCACGACTACTCCATTTTCATGCTACATATGTTAAAACTATTTTGTGAGGGTCGTTTAATTATTGATTAACAAATGTGATTCGGTGATGGTCGTTTCATTTTTATGGATTAACCACTAGACTCACGACTACTCCATTTTCATGCTACATATGTTAAAACTATTTTGTGAAGGTCGTTTAATTATTGATTAACAAATGTGATTCGGTGATGGTCGTTTCATTTTTATTGATTAACCACTAGACTCACGACTACTCCATTTTCATGCTACATATGTTAAAACTATTTTGTGAAGTTCGTTTAATTATTGATTAACAAATGTGATTCGGTGATGGTCGTTTCATTTTTATTGATTAACCACTAGACTCACGACTACTCCATTTTCATGCTACATATGCTAAAACTATTTTGTGAAGGTCGTTTAATTATTAACAAATGTGATTCGGTGATGGTCGTTTCATTTTTATTGATTAACCACTAGACTCACGACTACTCCATTTTCATGTTACATACATTAAAACTATTCTGTGAAGGTCGTTTAATTATTGATTAACAAATGTGATCCGGTGGTGGTCGTTTAATTTTTATTGATTAACCACTAGACTCACGACTACTCCATTTTCATGCTACATATGTTAAAACTATTTTGTGAGGGTCGTTTAATTATTGATTAACAAATGTGATTCGGTGATGGTCGTTTCATTTTTATTGATTAACCACTAGACTCACGACTACTCCATTTTCATGCTACATATGCTAAAACTATTTTGTGAAGGTCGTTTAATTATTAACAAATGTGATTCGGTGATGGTCGTTTCATTTTTATTGATTAACCACTAGACTCACGACTACTCCATTTTCATGTTACATACATTAAAACTATTCTGTGAAGGTCGTTTAATTATTGATTAACAAATGTGATCCGGTGGTGGTCGTTTAATTTTTATTGATTAACCACTAGACTCACGACTACTCCATTTTCATGCTACATATGTTAAAACTATTTTGTGAGGGTCGTTTAATTATTGATTAACAAATGTGATTCGGTGATGGTCGTTTCATTTTTATTGATTAACCACTAGACTCACGACTACTCCATTTTCATGTTACATACATTAAAACTATTCTGTGAAGGTCGTTTAATTATTGATTAACAAATGTGATCCGGTGGTGGTCGTTTAATTTTTATTGATTAACCACTAGACTCACGACTACTCCATTTTCATGCTACATATGTTAAAACTATTTTGTGAGGGTCGTTTAATTATTGATTAACAAATGTGATTCGGTGATGGTCGTTTCATTTTTATTGATTAACCACTAGACTCACGACTACTCCATTTTCATGCTACATATGTTAAAACTATTTTGTGAAGGTCGTTTAATTATTGATTAACAAATGTGATTCGGTGATGGTCGTTTCATTTTTATTGATTAACCACAAGACTCACGACTACTCCATTTTCATGCTACATATGTTAAAACTATTCTGTGAAGGTCGTTTAATTATTGATTAACAAATGTGATTCGGTGATGGTCGTTTCATTTTTATTGATTAACCACAAGGTTGACGATTACGTCGTTTCTACACGACATACATTAAAACCATTTTTGTTGATTAACACTGCTCCTGACTACTTCGTCCGTTGCGTTGCTGCAGTGTGATGTTAATTAACTGCCTGCCTGCTTGATAACTTTGCTTTTAATCGATATATACAGAAACTATTCTGTGAAGTTAGTGCCATTTTTATTTGACGCAAACTATAAAACGTTCTGCACACCACTGAAAATATTCCCAACCGAAGAGCATTACTTTCGTGCTCCTTACAAAGAAAACTATAAAACCGATCGCAAAACAGATGCTCCATCCTTTCTCCCGGAATCGATGGGAGAGAAAAAAGGAATAAAAACAAGATCGTCATGTCCCTGAAAACAAGAACCCTGGAAACAGGATTTCGATTTGAATGTCGCCATCATTTACATACTACCCCAAACGAAAAAGATCGAGAGACACTGAGAAAAAGAAAGGAATGCGAAAAAGTGTCTGAAGATTGAGGGCAGGCAGTTTTTCTGGTCAGGAAAAACTTTTCCCGAGTAAAATCTCCAACTTCTTTCCTTTTAGGTCAATCAATACGGATACAGCATCCATCGAGGTTTGAATGGTAGTCAAGTGGATGCTGAGGTCGACGAATGGGATTTATTGAAGAGTTTCTTAGCATTGTGCAATGGCCATTGAAGCTTACGAAGCAATAAAATATCAATCGACTAACAATGCAATCTAAGCAGGTGATCAGCGGAATTTATTTCCAACATGAGAATAATAGCACGCGTTTCTCGATTATAGATCGACTGTTTTTGTGATTTGCATAAAGCATGTTCTTGCATAATTTAACCAAACTAAATCAGTGATTTCAATTTTTCATTGCTACGAATTTCCATTTGGATATTTCGAACTGGTTTGCTACAAAATTTCCGATTTGGTATTTCGATCTTTTGTTTTTCTACGAATTTCCATTTGGTGTGGTTTGCTACCAATTTCCATTTTAGTCCATTTGGTATGAGATTTTCAGTGTAAACAAAGAGACCGGACGGTCTGCGAATATTTTCTTCTGTTGTCCAAATTCATTCCATGAATCATATCGGGATTACCATAACATGTAGTATATCTCAGTTTTTGCAATGTTTGGAGTTAATATAACTCCAA
Organism: Meta bourneti; assembly: GCA_933210815.1. Classification (NCBI taxonomy): domain Eukaryota; kingdom Metazoa; phylum Arthropoda; class Arachnida; order Araneae; family Tetragnathidae; genus Meta; species Meta bourneti. The sequence continues at coordinate 71,125,853 of OW119930.1, forward strand.
AAACGAAGCATTGCCTCATAATTGATATAGGATGCTGACCAGCCAACTATCCTATAGGCATGGTTGCCCGATTGGTCGATCAGCGGATTAGAAACAGAGGGTTTCGAGTTCGAAACTAGGTCCAAAATTACGAGGTGGCCTTCGATCTTTCCCTTCGGAATTGATTTCGTCCGAAAAGCATGTTGTGCTGCTCCAGTGCCGACGTTAATTCATATACTCCCCTATATCAATTCATAATTCATTCTTTGGAATGGGCGTATTCGAAAAACAAGCCAACTGACGTCATTAGGAATACGTGCAAGAAACACTTATCACCATAACAACACTACCGCGACTTATTTATAACTTGGAAGCAGATGCCTCTCATTGCGCATAGATAATCTTTCTAGTAAATTTATATTCTAGAACAGGATAACTACCTACGTTACCTATGTTAATTAACTACCTACTTGACCGGTCAGGTATATAGGTAGGCAGTTAATTAACGTCGCACTGGAGCAACACACCGGGCTATTGGCGACGGTCCGGGATCAATCATGAAGAGAGAGAATTTAAACACATATTTCCCAGACAAGATAACCAAATCCCGGCAAACCAGTGGAGACCGGAATGATATAACAGACATAAATCAATTGGATTTGACGTTGTGGCTGGTTAAATGCTGATTACAAATTCTCTTTTAAAGAATTGAAATAAGCGAGAATACCATCTGAGATGGCACACCAATTTCCAAACTTCACAAAACTCAAACTTTCACACCACTTTCCAAAACCTCACAACTTTGAGGACATTTGATTTCACGACAGCTTTAACGTGCATCAGCCTTCGTGTGCACGACGGTCTTTAGCTGGACTGAGTTTCGAACTCGCAACCCTCAGGTCTGGTCAAACCACAAGGGCAACCTGATGAACCACATGTAATACATCAATTGCATATATAAGTAAAATCGCATAAAATGTATTAAATTCATTCATACTAGTATAATTGCGTGGTAGATGTTTGTTATTTGTAACCTCTGATTTTTAGGATCTACAATAATTGCAGACTCGTCGGTTTTCTTTTTAAACTTTCATCTTATTTATTTTTTTCAAGAAAGCAAGAACTTTTGACAAACTTCTAACAATGAAATAAAAATTTATAGCAGAAAAGAATTCATAGCTTTCCGAATGCTGCATATTCCTTGTTTTGCATCCTAAACATTCGCAGGTGCTTGCGAAGCATCCGCTATAAATAAATAGTTATTTAAATTGTGTTAGATCTTTGCTTTTCTTTGATACCACTGATTTTTAGGATCTACTTCAATGATCGCCGACTCGTCGGTTTTCTCTTTAAACCTTTTTTATTCAATTCTTAAAGCATAATATGCTAGCAAATTTCAAACAATAGAACGAAAATTTACAACAAAAAAATTTGCTGTCTTCCGAGTTCTGCAAATTTCTGTTGTTTCCAAAATAGATTTGTGCAGTAATCTGCGAAACATTTACTGCTATTAAACAGACTTTCTATTTCTTTGTTTTTTATGAACATTTTCGTCGTCTTTATTTTTCGTGATTTTTTTTATATCTTGGGGTCTTATACACAGTCCGTTGTATTACCTCCCAGTTCAGTCCCAGAAATATTCACCAATTAGATGGGCAAAACTATTATTTTCCAACAACAGCGTTGACTGCTATTGATAATGTGCGATAGCAGTTGCTATTGCTAAAATTAACGATTTACATCTTTGGAGTATCCAAGGAGGCTGATGGATTTTAACCATGTACAAAGCAAAAACAAAAATAAAGTTTCATTGACTTGAAACATTTTACATTAAAATTTAATAGATTTGTTAAATCATTTTTCACCAATCTCTAATAAAAAGTAGGACTCGTTGGTAAATTTAACTTAAGATACACGCATCGGCTTAAGTGCATAGTGGTTTCTTTTCACTTTAGATGTTTGATCACACTAAAAGAAAACAAATCTTCCCGTAATAGCACAGGTCACTCCCAATTCTAGTGGGGTAAAATTCCGCTTTTGCGTAACACGCATTCTCTTTTAACCAATACCTTTTCCAACTATGTTGCATCTCTAAAGATGTTCAGTTTAGAGAAGTACCATAATTTTTTGTACTTGTATAAACTGAATACAAAGTAACATTCAGAATGCATCCCTGATTAACGCAATACAATTTATTTGTTGTTAACCCTCCAAGTGATTTCGATGATATATCTCGTCTATCAAGATCTGGCCAATTTTGCTATTGACGCGATATCTTGTCATCAAATATTGCCGATTTTTTATTACAAGATCAATGTCTTTGACTTTTTTCTAATGACTAGATATCTCGTTTATCGAGATCCAGTCACATTTGTTAATAATGATCGATAGAATCATTATTAACAATAAGTGAATAATGTCGTCGAGATGATGACCAGGAGGTTTAACACTTCAGTTATAAGAGTTATTAGCAGTTTTCACTGCTACCTCAATCACATTTATCGATAACTGTTAATATTTTCAATTCCATTTGTTTAATTTGCAATAACACTGTTATTTTAATGGCTATCAGAATAGACTATCTTCATCCCAACGCATCACTCTCCAGCTAAACGTCGGGCAGCTCTGTCCCAGTTGGTAAGCTCACAGATTAGCAACAGAAGAATTGCGAGTTCGAGACTCGACTCGATTCTGGTGCGCGTTAAATATTTCGCTGCCTCAAATGTCCTCACATTGGCGTGGTATGGAAGATTGGAGAGTGGGTTACAAGCCTAGATGTTGACCTCGTCATCTGACTGTCTCAAAATTACGAGGTGTTCTTTGATCTTTCGCTTGATCCCGAACCATCGCCAACAGCCAATTCTCTTGCATCAATGCGATGGAAATTGAACTACCTTCCCAGCAAGGTAGGTAGGTCTATTTAATTAACGTTGGCACTGGAGCAACACACCGGGCTGGAAGGTATGGGATCGTTCTACCAGCAAAAAGTGAATACATTTGGTCTCACGCTAGAAAACGTCTTAATTTGTGGAAATGAAAATCTTTCAGATTAAAAATTTGACGTCGCTATCATACAGATGAAAGCACATCTAACTCACTCGATAAAAGATATTTAAGTTCGTCTATAATTCTTAAAATGAATCTATTTCCAGACACATTTATATCCAAAGAATATTTCTGATCTTTTCATATTAAGGGCAGCTCTTTTAATATTGAATTTCCAACTATTTTAACTTCTACTGCGCGATTAAATTTTGCATGTATTATAATTGAACTTTTTTCAAAGGAGACTTTAAATGTGTAAATGTACGATTATCAGGTATTCCTGCGATTAGTAGTTAATCATGAACCACTTTAAACGCTTACTTCCATTCTTTCAAAGAGAATTTGCAGGTAGGTAGGTATTTTAACTAATGTCACACTGAAGCAACACAACGGGCTATTGGTGACGGTCCGGGATCAATCCCAAAGGGAAAGACCCGAAGATAACACCGCGTAATATTGAACCACGGTCAGATGACGAGGCAACACCTGAGCTGGCACCCCACTCTCCAAATTTCCACACCACACTAACCAATAGCCCGTTGTTTTGCTCCAGTGTGACGGTAATTAAAATACCTATCAACAGTTCTTTACCGTCGTTCGGTCTTGATTCCGGACTGTCGCCAATAACCGTTCTGTTACTCCACACTTACTATATATCTTTTCTTTTATCGTCTTAATGTGAGTCATTGTAAGTGTAAACAAAGAAGCCAGACGGAAAACGGTGATTTTACTTGTGCTGTCCAAAATCTTTGTATGATTCATATCGAGATTACTATAAAATGCAGCTCATCGCCGTTTTGACAATATTTGGTAGGTAGGTAATTAACGTCACACTGGAGCAACACATGTGGCTATTGGTGACGGTTCTGGATCAATCCCTAAGGGAAAGGTGAGATGCACAGGTCAAAACTTGAGTTTGCACCCCACTTTCCAATTTTCCACAACTCGCCAACGTGTGGACATTTGAGACCACAACAGATTTAATTTGCACCAGCCCCAGAGTAAACGACGGTCTTTGGTTCGACCTACTTTCGAACTCATAACCATCCGATCGCTAATCGGTTTCCAGTTCAAATCCAGCTAAGACCGTCGTGTACAAAGGGGCTCGTGCGCGTTAAATTTGTCGTGTCCTCAAATGTCCTCACGTTGGCGTTGTGTGGAAGTTTGGAGAGTGGTGCCAGCTCAGATGTTGCCTCGTCATCTGACCGTGATTCAAAATTACGTGTTGTCCTCAGATCTTTCTCTTTGATTGATCCCGGACCGTCACCAATAGCCCGTTGCGTTGCCCAAGTGTGACGTTAATTAAAATACCTACCCCCAACCGGGCTGCCGTGGCTCTTATATTCTTTCGAAGGTTTATTGGCGATGGGCTGAAATCGTATTCGAAAAACAAGCCAAATGGCGTTTTCTGTCAAGGTAAATATAGGTGACAGTAGTTTTTCTGTGGCGTATTCCAATCATGACGTCACATTTTATTCCGAACACTAATTCAGTATTTCGGCAATAAAAAGTTCAAAGAATCATTCCCGCATTGATCTATGATAGTTGATTGGTCAACACCAGTTAGATTAAACGCTAAGCGTTGCCGAAACGTCGTCATGCTGAATTTTAAAGTAACCCCGATATGCATCATGCGACTGCATTTTGGCAGTGGAAGTAAAATCTTCGCGTTCCGTCTGATTCGTTTACCCACTGAAAACCCCTCGCTTATAAAAGAAACACAAATACCTCGAGTTTCATTATCGATTTCTAATAAATAAAATAGTCAGAGAATACTAACCACAATTTTTATTGTTTTTCTTTACTTTTCACAACACGAGCTGTACTCAACCAATGGATATAAAAATTTTCTAGAAAGGGATTTAGCCAATATTTAATATCCAAAAGCAGCCTCACAAACTTAGAACTAATGCAGCCTGCTACTGGAAGGTTTATCCATAGATACAATTTCAAGCGTTATCAGAAGTACTGAGAACCTACAATAAATAAGAAAAAAAAAATTAACAGAAGAGCCTGGAAGAGAGATTTTCGTAATACATCTCCCTTATTTAGGGAAATATCCTAACTTTCTTTAATCTATTCACTTTTTAAAATAAATTCACCGTCACGCTTGCTTTGATCACTAGTAATTTTCTGCAAAAATGGGCGGTGAATTAAGTATATGGAGGTGAATATCTTTCTTGTAAGCCCCCTTGACGCACATGTTCTAAGTGCCTAATTTCCTTTCCTGTTCCTAAGGGAACAGAATATCTCATATCGAAAAAGAAACCCCAAATGGAAGGGAAGAAAACTACTTCTACGAAAGCGATAATTGTTGTTTTGCTGATTTTTTATCAAGAGACGCATGTTTTTAAATTCACTAATGTATTCAGAACAAACTATTATGTAATTACTATAAAAAGTTCGTGAATGTAATTGAATTCTAGCATTAATTCCATCCGATCGATTATCATCACGTTAGATTTCGTTTTCAATTTGAGAAGATGTGCATTGGGGATCTAATACTTATTAAATTTGCCATGGAACTGAAGTGACTTGAGTGCTTAATATTTCGTTCGGCAATTATTGCTGTTAAAAAAAGCCATGTGTGTTTGTAATTCGCTCAATATTTTTCGAATGCGATGAAAACATTGTCGATTCCATTTTGCTCCTCATATGCAATGTGGCTTAGTTTGTTTGCTCACATCACTAGCAATTTGTGCTCTATAAGTGGCACAGATTTGATTCCATTAACTATCCTGGGTGTTTCCCTCTTCTGTATCCGAAACACTTTCTCGTGTGTGCATCATCGACGTAAAATATACGTAGACTTGGCATTTCTATTGAGAGGAGCTTCAGAAGTGTAACCAACATGTCAACTAGTAGTCACGTGACTGCCCTGTGAATGCTCGTCCATTTGGCGTCTTATCGCTTCGTTTGGCGATATAACATCTTATGATAAGGTAAATGTGTTACTGCGCATTTTTCTAGAGTGGCGACAAAAACTCTACTATTATGCCGAGCGGACCAATCAGTAGATGAGTCAAGGAGTAGGCGTCTTCTCTCGTCCCGCGGACCAATCAGGTGACGAATGGTCTTTTCTACCTGGCAGACGAAAGTAGTCTAAGGATGTGTTTACTACTAGGATTGGTCTCATGACCCTGGTCACATGGTCTTCAAACAATATTACATGGAAACCCGAGAACTTCAATCATTACAGTAATTGGGTTTGTTGCTCTACATATCGTTTGTTACACGAAGGCAATTTAGACTGGGATTTACAGTTTAAAGTGTTCAAACCCAGAGCCTTTTCAACTTATTGGTAGAGTGCCCCTTTATCACACTATTGTATGAAGGTGCCTTGCCCACTTCCAAGACCCCATATCAGGATGTCTCAACCCAGCCTGAAACATTGGAAGTGCAGAGAGAATATATCGCTGTTCCCTGAAAAAATGACGCAAGTGCAAAATATGGGTATTTTGAATTAAATAAGTCCATTGTCTAAGACATGATTCAACCAGTGTAATAAAAACATATCCAGTGTAATAAAAACAGAACTGTAGTACTACTCAGTACTACTTAGATACTAATACATTGCGTCATTATTTCAATTTCAACGGTTTCTCATAATCCTTTAAGAGAAAGACGCAAGTGTTAGTTGCGACTCAGATTTTGATACAATAAAGGACTTCGGTGCATCAAGCAAAAATAGTGCTGTCTAGAAAGATTGTGTAAGGAGTTGTGCTTTGAATTCGACTGGAACAACGACCTGAGTGTATGTACTGTCGTTGTCACTCTAAACTCTGTCCGTTTCATGATGTAAATAACTGAATGAATAAAAATGACAATAAATATGTTGTAAAAATAACATAAATAAATATGTTTTGAACAGTTAATGACTTTGTGTTGGATATTTCTTTCCAAATTTTCAAAGAACAAGATGCAGCTGTAAAATTGGGGTGAAGATTCAAGACGCACCTGCATGGTATGGTAGGTATTTTAATTAACGTCGCACTGGAGCAACACAACGGGCTATTGTCAACGGTCCGGGATCAATCTCCCAAGCGAAAGATTCGAGGACAGCACCACGTAATTTTGAACCACGGTCAGATGACGAGGTCACACCTGAGCTGGCATCCCACTCTCAAACTTCCACACAACGACAACGTGAAGACATTTGAAGTCACGACAGATTTAACGTGCAGTAGCCCCCTTTGTACACGACGGTTGTTAGTTGGATTCGAACTCGCAACCCTCCGGTTGCTAATCCGTTACTCTTCCAACCGGGCTACCACGGCCCACGTACCTGCATGGGTGGTAAGTAAATATAACATAAATATGGTATCGTTCATCCCAATTTCATTACCATCAAAATTTCTCTCATGTTATAATCAATATTCATCATGAACGATATTCTTAGTTTCCATTTTCTGACCAAATCGATGAATTGCACTTAACATCGTTGTTCTCCGGGACCTCGATATATATTTATAAACACTATAATATTCAAAAATAATGTTTGTAGTATATGTACTTTCAAACAGCATCAGGTTATTTGTTTTTAAACAGAATAAATGATTTTTCAGACAGGTACTTCAGGGAAAGAATGGTGATAAAATAAAACGTTAGCTCCATCACTTTGTTTTCCTCACAAAAACGTAATTGATATGAATAGACGGCTTCCCAAATGTAGTTTTCAATAGATTTTGAGAAAACTGCTCGCTTTGTGAGAGGTTTTTCGATATAAACATAAGCAAATTCTCTGTTAAAAATTAATTTGATTGATCTCCGTTTTAGCGATGAGTAGACTGGATAATAAAATGGTATTAGTAGAGATAGGAATAGTAAGTAGGTAGGTAGTGAATTAAAGTCGCGCAATAAGTAGGAATGGAATAAGTAGTAGTGGAATGAGTAGAAGCATGATAATCAAGTAGTATGTTAGTTAAGATTAAATATGATCTTACTACATCAAGATTAATTTAATTTATCATGTTATAAAAAGTAAGACAATTTTTTCTTTGTAGCAAATTTACTGAAACTATTTAAATAGATTATTTATTACTGCAATAACTCCCAACTTTTACCTTTCAAAGTAGGCTTTCTAAGCGGCAGTTTACTCATCTTAAATACACATTTTGTATGAAAAAAATAGAATTATATCATAAACCACACAATTATATCTTAGTAAACGATGGATCTGGATAGGAATGAAAAAAATCGGAAACTGATCAATTCCTAAGGGAGATCACTAAACCGGTAAATTCTCCTCTGGCGAATCTGAGAGGAATTTTCGGTGCTAACAATCAAACCAGACGATATGCGAGGATTTTACTTCCGCTTCTCAAATGCTCTGGCATGATACATACTGAGGTTACCTTGATATGTTTAATCTAATTCGTATTGACCAATCAACTATTGTATATCAATTCGGAATTAAGTCTGGAATTTTTAATGACTGAAATCATACTCGAGAAAGAGGCCAACTAATTACCTTCAGAATATGTTCAGGAAATATGTATCGTCCAGAAACATTACTACTACCTATATTTAGCTTGACAGATATATGTGGTTGAATTTACGTGGCACTGGAGTAACACTACGGGCTATTAGCGACTGTCAGAAATCAATCCTGAAGTTTAGTTTGGCAGTAAATGCATTTCATATAGGCTTCGGGATTGATCCCGGACCTTTTCCGCCAATGGCCCGTTGTGTTGATCCAATGCGAAGTTAATTCAACTACATACCTCTCACATAGGTTTCCCTGTTCGAACAAATATTATGGAAAACCTTAAAAATGTCAGGGTTTGAGAGAAAAATATTATAACCCTATATAATAGTAATTTTAGCAGGTAGTTGAATTGACATCACACTTGAGCAACACAATTGGCTATTGCTGTAATTTTAGAATTGATCCCCTACTGTCCAATCAGTCTAGTAGTCAGGGCTTGTAGATCGAAAGGTTTCTGATTCGAAACCGGGGTAATCATGAATGTTTGTCAATACTGAAGGAATGTGGCCTCTCTACTGGAAGGATTTTCAGTGCAAATAAACAAAAAAGGCTCTGCAAAGATTTTACTTCTGATGTCCAAATTATCTCGCATGATACATATCGGGGTTACGAGTTTAATGTAATTGATGTTGACAAATCAATTATCATAAATCAATTCGGAATTCATTATTTAGAATTTTTATCGGTGCTAAAATTGTATTCGAGGAACAAAGGAAACTGACATCACGTTTAGAATACGTACAGGAAACACGTATCACCGCAGAGGCACTACCTCCATCTATATTTAGCTTCATAAAAAATGCCTCATATGACAGGTATTTCATCCTCATATGAGAGCTTTCTCTCAAATGAGAATGAATTTATAGCCTATCATGAATGTGAGAGGCTATGAATGTTCATATGAGATAGTGCGGAAGTGCTTCTGGCGATACGTATGTCCTATGCTTATTCTTAACGTAATGTCACTGGGTTTGTTTCTCGAATAAGATTAAAGCGCTTCGCAGTTAATTGCTCAGTATCAATTAGATCAAACATCAAACGTTGCCAAAATGGCGATAATCTACATTCTATGGCAACCCCGAAATGTATCGTGCGAGAGTATTTGGACAGCAGAAGCAAAATCTTTGCAAGCGGTCTGGTTGGTTCGAACTGAAAATCTCTCTCAGAGATAGTAATTTTAGTATTGAACTCCTTTAACACTAGGAAAAACGGGAAGTTGCCTTATATCTAGAAAGATGGAAGGCGCCAATTTGGACCCTTATTCTCATTGAGCGTTATATTATATTATATTGTTTATTTTAGCTTTCAAATGATAGATAATAAATTATAGAATATATACTTTATTCAAATTGAAAATTTATTACACTGACCTGCTTTTTATATCATTTTATTTTGTTCGTTCGTTGAAGCGACCAATACATTTTACTTCTCTCGATGAACATTTCCCGCATACTGCTTTTTTTTAAATTCCGCAGCTATTTTTTGTGTGGTTTCCCATGAAGAATCTCCGCACTCTGCATTCCAATCTTTTATTGACGTCTTCTTTTATACTTTCAACTACCTGCGACAAAATCTGAGTAGTTGCTGCATTAATTTTAGATGCCACATATGGAGTACGAAGCTCTTCGCCAAGCTGCAGGATGAAATTTTTCCTGCTAAGTTTCTGCTTTCCCGTCACTTTATTATTCAAAGCCCAAGCATTTACTGCAGACATGTCTAAAATATTAAAAGATACTTGCATAGGCCAGCGACGAGATCCCGATTTTGTCGTGTACAGGCGTACCATTTGATCTACAATGTCGACGCCGTACTTAGTTTGGTTATAAAAATGTAGTTTCTGGTATCATTATTATCGATGGTAACGGTAGGGTGAAGAGAACTTAATAACAGAACATTTGTGTTCAGCTTTCCCTGATAAGCAGTTATATCTGAGCTTTTCCTGAACAATATCGTGGAATGAAGAGGGGCTACCAACTTTGCTGTTGGCACCTCTCTACGGTTTTTTCTCTATTCTTCTTCAAGGCTTGTTAATTTTGATTTCAATTGTTCAGTTTTAAGGATATAAAATAATTATCTATGTGGTTTTGTTTCTCCCTTTTCCCAAAGTGTGTCGCTAATCACTACTAAATCACATTCATCTTATTATCATTATCATTAGTAATCTTTGCTCACAGCTCGGGAGAACTTTTAATGCTTGTAAACAGGATACAGAGGGTAAGACAAAATAAAATTACTTTCAATGTTGTTACAAGGTAATTATAGTCATCAATCAGGAAAAATTCCGCGCTATCATTGCGAAATGCGATAGGACCATTTTGGCCCCCTTCCCGTCTTTCTAGGTATACGGTTCATTATCTCTGCTTCTATGACAGCTAGGCCCAAGTGGTTAAATGCGCATTAAATATGAGCTTCCGTCTTTCTAGGTATACCGTTCATTATCTCTGCTTCTATGACAGCTAGGCCCAAGTGGTTAAATGCGCATTAAATATGAGCTTCCGTCTTTCTAGGTATACCGTTCATTATCTCTGCTTCTATGACAGCTAGGCCCAAGTGGTTAAATGCGCATTAAATATGAGCTTCCGTCTTTCTAGGTATACCGTTCATTATCTCTGCTTCTATGACAGCTAGGCCCAAGTGGTTAAATGCGCATTAAATATGAGCTAAGTAATTAAGTCATGAAATATCAACTCATTCAATCCATGGGCAAGGGAGTTACAGGGCAAGAAACAACGCGAGAGGCCAGAAAGGCCCCTTCCGTCTTTTTAGTGTTAAAAATGTATTAGCAAATTTTTTTTTCATTTATAAGAATGCCGAAGCCGCCATCAAACCGTGACCCTTATTTCTCAATCACAACCTCCATTGCACATTGCCTCCATTATTTGCTCCCGCTCTCTCTAAAAGGTTCTTTCCAAACAAATCTCGAACGAACATCCAAAAACACACAATTGTAAACAAGACCTCCCTTCCCCCTGTTTCCTGCAATTTCTTATTCAATTTTACTGCTCAGGGGAAGATATGTAAGTCAGAATAAAGAGAACAGAAGGAACCAGAAAATTGGATGTATGTGCGGGAATCGCCTAGGCGCGGTTTCCATGGCGACCCCTGTCAAACATTTCACTTACTTCAAAGAAAGCAAAGAGGTTTCTTCCCCTGATGGGCAAATAATGTTAACAGCTGCAAAGGTTCACGCAATTCCTTCTTGGTGTGTTTCTCGGGTGGATCATTTTTTTATGATTGCAATTTTTCCGCTCGCTATTTATTCAGCTAGAATGTTTCCGTGGTTGTTTTTCTTGGTCGGCGCTTCTTGTGTTAGGGCCATCCTTGCCGAATTGCTCGGCATTGGTCTCCGAAGAGCCCGAATGGTAGGTGTTTCTTTGGATGATGACTTGTTTTAATGCGATTGTGTACAACGGGACACAGAAAGGTGTTTGCAATTGTTTGTCGTAAAAGCGCATTTCCAACAACAGATTTAAACTTCCTGGTGGTTGTCTCGACGTGGTATCTCGTCATTAGCAAAATTCTCCAGATTGTGATGTAAGGGATATTTCACCAAAAGAAGATCACAACCAGGAGAATATCTTGCTGACGAGATATCTCGTCGAAATCACTTGAAGGGATAAAGTACTTCCCCCATCAAATGAATTGCAAGTTTCGACGTGGAATACGTCTTTAAAACAAGAACAGTACTGGGGAGTATGCATGAAAAGTTGAGTGTTACAGCTGTTTCCTTTTATGATTTCAGAGCTACAGAAACATCCAGAAGATAAATATAGCGTGGTGCAGACAAAGGGTACCAGTACATGACCTTCAGACCGAGTGTGCAGACTCACAAGGGGCGGGGAGGGGATTCGCAATATGTCGAAATTCTACGGTGTTGGGAGAGCTCTGGGCCAGTGTAACTTTGGATAACGTCGAGTGAGGACTGTAAATGGTGTTATTCGAAAGTTATCGAACTACGTTAGAATCACAAGCCTTTAATCAATAAAACATTTCATCTTTCAATATTAATATAACTTTGCACTTTAATCGCTCAAACTGTAAATTAACTGTTGATTACTCACACACACTCTAAACAATCGTTCAGATTTCTGCCTCCTTCCAATCCAACATCAGACCCGAGTAATCACATCAAAACTGCGGTTTGTTTCCGCGACACGACCTACCAATTTTCTTTACTGAATTTTTAAAAAAATCACTACGAAATTAAAGATATGAGGGAAAATACCACTATTTTCAGAAACAATCTTTACTAGTTCACGTGTAATATGTTTGGGCATTCCGCAAATTCCCCTGGATTAGTAGTCATTTTTTTTTCCGAACCATGTCCTTTCTGCAACCTGTAGTCTCCTCTGTATGACTTCTAACCAATGTTGATCTTGACAAATAGAATCTTTCCAAAGTATTCTAGTCTAAGCAAAGGACCGGTAAAAACGTTCCATCCAAAGGATTTTATTCGAAGGGAAGGACTGATAGAATAGATCGAAAGGATTTTATTCGAAGGAAAGGACCGACAGAATAGTTAGAATAGATTGCATTATAAATATTGTTTTGACATTCTTGACGAATATAATCTTCCCTAGGATGCCTTCAATTAATAAATGCAGTTATTTAGTCATTATGCGTTGTGAGGTAAAAGCAACCCTACACTACTCCGAAATCTCGAGGGGGTTAAAGGTTTAAGACAGAATGTTTATTTAACTGTAGATTGCATCGGTGTCTCTGAGACAGCTCCTGGTTGAACAGGAGTTGGTCGTTGTGCAAATCATGAAACGTGATCTTTTTAACTTGGGATAGGTTATACCTTGTCCAAGGGGATTCGTAACAGCCTAACAGGTGTGAGGATTCATATCACTTTTTCTTGCCAGGGGACGCCATGGATCTGGAGGAAAAACCACTAGGAGTACCCATGGACATGAGAAGAAAAGACAAAAAACAGCGAAACAGTCTACGAAAAGACAAAGCTTAAAGAAATTTTGTGCTCCGTTGTATCTTGTTAATTCGATATGAAGATGAAAACTGCTGCTATGAATAGCTAGTCAGATAAAAATTTAAAGTAACTTCAATCAAAATTCAATAAACATAATATTCTGACTATTCTACCAACGCCTGGCCTCAAATGAAGGCCATATATAAAGGGTAGGTAGGTAGTTGAATTGACGTCGCTCTGAAGCAAAGCACCGGGCTGTTGGCGACGGTCCGGGATCAATCGAGAAAGGGAAGATCCCAGGACAATGTCTAATAATTTGAAACCACTGCCAGATGACGTGGCAACACCTCAAGCTGGAACCACTCTCCAAAGTTCCACACCATGCCAACGCGAGGACATTTGAAGCCATGACAGATTTAACGTGAACCTACACGACTGTCTTTGGTTGGATTTAGTTTCGAACTCGCAACCCTCCGGATGCTAATCCGCTACTCTTCCAACCGGGCTACCGTGGCCCCACCAAATAAAGGAGGTGGTGGTAGTTTTTTAAATCCAATTTAGTACGAAGGTTCGGAGTGGATGTTGTGATGTCCATACAAGTCTGAAAGAGTGCACAATATATAAGTACTAAAAAAAAAAGTATTTATGGCAAGTTGCATCCCTCTTTCTGTTCACCACAGCAATATCTAGTGTACCGCTCGATCAGATCTGTTACAATAGGTTTTACTCATTCTCATTATTTTGTTCTTGATTAGTGTCTCCGGCCAACATACGGAGGAACGTTGGCCGGAAGGTATCATTGGACCCCCGAGGAACGTTGACGTGGGTGTCCGTGAACGGTCATCCGGGCTAGAAGAAAGAAAAGGTGGAACTGTAAGGGGGAAGATTGGGACTCAACAGCTGAGACAGAAGAGGACGACGTGCGAGGGTCCTGCTGTTATAGTGCAAGATATTGCTGTAAATATAATTATTAATATTGTGTAAATAAATCCTGATAATCAAGTACCCATTAAGAAGTATCACTCTCTGGTAACGTACATGAAGATGATAAAGAACCACAAACACCGCGTGTGACCTTCTTCATGGGTACTTGATTATCAGAATTTATTTACATAATATTAATAATTATATTTACAGCAATATCTTGCACTATAACAGCAAAAGGACCCTCGCACGTCCGTCCTCTTATGTCGAGTCCCTCTTTCCCCTTACAGTTCCACCTGCCTGGATGACCGTTCAAGGACACCTCCGCCAAAGTCCTTCGGGGATCCACCTACTGTATTACAAAGCTACTATGGAACAAAGATCTGTTTTGTTGCGGAATCTAGCTTGATCAGCTCCAAATGCTCTATTGCCGTTGCCTGTCTTGTGTTTGGCTCAGTTTGGCCAAATCTGGCCCTTGCGCCATAAAAACCACAGCACAACAAGAAACTTACCGCACTTCGTGTGATGTGATTAGTCGGCGTGTGTAGAGAATCACTTTTTGTGGATTTAGAATTTCTTAGCTGACGTTCATTCAACACTAGACCACCGGCAAGGGTTACTCTTCAGATTAAATTTCTGACAGCATTATGTCTCATTCTGATGGCCTTTGCTACTACTTCCGTGGTACAAATTAATCCCTGAATCAAGATATTAAGAAACATAAAGTGAATAAAACTGATTTTTAAAAAATACCATGTAACCAGGCCATACCAGGTGTTAGCATGTATCTATTTGCTCACATTTCCGACTTTCATTGCTTCATTTAAGTCATCCCGTTTAATCGAACGTGAATTTAGTGTAGTAACAATTCTTAAATAAAAAGAGAAACCGACTGCAAATAGTTGACCTTGGAGATTTAGTGATGAATATAGAGCCTGATGTATACAAATTGAACACCAGATTCATCCATCTCATCATTAGTGATTATTTTTACCTTTACTGAATGATGGTATTAATTACTTGTCATAGCGTGTAATTTGATATGTTTATGTGCAATTTACTTTTTGTGTTATTTCTTTCAAAAATCAATAATAATGTTTTAATTCCAGTTCCAAGTTTTATTTTAAAACTAGCTTCTTAAAATTTGCTCACAGAAATAAATATTTTGGTAAAATTCAAAAATTATAGACACGGATAAAATTTATTATTAGTTGAGATAGTTTTCCAAAAGGGAGGCGCCGAGAATACTTATCTTTGAAAAGGGGGTGTCGAGCCAAACAATTTTGCGAAACTATACTGTAGACATTAAAAAATTCCCGCCGAAAAACTTAGATATTTTATATTATTACATAATTGATCGAGCGTGCGAGTTCAAATTGTTCAGTTTGAATAAACAGTTTAGACTGCATATTAAATATTGTCAACAGATCGTGCACACATTTTCATCTCTGCCTATTAAAAAGATATAATCTTGACATGTAAAACACTGAACACTAAATATATTTTGACTCCCACTGCATGCAAGGCCCATCCATCCATTTATTGCCAGCGTTAAAAAATTCAGATTATGTCCAGGGACATTTACATACTCCATCATGTCGATGTCACGGACGTTTGTAAGACGGGAACACTGCCGCATTCGTGACGGTGGAAAGACATGAGTATTCAAAACAGCCCGAAATTTACATGGGAATTCAGAGCAAAGTTACCTAGTCCTAGTTTTAACACCCAAAATATTCGTTTATTTTATGTCACCTTTCAATGAGACGAAGGCCAAACAAATGCTTCGGAATTCGAAAGCAGGAAAAGTGCTCGTTTTCAAGCTGGGATGATTTATTGATATCATATAGGGTGTTATAAAGTTGGTTTTCATTTATTCATTGCGAAATCGTATACACATTAAAATTCTCAAAATCTCTTGTTCAATAATCTATGTTGAACAAAAATCTGATCCGAATCATTGAAGCAGTTCAACAATTGTTCATATTACGTGTCATTAATCCTCTAAGGCATTTCGACGAGATATTACGTCCATCAATGTCGGAACAAATTTGCGAGACCAGGAAGTCTCTTCAAGATATTGCCGATTTTGCTTTTCCAGACAAGATCGAGATCTGGTGTTTTTTTTCCAATGACGAGATATTCGTACACCAAGATCTGGTCAGTTTTACCAATGACTTGACACCTCATCGAAACAACCACCAGGAGGAATTGCACAGTAAGAATGTCATGGAGGTGGGTATGTTGTGAGGGGTCAAAGGTGATTGATGGCAAAATATTTAGGATAGTGGTATTCACTGACTTTTGGTCTCTGGTATTTGGGCTCTGGAGTGCAGTTGGTTCTAGCTGAGATGTTCCAGGGACGATGCTACATGTCTCGACAAGTACTGCGTAAGCTTTTGGTTCACCAATGAGCAAATGGTCATGCAATCCAGGCGTTCACAAGATCTGTCCCTGTTCCCAAAAGAAATTCCAAATTTCTCCTCTTGCAGGTTATTCCAATTCCCCTAAGAGCCCAGTTTCATAGCGAATGCTAGCAAGTCTACTCATTCTATATTAACTTTTTATGGTTATTTTACCCCTCTCGTTTCCTTATGGGGCCGGTTGGCAGATTAAGGGATAAGCAACGACAAAATTACTAGTTCGAAACTCGATCTAACCAAAGACCGTCGAGTAGGGGCATGGCGCACGTTTGATCTCTTGTGGCCTCAAATGGCTTCACGTTGGCGTAGTGTGGAAGTTTAGAGAGTGGAGTGCCAGGCCAAGTGTTGACCTAGTCATCTGACCATGATTTAAAATGATGAGGTATTGTCTTCGGATCTTTCCATTCGGCATGGATCCCAGGAAGTCGCCAATAGCCCGTTGTGTTCCTCTAGTGCAACGTTAATTCAACTACCTACCCGTAGTGGTTTTACATTGGTTTGGGGGAATTCTCCCATGTAAAAATACTATCGATTTCTGTGCTTAATACGTTAGAAAAATATATATAAAGGTTACATGACTGATTTCTGTTGAGATATCTGAAGATGTAAACGCATTACTTTGATTGATAGTCAAGCCACTGGAATTTAATTGTTCCAGTGGCTTGACTTATCCACTAAATTACTTGTAATAAAATATGTTATAATATTATACGTAAATGTAGCTAATAAATAATGCAGAATAAAATGCATGCTGCACATAAATTACGCAATACGTGCAATTAAATTAGGTACCATGCATAGCTCATAAATTTCCCGATTAAGTAGAAATTATGTAAAATGAAGTTAATTATCCATATTCAAGAAGTTGCATGAAATAGAATTACTGAATTGCGTGATTAAATTGTTTACTGTAATGAAAAATTATTTCAAAAACTAAGTGATTTCTTATTAATTTTGTTATATAATCGGAAAATTTTGGAATTTACTAGTTACGTTTCCAAAAGTTTTAAACGAAGTTTAATGTTGTCCGTTAGAATATGTGTTCCACAGAAAAATTTCCAAGAGTTTTTCCTATCTTAACTCTGAGCTCATACTTAATTAATCAGCTTCGAGAATGAATCTCCGACTGATGAAGATTTCCGCCATTTTGGTGAGGTATTTATTACACCTCACCCCCTCAAAATCCCGTTAACAGGTCATAAATGGGTCACATACAAAAATTATATCGTACCTTAGCTGCCAATGTCCCCATAACTAAAACAATTATTTTCTAGTTTTATGTGTAGAAAGACTAAATACTTGCTTGCTGCAAAACTGCTACAACAGTCCTCTATTGAAGCCTCAATTGTCTCCTTGTATCTATAGTTGTGACAGTTTTGCAGTCAGCAGAAGTAATAATTAATCTTTTTACACATAAAATTGATCCTTAATGACATGCCTTAATTGATCCTTAATGAGACATGCTTGATTGGCTCAAGCATGTCTCATCCTTCTGTGAGGTGCACCTACAGTGGATCCCCTCACACGTGTACCTCAGGAGAACGAAGTTGTGGCTGATTTGACGAAGGAAGGTGTCGATGAACCATTGTCCGATACCCACTCATTGACGTTTCTTGAGCTTTACTCTATTACAAAAAATCTTGGTAAGAAGGCATGGATCGTCCCCCTGGTACACTCTTGGTATCATAGAGATGGCCCTGGAACACCCTTTGCCCTCAATTGCGACAGACATGTTCAGACAGCGCTCTCCCACATTTTCCAGTGATCATGTGAGGAGTCTCACATTTTGCTGTGGTCGCAAGATTCATCCTGTTTGCCTTAAATGCCATTCTGACCAGGCCTCCCCACCACACATTCTCGTGTACCTGCGGTTGTCCCGAGACGACCTGTTTTCTGAACCTCTTTTGATGTATGACTTTGTGCGGGTGAATGGACTTTTGGATTTGGTCTATCTGGAGCTAGACGCGGAGATTAGCAACTACAACAAATGAAATTACGAATTCATTCTTTTTAGTTATGGCTGTATTGCAGCCAAGGTAAGATATGTTTGTCTGCTTTCAAATTAATCGTCGTGTTGGTGAAGTTTTTATTATTGAAAGGTACGTTTATATAACTTAGTGTGACTTAGACTTCTTGAGTCTTGGGATCACAACTACGAAGATTAATTTAGACTAGTTTGAAGTAAAGGTTAATAAAATTTATAACTTCGTCAAAAGGTAATGCATTTAAATGAAAAGAAATTTATATTTTGATACTTGAGATCTCGGTGTGTTAAGGCCGATTTCACGATGTCTTCTATAAATCAGAAAAGCAATATACATAATGTGAACATTAGAAAAGCAAATAAGAATAGAAGGTGAATTACAAATTTTCTTTAAGGAGAAATCTAAAAATGTTCTCTCCGGTACAGTTGAACAAAATATGCTCCAAAGGGTTACGTGTCCTGAACATTCGTGTATTGAGCCGACGGATGAAAAACGTGCCTTGAGCGGACAGTGGTTCCTACCCCCTATTTAGGGCGTGTTCGGAACTCGTTCTCTCCAACTTTCCGAGGGAACGGGGATGGTTCAGAAAAGAAAGGGGATCTGAGGATAAAATGAGAAAAGGGGACCGTAGTTATAGTGAAACTACAAAAAACTGCAAGCTTATTTGCAATTGAACAACATTTCAAGGCCATTTCTGTTTAATCCATAGTCTAATTTCCTTTATTTTAAGTAGAGTGCGAATTATACTGATAAAAAGAATTTGAAATATTTGAATACCTATTATTTTAAAGTTTATATCAGTGCAAGCATCGTTATATATCGCTATAGCGCCTCATTGTATCGTTTTATATCGCAATCGAATGAATTTTTGAAAGACGAACACCTGAGAAAAAGCTCAATTTTTAAGTTATCCCTCAACAGACATTCGCTGCTCAGAGAGGCAGCCCCTTCCCATTTCTGAGAACGTTACCACTTGCACTACCCCAAGTCTCTCCTCTTAATTCCCCTCTGTAGGGTTGACAGCCGATGTGTGCTCAAGACACGTCCCCTAAAGACACGTCCACATAGGACACAACTCAGCTACAAAGTAACTTCCTCGTGAAGGCAAATAAGGCACTTGTTGGAGTCAGTCAGGTGGAAACGATTCAAGTAGCCTTGAGTTACAATGTGGCTTAATCTAGCCTTAGCAGAAAGGTTGGCGACTGCTCTAGGTATGTTTTATGAAGCAATGGAAGTCATTAGGCTCATTCTCGAATTTAAAAAGATGACGATTAATTCCAGTGTTCCTCCAAAGGTACATCAAAGTGCTTGACCCTCTGTCCTGACCCTACCCAGACACCACGAGAGAGGGTAGTTGCTGACAAAGGTAGGTAGGTATTGGAATTAACGTCGCATTGGAGCAAACAACAAGCTATTGGCAATGGTCAGGGACAAATCTCGAAAGGAAAGATTCGAGGGCAACACCAAGTAATTTGAAACAACTGTCAGATGACGAGGTCAACAACTGAACTGTCACCCCATTCTCTAAACCTCCACACCTCGATTGTCTGGGCCCTATAGTGGTTAAAAATTTAACTAACTTATCAGTCATTTCATTGAAATACACTCCGCAATGCGCAGGAACCCTCTGCAAAGTGATGTATTTGAAAAATAAATTTCACCATTCGATAGAAAAGACTTTTTTAATGTGCAATCAAACCACCAAAGAAGACGTAACTAATTATGAAATAACGACTTCTTTAAAGCCATACGCGAAATAACTTTTTCTTCATTCAAGACGAAACAAAGAAAGTATTATTTTCTCAGACTGTGAGAGGAATCACTCGAGATTCGGAGCACGATTTTTGACTAAGCTGAACGCCGAAGTTCAGAAGCGACGCTCTGCGAAAAAGTAATCCCATCGATACGTTCTCACTCAATGTGAAGGGCGAACCAACAAAAGATCCTAAGCGAGAGAGAACTAGCGAAATAAAAAAGTAGAAAAGAAGGAATTATAAAAAATTAGCTAGTTTCCGCTCTTCCGGAACAAGACGTGGAATGATATTTTTCGATGCAATTGTAATATTTCAGAGTTCATTGAAGTTTTTTCATTGCTCTTGGAAATTAGTGGCTCAGTGGGTTTACTCACTGCGCTAGCAGTTATAGAGTATACAGGGTGAGTCTAAATCGTCTTTACAAAATAAGAGGGGTGATAGTACCCATCCAAGCGAGCAATAATTACCATGGAACATAGGGTCGCATTCCACTCTGAGAGGCAGAAAAGAGTCAAATTAGAATTTCAACATGAACTTACAACAGTGTTGGGAAAGCGAATGAACGATACCAAAAGTTGCATAATCTGATTTATTGATCAGAGAAAAACTCACAGCCAGTGCTCAAAGTGGCGGCCACGCGTGTCGTTGCACAGTTCGCACCGGCGAAGGAATGACTGGCGCACCCTCTCGAAGATTCTTGGTGTTGTGTTAATTTTGTCTGCGGCAACACCGATTCTCGTTACGAGATCTTCAGCCGAGTCCACAGGCGTCTGGTACACTAAAGACTTCATGTGCCCCCAGAAGAAAAAGTCCAGTGTGTTGAGGTCCGGTGAGCGAGGACGCCAAGCCACAGGTCCGCCACGTCCGATCCATCGTGCGGGATATGTGGCATTCAAGAAGTGCCGGACCTACGTAGGCAGGTACAAAACAACGTCAGAGGCGATGACTTGTTCATGCTCGACGCGTTTCGACTTTACTCTTTTCTGCCTCTCAGAGTGGAATGCGACCCTATGTTCCATGGTAATTATTGCTCGTCTGGATGGGTGCTATCACCCCTCTTATTTTGTAAAAACAATTTAGACTCACCCTGTATATAAAAGTAGAGCGCGCAATGGTAACTTTTTAATGTACCCAGTATCATGTGACTAACAAGTAACATCGTGACCCTTTAGATTACTTTCGTCTGCTGGGTGGAATCTAGCATTCATCATCTGATTGGTTCACGGGTTGGGAGAAGACGGCCATCATTTAATTCATCATCTGATTCGTCTGCGCGACATATAGTTATTGATTGAGTATGTTGTAACTATTTTACACCATGTCTATTACCCGGTGAAATGAGGCCCTCAAGAACTACTTCAGGATGATGAATACGCTAGCCTCAGGGACAGCCGAGACAGGAGATGATGTCCTCGGCCAAGTCTGAATTGAATTGAATTTAGAGTGCAGAAGAAAATATGCTTGCAACGCAATTCGACTGTTCATTGGCTTCAAGTATCCACTGCAAAATCTAAAGAGAACAGTCTTGTCTCTTCTGTTGTCCATTTTATATAGGGAGGCACCGTGCTGACTGCAGGCATACCAGACATGAGTTGGAGAAGTCCTTCCCAAATTATGTTCTTATACACTTTTAGTTCGAAGCGATTTCTTTATACGTAAGTCTGTTGTAAGATGGTAAAGCATCTGGACTCAACCAAAAAGTTATCTGTTCCACTTCCTTGCAGAGCAACATGTGAAGGGATTCTTTGAAGATGCACCATGTCCCTCTTACACAGACATCTTATTTTGATGATGCTCTTGCTGATAAGGTCGCTGAGTTTCCACCACTTGCAGAGGTGTTGTGTATGAATCTTTGATTATCAGATGGGATCCAAATGCCTTTATCATATCAACATTTTCCAAAGCATTATGCGACATTAGAAAAGTGAGACACATTTTATAACATCATAATTTTAAAGTGAATACGTCTTTGAAATCGGGATAGTACTCGAGGGTATGAAAAGTCGAGCGTTACAAAAAAATATTACAATTGTTTTGTCTTATGATTCAGAACTAGAAGAATCATTCAGAAGATAAATTTGGGCCAGTGTAACTTCAAATTGCGTGGAGGACTTCGTAAGTGGTGTCAATCGAAAACTACCAAAGTACGCCACAATCAAAGACCTTTAGTCACTAAAAATTATCCTTTAATATTAATATAAAACTGCATTTTAATCATTCAATCTAAATTAACTTGAATATTCACACGCAAAAAAATAATCTTTCAAATTTCCTATATCTCCTTCATTCATTCCACAATCCAACATCAGGCCCGAGAATTCACGTCAAAACTACGGTTTGTTTCCATAACACAACCTACCAATTTTTAATTCTGGAATTACTTTACATTTGCACAGGTTGTTTCAAAAGGCAAACGCTAGCGGATGTAACGAACACAAAATTAAGTCATACTCGTAGAAGGCCGCGGTAGCCTGGTTGGAAGAGTAACGGATTAGCAACCGGAGGGTTGCGGGGAATCCAACCAAAGACTGTCGTGCACAAAGAGGACCCAAATGTTCTCACGTTGGCGTGCTGTGGAAGTTTGGAGAGTGGGGTGCCAGCTCAGGTGTGACCTCGTCACCTGACCGTGGTTCAGAATTACGTGGTGTTTCCTCGGATCTTTCCCTTCGTGGTTGGTCCCGGATCGTTGCCAATTGTCGCACCCTGACCAACTTTTTTGCTGAGAAGCCTTTCGGAGTTGATCCTACACCGTCGCCTGTGGACTAGTGTTTATATCTTCGGCGAGGCGCACGAGGCTGTTGTGCTTCGAGATGTACAGGTTTTGCGGAAGGCGATGGAAGACACTTGTGTGATCGGTTCAAGTGTAGAATATTAAAAACTTTTGAGGATTATCTATGCTTTTTCGTTTGACATGTCGGGAGCCATATGTAAGTTTCTACGGTAAAGATGTAGAATCCGAGACATGTTTGTCGCCAAGCAATTTTTGTTGCAAATCTAGATGGCGTCCTAAGCCAGTATGCTCGCTAAAAAAAAACGTTGACTTTCCTACGCGAAACACCCTTTGTATAGGGTTGCCATAAAGCTGGATCAAAACACCAAGGTTGCCATGTTTGGCGATAAATCGCCACTGTCTCGGATTCGACATCTCACCGTTTCTACTATTATATTATTTTTGATGTACATTAGCTGTACTTTACTCTCCAAAAAGTAACTATAGGAAACAAATTCTAAGATTAAGAAGCAGATAAAAAGGACTGGTAGTTTTTAACGTTGGCGATCTGCTATACCAATAGCCCGTTGTGTTGCTCCAGTGCGACGTTAATTAAAATACCTACCTATCCTACTCACAGAGGAATGAATGGCCGCAAGCCCAGTTTAACATAGTCACTGTAAATTAGTTTTGTGTATCATACATAAATACGTTAGCTCATTTATATCAATATTGACTAAGGAAACATGTTACAATGTGTACCAGTTAAGTCATTAGGTAACATAATTCCCTGAAAGTTTTTTACATTTACCAGATTTCTTCAAAATGAATTTGATGTTATAAATAGGCAATTCATTAACTTTTCAGATCAAAGATTGAAAACGACAGAAAGATGAAGAAATTTCGAATATAGACATAAGCATAATTAGTAATTTTATATCTCATTCAGTTTGCAGTTCCACTCTTCCATAAAAAATTACATTTTCTAAAAATAAATACAGAGTTATGTTTATTGGATAAAGTCAGTCTACAGGTATCTAGTATCAATAATTTAAGTTGAAGTAGAAATCCCAGCCATCTTCGAATTAACATTTTGCGACTGAAGAAAGTAATCAATATGCATTCTCGGGTGCCGTCTTACCTAGACTAGAAAAGGACAAAAATAAACGTTAGTCTGGAAAAGTTTGTTTTATTCCTCTTACACTGCGAATGTATGTAACAAATTTGCTACAAATATATTTTCAGACTATATTTACATATATCTCGGAGGAGGATGTATTTTTTGATACGTTTCAATTCAATGAATAAGCTGCTTCTGTGTATAGTGTTCTGTTTAATCTCACCTAACTATAACTGAGTAGGGCTTTTTCCTTGCATTTTTTAATCGCATACTTTTGTTCTCTGTAATTGGATAATTTTTTGTAGTGAAACAACGATTAAATAAATTAATTAAATAAAAAATAAATATGCATTAGTAAATCTGAATGCTTCATTTCTTTTCATACTTTTGAGAAGGATTTTAACGCAATACAAAAGAATGACTCACATTTAATTAATACTGTATTATAGTCAAATTTATATATATAAATTAGCAAAACTATCGAAAATATTCCGAAATCAGCTATCCGAAGTTTCATTAGAGGTGTTGACCTCGTCATCTGACGCGGTTCAAAATGACGGTGTTGTCCTCGGATATTTCCTTTCAGGATTGATTTCGGACTGTCGTTGATAGC
Source organism: Meta bourneti (assembly GCA_933210815.1). Classification (NCBI taxonomy): domain Eukaryota; kingdom Metazoa; phylum Arthropoda; class Arachnida; order Araneae; family Tetragnathidae; genus Meta; species Meta bourneti. Next base: position 71,150,821 of record OW119930.1, read on the forward strand.
CCGTTGTGTTGCTCCAGTGCGACGTTAATTCAACTACCTACCGAATTCAACTACCTACGAATTTAATGAGTCTATAAATTAAAAAACATGTTAGTTCTGCTACGGTTATCAATCAAATCGGATCTTATGTAAACGAACTTAATGAGGTCTATTAATTAGTCTACTCAACACAGAGTAAAACTGTTCAACTATCTTCACTCTAAACTAAATGCAGAAAGCTGTATTGTTAGTCTAATGAGCTCTATGCAACTGAGATTATTGTTTCTAATGAAAGGGAGAAGCACTGGGTAACTCACCGTCCAATTCTTGAAAGGAGACAACACGATCCAATCAAGAGAAGGACAACAACGGTGATCAGTGAAAAGAATATAATCCATAACACTTTCGAGCCTGAAAAATAACAATAACGGTTATAGAAGGAAACTCTTTCGAGGTATGTTTATACTTCTGAGGATAGCCATGGGCGATGAGTTTCGCAGTCGTGACAGTAGCAGTAGAAAAAGGATACACAGAACTGAAATAGTCATCGTCTGAAGCGTTTAATTTATGTTTTGTTAAACGGCATGTTGATAAATATTTTGTATTTAATTTTTATACAAGAGTGACTTCTTGAATTTAAATATGTACTCTCCATAAGTCTAAGTCAACTGGGCACATTTGGCGACAGTGGTGCCCCAACGAGAAGAGTAGCCCTGTTGGAAGAATAACGGATTAGCAACATAGGGCGGCAAGTTCGAAACTCGACCCAACCAATACCGTCTTACACGTGGGGCTGGTGCACGTTAAATATGTCGGGGCTTCAAATGTCTTCGCGTTTTCGGAGTGTGGAAGTTTGGAGTGTGGGGTGCCAGCTCAGGTGTTGATCTCGTCATTTGACCTTGGTTCAAAATTACGAGGTGCTATCCTCGAATTCAGGATAGATTCCGTCGCCAATAGCCCGTTGTGTTGCTTTAATGCGGCATTAATTCAACTACCTACCTACCTTGTTACACGGGGAAAACTACTCTAATGTTTAAGGGTCTTTTCTTAAGGTTTTCTTCTTGTGACTTCCTTCTACCCTTATGATGATGAACGTCTTGTTTCATCATCAAGGACTTAGTCTTTGCTTTAAAGGTTTTTGATTCTTTAATACCAATTTGATTAAAGTTTAGATGTGTTTACTACGAATTTGATTAAGGTTTTCACATGTTTACCACGAATTTGATTAAGGTTTAAATAGTATGTTTACTACCAGCCATTCTCCTCTTATTACCTGTTAAGCTAAAATTGGAATTATTACCTTCTTGACTACCAGAAGTATACAACTGTGAAAGGGTAAACCTGGTTCACAGTATAATTCTGATGAATTTTTATTTGTCTGAGTAATGTTAACTAATAATGAGTGATGACTCGCGCGAATTAGGTTAACTTTTTCATCCTCTCCATAAATAAAATAGAGCTTCTAGAGAGAGCAATTGAAATCTCGGAACATGTACAAATGACTGATTACTCAGCGTAGAACGCTTAAGATAAATCTTGATGTCCACGATACACTACACACAACCTCAGTCCAGACGTCAGGCTGGTTGCTGCATCAGCCATGTCCATGGGTTCGTGTTGCATGGCGATGTCAGGGGCGAGAAGTCGAAGGTTGTGGTTTTGAAGCCAATTTTGCAGTTTTCCACGCCGACTTCTCCCGGCCACACTGCTCACGCTTTCACTCATGCGTTGTCTTTCGTCAGTCGTAATAGTTCTTTACCTCGAGTTCTTTAAAATTTTTAAATCGATGATTCACCTTTGGGCCCTCATCTCGGTCTAAAGGTAGGTTTTCTCACCGGCGTGATACGCGTCCGATAGCGGGGCTCTCTAGCTGCGAACTGAGGTGCTGATGTTAACGCTATGACAGGTGATTTAAATGTGGTGGTATCTAAAGGGACACTCGACAACTCGATAACGAGCCAAATGTGGGATATTTTTGCGACGTTGCCAGTTCTCACAGGCTCAGTCAGTAGCGTTCGTTGAGCTGTTTCTCCCTGTCCAATGGTATATCCACTATCTCCATGTGTCGTTTCATTTGTGAACAATAATGGCGAGAGTAGGTTGCATTTCTCATGATGGTTATTTCCCAAGTTACTCCCCAAAGATGAGGAGAAAAATCTCCACTTATTAAAGATCCCCTTCATAAAGATTTTGCGTCAAAAGCTTTATAAAGGAAGTTTATAAAAATAGAAAAGCGAGTGTATTAAGTGATTTGATTGGGAGATGTATCTGAAGCAAGAAACACATTTATACATGAATACAAAAACTTCATAAATTGAGTGCTTGATTTAAATTTAAATATAAAACCATTTGTGAAGGATTTACTCTCTCACCTATGTCGTATTTCAATCTCTCGTCACAATGCGTTCCACTGAATCCTTCATCACACCTACGAAATATATCAATACGAAAACATTGTTATGATGGTTTTGAATTCAAGAGATATTGATTAGAATAAAGTGGAATGAGATGAGACGAAAATCTAACTAACGAAAGAATACATTGAAAACAACTTATTTTATATACATTTCTGATAGGTATAGATATATAAAATCCTTCCCTGTAAATATCTAGGCAAATATTTAGAGAAATAGGGAGAAACAGATATCTAGAGATAGAGAACAATTTAGAGTAGATATGTAGAAAAAGATCTAAACAGACAGAAAGAGGCATAGATCTAGGTATAGAGAAAGATTTAGAGATAGATACAGGGGAGAGACACATATATGTAGATTTAGATATAGATGGATACAGGAGAGAGACAGATATCTAGATTTAGTGATAGATACAGGAGAGACAGATATCTAGATTTAGAGATAGATAGATACAGGGGAGAGGCAGATACCTAGATTGAGAGACAGATCTAGAGATAAAGGTAGGAAGAGAAAGATCTATAAAGATAGTTTTAGAAATGGAGACACACACACATATAGACTGATTTAGAGACAATAAATTCAGATTTGGAAAGAGAGAGGGATATGGATTTGAAGTTTTAGAGAGGGAGTAAGGTTGGAGGGAAGATTACCAATTTTAGAAACATAAACCATGATTTAATAACAGATCATAATTAAGGTAAAACTTTGTGCATTCATATATTATCACAATAAACACGCACTCGTACCACTGATCTCTTAACGAATTTTACAACACGTTTCAACTAAACTAATGGCTTTCAATATGTTTCAAGTTACAATCGATATAAGTGGAGATTTTGAACTTTAAAAGGTATGAAAATGCCAAGCTGTATGATATTATAGTATTTGGAACGCTGTCCCCCTTGAATACAAATCAAACATTTGTTTACCTGTTTGGCCACGCCAATTTAACGAGTAAATTCGCGATCCGGAGCGTGTACTGGTACAAAGAAAAAGTAAATATAGTACTGATTAAAAATGCAATTTTCATATCTTTCGACTGTATTCACAAATTTCGAGTTAAATCGTAAATCAACAAATCCGCCGGTCAGAGTTAACCAGGGATTACCCAAGAACCTTATTCATAAAACATGAATTAAATGATCCACCGATTTAAGCGATAAGTTTCTGTGATTGGCTACTGTCCCCTCTCTCTCGATCACGTGACGTTGTTTGCATTTCTTATGACGCCCAGACATAACATCATTCCATACTGCCAAATACTTCGTTAACAGAATCTAATTCCGATTTCTTTTTGATTCGTGAATACGTCCTTAAAATCATTCCGGGGGTCTAAGGTGCATGTATGGGGGTCATCGGCAGAAACTTGCGCATCATTAAAAGTGTAACCGCTGTAACTTTAGTTCTAATCGATGGGTCGTGGCGAGGGGGTACTTAAATTGAAGAGAATGACGAGTTCTACAATTCCATTTGACTAGTTAACAGTTTAAACCATTTGTGTAAAAATTATGTGCAGTGGAACGTGACGATTTGTCGAAGATCTCACTATGAAGCCAAAATATCACACTAAAGTTCAATTGGAGTATTGGAAACGTACACACATTAAAAGAGCAGTCCAAGACGACCAAAATGATACCAAGAAGTCTAAACCTATGATAAGTGTGGAAAGATATTGAGCTTACCGAAGAAGCAAGAAGGAGCAGGCCGAGCAGGCACTTTTACGCGGCTACGCTGCTGGACCATCTAAGAGCTGAACCTCGACTACATACCCACATCACCGCCCACCGCGCTTGGAAATACCACCATCTACCTTACCTTTGCTAGGAACATCAGCATCGACACCATGCCGTTTGTTTCGTACTTTAGTTATCACAGACCCATCATCCATAAGTTCGCCATAGAATACTAAGCATTGCTCACACTCTAACACCACTGTTATATATCCCTCAAAACTGGCGAAATAAATAAGTGTCAAACAAATACCCACCGTCTTCATTTCACCAGAAAACCACTTTTTTTACCAGGTATTCCTTCAAAAATATTTACGAACCAAACCTTACGGTAGTGTGGGAACTGTGCCTACCGTCTTTTTTCTCGTCAGTGTTGGTGTGTTGGTGCAGAGTGAAGCAACTTGCATTGCCATATTTCTTTCATACATAATAAATCAATAAAAGCATTTTTGTTCTGTGACGAATTTGCACCTGCCGTGGTCAACGCAGCTGCATGTTTACGAATCAACTATATTCCGAACTATTCCTAGCGATTCCGAAAGCTGATAACATCATCAAAGCTTTATCACACGACTAAATTTTATAAATTCGGCACCGATCTTAGCTACCAAACGTGATATTTGAGAATTGTCAGAATTCTGTAGTTTAGCACAGAATGAGGTGTGTCGTCCATTTTGTTTTGTTGAAGAACGGCTTCGCTTCCTTCGCAAAAAGCTAGCACTGCGCATGCGTTAACCCTCAACATCCCTCAACCGAGTGTTAGACCTCCGATTTCGGAGGATCAAAATTTAACACCGAGACGGCAATTTAAACCTCGGATCAGGCATTGTGAGTACGGTTTCTTCGATAATCGGGCGATCATCGTTGACCCACGGTTTAACTCGGATTTGTGAATACGACCGTTACCCTCTTACATTGTCATTTTTTGTTTAACATGAAACGCAAAAACGTGTATTAATGAACTTGTTGCTTATCTCCTGATCCAGAAAACGCTTGACCAGGTCCATAAGATCTTATCGCCTGGCAAATGAGCTGCCGCTTCTTGTTCTTCCACGCATAAATCCGAAGAGGCAGAGATATTTTTAAGGATACGACGGAGTGAGAAGTACTCGATCAAGGTGGAGAAACCTTATCTCTGCGTTCGAAAATATACTTCTGGTGAGTTCTAAGTCTCGTCAAAGCACTATACAATGACCTGGGACCGTCAAACTGAAGGGAAAGTCAAACACGTTTAGCTGGATATGAATGATGAGTAGGGGGAGTCCTAGGGCTTTTAGATTTCACCAAGGACTAGACCTCTGATGCTTTGAGCGCTAAGTCTGAGAACTCTGTTTACTGCATCATTGGTAAGCGAGTCATACTAATGCGGAAAGGAATCCATTGCAACGTTATTGATTTTGAGTACTTAATGTAACTTTTTTAATGTACTTAATAATATTATTCATTTTAAAACTATTCGCTACTCTGTTCACTGCCCTCAATGTCAAGAGAGTCAGCGGTCTCGTTTCGAAACGTGCAAACATTATTGATTTTGAGTACTTAATAAATTTTAATGCACTTTTATGGTATTATTAATTTTCAAACTATTGACATATTCATATTTTTTGCAATTTTTCTTATACTGTCCTTTATATAATATTATAAAAATATGAGAAATACTGCTTTACAAATGGAGAACGCGCAAACAAAAACAAATCCTTCTTACTTGCACTCAAAGTCGTTTCCTGCTATTTCGCATTTTCCATGTAAGCACTTCTGAGCGTCACATATGTCTGGAAAATACAATAAACGCTCTGAATATTTAAAACTATGAATACTAAATTTTCATTTATGTCCCCTTCCAAACAGCAGGGATGAATAATACAAGTATACAAAGAAAATGGGTTGTCAAATATACAATAGTAGTATGGTGGGTATATCAGGAATGTCAACTTTATGGGCTTGATTTGGGCATCGATATATTCATGCTTGGGAATGTCCCCAAAACTTGATGGATAAATGTTATCCGATAATGTGTAAAATTTACAAGTAAATCGAATTTTTCAGAAAACATAATAGGTATTAGAAGCTTTTTCTGTCAAGCTAAATTAGGTGGCGGTATTGTTTCTGTGATGGAGTCTACTTCCTCTAAGTTTCCAAACGTGGGTTCACTTGACTTGAATACGATTCGAGCACTTAGCTAATAGAAATTCCAAAGAATGAATTTCAGATTGATAATGTGATAGTTGATTAGTCAACGCTAGTCAGATTAAACGTGAAACGTCTATAGACTACACTTTAAGATAACCCGTATATGTATTATGTGTGCGAGAGTGCTTAGGAAACGGAAGTAAAGTCTCCGTCTTTCGTCTGGTTTGTTTGTTTCCCCTGAAAATTCCATATATAAGAACTTAAGTCTTACTTGTCCTCTCCTAACTTCTCCAAATCGGCATTCAAGAAATTTTTTGAATAAAATGTAAAAACCATTCAGTAATATTTTAGGGTACATGTCAACCATCATAAGAGTCAACCAAATAAATAAATAAAATATAACACAGTTAAAACTCGAGCTAAAATGAGTTATCTTTAAATTTTTAATCTATGAGTTATCGAGTGTTGTTCCCACTCGATTGTTCAATTAAGACTTCTCAGGCCACATGCAAAAAGGCGAGTAGCAGCCATAGACGAGACATAAAAGTAGAGAGAGTAAAGGTAACTTTTTATATGCTTAGGATCATATGGCCAAAACTAGGAGTCAACCTTTAGACTAGGAGACCTTTAGACTATTTTCTTTTGAGATGGAACGAATATTCATCATCCAATTGGTCCACAGGATGGAAGAAGACGTCCATCCAGTGATTCATCATATGATTGGTCCGCGCGACATAGTAAAGTGGTGATTTCATCATTTTTGTCATCACTTTATAGAAATGAGCATTTGCATATATAGCCTGTCATAAGATATATTGCCAAATTAGTTGATAGATGGCAAATCGGCCAACCAAGAAAATTTTTCACACAGTAGTCACGTGACTACTAGTCGACATGTTGGTCACACTTTTTGAAGCTCCTCTCTGTAGCGATGATCAGTCTGCTTATATTTCAGGTCTATGATAGCACCAGTATCATCAACTAGGTCTTCAATCTGGTAAAAATTGATAGGATTATTTCTCTAATGTTTAACTCAAGAATAGGTATCAGAGATTGGACTGGTTTTGCGTCTTTATGAAATCAAATTGATGAAAACAAGTATGCGCAATGGCAGATTTGCTCGTTCCTTTATGCTTGATAGGATCGCGGTGGCTCATTGGGTTTTTGTACTGCTCTAGCCGCCTTTGATTCCTGTAATTACCTAGTTGTATTTCTGTCTTCTGGTCAGTAAAAATTTTCCTTGTGTTTGTATGTCCATTTGACAGAAAAACATTGCTTTTTTCCAGATCTGACCTGCACGGCATAAAACAAATTAACTAACTTTATGTTTTTGCAAACGGAATTTTACTGTATTTTGTTTGACCTTCGTAATTTGCAGCCGCAAAATTTTTGAGAGGTTTTTCTGTAAATTTAAGTACAGATGGTTGCTAGTGTTCCAGTAACATCTGTTCTGGGTTTGTAACGTGTGGTGTAATGTTTCAGGATACTCGAATGCAGTTTCAGCATGTCGATTGTGGAGTTTCTATTATTATTGTACGATATTTTTATGCATTGTGATTTAATCTTTTTGATTCCTGCAACCCACTTTAAACATTAATTTAGGTTAACTTAAGCGAAGGTTGAGAGGAATTATTAATTTTGTTGAATGCTAAAAAATGAGCTCCAAGCATTGCCAATACGATGACCAATCGAATTAATTAACCAGAAATAATTTTTCTCCGGTTGTTTGTTTATGGTTACTCTGAAAAACCCACTCGTTAGTCTTTGTGAAGCTTTTATATAATTAATATTTAGCTTTTTATAACTTGTACCGACTAATACGGTCGACCCCACACTTGAACTGTGGTCAAATGGAAGCACAAAGCGACACGCGCAGACCAATTAGAGCGTTTACACCGCTCCGGCACCTCTGATTGGTCTTCGCGTGTCGCTTTGCCCTTCCTTTTTGACCACGGCTTTATCTATGCAATGAATCTGAGTTCTAACCTTCACAAAATCCTGATTCCGTTCGGAACGCTTTGTCCGGTGGGCACTCACACGCTGGTGCCACCCCGCTGATTCTGCACACACCACCCATGGCTTCACATACTGGATTCAGCTTCTCGCAGATAACATTCACTTCACATCTCTCTCCTTTAAAGCTGGACCTGCACTGGCAGAACTTGGCACCTCTCTCAGCTCCTCTTTGGCAAACACCACCGTTCAAGCAATCGCTGTCCTTTGAGCAGATCTCTGGAGGGAGATTGTACGTCATTTAGATTTGAACATCGACCTTCTAATGAAATAGACGGACCATGTGGGCGGAGTCGCTGTCGTAAGATCTCTGAAGAGTAAATCACGTGACTCCTTCGCAAATTGGTTGTCGAATCGCAGACTAGTGTTTATCACGGTGGATAATGACTTTAACCAATCAACAATTTAGGATTCTTGCTTTAAACCACAGCAACGTCAAACTGAGCAACTGGAAGAAATAACATGAAGCTGTGGGCACATGCTCCGTCTATTTCATTTTAAGGTCGATGGATACATAATAAACTCTATAAATACAATAGTGCTTGCGTCACGATTTTGGTAAAAACATAGATGTCTGTTGTCGTAGTAGCGAGACCTTACCCATTTTCTTTAGGGGATACTTGAAACATTTGACTTTTTCACATTGGCGCACTTAGCGACAATTGGCTCTCCAGGTGTTTGTGCGATGAGAAAATACAGTTTCAAGGGGCTACATTTAACCCTCCTGATGATTGTTTCGACGAGGTGTTTCGTCATTAGCAAAATTGACCAGATCATAATGGAAGAAATAGTGAGTAAAAAAGTTTCCGTACGCACTTACTATTTAAAATAAATGGCTTTATTATTTGCAGAATATAAATATTGAAGAAATCAAAATGGAAACACAGATGAGCATAATTGCATAGAAAGTGTTTATTGCATTTAAACAAAAAGTATTATCATAATTTAACGCATAATTCCCAATAACACAAAACTGTGCCAAATATAAAGCAAAAGAAGTCTCCATATGATGAAAAGTATTTCATTTAATGTTATTTCCCCCACCATGTTTCATGATTTAATGGTCAGTTGAACCTGTTTTTGCTTTAATAACCTCTCTCAGAAGTTGATGCATGACTCCCAAAAGCTTTTTGTTGTTTCTGAAGCAATTTTGTTCCAGACGTCCATAATGGCACTTATCAGTTTATCTTTGCTGCCAGTATCATAATTTTTCAGTTCACGACCGATTTCTTCCCATGAGTGTTCCATGGGGTTTAAATCAGAAGACTGGTAGTTTAAGAAGTTGCTGCGACACATGGTAAAGTCATCATTCTTTACAGAACGTTGCAGTGTGTTTCGAATCGTTGTCCTTTTGGAAGATAAATGGTCTTCCAAGAGACAGTTTCGTAGCACTAACAAAGACACTTTGTTCCAAAATGTCAAGGTACACATAGCTATCCTTGTTACCTTCAACAAAACATAAATTATCCACATCAGAAGAACTCATGCAACCCCATACCTTTACATTTCCTCCGCGGTGTTTTACAGTTCTACATAAGGTTTTTGTTTGCATTTGATGTTTTGGTTTTCTCTATGCCACAATTCGTCCATCTGAACTATATACAAAATTTTGATTCATCCTGAAAAGTACAGAATCCCCAAAAGTTAAGGGCTTACATGCTTTTTTTGCAAACTCAAGACGCTTTCTTCTGCTAAGTTTGCTAATGAATGGCTTCTTACGTGCAACATGCCCATTATAGCAAACTTTTTATTACTTTTCTTACAGTCAGAGGTTGTATTTCAAGATTGTAATCAGTTTTCAACAAGGATGCAAGTTGTGGTGCACTAATTCGTGGATTATCGCGAACCTTTCGCAGAATATTCCTCATGTATGTGGCTCAATTTCTGAGGTCTTCTTGATCGGTTCCTATTTACCAGTTTCTACCTCATTATATCTTACAATAATTTTTACCGTAGATTTAGATTTGTTTGCTATTTTGCCAATATTTTTCTCATTGATAAACCGTCATTTCTCAATTTTATCACCAACACACGAATAGCTTTCGGAATTTCCATTATAGGCGATCCACTGGTTTTAAAATCATTTGAAATGATTACTTAACACTATACTGAAATTCGTTTGCATTCAATAGTTATGATAATCGAATACGAGACAACTAGACTACGTTCTAATCAATTTATATATATATAAATTATATATATAATATAGTGCATACGGAAACTTTTTTGCCTTTCCTTTTTCCACGTTTTTCTCAAAGTTTTAATCAACTACTTTTTATTTATGAAAATTAAGCAATTTTTCTTGCCAACACATTATCTGGTATGAAATAAGTTTCTTGTTCAATTTCTGAATCTTTAGTGAGATTTCTTTAGAAATTATGATGATTTATACGCCGTTTTCATATCCGTACGGAAACTTTTATTTATTCACTGTAATGTCGTCAATAGAAAATAAACTGACCAGATCTTGACCTCGTCATCATAAAAAAATGGGCAATATCTTGATGACGAGTCGTCATTAGCAAAATTGGTCAGATCTTGATCGATGAGATATCCCGATAAAAACCACTTGGAGGGTTAAAACATCTTTTTCGTCCCAAAGACTCCCGACATGGTCTGAGTCACCAACCTCACCACAAGAGCAAATAAGGTCTTGCTTTATCTTGAATCTATACAAATAGTGAAAGAAGGGACCATGACCCGATACATGCCATACTGAGTGTTTGTAGTGAGGCGATTAAGGTTATCAAAGGAGATCAGCTTCTTGGTGCGTTCTCTCCTTGGGAAGCCGCCATAAAAATCGTGCCACTTCTGATTCTAAGTCTAGTTTTAATAGCCGTAATAAATATGAATAAGGTGAGGGAATCACCAACCACTCGCCACAAACCGAAGCAAGTTTCGCAAAGTGGTCGGCTACCTCGTTCCCGTGAAGGCCAACATGACAATCAAAACGTCAATTGACAAAGTCGTCGAAGCCTCGCCCGACCTCAACCGTACTTAAAATGTACGAATCCTGTTTCTGTAGTGAACGTCAACACCTAGACTTTGGGTCCTGAGAAGTTCTCCTCATAGACAGACTGTAAGTAAACTAACACCAGCCAATGTCAATGCAACTAGTGCAGAATGGTGCAGAAATAGTTGGGATAGGCATGGCTAGAAATTGGCATAATGAAATACAATTTGCCCATTGTGAGACGTAATAACTGTAAAACATTGCATCACTCATTAATTCATTTTTGACCAATAAGAAAACCACATTACTTATGGATGACCCAATAGAATCGCAGAAAATCAGTTTGAGTTGAAAGTATATAGCGCATAGTTAGGAAACGATGTATTTTGACACAACTTGAATTTTCTAGAAAGGATGTTTTAGAATTTAATTAGAACTTTGATGACTATTTGTGTCTGAGGCGTTATAAATAAGACAATGAATTTACATTTTCAAAACTGTACATCCTTTGTAAGCTCTATTCTGCTTTAATGATTAAGCACACGATTTTCAATTTACGAACAAAAAATATGTAATGAGCAATGAATACAATACTTGAGCATGCTTGGTGTCTTTGAGTATATCCCTTTGGGCACACACATATTTTATTGCCGTTAGGATCATAACTGCAAGCTTCAGAATGTTCGCCACAATAGCAATCTAAAAGGAGATTAGACACAAAAAATTATAACTCGATGGAATGAACTGCAAAATGTATAAAAAAAACACAGTTGATCAGAATCGCGATTCAATTAGGGTTAAAGTATCAAATAATTTGTGCAGTTCAAAGGGCATTGTGCTGTCACGTATGGCACTATCAATTCAGATTTTATGATCATGAAAATGGCTGTATCTTTTATTATACTTTAGTAATCAATCGTCGCCGTAATTGAATAGTGACACAAGTAAAAATATCGAATTTTCAGGTTTTGATGGTGTTTCAAAAAAATAATCTGTCTTATTTGGAATAATGACATTTCGCATGTCGCACAAAATAGCCAAAAGTGGCAGAACTGTCGTTTTGTAATTTGGCGCGAACGCCATATTGTTCATTGAGAACAGTGTTACAATAGCCAGTTGGAACCACACATTCACGGAGTTAAGTTGTGATTTTTTTTGCATACCGTCACATTTCAAATAAAATCTGTTTTTGGCTGGAGGATATATCTAGAATAGTGACTCATAAGATCTGTCACTTTTCCATAAAAAAGATTGTATTAGTTTGCTTCAGTTTTTTAGTGGAATAGTGTAGTATTTAGCGTTGTGTCATTATTATTTCCATTTCTTCGGTTATTCAGTGAATTATTTTCAGTTCTCCCAATATTCTATAAAATTTAAGTCCATTGTTCAATGTCAAGATGAAGTATTTTTAATTGAGCCATTGTTTCTAAAACGTTTTGCTACAGCCTTGCCTTTATTCTGTTTTAGTCCAGTGTTTTATGCAATGTCTGGGCGAGGAAAGTTGCTATTAACACTGGTAAAAGAGGGTCAAATTTTATACAAAAGTGTAACACAGCAATGGAGTGTAAAAAATGTGCTGGAATCAGTTGAAAGAACTGATGTGATTGCGATTAATGAAGGAGATGACATCGTCGAAGCCTTTTCACTACAACCTTCTACTGAGACACCTTTAAATACTGTACTAGATAGGTAAGCTGCTAGGGCTAAAGAAAAGAGCTACGAAGCCACCGTGTGGTGCTAAATGTAAGCTGAAATGTTCAGAAAAATTTAGTGAATCTTAAAGACAAGCTGTGTTTGAATCGTATTGGAAATTGGAATGTTTAGAATGTCAGAATAACTTTATTCGGCGGTGCATGGAAACTTTGATCCCGAAATATCAGTATAAAAAAGAAGGAAGCACACTTAGGAACAATCAAACATTCTTCCTAAGGAAAGGGGACGAAAAAATTCGAATATGCAAACAATTTCTAAAGAACACACTGGATATTAATCATAGACCTATGCGTACAGTACTGGAAAAATCCGACACGACAGGAAATGCTGTTCTAAAAGATGCAAGAAGTCATCACGGAAACCACGACATGATTGCTGCTCCATTAAAAGAACGCGTTCGCCAACACATTAACTCTATACCCAGAATTCCTAGTCATTATTGTCGCTCTTCTTCAAGTAAGGAATACATTGAAGGGGGAAAATCGATAAGTTAACCTTACAGGGACTATGTCGAACAGCAAAAAGACAAAAAAGAGGGCTATGTTAAATATTTGATCTATTACCAGATATTCAACTACGAACTTAATATTTCATATTTTAATCCAAAAAAAAGATCAATGTGATCAGTATGCGATGTATGAAAACAGTCAGGGCGATTAGAAAGAGAAACTAAGAGAGTTCTATGAAAATCACGTGCTGGAGAAGGACTTAGCGCATCAGAAAAAATGATGACAAGAATAACTCTTTGAACACTATTGTTGCAGCCTTTGATTTACAAGCTGTACTTCAGTGCCCCAATGGAGGCATTTCTTTTTACTATGTTTCAAAACTGGCAGTTTACAATCTAACCTTTTACAGGCTTAAGGATGGCGTTTTGACTTGTTACGTGTAGAATGAAACAGAAGGGAAACGATTAACTAACGAAATAGGCACTTGCATTTTCAAGTTCCTAGAAAGACTAGAATGTAAATCAAGTGTAGAAGGTTAGATGCAATCCTTTACTTAGATAGTTGTGATCAACAAAAAACTTAGCCATAGTAGCTCTATACGTCGAAGCTTTAAAACAGCTGAAGTTTTTAAATAGTGTCACACATAATTTTTTAATAAAGGGACATACTCAGAATGAAAACGATAGTGTGCACTCCGACACTGAAGGCCAAGTCAAGAGAGCTTTGAAAAGTGGCCCTATCTTCCATCCATCTCAGTATGTGACCTTAATAGGTTGTGCGAAAAAAATCGGCAACCCGTATTCATCGAACTAAATCACTGATTTTTACGATATCAAGGCGTTACCTCAACCATTTTTGCCAACGTTCAAGGTGAAAGACTTAAAAGTGATCAAATTAAAAAGTGGCGAAAACGTAATGTTCACAAAGGAGTCCTATGGGGAAGATAGTTGAACAGAGGAAAAATTGGTTGGGTCTGGAGAAAGGACAAGGAACAAAAAAGTGAGCAGAAATTGAAGAAACTGTATCCAGCTAGGCTGCCGCTTAGTAAAAAGAAGGGACTCATTGACCTTCTGAAAAGATCTATCATTCCTCAAGTTTACTATAATTTTTATGTCATTGCAATTTTTGTATTTTAATAAAATGTTTTTATGGTGATGTAACCTTTTTTATAATTTTACAATAATTAAACGTCTTTGTTCTAAATCTAAAATAGCGTGATCAGTTTATTTATAATAGTGTCACAACTCAAAGCCATCCTAGTGTTTGGCTCAAAACTACATAAGTTTAAAATTTTTCAAATTTTGCAGGTCAAAAACATAACTAAATTACACATTTTTTTAGATACTTGCGACGAGCATCTATGAAATAGTCTATGAAAAAAAAAATAATTGCTTTACAAAAAAACTTTGAAGAGCTCTCCTGTAAAATTGTGGTTTTTTTAGTTGTGTCACCATTCAATCAAGGCGACGCAATTTTTAAAATCAAATTATCTTCATTTCCTGCTGGATTCTGGATCGAAAGATTCCTGGTTCAAATCCGAGGTACGACATGGATGTTTTTCCGTCTGCAATGAATGTGTAGAATGCACGGGAGGCCTAACGTCGAACCCCTCCCCCATCCCCGTGGTACAACAGCGGGACACAAAGTGACCCACAAAACCTCCCGTCCCCATAATGAATAATGTTGAATTGGCTGGACGTTACAAAAAATAGTAAGATTGTTCCAAATTTTTGATGCATCTATCATCTCTTTCTAAGTAAAAAGAGGCAAGATCAAACCTTCTCGTATGAGACATTTCTGGTCACATTGAGATGCCCCATACGTGTATAGAAATAGATGACAGATGTACCCGAAAATTTATGATACGCTTACCATAGACGTGAAATATTAGTAGATTAAGCTTTGCTATTGAGAGGAGCTTCAAAAAATGTGATCAACATGTCGACTAGTACTCAAATGAATACTGCGTGAAAAATTGAATTGGTTGGCCGATTTGGCATTTTATTTCCTAGTTTGGTGATAAAATATCTGATAACAGGGTCGATGTGTAAATCCGCATGTCTATAGAGTTGCTAAAATGTGGTGAAATCTCTCCAAAATCTACTAATGTCACTCAGAGCAATCAAATGCTGACTCAATGGATGGGCGTGTTCTCCCGTCCCGAGGACCAATAATATGATGAATGTTCGTTTCTACCCGACACGAAAGTACTCCATGGATCACATTACTAGTTTACTTTATTACTACTAGTTTTGGTCACATGATCCTGGGCACTCAAAAAATGCTTCCATTGCTCACTACTTTTATATTTTCTACATGAAGCTTATTTGCAGAGAAGACAGTTTAAGTAAATTAAAAGGGTTTTTGATCAATAAAGAATATCAAAGGATGCAGCCATTTTGATGACAAAAATCTGTGTGTGATTGTACCTTACTTGACAGTGGAATACCCATGAAATTTACCCGTCATTCTGTACTTTGAATTATGAATACCCCCTATTGGATTTTCTATTTAAATTTTTTCCTGACACTTTCAATAAATACCTCACTTCAATTGCCCCACTATTGAAATATCACCTTCAATTGTATTTAAAATGCATACATACGAATACATTTATTTACTAAATGAACTTGAGTCAACAACTTTGGTAAAGATGTCAGTTCTTTTGTTTCCTTTTTAAATACTTCTGAACTAAAAGTGATTTAACATTGATTACGGTACGTAATTAATGTTAACATAGTGAACTAATCATGTTAATTTTAAAACGTACAATAAGTAAACAATATTGCTGACACCCACAGTGTTTATTATTTCCGAGCATATCATCGACACAAGACAGGGCATACGTAGTTCACGTTTAAACAAAGCGGACGAATACACTTCAGCCCAGTCTGAATTTTTATGCTTCAATTTACTATTTTTAAATTCATCTAAACTTAAATCTCTAAAACAATTTTCAACTTACCTAAGCATCTATCTCCGATTTGTGCATATCCAGGTAGGCAAGAGCATATCTTTTTACTGTTAATATCAAATTTGCACTCATAAGAGTGTATACCACAGTCACAACCTAATACAAATGTGAAAAAAAAATTAAAGGAAAAAACATACTATATAATTTATTAAAGTATTTTTTTCATACGACAGATATACAAATGTACTACGTAATTCGTATAGATCCAAGAGCTCGTACATAGAATGTGTTTCTGAATCTGCTTCAGACACATGGTGGAGCCACAATTCAAGGCAAATTTTGAAGTTTAGGGGTAACACTGAGTTTTTATGAACTAACAAACCGCTGCAGTCGAAGTTAGGAAATACGCTGCAAAAATTTTATGTAGTTGTGATGGAGCTCAACAAACTTAAAACTGAGAGATGCAAAAAAATATCTAAAGGTTTTCAGTCACTGGGCTGTAATGTAAAATTCAATTTTTAATCATTGTCACTTCTCTTAAGATACGAAACGCACAATGCGTACAGGGTGATTCAAAATTCCTTGGTCAAACTTTAAGTCGGTTGGGTACATCAATTTCTTTTTCGTTGCAAAGGCAAAGAGGCAAATACATCTATTAGCCCCTATGTGTCACAATGTGACACACGAAGTTAAAACAAAGAACAAAAAGAGAGAAAATCAACACGAGTTCAGCTGCTTCAAAAGCTCTCGAGCCGTCCAATAGCGTGCAAAACTGACCATATCTTGATGGACGAGATATCTCAACAACGGAAAACAACTGACCAGATCGTAATGTACGAGATATCTTGTCATTAGAAATAAATTAAATCTACAAATGGACTCCCCTTTTATGTTTCGTGTTATCAGCCGCCCTGGATATATACCTGTCGTTTACTCTACTCTTGATTATTCAAACTGCATATCCCATAGGTATATCATGTTGACAGGTCTGAATGACATCTGTTCCTCTTTTGTCAGTTGGTTCGCCATCTCATTTCCATAAATAGCACTGTGGGAGGGGATGCACAACAGAACAACTTCAATCCCCGAGACGGGAGGGTCTATAGACTTCTCAGAATTCGGGATGCTAGCTGTCTCCGGATTTCCAAATGGGAAATAGCCTGAAGTGCGGTGGAAGAATCAAACAGTCACCGCTCTCTCAACCCGATCACGTCGCTCAATTAAATATTCAATCTCAATCTTTATTGCCTCAACTTTGCCGTCGAGATTAGTGGTATTTGGGCAGAGGGTGATGTAAATGCTGCATCGAAATAAACATTTTGTCGAAAATGTGTCTACAATTGGTGGGAATGGGTGCTAGAGGGCATTGTGTGACGCATTTGCGAATCGCCTTTTTTTAACTTCGCCATTCACAACCGGATTTCGCATGTGATGGAGTTTTTATAAGGATTCTGAGATCCATGAATCACTTCGACATTCGCAACCGGATCTCACAAGTGATGGAGTATTACACAAATTCCGAGATTCGTGTATCTAACCTATTGGGTCGTCAATGAGAACGAGAACGCTTCCTCAATAGGCGAGTGCCGAATCTTTAAACATTTGAGCGTTTACACCGCCATTTGTGTGAAATCGGAACGTTTCATTTCACGCCGGTTGGCCGAGAAGATTGAGCATACCAGGAATGTGGGAATCAGTGAATTTTTAGTTGCCCGAATTAATCTCAACCTCACGTATAATGTGTTCTTTCTTTTCCAGAGTGATCGGACGACCATCATCACGCCTGTTAACATGAAATGTTCTTGTTTCACACTGCTGGTGGTATCATCATAGACATCAAATATAAGTAGATTGAGCATTGCCATTGAGAGGAGCTTCAAAAAGTGTGACCAACATGACGAACACTAGATACGCGACTGCTTTGTGAAAAATTGACTAGGTTGGCCAATTTGGTAAATTATCGCCTCGTTTGGCGATAAAACTATGGCGATAATATCTTATGACTGAGTAGGTGTGTGAAGGCACATTTCTACAGAGTGGAGTTCTAAAGAAATCTACGCAAAAGTCTACTACTATCAGATGAAATATTAATGAACCAATCAAATGAAGAATGAATGTATGAACGTCTTTTTTAATTCCATGAACCAATCAGATGATGAATGTTGGTTTCCACCCAGCTGACGAAAGAAGTCTAAGGGTCACTATTACTAGTTTGGTCGCATGATCCCGAGAACATAAAAAGTTAACAATTGCTCACTCCACATTTATATTTCCTCAATGGTGTCAGCACTAAAATGTATGATTGGTGACTTGCCTATTGAGGAAGTGCTTACGGTACAACCTTTGAGCAGCTCTTACGTTTCAATGGGAACCCATGCGTTAGCTGAATATCAACCATCTCGGAATTTGTGTAATGCTCCATCACTGCTGTGAAATTCCCGTTGCGAATGACGAAGACTTTTTTAAAGAACTGTTTGCAAACGCGTCAAACAACGCCCTCTGACACCTACGCGCAATAGTTGCGGACACACATTCTGTGAGAAAAAATATTTATTCTGATGCACTTCACACCATATGATGTTTAGTCAGGGAATTTCCAATCACCCAGTATAAATAGCAAATGTAAACAAATTGACAAACTTGGTGTGATTCGTGTGATTTCTAAGGCATAAAAAATTTTGATTTCAAAAAGTTATGAATGTTAAAGGAGAAAAAGATCTCACCATACCTGGTTTAAGGGAAGAAGCTAGAATGGAAGTTGATATGGTTTCTATGGGAGTTGTCACAGATGGTTCTGGTGTCGTCTGGTTAAAAATTTTGCTTGTAATATTCCTCACTTCCGCAGTCGTTGAAAAATCGTCCTTGTGACTACTTCTCCATTGATTCCCAGTAATCCGAGAGAAATAGTATGTAAAACTGGAAGTTTCGTAAGTTGTCCTATTGAAATCAATAGTCAAGTTGTATGGCTCATCTGTTGTTAGATTGAAATAGTGAGTAAAATTTGAGGGTTCGTAAGTCGTCCTATTGAATTCAACGCTAAAGTTGTAAGGCTCATCAGTTGTCAAGTTGAAATAATGCGAAAAATTGGAGGGCTCGTAAGTAGTCCTATTGAATTCAACAGTGAAGTTGTATGGCTCATCAGTTAAGTTGAAATAATGTGTAAAATTGGAGAGCTCGTAAGTAGTCCTATTGAATTCAGCTGTGAAGTATGGCTCATCTGTAGTGAGATTGAAATCGCGAGTAAAATTTGAGGGTTCGCAAATAGTCCTATTAAATTCAACGGTAAACTTGTATGGCTCATCAGTTGTCAAGTTGAAATAATGCGTAAAATTTGAGGGTTCATAAGTAGTCCTATTGAATTCAACAGTGAAGTTGTATGGCTCATCAGTTAAGTTGAAATAATGTGTAAAATTCGAGGGTTCATAAGTCGTCCTATTGAATTCAACGGTAAAGTTGTATGGCTCATCTGTTGTTAGATTGAAATAGTGAGTAAAATTTGAGGGTTCGTAAGTCGTCCTATTGAATTCAACGGTAAAGTTGTATGGCTCATCTGTTGTTAGATTGAAATAGTGAGTAAAATTTGAGGGTTCGTAAGTCGTCCTATTGAATTCAACGGTAAAGTTGTATGGCTCATCTGTTGTCAGATTGAAATAGTGAGTAAAATTTGAGGGCTCGTAAGTCGTCCTATTGAATTCAACGGTAAAGTTGTAAGGCTCATCAGTTGTCAAGTTGAAATAATGCGAAAAATTGGAGGGCTCGTAAGTAGTCCTATTGAATTCAACAGTGAAGTTGTATGGCTCATCAGTTAAGTTGAAATAATGTGTAAAATTGGAGGGCTCGTAATTAGTCCTATTGAATTCAGCTGTGAAATATGGCTCACTTGTAGTGAGATTGAAATCGCGAGTAAAATTTGAGGGCTCGTAAGTCGTCCTATTGAATTCAACGGTAAAGTTGTAAGGCTCATCAGTTGTCAAGTTGAAATAATGCGAAAAATTGGAGGGCTCGTAAGTAGTCCTATTGAATTCAACAGTGAAGTTGTATGGCTCATCAGTTAAGTTGAAATAATGTGTAAAATTGGAGGGTTCGTAAGTAGTCCTATTGAATTCAGCTGTGAAGTATGGCTCATCTGTAGTGAGATTGAAATCGCGAGTAAAATTTGAGGGTTCGTAAGTCGTCCTATTGAATTCAATGGTAAAGATGTAAGGCTCATCAGTTGTCAAGTTGAAATAATGCGTAAAATTTGAGGGTTCATAAGTAGTCCTATTGAATTCAATAGTAAAGTTGTATGACTCATCTGTTGTCAGATTGAAATAGTGAGTAAAATTTGAGGGCTCGTAAATCGTCCTATTGAATTCAACGGTAAAGTTGTATGGCTCATCTGTTGACAGATTGAAATAGCGAGTAAAATTGGAGGGCTCGTAAGTCGTCCTATTGAATTCAATGGTAAAGTTGTAAGGCTCATCAGTTGTCAAGTTGAAATAATGCGAAAAATTGGAGGGCTCGTAAGTAGTCCTATTGAATTCAGCTGTGAAATATGGCTCACTTGTAGTGAGATTGAAATCGCGAGTAAAATTTGAGGGTTCGTAAGTAGTCCTATTGAATTCAACGGTAAAGTTGTATGACTCATCAGTTGTCGATTTGAAATAGTTCGTAAAGTTGAAGGGCTCGTAAGTTGTCCCGTTGTATTCAAATTCACGAGTAAAATTCCTTAAACCATCCGTCAAAACGAACTCTTCTGTAAAACCATATGGATTATCTGCTGTATTGTTATTGTTGCTGGTGAAATTCGAGGTGAAATTCAAACGTTGGTAAAAGTCAAGTGTTGTCCAATTGAAAATATCCTCAATTATTTTGTTAGTGATGACGAGTATAGTAGATCCCATATCAATACTGGTTTCGTTGAAAGTAGAATGTTCTGTCGATATTTGGGATTCTTCTGAAAAATAAAAGATAAGAATATATTTCTTGCGTTTCCCCTTTATTTTCAGTATTTATTGATAGACTATATGACTTAGTGTGATTTAATTGAAATCTTACAGTTTAGTATTGATAAAGTTCATTTGAACTGAACTTTAAATTTTAAATGCTACTTAAATAATGATAAAGCTTCAAATCACAACTAATATAAGAATTGTATGTAGTTTCTTTTAACATTTTCACAGAATATATTTTACTACATGGTTCCTTCCAAAAGCAAATGAATGGTTTTGAGTTGTCCCAAAATGTAGCAGCTGTGTACAGTTGTTTTTTGTCCTAGCTTGTACCAGTTGTTACAGTTCTTTTGTGTTGTCCTAGCATGTGCCAGCTGTGCACAATTTTTTTGTATTGTCCTTGTACGTATTAGCTGTTTACAGTTGCTTTGTGTTGTACCAGCTATGTACAGTTGTTTTGTGTTGTTCTAGCATGTAACGGCTGAGTACAGTTCTTTCGTGTTGTTCCTGCGTGTCCCAGTTTAGTACAGTTCAGATATGGCTTTTCTCTGCATGACTCGGTAAATATACAATTGAAGTGTGTCGACTTTTATCATACTTAAAATTTGAGGGCATATTTTTTCACAACTCCTCACTAACAGAAGTTTACAATGTTACTACTGTCCCGTCTATACATAATTTTACGTTACTTTCCAAACTACATAACAGATTCATTATGTGTGAATGATACAAAATACATCCATCCTTTTTTATTCTCTCATCCTTCGTAATAGACCAAATCCATAGGTTACATTCAATAAGATGTACTGTAATGTCTAAGTTCAAAGTTACTATAAGGGATTGTTTGTATTTCCAATTCTACACTAACTTTATAATTTTCAATAATGATCATGGTTTACCCCTACTTTCTCATTCTAATCTCCCTCTAATATGATACTCAGATTATTGGTTAGTGTTGCGGTAGCCCAGTTGTAAGAGCAAAGGATTAACATGAGGGTTGCGAGTTCGAAACTCGGCCCAGTCAAAGACCGTTTTGTACAAAGGAGACTGGTGCACGTTAAACCTGTCGTGGCCTCAAATGTCCTCACGTTGGCGTGGTGTGGAAATTTGGAGAGTGGGGTGCCAGCTAAGGTGTGGTTCTAGCCATCTGACCGTGGTTCAAAATTACGAGGCATTGTCCTTGGATTTCTTCCATTGTCCTTTAAGATTGATCCTGGACCGTCGTCAACAACCCGTTGTGTTGCTCCAATGCGACGTTTAATCAACTACCTACCATCAAACTGCCAGTCTGCATTCACTCACAGCTGCTAAAGGCAATTAGGATAGTGAAACGGTGTCAATCTTCCATTGCATAACCACGCATATCGAAATACATCCTTGACCTTAATACAGCTCATGCAATAGGCAATTAGTCAACTAGTGTTAGCATCTATTGAATTTAGACTGCTAAATTCTAGAGAAGTACTGTGGGGAATTTACTTACACCTATACAAATTACTTACTATAAAGTATCATATGTAACGATTCGAACAATGTTAACAGTGAAGTAGTTTTTGTTAGACTGAAATTGCACGCTCTGCTACCGAAATATTAAAATAAAATATTAGAAACAATTTTTAGTCAGGAGTTTTCAAAAATATCATGCAATGACTTTTGGTCTACATATTTCTTTTACTGAATTAAAAGACCAACAGATTGAAAATATTTCGCATGACTTCTGTCACCCCTCAAAACATCACTCACTTAATCTCTATTGTGCTCTGTTAGAAAATCACGCAAGCTGTATTGTTGTCTATTGGAACATCGAGTAAGCTGTACCGTGATCTTTAAGAAAATCACCATAAGTTGTATTGTAATTTATTACAATATCATTTAAGCTGTATTGTGGTCTATTATGATATCACGTAAGTTGTATAAGCTCTATGTATGTAATAGCAGGGCAAAATGTGCTTTGATACTAAACTTTAGCAAAGAGGTTTCCTGAAAGCTAAGGTCAAAGTGTTTGTGATACTCATTTCTTACAAACATCCAATTATCTTAGAATTTGAATGTATTATCCTATTAGAATTTCTTTTCAAGCCTGAAGTGTACCTGTCTTACTATCCTCTGTATAGTCAAATTACAATTGACCATCCTCCTAACTGTAAAATTAATTTTAATATTCCAAAAATTTCAAAATTAAGCTCCAGTACTAGTAGAACACTTGATCAGTAAGGGAAATCACACTTCGGTTACACTTGTGTCCGGACATCACACACATGCATTCGTATCTTATGGAAGTATGGAAGACATGGCTATAGGTAACATTTACACAAAACTGAGAATAGTTTTACAAGTAGAGTTATAAAATGCATTGAGAAACAAATACTTTTTTTCAGGAGACGGTTCTGAATTTTACTCTTGAACTGATTTGAGACAGGAAAGAATATAAATGGTGGCGATGGTAAGACATAGCATAAGAAATCACGTTCATAACATTTGTTCACAATCTGTGAAACAAGACATCTTGTTGGGTGCTCGTGTGGCCTTCTAAAATGCTTTCCCAGAAACTAATTGTTCAATAATTTCTCAATTTAGTTCGAAATTGAAATGAAGCATAATTCTGTGGGGATGCCTAAATCACTACGAAAAATTTTTTTATCCTATAAATTGAAGGGCCGCGGTGGCCCGGTTGGAAGAGTAACGGTCTTGCAACCGAAGGGTTGCGAGTTCAAATCCAGCCAAACACCGTCGTGTACAAAGGGGGCTGGTGCACGTTAAATCTGTCGTGGCCTCAAATGTCCTCACGTTGGCAAGGTGTGGAAGTTTGGAGAGTGGGGTGCCAGCTCAGGTGTTGCCTCGTCATCTGACCGTGGTTCAAAATTACGTGGTGTTGTCCTCGGATCTTTCCCTTTGGGATTGATCCCGGACCGTCACCAATAGCCCGTTGTGACATCTTAGCGCCTAGGAGTCTAGAATGGCCGGCTGCAGACCCGGAAGTTTCCTGTTAAAAAGTCCTTCAATACTGCGCTTGCGCATGTGAGGAGAATGAGAAACAGTTAGCTCACGGACTCCGTCTAGTTGAGACGTCTTCGTAGCAATTCGTAAATTTTAATATGAAAATAAGCATTTTTGTTTCGCGCGTCCATTGTAAACCCATCGTTTTGTCTGTGTTAAAATAAATGTTATTTTTTAATGTCCAACAAAAGTTCGGATTAATTCGTCACAGACTAGAGATTTGGTGTCCTGGAAGTCGGATGGAAGCAAGAAAGCAGGAAATGCAGGTAGGCCCACCCTTGTATTAAATTAAATTTACTAAGGTACTGGCTTACCGGAATTAGTGAGGCAAAGAGCCTAAATAGTTTTGGTTAAAAAAAAAGAAATGACTACATATCCAATTTTATTTTGTGGTTATTTAAATTTTGTCTTTATGAAAGTTCATAGAATTTGATGATAAAGTGAATTTGCATGTTCTACTAAGTAGATATTATCAAGTTGATAAAGTCACGGCCAAAAAGTGCCAAATCGAAAGTGAACGAAAATTTAAATTTCGTTTTGATTTTACTGAAATTTTGTGTTTTGTGCATTTAATGATTTGAAAAGGATCAGATAATTTGAATTACATATGGTAATTACACATTAGTATAAGAAAACAAATATTTAATTGCAACTATATATATTGCATCTTGTGTATTGTATATGCTACGATATAGTTTAAGATTCTGTTATTATATTTGAGAATTGTGTTTGATATTAAATCTTATCTAGTATTTGAAGCATATTTGGCATTGAATATATTTTGTGAATCATATAGTTATTAGAAAATATTGGTAACTATATTTATGATAACAAAATTGGATTGTTTACTAATAAGTTATTCATCGATCATGGCTTTTCTTTCTCGTGGGAGAAAAGAAGACCTCCTCGAACTCGCAGATGAACTTTGTGAAAAGGTATCGCATCATTGTAAACTGGTTGAGATAAGGAAAATAATCCTAAACAGTGAAAACTATGAAGAAGAGGAAGTTAAAATTTCTTTAACTCGTATTATGGAAGATAGGATAAAGAGAGAGAAAGAAGCAAAAGAAGAAATTGCCAGACAAGAAGCAAAAGAAGAAATTGCCAGACGAGAAGCAAAAGAAAAAGAAGAAATTGCCAGACGAGAAGCAAAAGAAAAAGAAGAAATTGCCAGACGAGAAGCAAAAGAAAAAGAAGAAATTGCCAGACAAGAAGCAAAAGAAAGGGAAGACCGTAATATTCGAATGGAAGAAATAGCTTTAGAGAAGAAAAAGCTAGAAATGCAAGCTGCAAGTGAGCTAGGACTATCTAATAGAGAACGGATGCCAAATCATAAAATTGAGCTCATCAAAATTACCCCGAAATTTGAGGAAAAGAAAGATGAAATGGGTCTATATTTAATAAATTTTGAAAGAAGAGCTGAGATGGCAGGTGTGCCTAAAGAAGATTGGGTGCCGTATTTACTAGGCGTATTGCCTTCGGAAATTTCGAGCATGATGGCTAGAGAATCGCCTGAAGATGCAAAGAATTACGATTATGTGAAAGATATTATTCTTCAGAGGTATAAAATGAGTTCTGAGAAATTGAAGCAGATGTTTTACCGTCATCAAAAAGTCCCGGATAAAACATGGAGAAGTTACGCTCATGAACTTACAAGCTACTATGATGAATGGGTTTCTGATTTGGAAATCAAAACTTTTGAAGAACTCAGAGACTTGCATATCACTGAGCAGATGAAGAGACGAGTGCCGTCGGAAGTAAAAGAACATTTTCTGGAGGAATGGATGGGCTTAAATTCTCCGTTAGAATTAGCTAAAAAAATAGATCAATTTGAAAGCTTAAAGGAGAGTCTTACACCCAGAAATACTAAAGGTCCCCAGAATAAAACAAGTATCAAGAAAACATATGTTAGTTTTCATAAGTCTAAGGGAGAAAATAAACCCTTTGGAAAAACAGAAGTAAACAGAGAAGATTATAAAGAGAGAAATTTTGAAAAAAGAAAGCAACTTCAATGTTATGAATGCAATTCCTATGATCATCTTAGACCTCAATGTCCTAAGTTGAAGAAAACTGAAATCATAGCTGCTAACGAAATAATGGGAAAGGGATTAATAGATTTGATGTCTCCTTACACTAGTGTTGGGACTGTAAATGGATCTCAGATTTCTATCTTACGAGACACAGGATCCAGCATAGATCTAATTCCTAGGAAGTTTGTTAAGCCACACATGTATACGGGTGAACATGTATGGGTAGCATCTCCTTTAGCGGGTAACCCTATTTGCTTGCCTATAGCGGAAGTAAATTTAGTGTGTGAGTTGGGTCATGTTATAACCAAAGCTGCTGTCAAGGATAACTTCCTAGATAAAGAACGCTACTTACTAAGCAACAAGACCGTTGTACTTATAGAAGATATGAAAAAAGACAAAGGCTCTGATATTGAAGTAAAAGACTCTGCAACGCCCAAGTGCCAAAGTTCTCCATATTTAAATGAAACATCGAAAAACGACTGCCCTTGTAACAGTAACCGTTTTAGTTCTAGCAGTGTTACTCCTAAAGAGACTGGAATCATTGAAAATTTGTTACGATCATATGGTTTTATACAATGTTGCGAAAGACAAGCAATATATTTTTTTCACTACAGTCAATTTTCTGGAAATATTGATAATGTAAAACGTGGTGATGCAGTGGAATTTAAAATTACTCATAATCGTCGTACTGGAAAACCAATTGCTAGTTCTGTTTGTAAAATAATGTGTAAAGAGACAGTTTCTGGATTTGAAACCACTGAAAAAAAGGAAAATACTGAAGGTAAAGTTGCTTATGAAAATCGTGGTGAACGGCCCTATTCTGCTGAAAATGTTGATGGTAATGTAGATTTTCATCCTCCTAAAAAGATCACTTTTAGTATTGCTATTGACAAAAATACAAGAAACCTTAGACCTTGTAAAATGCGTTCGGAACAGCCTTTACCTGTGAGATACCGTGGTGTTATCTGTGCTCTTAAAGGAACATTTGGTTTTATTAAAAGGGGTGATGTAAAGGATATGTTTTTCCACTCTAGTGAATGCAAAGTGTTCAAAAATCTTAATCTTGGCGATGATGTTGAATTTGGAATACAGACTCGAAACAACAAGGAAGTTGCTGTAAGTGTAACTAAATTGCCCTTAGGGACAGTGATATTTGAGGACGTTGAAACTGAAAGTTTGGTTGGTGAAATAACTGAATGCTTAGACAAATCTAAAAGTCGTTTGAAGAAAGCATAAAAGTTAGAGATGAAGTTGAATTTACTGTGATCCAGGAATACGAGGTAGTCCATAGAAAAGGAAAACAGCATATAACACTGACAATTTAAGTCGTACGCCTCACGTACAAAACTAAATTACTATTGTTTGTATTTCTGATGTCTTGCATATATAAAAATACTTTATTCCTAGTGTACATTGATACATTTACATTGCAAAAAGTGTTAAATTTGAATTGAAAATCTAAATATTTTGAAATTGAATTTCTTCTTTGATGATTATCACTGAGTAAAAATTTTGATTATACTTTGTTAAAAATATGATATGTTTTTTTAATTTAGAGTAGGCGGTACAGCCAGGATCTTAAGGGTGTATGGTCTACTTGCATATTGCTTTGGGCATGAGTTGTTGCCTTCGCGAAAATTCTGTTGCTGCTGTTTTGTATCTTTTTTGCAGGTGTCTGTCTCTGCAGAAAAAGAATCTTGAGGAGGGAGGAAATAGACTGTGACATCTTAGCGCCTAGGAGTCTAGAATGGCCGGCTGCAGACCCGGAAGTTTCCTGTTAAAAAGTCCTTCAATACTGCGCTTGCGCATGTGAGGAGAATGAGAAACAGTTAGCTCACGGACTCCGTCTAGTTGAGACGTCTTCGTAGCAATTCGTAAATTTTAATATGAAAATAAGCATTTTTGTTTCGCGCGTCCATTGTAAACCCATTGTTTTGTCTGTGTTAAAATAAATGTTATTTTTTAATGTCCAACAAAAGTTCGGATTAATTCGTCACACCGTTGTGTTGCTCCAGTGTGACGTTAATTGAAATATCCCCCCCTATAAATTGATTCAAAATATTTAATTTAAATAATTTCAGTATATTTAAATTTTATAGAATACACATTCTATATGAAGAAACTTACGTCTGAATTCACAGTGTTCTCCCACATATTCTGAAGTACACATGCACTCGTATCCATTTCCGAGATCTATACACATTCCGCCATTTTTGCACGGATTTGAAGAACATCGACCTGAAATGGGATATGGTTTTAACAAAACCTGTAAACAGGCGTGGATCCATGTTGCATGTTCCAAAAATAGACAAAATTTATACATATAAAGCAGAGTTGGCGTCTGTCTGTCTATCTATCTGTATGTTCTCTTTACAAATCTACACCGTTTGACCAATCCACACCAAATTTGGTACACTTATACTTTGGAGTCCTGCGAGTAACGCAAGCTACATATTAATCCCCATTATCTTTAACTTAGGTGTGCAGAGGGGGCTAAATCAATTCGAAATTGCCATAGGAGAAACATGGAGCATAAAACGATTGCGGTACTGCGTAAACTCAGTTTATTTTACCAGTATTGATCGAAAATCAAATTTTCTAATAAAATTGTTTTACCAGTATTGCTTGAAAAACAATTTTTCCGAAACGTTATATTTAAACAATTTAAAATTCTAATTATGTTTGAACTGATTTTTTTATTCCTTTCCACAATATAAATAATTTGGGAATACTTGAAATGAAAAATGGATACTTAAAATACTTAATTTTACACAACTTGCATTTTGTAATGGAACACGAAAATCAAAAACAAAAAAAACTCATTGATCATTAAAACGTAATTTTGTAATTCGGTATCTGGCAACGCCAGAATTAATGTTTTACTCTATAAATTAAATTTAGAATTCCGTGTTTGTGTATTTTAGGTAAGACAGAAATGTTGCGGTCATATTTGAGCATTTCTAAGTTTTGCAAATTTGCGTTCTTTTTGTAAATAATTCATTACTATCTATCAATATTTTTCAAGCATCTTTTTCGAATTTCTCTTTTTTAGAATACTTTCATGCAGTCGAAATTCGACACGCTTGCTCAGATCTTTCGTTTCTCAGAATTCTACATTTTTCAATGAACACAATTTCGTTTCTGTTTGTATATATGTGCTTCATTACTTTCCATATTACAGATATATTATTTAGAGTTAAATTGTAATGAATTGTTTTTATTTTCTGCCAAATACCACTAGACATGGGTAATTTCTTGGTGGTATATATATATATATATATATATATATTTCGACGAACATTTCTTAAGTCTTTAGTTAAATACGTTATAGTTTGTAGAATTCTGTTTCATAAAAATAAATGGAAACCTTTTTAAGTAAGGTGTATAACTTCTTATTTTAAAATGACTGGTAAAGTAAAAATAAAGTTATTCTAAAATAATATATGTTACGTTAAATCAAAACGGGTAGCAATACTTTGTAGTGCAAAAATATTTCTAAATTTTGACATATTTTCATTACAAGACGATTAAAATCAATTTAATTTACATTTGTTTTTCATGTTTCATTGGTATTATTGAAAGCTATATTCCATAGTCAAGTAACTATATCTATCATTCTTAATAGGTGCGTGGTTTCCATATAGAAACTGTGTCCCTCAATTGAAAAAAGTACCTTAAGGATTCGATTTAAAACTAAATATTTCTGTTGGAGGAAAGCAAATTTTAAATAAGACTTTGCTGATCTTGCAATAATATCATAGTAAGGAAGTATGTAAACTAGGACTGATGAAAAATAAAAAAAATTTGCCTGAAGTGGCAGAAAGTCGAGGTTGCTTACTTGAAGTTGAAACTGCGTGTATACAACTTAGGTACCTGTGAAACATTTATTGAAAGCAGTGATTTTGTAAAAAGTATAATCGATTTTTTTAGTTTGCTTTTTCTACACTGATGACATTTGTTTTAAAAACAAGCTCCGTTATTCCACGTGCGGCTGAAAAGAATTTTCAAGAAAAAAATATATGCTTCAAAAAAATTAACCACGAATGCAGTAACAGTTTAATTTGCCACCCTCTCACAATGATAATGTAATTCCAAAACATCGAATCCATGGTGCAAGGGTACCACAAATAATAAATATTGATTAGAAAACTGAGGGCAAGACAATACGCTGAAAGTTCCTCATTTTTACTGAAAATGAACTTAATTGGCATTCGTGGTCACTCCAAAACTAAAATCGACTTCTGAGGAAGTCATCTCAGAAAAAGCTTTTGCAGTTTGTCTTACAGCAAGAGTGTGATGAATATGAAATGGATTATATGGATGGATATATTATGTATACATCTTTGCGTCCGAAGTAAATTGTCGAAGTTATGAGAAAGTTAAAACGATGTTAAAAAATATTTTTTGTACAGTTAAATGATGCCTGCATTTTTCTATGAAATAGAATCAACAATTCAACCCGAGCATCGCCGGAAAATTCTGCTAGTTGTTTATATTTCTCGCGCTGCATTTTCCAACTCATTTTGGAAACTCTTGACATTCCATCGTGTTATTCCAAAACGTTTGGTAGTTAGGAAACTACAGCTATACATTCTTTTAAGGAATATCTTATATATACGTAAAATGAATTTCAATACTGTTAAATTTCATATATATACATTTTAAACGAAAATACTTACGTCTTATTTCACAGTGTTCTCCCACGAATTCTGAAGAACACATGCACTCGTATCCATTTGCGAGATTTATACAACTGCCTCCATTTTTACAAGGATTTGATGAACATCGACCTGGAATGGGATATAAGTTTTAGAAGAAACTGTAAACACATGTAGGATCCACGTTACGTGTTCACAAAAATACAGACAAAATTATTTATATCTAAATTATTGCATTTTCCAAACTCCATTTCAAATTCATTTTGGAAACTTGTGACATCCTATCTTGTGATTCCATAACGTTTAGTAGTTGGAAAATTACACTGCAATACATTCTTTAGAGAATATCTTATGCATAATTGTAAAATAAATTTCAATACCATTGCATTTTATATACATACTTTTAAACGAAAATACTTACGTCTGATTTCACAGTGTTCTCCCACGTATTCTGAAGTACACATGCAATCGTATCCATTTGCGAGATATATACACATTCCGCCATTTTTGCATGGATTTGAAGAACATCGACCTGAAATGGGATATAGTTTTAACAAAACCTGTAATTATAGGCGTGAATCCACGTTACATATTCCAAAAATAGACAAAATTGTTTATATTTCCCACGTTGTATTGAAACTCGTGACATTCGATCGTGTGATTCCAAAACGTTTGGTAGTTGGGAAACTACAGCTATACATTCTTTTAAGGAATTCGCAAAAAAAAAATTTCAATAATATTAAATATTATAAATATACTTTTTAAACGAAAATACTTACGTCTTATTTCACAGTGTTCTCCCACGTATTCTGAAGAACACATGCACTCATATCCATTTGCGAGATCTATACAACTGCCTCCATTTTTACAAGGATTTGATGAACATTGACCTGGAATGGGATATAGTTTTAACAAAACCTGTAAACACAGGCGTGGATTCATTAAACATGTTCCGAAAATGAGACAAAATTGTTTATATTTCGGATATTGTATTTCCCAAACTCCATATCAAATTTATTTTGGAAACTTGTGACATTCTATCTTGTAATTCCATACCGTTTAGTAGTTGGAAAACTACACTGCAATACATTCTTTTAGAGAATATCTTATGTATGATTGTAAAATTAATTTCAATACCATTACATTTTATAAATATACTTTTTAAACGAAAATACTTGCGTCTGATATCACAGTGTTCTCCCACATATTCTGAAGTACACATGCACTCGTATCCATTTGCGAGATCTATACACATTCCGCCATTTTTGCATGGATTTGAAGAACATCTACCTGGAATGGGATATAGTTTTAACAAAACCTGCAAACATAGGCGTGGATCCACATTACATGTTCCAAAAATAGACAAAATTGTTTATATTTCCCACTTTGTACTGAAACTAGTGACATTCCATCGTGTGATTCCAAAACGTTTGGTAGATGGGAAACAACAGCTATACATTCTTTAAAAGGAATATCTTATATATATATATATATATATATGTAAAATGAATTTCAATACTGTTAAATTTCATAGATATACATTTTAAACGAAAATACTTACGTCTGATTTCACAATGTTCTCCCACGAATTCTGAAGAACACATGCACTCGTATCCATTTGCGAGATCTATACAACTGCCTCCATTTTTACAAGGATTTGATGAACATTGACCTGGAATGGGATATAGTTTTAACAAAACCTGTAAACACAGGCGTGGATTCATTAAACATGTTCCGAAAATGAGACAAAATTGTTTATATTTCGGATATTGTATTTCCCAAACTCCATATCAAATTTATTTTGGAAACTTGTGACATTCTATCTTGTAATTCCATACCGTTTAGTAGTTGGAAAACTACACTGCAATACATTCTTTTAGAGAATATCTTATGTATGATTGTAAAATTAATTTCAATACCATTACATTTTATAAATATACTTTTTAAACGAAAATACTTGCGTCTGATATCACAGTGTTCTCCCACATATTCTGAAGTACACATGCACTCGTATCCATTTGCGAGATCTATACACATTCCGCCATTTTTGCATGGATTTGAAGAACATCTACCTGGAATGGGATATAGTTTTAACAAAACCTGCAAACATAGGCGTGGATCCACATTACATGTTCCAAAAATAGACAAAATTGTTTATATTTCCCACTTTGTACTGAAACTAGTGACATTCCATCGTGTGATTCCAAAACGTTTGGTAGATGGGAAACAACAGCTATACATTCTTTAAAAGGAATATCTTATATATATATATATATATATATGTAAAATGAATTTCAATACTGTTAAATTTCATAGATATACATTTTAAACGAAAATACTTACGTCTGATTTCACAATGTTCTCCCACGAATTCTGAAGAACACATGCACTCGTATCCATTTGCGAGATCTGTACAACTGCCTCCATTTTTACAAGGATTTGATGAACATCGACCTGGAATGGGATATAAGTTTTAAAAGAAACTGTAAATACATGTGGGATCCACGTTACGTGTTCACAAAAATACAGACAAAATTGTTTATATCTAAAATATTGCATTTTCCAAACTCCATTTCAAATTCATTTTGGAAACTTATGACATTCTTTCTTGTGATTCCATAACGTTTAGTTGTTGGAAACTACACTGCAATACATTCTTTTAGAGAATATCTTATGTATAATTGTAAAATGAATTTCAATACCATTGCATTTTATATATATATGTAGGAGCGGAAATCGCTCCTCACGAGCAAAGTGAGGTTCATGACCTCAAGACACAGCCCGCTCCAGAAGTTGAACCCAAATGAGCGGTTTTCTGAATGTTATAAATATGTGTGTCGCCCAGGAGCGGGAGGATTCCTGACATGTAAGAGCTGAGTGCTTGAGTCGAGCAGATTCGCTCGCTATTATCCGGGTGGCGTCCCGGGACATATATGAATATCCCGAATATTTTTCTCATGCATCACTGTACATATCTCATCCCATCATTGATTGGTACAATAAAGTAGTTTAAAAACTTCGAATAGAAGTTCCGACTTGTGAATCATACCCCACCGAGCCAATAATACTTCTACATATACTTTTTAAACGAAAATACTTACGCCTGATTTCACATTGTTCTCCCACGTATTCTGAAGAACATATGCACTCGTATCCATTTGCTAGATCTATACACATTCCGCCATTTTTGCACGGATTTGATGAACATCGACCTGGAATGGGATATACATTTTAACAAAAACTGTAAACACAGGTGTGGATCTATGTTACACGTCCACAAAAATAGAGAAAAAATTACTCCATTTTTTATATTTTCTTTATTGCATTTTTCAAACACCATTTCTAATTCATTTTGGAAACTCGTGACATTCTGAAATTCGTATAATTTAAAAAGTTTAGGATTTAGGAAATCATAGTAATTTATTATAGGGAATATCTTAAGTTATTGAAAATGATTTTCAATACCTTTAAATTTTAAAAATATGCTTTGTGGATGAAAAACTTACGTCTGATTTCACAGTGTTCTCCCACGTATTCTGAAGTACACATGCACTTGTATCCATTTGCTATATCTATACACATTCCGCCATTTTTACAAGGATATTCTGTGCAAGGACCTAGACAAGGAGAGATTTCTGTAAGCCCAATGCACCTTTCGAAGTGAGTCTACGCAAATAGTAATTAGTGCAAGTCAACACATTTTGTTTGTGTGTACATATACATTTGTTTGTGTGTACATATACATTTGTTTGTGTGTACATATACGCAAACAAAATGTGTTCCTTAAAAATATCTTTTGATACCTAATATCTTGTGCAAATCTTTCAATTTACTACCATTACAGTGATCCGTACTGATTCAAGTTATTAGTCGTTTGAATGAAATATGATATTCCAACAGAAATAAAATCATAAATTTCAATATTTAATCAACCATAAATTTGAATATTTATTCAACCATAATTTTTTGAATATTTATTCAACCATAATTTTTTGAATAATTATAACTATGGCATTTTCAAAAGTCTGATTTTATCCCGATGTTTCTGGTTTCAGTTTACATTGATGCAAAACAGGACCACCATATATACATTTGTAATAATATATATTGGTGTATACATCACATATATATTTAAAAATGACCTTCCTTAAAACTTGAAGAGAAATAGATACATGTAAGAAATGTATTTTTAACTTACGAAGTGTTATACTAATGCCTTACATCATAGCTCCCACAAGAAGGTACTTACGTTTCGTTTCACAGTATTTTCCTATATAATCTGGAGTACATGTGCATCGGTATCCATTTTCGGTATCCGTACACCAACCTTTATTTTTGCAAGGATTTTTTGAACAAGGACCTGGAATGAGATGGACGTTTACGCAATGCAAGTGTCAAAGATCTATTTTCGAAATAAGTATGCCATAATAGGTCGGGCTTTGCTTCTTTATTGGTATAGTTTGATAAGTAAGGTATTTTAAAACACATCCTGTGCAAACTTTAAGGAGAGTAGGGTCCAAAAATTGAAACCGTATTCACCTAGGGATGTATTCAAGTACCACCTGAATTTGCTGTACGGTATTGTTCAGCAGTACTGCAGTTGGACAGTTTAAGATGGCAATCCCTCCTTTGACTGTCAGGCATGTATTACGTTTAGTAGTCGCAACTTTGAGCACCTACTGTGATACTGGTAGTTTGCTACCACTGTCAGACTGTGGAATTAGAGCCAGGCTCGTAAATATGTCCACAAATTTGCTGCATTTCATTTTTGTACATTGAACCTCTAGCAAATTCTTGTGGCTCTTGCAGACATATATCCATATGTGTATACGAATTAATTTTGTGTTTTTACGTCCACTTAATATTTTTACGAGTAGTTTTGAAATCATAACAATAACGTAAGAACAGAAACAAAAGAAGAAAAATAACTGCTTAACATGAGAATGAGTACTAGAATGGGCCGTTCAAATAGACAGAAAAATGTTTCCGAATTTGAAATTATAATAGGGGAGTTGCTTCCTACCTTTAAATATATGCCTATGTTTTTAAACATGTTTTTATTCAGCGTCGTGAGCCCTCTACCAGACGCTTTATTTTAGTATTTTATCTGAAAAACACTCTTTCTATAAAAAATTACAAGTCCAAGAAACTTTCAAACAGTCCAAAAATCAACAGATAAACAATTCAGTGAATATAACAAAAAAAGACTTTTCATTCAGGTACAGTCTATTTTTCAATGACAGATATGACAAATTCAAACATTATGCAATTTTGCAGTTTTGACGTGAATAAGTCTTTAAAATTGGAACAGTACTGGGGGACATGTATGAAAAGTCGAGCGTTGCAGAAAAGCATTACATTACATGAAAAGCATTTTCTTATGATTTCAGCACGAGAAGAAACACCCAGAAGACAAACGTAGCGTCATGTAGACAAAGGATGTCCGTACCTGACATGACCTTCGGTCCGAGTGCACAGTCGCACTGGATACTACAATACATGGCCCAAGTTGGGCTACGTCACGAAACCTGTACTTTGACCTTGTATATAGGGAGCGCTGACTGGGCACGGGGAGGGGATTCATAATATGTCGAAATTCTAAGGTATGCGAGCTTTGGGCTAGTGTAACTTTGGATTGGTGAAGTGAGGACTGCGAAAATGGTGTCATTCGAAAGCTACAGAACTAAGCTACAATCTGTCAATAAATTTATCCTTCCATATTAATATAAAACTGAACTTTAATCGGTCAAATTGTGAATTAATTGTTGAATATACACACAATAAACAATCGTTCAAACTTCCTATGTCTGCTTCATTTGTTCCACAATCCAACATCAGGCTCGAGTGTTCACGTCAAACCCGGTTTGTGTCCCCAACACAACATACCAATTTGCTTTCAGTATGATAAAGAATTAATCTTATATTTACAAGGTGAAAAAATGTATAAACTACGGCACTTTTACAATAATTTTGAGTATTAGTTATAAAATAATATTTATAATTAAGCTAGTTTTTACCACATAATGAACAGAATTTGTCGTGATTTTCTTAGCACAGATGAAGCAGATTTTTCAATCTAACATTGCATTAAAGATGTTTACATAATTTAAAATTCAGATCTAATCAACAATGTACAAGAAATATAAATAGTGCTGATTATAAAGCATTAATCATAAATTAAGCTTATATTGTTCTTATAGTCAAATTTTGGCATAATTTGACGCTATTTTATCTTGGATTAAGCCATCACGGGCTTCTGGTCCAATGACAACAAAGTAAAACTTTTAGAATAATTCATTTTTGTTGTAATAGTCCTCAAAACAAATTTCTGCTGGCGACTCATGTTCAATTACACTGCTGGCCACCGTAAATGCAACACCCTGAAGGAAGCATGCAAATAATATGAAATTTACAACATGCATTAGCGGAGGTGAGATATGCAAATGATTAGAATTTCAGCGCAGACGCACATCACGCGCGCCTGTGGCGCCACTTCAAAGCGCTATTTAAGGCTTGGAGATTTCGACGATTTCAAGTACGGCAATTGTGTTTTTCTTGTGTTTTTTTCAAAAAAACGATCAATTATGCCTCGTAGAAAACAGCGATCATCTTTTGATCAAGTATCCGAGTTCGACAGAGGAAGGATAGTGGCCTACCGAGATTGTGGATTATCTTTCAGGGAAATCGGTAGTCGTGTTGGACGAAACCAAACAACTGTAATGCGGATATGTGATCGTTGGATGCAGGAGGGTACGACGGACCGACGTGTTCGATCGCATCCACCTCAGTGCACCACTTCACGTGATGACAGGCATATTGTGCGTATGGCAGTGACGGATCGCTCAGCCACATCACGAACCATAGCACAGCACATTCAGTCTGTACCGCATCATCCAGTGTCTGCGCGTACCATTCGACGCCGTTTACAGCAGAGTGGTCTGTTCGCAAGACGTCCATTGCTTCGTCTACCCTTGACGCAGAACCACAGACGTTTCCGCCGCCAATGGTGCGATGAAAGAAGGATGTGGACGGCAGAATGGAATGAAATTGTCTTTACTGACGAGTCACGCTTCTGTCTGCAACACCACGATGGTCGGATTCGAGTCTGGAGACACCGTGGAGAGAGGATGCTGAACAGCTGCGTTATGCACCGCCACACTGGTCCTGCACCGGGTATTATGGTATGGGGCGGTATTGGATATCACTCTCGCACTCCTCTAGTACGCATTGCCGGTACTTTAAACAGCCAGCGCTACATCTCCGAGGTGTTGGAGCCAGTTGTCCTTCCTTACCTTCAGGGCTTGCCCACAGCCTATTTCAACAGGATAATGCACGACCACATGTGGCACGCATTGGCCAAGGGTTCTTCGTCAATCGCCAGATTGAATTGCTTCCCTGGCCAGCTCGCTCTCCGGATCTTTCGCCGATAGAAAACATGTGGTCCATGGTTGCTCAACGATTGACCCAGAATACATCCCCAGCTGCCACACCAGATCAACTTTGGCAACGTGTGGAAGCTGCTTGGTCTGCTGTACCCCAAGAACACATCCAAAGTCTCTTTGAATCAATGCCGAGGCGTGTGGCAGCGGTGATCTCCAACAATGGCGGCTACTCTGGCTACTGATTTTGGCAGGAACCACACTTCACAGAAGTCTATAAATTTAATCATTTGATACTTGGTCAACATGTTATCTACAAAATAAATTTTGTTGTGATATCTCTTGTCTTTCTTGGTGTTGCAATTTGGGTGGCCAGCAGTGTATATAACTCAGGAGTAATTTGAGAATTTTATTAGGATTTTTGGTACAGGGGTGGGAGAAGGTGTTAGGTACTAAAGTTTATGCAGCTGCTATATTTATTCCAAGTGGGTAAGTTGAACACGGTGCGTATACAATTATTTCTATCTTTGTGGGTACGATGAACATGATTAACGTTGACAAATAGTTCTATCTTTTTCATTCTCTAAAATAAAATATATTGCAAACTATCAGAAGTATTACTCGGGTTGAATACTTCCTTACTCGGGTTGATTGAAAATATTCCAGAATAATCACTTTTTCTCTTTCGTAGAAAAATGCTAACATCATTTGAGTGTCAGGAAATTTTTTTAACTGCTTTTCGACATTTTTATAATTTCTACAGTTTACTATGGACATCATGCATATCCTTATAATACATTTCACATACATCGCACTCATGTTGTAGGACAAAACTACGAAAGGCGACCACAATAAAAGTCGATTTTGAGTCTTTCTTGTATTTTAAGGGGATTATGAATATTAAGAATATTTAAGAGGATTCTTAAATTCGTTTTTAATAAAATCGCCGTAACTCAACATAACAACGCCGAATATGTCTCAAATACTCTAGCACTAATGGGTTTCCTACCAATTTTTCGACTTGTGACTCTCGCACTCAGCATGCGACATTTTCGAATTTCGCCATCTTTAAGGGAAGGATGAAAAATTAATTTTATAAAGTATTCATGACTAATTTTTTAAAGATAATGTATATTTTCTTTTAAAAAAATCCTTTTCGTGGCACGTGCAATAACGAAAGAACTAGTTTTAAAATTGAATGTCTTTAGTACAGACAAAGCAAAGACAGCCAATTATCATTTTACCAGAAATTGTAGATCGATTTGAGTGTTTATTAAAAGAGAAAATCGCTGTTTTCAACCAGCTTTTAACACACATGAGAAGTTGCTTAAATATAGCTACAACTTTAAAGTAGGAAACCTTGACCTGTCACTACGACAGAGAATTTTTAATATTTCAGTATTTTTTTCAAACATTAGTACTATTTCAATATCGGCAAAGTTCCATTTACAATTTTCTTTACTAACTTGCGTGTAGTTTCAAATCGTGTGATGAATAGGAATCAGACTTATGTTAGAAGAATAAATCCTTGTTAAATTTACAACCACATGAAACAAAGCGAAATAAAACTAGTCGGCGGGGAAAAAGTTCCAAACATATTAATTCGTGATTCTTTTTTTATCTCTTGATTTCGCATTATTGCCACAACTTAAAACTAAAAATAGAATAAAATTTGGAAATGCGAAATTAATTTCAAGCGAAAAAATTAAGAAAGTAATATAACTGCACGAGTTCAACGAACATGACTTTCTTTGAGAACGCGCTACACATTAAAAGTGCATTTTTCAATTCAGAGATTTAGTTTTGAATGGAAACCACGTAAAAAACCATTTAGAATGAGAATGATTGTGTTACTTGCCTATTGAGTGCAGCTTTGAAACATGGAAACGAAATGAAAGTTTTATTGAGTTTAATGGCTTTGTAAAGGAAGACTCAAATTTTTAAAGTAAACTGAATAAATTCGATTAGCTACCAGTCTTGGGTAAAAAAGGTTTTGGGCTGCATGTTTTAATTGTTTTCATAAAACTAAATTCTACCACGTGTATTTAACAAAGGATGGATATTCAGCTGTTTTAGCGTGAAACTTGCATAAAAATGTATGCGAAGAAAATTTGGATTATGTATTTTCGAATCTATTGTTTAATAAAATATTTAACATTTTACGAAACTATATTTGAATATATTTTATGTGATACTTGTACAAGCACAAAAAAGATATAAAACAGGAACAGAGTAACTCAATGGTTGAATTTCTAAGACGGAAAGGCCATATTTGGCCATACTGCGCCAAACACAAGATATCAAGTAATAGATATACACAAAACGAAAGTTTTACTGTCACAGAAGAGGTATTTGGTATTTGGTATTTCAATTAACGTCACACTGGAGCAACACAATGGGCTATTGGTGACGGTCCGGGATCAATCCCAAAGGGAAAGATCCGAGGACAACACCACGTAATTTTGAACCACGGTCAGATGACGAGGCAACACCTGAGCTGGCACCCCACTCTCCAAACTTCCACACCACGCCAACGTGAGGACATTTGAGGCCACGACAGATTTAACGTGCACCAGCCCCCTTTGTACACGACGGTGTTTGGCTGGATTCGAACTCGCAACCCTTCGGTTGCTAGTTCGTTACTCTTCCAACCGGGCCACCGCGGCCCTGTCACAGAAGAGGAAATACACCCAAGGAGGAACTCATCTTACAGGAATAGAACCTGCACCGCCTACAACTCGCAAGTTGCTAGCGCAGTGGTCATACCCACTGAGCCACGACGACCCCTACAAACAGTAGAATATTCATTGTACAAACAATCGCTCCATCTATTTGTTTATATGGATTAAAACATTTTAAATATCGCGTTACAAAGTGCCTCTTTTAGCGCATCTCGTCATTGTTAAACGCTTGGTAGAGGGCTAAAGATGTTATATAAAAAATTAAAAAAGAAATACAAGCATTTAATTAAAGGCAAGATGAAACTTTTCTATTCTATTCCAAAAGCTCCAACCAAAGACCGTCGTGTGCAAAGGAGGCTGGTGCACGTTAAATCCTCCGAAGCCTCAAATGTCCTCACGTTGGCGTGGTGTGGAAGTTTGGAGAGTGGGGAGCCAGCTCAGGTGTCGCCTCGTCATCTGACCGTGGTTCAAAATTACGTGTTGTCCTCTTTCCCTTTGGGATTGATCCCGGACCGTTGCCAATAGCCCGTTTTGTCGCTCCAGTGTGACGTTAATTAAAATATATGCATTTTCCAAAAACTTTTTCGAATTTTTCAATTTTTTGCCCCTATATTGCATAGGCTACAGCTTGCTTACCTGCATCATGACTCTTTTCGATGGAATCATACTCTTCTTGTTGACGTACTCTTCCAACTGAATCTTCATTGGACTCAAATGTATATTCGATGTCTGCGGAATCTTCCAGAGACAATGCATCATTCGGTATTCTAGTCGAAATGCCTATGGCTGCAGTATTCAAGAGAGGTCCAAGTACGAAACAAACGCAGACCATCCATATCCTTAAGTGCGTTGTCGGCATAATGCTAGATACTTTTCCAAGCATTTCTCTTTCTGTGTTGTTGGAAGTGTGTCAGCCTTGTTCCCAGAGCTAAAAGGCATTTGCAGTAATTTGTCTTACGCGTTCATTTCTTATCGAAATCATTTCTGCCGTTATCTTTTATATCTCATTTCTATTCCGCTTCCAGCGTGAGAAATTTCTTGCTGCAGAACAACTGGCAAAATTGTATAACGCATTCTTATCTTGTAGGAACAATGAAAGTAAACCTGTGAAAAAATGTATTAAAAAGTTACAGCATACCGCGTATCGAGCTATTTGATTTTATGCTATTAAGAGATAGTGGAAGTAGGAGTTTGCAAATTGCCGATAATCCAATGCTGGTAAATCGGCAGAAATTCTCAGTACCTGTAAAATACCGACAGAAATTCTCAATACAATTATGTCCCATATTGAATTTCCTGTCGTAACCGTTGCACGTATGGGTTCCTGAAGTTTCTTAAAATAAAACAAAAATAATTATAAAATATTATGAATAAGAAAACCAGTAATGATTTCTTGGTATCGGTAATTCTGACCTACCTCTAAGACCGGTAATGATGTTTTGGTACCGGCAATTCTAACCTATCTCTAAAACTGTGAATGATAGTTTTGGCATCAGTAACTCTGACCTATGTTTTGGTACCAGTTACTCTGACCTATCTCTAAAACTCTTAATGATGTTTTGGTACAGGTAAATCTGACCTATTTCTAAAACTGATAAAGATGTTTTGGTACCGGTAACTCTGACATATCTCTGAAACTAGTAATGACGTTTTGGTACACGTAACACTGGTCAATCTCTAAAACCGGTAATGATGCTTTAGTAACGGTAGTTCTGACCTATCTCTAAAACCGGTAATGATGTTTTGGCACCAGTAATCCAGATGCTAGAATCGCGAATGAGGAACCGGAAGGTTGTGAGTTCGAGCCTCGATCCAACCATAGACCGTAGTATACATGGGGTCAGATACACGTTAAATCAGTGGTGCTCTCAAATTTCCTCACGTTGACATGGTGTGTAAGTTTGGAGTGTGGGTACAAGCTCAGGTATTGACATCGTCATATGTCAGTGGTCCAAAATTACGAGACGATGCCCTCGGATCTTCCTTTCTGACCTTCGCCAATAGCCTGTTGTCTTCCTCCAGAGCGAAGTAAATTTAACCACCTACCTTCTGATAAGTCGTAGGAATGGAACTGGATTCTTAAGTGAGCAGTGTCTGTATTTAATTTTTTTAGACACTTATAAGGAGTGCCATAGCTTTTTAGGAATACAGTGGTGCCTTGGTTAAAAACGGTGATCCATTCCAGGATTATCGTCATT
This sequence comes from Meta bourneti, assembly GCA_933210815.1. Taxonomy (NCBI): domain Eukaryota; kingdom Metazoa; phylum Arthropoda; class Arachnida; order Araneae; family Tetragnathidae; genus Meta; species Meta bourneti. The sequence continues at coordinate 71,193,990 of OW119930.1, forward strand.
AACCAAAACCGTCGTTATCCAAGGCACCTCAAAAGATTTAATTGAAAATTGATTAATTTGTTCCGGCTCCTTCCCACAACAATAGTACATATTAAAAATGCAGATAAAACTAAATTTGAAACGTCCTAAAAATATGGTAAATATCGTTTACTTATTATATTCGCTACAAAAAAATTAACATTAATAAAATTAATTGTTCTTGAAAACAGTTTTTAATTATCAATCTTCACCAGTAGGACAATCGGGCCCACTTCGGAGTTTTTTACAAGTGGACCTGTAAAAAACATGTCTAGGGTTGTCTGCTTCTGTCTCTTTTTTAAAATGTTTCTGAAAAACTGCATGGTCTTTAAATAGATCTTTATCTTTAACCGACTTATTGTCTATATGAATAAACACATAAAAAAATGCTCAATGCATTTATAACCACAAATTTTAAAATAAGGCACAGTACACAAGAAAAGAAACAACGGAAAACCTAAACAGCTGGCTATGATGAGCCAAACATATCTGAGCTTTTACAGCTAAGCCGTGTGGCTCTTTTCGACAATGTCTTTCCGCGTGTGGCTTAGTGCGATCGAAAAATTCCGGTTTTTTAGATCGGATAGAGGTTCACGTAATGAAGAGTCGTTAACCAAAGTCTGTGTCGCTAACCAAGATATTTTTTACGGCCACTCGTCGTTAACCAAGTACGTCGTTATGTGAGGCCATTAAAAACCAAGGCACGACTGTACTGTACAGAAACATGAATCCTCGTCCCAAGTCACTTCGTGATCTAAACGTACTGGTCCGTGAGACTCCGAAATTATGGTTTGTGTCCTCCAAAGAATGGGAAATAGAGTATCCGCATGAGAGTACCTAGCTTCATGCCATACAAGGATGTAGTAGATGACATAAGGGACGTGCAATGTCGTTTGTAATGCACTAGTCCCATGAGCAAATCCTATGAGAGATTTTCAGTGTAAGCAGATAAACCAGACGGTCTGTGAAGATTTTACTTCTGCTGTTCAATCGTCATCTGAACGTGGTTGAAAATTACGTGAGGTTCTCCTCAGTAGGTAGGTATTTTAATTAACGTCACACTGGAGCAACACAAAGGGCTATTGGTGACGGTCCGGGATCAATCCCGAAGGGAAAGATCGAGGACAACACAACGTAATTTTAAACACGGTCAGATGACGAGGCAACACCTGAGCTGGCACCCCACTCTCCAAACTGCCATACCACGCCAACAATCCCGAAGGGAAAGATCGAGGACAACAACACGTAATTTTGAACCACGGTCAGATGACGAGGCAACACTTGAGCTGGCAGTCCACTCTCCAAACTTCCACACCACGCGAACGTGAGGACATTTGAGGCCACGACGGATTTAACATGCACCAGCCCCCTTTGTACACGACGGTCTTTGGCTGGCTTCGAACTCCCAACGCTCCGGTTCCTAGTCCGTTACTCTTCCAACCCGGCTACCGCGGCCCTGTGTTCTCCTCGGTTCTTTCCCTTTGGGATTGAATTTGGACCGTCACCAATAGCCCGTTGTGTTGCTCCAGTGTGACTTTAATTAAAATACCTACCTTCTGCTGTCCAAAAGGTCGAGCATCATACATAATATATCAAGATTGCTAGAAAATGTAGTTTAGTGCCGTTTTGGCGACGTCTGGTAGGTAGGTAGATAGGTATTTTAATTGAGATCACACAGAAGCAACACAACGGGCTATTGGTGACGGTCCAGGTTCAATCCCAAAGGGAAAGATCGGCAGTAACAGAAAGGGGAATAGCCCGTTGTGTGACGGTAATTAAAATACCTACCTGGATCTTTTTCTATGGGTTTGATCCCGGACCGTATCCAATAGTCCGTTGTGTTACTTTAGTGGGACGTTAATTAAATACCTACCTAACTACTCGGACAGTCGGCAATAGCTCGTTGCGTTGCTTCAATGCGAAGTTAATTAACTACCTATTTTTTTATTTATTTTAATTAACGTTTCACTGGAACACAACGGACTATTGGCAACGGTCCGGAATCAAACCCAAAGGAAGATCCGAGGACAATACAACACAATTTTGAACCACGGTCTGATGACGAGGTCCCACCTGATTCGTTGCTGGAATGGAGAAATGATCCATGAGACAAATCTTTAATCCAATGATTTCTATTAAATATTTGTTTCAACTTTTGAGTACGCTTGAATGACATTTAGAAATGAATTAAAAAATTGAGTAATGGGTTCCCTTTAAATGTAAAATAAATTACTTCTGCAATTATGCACTTTACAAGAGCGTTTAGACCTTTTGAATGCACTTTTAACACTGAATTGAATTCCGTCAATTATTTGCGAATGTTTTGACAAGAAATATAACTTTCTCGAAATAAAGTATAAAGTCGTTTTTACATTCTCTAAATCTTGTTTTGGGTTTAATTAGTAATTTAGTAGCTATAATTTTTAAATGGAAACTTTTCATTATTTCACTCGAATTGGCAGTCGAAAACAATGTATGAAAAAGTATGTTTTACATTTTTATTGTCTGAATACTTTTAAAATAGATGGAAAAGAATTTTATCACCTTTGAAGTTTGTTTCAATTTCGTACTTTCAATAGAGAATAATCCCTTTAAACAAAACAGGGTAATATCAAAATAAATATATATCGAAAATGGGAATGTTAGCTATTCAAATTTTAAGATATTCTACGAATTTGATTTAATAAATGTAATTTTAGTGATATCAAATATATACGAAGGAAATGTAAAAATATTTTGTATGTATACGAATAACTAATTTTGTCATAATAGACTATATATTTATTTCATTTAAATGGAAAAAAAATGGCAATCCAAAAAGAAATTCAATGCATATATTTATTAGATCTTGAGATTTACTAAGGTAAATTTTAAAATTAAATAAAATTTATACAGTTCAAAATATAAAAATTATAGTCCCTTTCTTTTCCCGAAAGATTAGTCTTAGGAAATCGGTCATGTTCTGCAATTATCAGATGACCTTTGGAATGAACAGATTCCCTCACACACTTCCGGAAATTGCAAATAATCAGCTCAAAGCAGCACTCAACCGATTCTATATGCAATCCAGCAGGTGATTCTTCAGCAGATTTAGCAGATCACTCTTCATCGGATCCAGTTGACGATCTTTTCACGGCACCAGCGAGTGATCTCATATAGGGACCATCGAATGGCACGTCATCGTAAAATGCTGGTGGTCCGTCATCGTAAAATGCAGGTGGTCCGTCATCGGAAGAACTCGTCAATCCTTCTTTGAACTGTATATATTATCATTACAGTGGAATTCTTATGATATCGGAAGCTGGTTTATGCAGTACGATGCGTATTACCTCACTTATAGCTGGTAGAATAAGTTCTTCACCAATGGTGTGCTGCTTTCTGGACTTTGCAATCAGTAAAGAAATGTTATAAGAAGCACTCAGTCCATCGTCGTCTCGCTTAAATGTTGTCGCGAAGAGTTGTTACAATGACGGTGTTTGTAAAAATTTTTCTTTGACTGTTTTAAAAAAAGTTAAATCTTTATCTTTTTTGTCGTTATGGACTTTTGTCAAATGTTCCTTAAGCTTAGGTTTCATTGATTCGTTTGACAAATTTTATTGCATAGAAGGCACATAGGTAGAGTGCTATTTCCTGGTAACGGAATAAGCCGTATTTTAAATATTCAACACTATATTGTCTGCATTTTTTCTTCGGCGCACTCATACTGGAAAAAAGGGCACAAATTTAAGATATATGGGTAAAATTTTAAGTGTTACATATTGTATAGGTTCGCATTTTTTGCTATGTATTTATGACTATGGCCATTTATTTACGAGACTTAAATAATTAAAATGTGTTACTACCTAACACAGAATGTAATTTTTACTTTCTCCTTTTGGTCGCTTGAAATTATTTTCCCAGAAAAGTAAATAATTAAATTATCAAATAAATAATAAAATATAATATTGATAAATATTATATAATAAAGCTATTAAATAAATTAACTTTAACAAAAGTATAACTTTGCTTAAATAAATTTAATATACAAGATGATATCAAATGTATTCAAAAATACTTACCAATTTATTTATTGCTATTTATTTTTAACTTTCATAGTAATGAAAATGGGTCACAATTATTTTACTTTATAGTAAACCTTTCGCGGATCTCCTGATGTTGTCCAAGCACCCCCAAATTCATTTTAATTTGTCACGGACCCCCTCAGTGGTTCCAAGGACCCCTGGGGGTCCGTAGGAACCACTTTGGGAACCATTGCTCTAATAGGACCCGTGTTCTATGATGGTTCACTAAATGGACTTAAATACCTCCAGCTGTTACAGGATGTAACCTGACTTTATCGATAATATTCCTCTGGCGTTATTGTCTTCCCTGTGATTCCAACCTGATGGCCCCCCGCCGCACAAACCGCACGAGTTTAAGATTTGGCCAACAGATAATCGGCTACGGTGGCTGTGTTGAATGACCTCCACGATCACCAGATCTTATCCCACTCGATTTCTTTCTCTGAGGTTACATCAAAGATCGGGTGTATGAAGCTCCGTTCACAAGTTTGCTGGATCTGCGGCAGCTTATCATCGATAGCTGCTCTGTCACACCGCAGATAAGGAATGTGCATGCCGGCGAGCTTGATCGAATACAAATGTGTATTGTGGCCGATGGTGACCTTTTTGAACACACTCACCATGTTTTTGTTTAGCAATAAATTTCTTGCTTTTGCTCATCTGTCTTACTTTTCCAATGTGCCACACTGAATAACGCGCATTTGTTTCTGACATTTTCGCACCTGCTCAGTTTATCAGGATAAAATTATTAAATAGTAAATCTTCGTTCGTGGCTGTATAGCCGAGAGGTGTTGCGCGAAATTTGTGATTTCGGATCATCATTTTTTATTTTCCGGAGTGGCGTTTTTCAGATATTTTTTATTTATCTTTTTTTACTTTCTTTGAATTTAAATTCGTCGTTGCTTAACTCAGAAAAACTATAACACCGGACGACCCCTTTTTCAAGGCATGGAATAGTTCAAACTTCAATCGCGAATATCTCCTACAATTTGACAGATAACATCATGAAACTTTTTTCGGTGCTTTTATTATGGTATTGCGCACATTTTGCTAATTAAATTTTTGGCCGATCTCCTTTAATTTTCGAGTTATTTTTTTAACTTCCTTATTTCGAAGCTAGGAGCTCTGTAAGCTGTCTCAATAAATTCAGCAGGGTCACTTTACTATACGTACACGTTACTTCCTTGACTATACGAGACGCTGTTTCAAATTTAAAGGGACTTAACAGGTCATCCTGTATATCAAAATTAGGAATGTTAGCTGACGTTTTCGGGTGATTTCTAAGCAAATGCTAAAATATTTTGTGTATATATACGTGTACTAATTATGTCATTAATACAAACTATATATTTATTTCATTCAAATGAAGAGATAAATGACATCCTAAAAGGAAATTCAATACATATATATTAAGTCTTGAGATTTACTAAGTAAAACTTAAAAAGAAATTAAGTTTAGTTTAAAATATAAAAATTATCGTCCTTTTCTATTCCAAAAAAGATTAGTCTTAATCAGTACACTTTAGAAATTGGTCAATTTTCTGCAATCACCAGATGACTCTTCGGAATGAGCAGATAACCCCCTTCTCCAGAAACAACAGATACTCTCACCACCCGAAATTGCAAATGATCCTTTATAGAAACCAAAGAACTAGTCTTTAACGGTAAAGCAGCCCGCAACTGATTGTATATGTGATCCAGCAGATGAATCTTCATCGGTTTCAGACGATTCTTTATCGGTTTGAGCAGATGATTCTATATCGGATCCAGTTGGCGAATTTTTCTCCGATCCAGTTGACGATTCTTTCTCCGATCCAGTTGACGATTCTTTCTCCGATGCAAATGACGATTCTTTGTCGGATGCAAATGACGATTCTTTGTCGGATGCAAATGACGATTCTTTGTCGGATGCAAATGACGATTCTTTGTCGGATGCAAATGACGATTCTTTGTCGGATGCAAATGACGATTCATCGCTTGATCCAGATGACGATCCTTCTAGGGCACCAGCAGGTAATAAGTCATCGGAATATGTGGGTAGTCCGTCATCGAAAAAAGTGGGTGATACGTCTAGGAAAGAAGTGAGCGATTTTTTATTGGATCCAACAGATGACTTTTTATTGGTTCCAACGGATGATTTTTTATGGGCTCCAGCGGACGACTTTGTATCGGCTCCAGCGGACGAATTTCTACTGGCTCCAGCGGACGAATTTCTACTGGCTCCAGCGGACGAATTTCTACTGGCTCCAGCGGACGAATTTCTACTGGCTCCAGCGGACGAATTTCTACTGGCTCCAGCGGAAGACTTTATACTGGCTCCAGCGGAAGACTTTTTCTGCGTTCCAGGTGATGACATTTTGCAGGCTGCAGCAGATGACATTTTATCGGATCGAGAGGACGTCATTTTATCGTTACCACCAGATGACGTTTTATAGACAAAAGTGGATGACGTGCTATGGGCTCCAGCGGAAGATTTCCTATCGGCACCAGCGGAAGACTGCCTATTGGCTCCATCGGAAGACCTTTTATCGATTCCAGCGGAAGACGTATTAACTCCAACGGTAGACGTTTTGCTGACGGCAGCGGAAGACTTTTTAATAGCCCCAGCGGAAGATTTAGCAGCACCAGATGACTTTTTATAGGAACCACCGGATAACGTTTTATTGGCTCCCGTAGGTGATTTTTTATCGTAATCACCAGATGACTTTTTATCGGCTCCAGCGGACGACGTTTTATCGGCTCCAACGAACGACTTTTTATAGGCTCCAGAGGATGACGTTTTGCAAGCTGCAGCAGACGACTTTTTATCGCCTCCAGCGGAAGACTTTTTATCGCCTCCAGCGGAAGACTTTTTATCGCCTCCAGCGGAAGACTTTTTATCGCCTCCAGCGGATGATGTTTTGCCGGCTTCAACAAATGACGTTTTGACGGCTGCAGCTGTAGACGTTTTGCCGGCTCCAGTGGAAACCTTTTTATCAGCGCCAGCGGAAGACTTAGCAGCACCAGATAACTTTTTAAAAGCACCACCGGATGAGATTTTATTGGCTCTAGTGGATGATTTTTTATCGGAATCTCCAGACGACTTTTTATTGGCTCCAGAGGACGACTTTTTATCGATTCCAGCAGAAGACTTTTTATCGGCTCCAGAGGAACATTTCCTATCGATTCCAGCGGTAGACTTTTTATCGGCTCCAGCGAATGATATTTTGCCGGCTCCAGTGGATGACGTTTTGCCAGCTGCAGCAGAAGACTTTTTATCAGCCTCAGTGTAAGACTTATCAGCTGCACCAGATGACTTTTTATCGGCTCCAGCGGACGACCGTTTAACGGCTCCAGCGAACGACCGTTTAACGGTTCCGGCGGACGACTTTTTATCGGCTCCAGCGGACGACATTTTATGTGCTCCAGGTGATGAGATTTTATGGGCTCCAGGTGATGACATTTTATGGGCTCCAGGTGATGACGTTTTGCAGGCTGCAGCAGACTCCTTTTTATTGGATCCAGCGGACGTCTTTTTATCGTAACCACCAGATGACGTTTTGCAGGAAAACGTAAATGAAGTGCTATGGGCTCCAAGGGAAGATTTCCTAACGGCTCCAGCGGAAGATTTCCTATATGCTCCAGAGTCTACTTTGTCGGATCCAGATGACGATTCTTCGCTTGATCCAGATGACGATTCTTTTGTTAGGGTACCAGAAGGTAATGAGTCATAGGAATATGTGGGGGGTAGTCTGTAATCGAAAAAAGCGGTTGATCCGTCATCAGAAAATGTGAGCGATTTTTTATTGGTTCCAACGGATGACTTTTTATGGGCTCCAGTGGATGACTTTGTACCGGCTCCAGCGGACGGATTTGCTATCGGCTCCAGCGAAAGATTTGCTATCGGCTCCTGCGAAAGATTTCTTATCGGCTCCAGAGTCTTTGTCGGATCCAGGTGGCGATTCTTTGCTTGATCCAGATGACGATTCATCGCTTGATTCAGATGATGATTCTTCGCTTGATTCAGATGATGATTCTTCGCTTGATTCAGATGATTCTTCGCTTGATTCAGATGATTCTTCGCTTGATTCAGATGATGATTCTTCGCTTGATCCAGATGACGATTCTTCACTTGATCCAAATGACGATTCTTTTAGGGCACCAGCAGGTAATGAGTCATCGGAATATGTGGGTAGTCCGTCATCGAAAAAAGTGGGTGATCCGTCATCGGAAAAAGTAGGCAATTTTTTATTTGTTCCAACGGATGACTTTTTATGGGCTCCAGTGATTGACTTTGTACCGGTTCCAGCAGACGAATTTCTACTGGCTCCAGCGGAAGTCATTATATTTGCTCCAGTGAATGATTTCTTATCGGCTCCAGCGAAAGATTTCCTATCGGCTCCAGAGTCTTTGTCGGATCCAGGTGACGATTTTTTCCTTGATCCAGATGACGATTCTTCGCTTGATCCAGTTGACGATTCTTCGCTTGATCCAGTTGACGATTCTTCGCTTGATCCAGATGACGATTCTTCGCTTGATCCAGATGACGATTCCTTTAGGGCACCAGGAGGTAATAAGTCATTGGAATATGTGGGTAGTCCGTCATCGAAAAAAGTGGGTGATACGTCATCGGAAGAAGTGAGCGATTTTTTATTGGTTCCAACAGATGAATTTTTATTGGTTCCAACGGATGTCTTTTTATGGGCTCCAGTGGATGACTTTGTACTGGATCCAGTGGATGACTTTGTACCGGATCCAGCGGACGAATTTCTACTGGCTCCAGCGGAAGTCATTATATTTGCTCCAGTGAATGATTTCTTATCGGCTCCAGCGAAAGATTTCCTATCGGCTCCAGAGTCTTTGTCGGATCCAGGTGACGATTTTTTCCTTGATCCAGATGACGATTCTTCGCTTGATCCAGTTGACGATTCTTCGCTTGATCCAGTTGACGATTCTTCGCTTGATCCAGATGACGATTCTTCGCTTGATCCAGATGACGATTCCTTTAGGGCACCAGGAGGTAATAAGTCATTGGAATATGTGGGTAGTCCGTCATCGAAAAAAGTGGGTGATACGTCATCGGAAGAAGTGAGCGATTTTTTATTGGTTCCAACAGATGAATTTTTATTGGTTCCAACGGATGTCTTTTTATGGGCTCCAGTGGATGACTTTGTACTGGATCCAGTGGATGACTTTGTACTGGATCCAGTGGATGACTTTGTACTGGATCCAGTGGATGACTTTGTACTGGATCCAGTGGATGACTTTGTACCGGATCCAGCGGACGAATTTCTACTGGCTCCAGAGGAAGTCATTATATTTGCTACAGCGGATTTCTTATCGACTCCAGCGAAAGATTTGCTATCGGCTCCTGCGGAAGATTTCTTATCGACTCCAGAGTCTTTGTCGGATCCAGGTGGCGATTCTTTGCTTGATCCAGATGACGATTCATCGCTTGATTCAGATGATGATTCTTCGCTTGATTCAGATGATGATTCTTCGCTTGATTCAGATGATGATTCTTCGCTTGATTCAGATGATGATTCTTCGCTTGATTCAGATGATGATTCTTCGCTTGATCCAGATGACGATTCTTCGCTTGATCCAAATGACGATTCTTTTAGGGCACCAGCAGGTAATGAGTCATCGGAATATGTGGGTAGTCCGTCATCGAAAAAAGCGGGTGATCCGTCATCGGAAAAAGTAAGCAATTTTTTATTTGTTCCAACGGATGACTTTTTATGGGCTCCAGTGATTGACTTTCTACCGGTTCCAGCAGACGAATTTCTACTGGCTCCAGCGGAAGTCATTATATTTGCTCCAGTGAATGATTTCTTATCGGCTCCAGCGAAAGATTTCCTATCGGCTCCAGAGTCTTTGTCGGATCCAGGTGACGATTTTTTCCTTGATCCAGATGACGATTCTTCACTTGATTCAGATGACGATTCTTTTAGGGCACCAGCAGGAAAGTAGTCATGGGAATATGTGGGTAGTCCGTCGTCGGTAAAAGTAAGCGATTTTTTATTGGTTCCAACAGATGACTTTTTATTGGTTCCAACGGATGACTTTGTATAGGCTCCAGTGGATGACTTTTTACCGGCTCCAGCGGACGAATTTCTACTGGATCCAACGGAAGACTTCATTCTGGCTCCAGAGGAAGTCTTTATACTGGCTCCAGCGGATGATTTCTTATCAGCTCCTGTGGAAGATTTCTTATCGGTTCCTGTGGACGATTTGTTATCTTCTCCAGCAGATGATTTCTTATCGGCTCCAACAGATGATTTCTTATCGGCTCCAGCAGATGATTTGTATTTTTCAAAGGACTTTTTATGTTCTCCAACATCTTTCCAAATGCCTTTACTTCTCAGTTTTTCGATGACCTCGCGTTGACCTCGTTTGCTCAGGTATTCCGGGTTTTCAATCAGGCTCTTAATACTGTTCCCTTTGAAGTCTGTTTCGAATATATCCCAATCCTTGTCCATTCGATCGATCAGTCTCAGAGCTATTTCTTTTCTAATCTCCCTACTCAGGTCTTGGGTGCATAAAGCCGTATGCAGTGGGCTTCCGCTTAACCATATCCAATCATAAACCTCTATGTCCCTGATGTTGAGCAAGACATCTATGATTTCCAGTCTCTCATAATCACTTAAATTCTCCACCGTAATAGCTATTTGAAGAGGAGTCTCTAATGCGTTATTAAACAAATTGGCATTCAAAATTTCACTCGAGTCAATCAAATGCAAGATGATTTCCCTACAATCGCACACTCTAAGCCCTTTTCCAAGTATAGCTAAATGCAGAGAACAAAAGTCATGGTTCCAAGCATTAATATACGATTCCCTTTTAACCTTTTTCAATATCCTAGTTATAATCATCTTTCTTGTTTCTAAACAAAGAGGTGTTTCTCCAATGGCTAAATGCAAGGCAGTATCGCCTTCGTCGTTGCATATCTGCACATTAATTTCTTCATGATTCAGCAAAGCAAGAGCCATTTCCCCTCTAATTATTTCATTTAAATCGGTCATGGATAGGACCTCATGAAGTGCTGTATTTCCGTACGCGCCTTGTTTGTTGATAATTACACCACTGTTGCTTGTATTTAAGATCGCCAAAAACAGATGAAAATTTCCGCTTTTGATAGCACTGAACAGCCGATCGTGGTCATTGCGAAGCATTCCGTGGCTGGTATGGAGTTGTGCGATGACTGATTATAGAACTCGTAGCATATTAGGGTGGTGGAATAAAGCTCGAAAGTTTTCAATTTCGTGGTTAACTTCAAGACGAGAACGATTTCTGTGGATTATTCAAACACGTGAAACCTGTTCGAGTGAAACGCATTTTCTATATTTAAGTCACTGTCGAAGAAAAGTGCCGTCCCACTTGCAAAACATAAAATCCCTTAGAATGAAACACCTTACACTCAGGAAGAATAACACACTTCACCAAATAAGAATAATTAACGAGCTTTATAAAATATCTGTCACACTTGTAAAAAAAATCACATCTAAAATCACTTGTGCACACATCAAAAAGAGGCAGTTGTCTTGACCATAAATTGGAAATGAACTGTTCCAGATTACATTGATGTTGCCACTGTCGGAATGGGTTTTGCATAAAAGTAGAAATGCATTTTTCCCAGGAAGTAAAGAGGCTGCGGTAGCCTGATTGAAAGAGTAGTGGTTTAACAATCGGGGAGGTATTTCAATTAACGTCACACTGGAGCAACACAACGGGCTATTGGTGACGGTCCGGGATCGATCACCAAAGGGAAAGATCCGAGGACAACACCACGTTACTTTGAACCACGGTCAGATGACGAGGCAACACCTGAGCTGGCACCCCACGCCAACGTGAGGACATTTGAGGCCACGACAGATTTAACGTGCACCAGCCCCCTTTGTACACGACGTTGTTTGGCTGGATTCGAACCCGCAACCCTTCGGTTGCTAGTTCGTTACTCTTCCAACCGGGCCACCGCAGCCCGTTTAACAATCGGAAAGCTGCGAGTTCAAAAATAGATCCCAACAAAGACCGTTGTGTACATGGGAGCTGGTGTACGTTAAATCTGTCATCATCTCAAATGTCCTCACGTTAGTGGGGTGTGGAATTTCCTAGAGTATGGAACCAGCCCATGTTTTTCTCCTCATCTGAACGTGGATCAAAATTACGTGGTATCTTTCCCTTCGGGATTGATCCAGAAACTCGCCAATAACATGTTTCACTAGTGCAGTATTGATTAAGTACTACCTATCTACTCAAAAACTGCATTTTTTTAACGATAGGAAGGTATTTTATTTAATTTCACACTGCGGAGCAACACAACGGGCTATTGGTGATGATCCGGTATCAATCCCAAAGCCGATTGTGTTCCTCCATTGCGACGTTAAACAAAATACCATACCATACCGGGAATTGTCTCGAAGAGAAATATCCAATATGAGGTAAGTAAGTTAATTAACGTCGCTTTGGAGCAACACACAACCAGGATAGTAATTAATTAATTAATAAATGTCGCATTAGAGCAACACAACGGGCTATTGACGGCGGTCTGGTATCCATCCCAAAGGGAAAGGTCCGAGGACGTAATTTTGAACTACGGTCACATGACGAAGAAATATCTGAGATGATACCACGCTCTCCAAACTTCCACATCATCCCAACGTGAGGACATTTCAGGTCACGACCGATTTAACGTGTACCAGCCCCCTTTGTGCACGACTCTTTTTGGTTGGATTCGATCTCGCAACCCTGCGATTGCTAGTCTGTTGCTCTGACAACCGTGCCACCACGACCCTCATGGAAGTTTGGAGAAGGTAGATAAGTAGGTAGGTATTTTAATCAACGTCACATTGGAGCACACAAAGGGTTATTGGTGACGGTCCGTGATCAAACCCAGAGAAAGATTCGAGAACAAACCATGTAATTTTGAACGACGGTCAGATGACGGAAGAAGTTTGGAGGAAGTGGCAGTTCAGCTGTTGATATTGTGATGCAACCGTGGTTCAAATTAGGTATTGTTGGTAGGTATTGTAATCAACGTCGCATTGCAGGGACACAACGGGCTATTGGCGACGGTCCGTGATCAAACCCAGAGAAAGATCCGAGAACAAACCATGTAATTTTGAACCACGGTCTGATGACGGAAGAAGTTTGGAGGAAGTGGCAGTTCAGGTGTTGATCTTGTGATGTAACCGTGGATCAAATTAGGTATTATTGATAGGTATTGTAATCAACGTCGCATTGCAGGGACACAACGGGCTATTGGCGACGGTCCGAGATCAAACCCAGAGAAAGATCCGAGAACAAACCATGTAATTTTGAACGACGGTCTGATGACGGAAGAAGTTTGGAGGAAGTGGCAGTTCAGGTGTTGATCTTGTGATGTAACCGTGGATCAAATTAGGTATTGTTGATAGGTATTGTAATCAACGTCGCATTGCAGGAACACAATGGGCTATTGGCGACGGTCCGAGATCTAACCCAAATGAGGTATTGTTGGATCACTCAGTTTATGATTGGTCCCGGACCATCGCGAATCGCCCGTGTTTTGTTCCACTACGATGTTAACTCAATTATACCATCACCTACTCTTATTACACCCAATTGCCAATCGAAATGGCCACAGTAGTCCGATTGGGAGAGGAAAAGTTTATAAAATGGAGGATTGCGAGTTTGAATCCAATGAAATACCGTCGTGTACATGGGAACCGGTGAAAGTTAAATCTGTCGTGGCATCAAATGTCCCCACGTTGGTGTGGTGTGCAAGGTTGAGGGGGTGCAGCTCAGGCGTTGTCTCGTCATCTCACCGTGGTTTAAAATACGTGATGTTGTCCGAGGACCTCTCCGGGTGCGATCCCGGTCCTTCTCCAATACCCATTGCTTTTGCTCCAGTGGGACGTAAATTAAATACACACCCAATCACCGACCCCAACATCAAAGGGTGATAAGGGGGGGGATTTCAATTAACGTCACACTGGAGCTACACAATGGGCTATTGGTGACGGTCCGGGATCAATCCCAAAGGGAAAGATCCGAGGACAACACCACGTAATTTTGAACCACGGTCAGATGACGAGGCAACACCTGAGCTGGCACCCCACTCTCCAAACTCCCACACCACGCCAACGTGAGGACATTTGAGGCCACGACAGATTTAACGTGCACCAGCCCCCTTTGTACACGACGGTGTTTGGTTGGATTCGAACTCGCAACCCTTCGGTTGCTAGTCCGTTACTCTTCCAACCGGGCCACCGCGGCCCAAGGGTGATAAGGATTAGGGTTGTATTACACAAGCGAAAGATTTGTCCAAACTGCATCGAGCCCAATACAGGTAGGTAGTTGAATTAACGTCACACTGGAACGGGCTATTTTTGACGTTTCGGGATAAATCCCGACGGGAAGGAGCCTAGGAGATATCGGAATTTCGAACCACGGTCTAATGACGAGGTCTACACCTGATTTGGCACCCCACTCCAAACTTCCACACCACACCAACGTGAGGATATTTGAGGCGACGAGGTTTAAAGTGCACACTAATCTGTATACATGACTGTATGGTTTACCGAGTTTCGAACTCGCAACCCATGCTATTGCTAATCCTCTACTCTTCCCAACTGGGCTAATAGTCCGTTGTTTTTACTCCAATGCGACGTTAATAGAAAACTTCCAAGTTTACTATTTTAACCGTTAATGGTAGGTATTTTAAGTAACGTCACACCGGAGCAACACAAAGGGCTATCGGTTAAGTAATGGACATATACGCATGGAAAATTGTGACCAGAAGATTGATATCCACCCTGTAAGTTACAGGAATTGGACCTTTCCCACCTACATTTCTCGTCATATGACTGTGGTTCAAAATTATGTTTTGATCTCGGAACGTCACCAATTGTCCGTTGTGTTGCTCCAGTGACGTTAATTAAAATACATACATTCCGACTACTTGTCGCAGGTTGCTAGAGCAATGGACAAAACCCTTGATCTATAGTTTTAGTGTAATGGTAGGTGGTAATTTTAATTAACGTCGCACTGGAGCAACACGGCTGTTAACGAATGTCCGGGATCAAACCCGAAGGGCAAGATCTGCGAACGAAACCACTTAATTTTGACTCACGGCCAGGTGAGTTCACACCTGAGCAGTTACTGTAATGATCCAAATCTTTAGTCCAATGATTTCTATTAAAATTTGGGGCCGCGGTGGCCCGGTTGGAAGAGTAACGGACTTGCAACCGAAGGGTTGCGAGTTCGAATCCAGCCAAACACCGTCGTGTACAAAGGGGGCTGGTGCACGTTAAATCTGTCGTGGCCTCAAATGTCCTCACGTTGGCGTGGTGTGGAAGTTTGGAGAGTGGGGTGCCAGCTCAGGTGTTGCCTCGTCATCTGACCGTGGTTCAAAATTACGTGGTGTTGTCCTCGGATCTTTCCCTTTGGGATTGATCCCGGACCGTCACCAATAGCCCATTGTGTTGCTCCAGTGTGACGTTAATTGAAATTTCCCTTCCCTTCCCTTCCCTATTAAAATTTGCTACAAATTTGGAGTACGTTTGAATGACATTGAGAAATGAAATAACAAATTGAGTAATGGGCTCCCTTTTTATGCAAAGTAAATTACTTTTGCAATTAAGCACTTTACGAGTTCGTTTACAC
The DNA here is from genome assembly GCA_933210815.1 of Meta bourneti. Taxonomy (NCBI): domain Eukaryota; kingdom Metazoa; phylum Arthropoda; class Arachnida; order Araneae; family Tetragnathidae; genus Meta; species Meta bourneti. Next base: position 71,209,693 of record OW119930.1, read on the forward strand.
CTTTGAATGCGGGTTGCGAGTTCGAATCCAGAGTCGTGTGCAAGTTAAATCCAACATGGTATTTAACGTCCTCTCGTTGCGTGATGTGGAAGATTGCAGTGTAGGGGGCCTGCAGTTTTCTTTGCCTACTGAGTGGTTCAAAATTACGTGTTGTCCTCGGGTTTTTCCTTTCAGATGGATACCGGACCGTCACGAATAACCCGTTGTGTTGCTCCCAGTGTGACGTTAATTAAATACCTTTAACAATTGCATGCAATTTGAATGCACCTTTTTAACACTTTGAATTGAATGTCAATTCCTTACGCCCGCAATTTCTAACTTTCAAGCAAAAAGTATTACTCAAGTCAGTTTCATTCTTTAAATCTTGTTTTCAGTTTAATTAGTAATTTACTAGTTATAATAGTTAATTTTTAAATGGTTACACTTCATTATTCCACTCCAAATGATATAGTAGAAAATAAGGTTAAATTATGTTTTAATTATAGGAGTACATCGAATGTTTTACACTTTTATTATACCTTAAACTTTTAAAATGTATCTAAGATAATTTTACCACCTTTGAAGTTTGTTTCAATTTCGTACTTTCACAGCAGGTAATGGTTAACGTCACACTAGAGCAACACAATGGATTATTGACGATGGTAAGGGATCAATTCCGTAGGTGAAAGGTCCGAGGACGTCACATAATTTTGAACCACGGTCAGATGAGGCAATACATGAGCTGGTTACCCACTCTACAAACCTTCCACACCACGCAACGTGAGGTCATCTGAGGCCACGACTGATTTAACATGCACCAGTCCCATTTGTACTCATTGGTCTTTTGGTTGGATTCGAGCTCGAAACCCTCGGGTTGCTATATTCTTCCAAACGGGCCTCCAGGGTTCCTTTCACAGCAGAGAATACACATTGGACAAAACATGGTAATATTAGCAAACTCAATATATATCGAAAATGGGAATGTTAGCTCTTAAGTTTTCGGGGGATTTCGAAGCAAATGTTAAAATATTTTCTATATATACGTGTACTAATTGTCATAATACAAACTATTTATTTTATTCAAGAGATAAACGACATCCCCAAAAGGAAATTCAATACATATACATATATTACATCTTGAGATTTACTAAGTAAAACATAAAAAGAAATAAAGTTTATAGTTTAAAATATAAAAAGTATCGTCCTCAATTGGCCAATTTTCTCGTTAAAGTGTCCTGATTAAAAGTAATCTTTTCTGGAATAGAAAAATTCCAGAAAAGATTCTTCGGAATGAGCAGATAACCCTCCTCCAGAACCAACAGATACTCTCACCTCCGGAAATTAAAAATGATCCTTTATAGGAACCAAAGGACTAGTCTTTAAAGCTCAAAGCAGCACGTAACCGATTGTATATGTGATCCAGCAGATGGTTCTTCATCGGCTTCAGCAGATGAATCTCCATCGGCATCAGCAGATGAATCTTCATCGGCTTCAGCAGATGAATCTTCATCGGATTCAGCAGATGAATCTTCATCGGATTCAGCAGATGAATCTTCATCGGTTTCAGCAGACGAATCTTCATCGGATACTGATGACGATTCTTTGTCCGATCCTGTTGACGATTCTTTGTACGATCCAGTTGACGATTCTTTGTACGATCCAGTTGACGATTCTTTGTACGATCCAGTTGACGATTCTTTGTACGATCCAGTTGATGATTCTTTTACGGCACCAGTGAGTGATCTTATAGGCACCAGCGGTGGTAGGTCATCGGAAAAAGTGAGAGATTTTGTATTGGTTCCAGTGGGCGACTTTGTATCGGCTCCAGCGGAAGACTTTGTATCGGCACCACCAGATACCTTTTTATCGGCTCCAGTGGAAGACTTTTTATCGGCTCCAGTGGAAGACTTTTTATCGGCTCCAGTGGAAGACTTTTTATCGGCTCCAGCAGAAGATTTTTTATCGGCTCCAGCAGAAGATTTTTTATCGGCTCCACCAGATACCTTTTCATCGGCTCCAGTGGAAGACTTTTGATCGGCTCCAGCGGAAGACTTTTTATCGGCTCCAGCGGAAGACTTTTTATCGGCTACAGTGGAAGACTTTTTGTCGGCTACAGTGGAAGACTTTTTATCGGCTCCAGTGGAAGACTTTTTATCGGCTCCAGTGGAAGACTTTTTATCGGCTCCAGTGGAAGACTTTTTATCGGCTCCAGTGGAAGACTTTTTATCGGCTCCAGTGGAAGACTTTTTATCGGCTCCAGCGGAAGATTTTTTATCGGCTCCACCAGATACCTTTTTATCGGCACCACCAGATATCTTTTTATCGGCTCCAGTGGCCGGATCCATTCCAGTGGAAGACTTTTTGTCGTCTCCAGTGTATGATGGGTTATTGGCTGACTTTTTACAGGCTCCAGGGGATGACCTTTTATCCGCTCCAGCTGATGACTTTTTATCGGCTCCAGTGGATGACGTTTTGCCAGCTCCATTAGACTTTTTACTAGCCCCAGCGGAAGACTTTTTATCAGCTTCAGCGGAAGACTTTTTATCAGCTTCAGCGGAAGACTTTTTATCAGCTTCAGCGGAAGACTTTTTATCAGCTTCAGCGGAAGACTTTTTATCAGCTTCAGCGGAAGACTTATCAGCCCCAGAAGACTTTTTATCAGCCCCAGCGCATGACTTTTTACCGGCACCACCGTTTAACGTTTTATCGGCTCCAGTTAATGATTTTTTATCAGCTCCAGAGTATGACGTGCTATTGGCTCCATTGAATGCCTTTTTGTCGGCACCACCAGATGCCTTTTTATCAGCCTGAGCGAATGATTTTTTGTCGGCTCCAGCGAATGATTTTTTGTCGGCTCCAGCGGATGATTTTTTGTCGGCTCCAGCGGATGATTTTTTGTCGGCTCCAGTGGATGATTTTTTATCGGTTCCAGGGGATGACGTTTTATCGGCTCCAGCGGAAGATTTTTTATCGGCTCCACCAGATACCTTTTTATCGGCTCCAGTGGAAGACTTTTTATCGGCTCCAGTGGAAGACTTTTTATCGGCTCCAGCAGAAGATTTTTTATCGGCTCCAGCAGATTTTTTATCGGCTCCACCAGATACCTTTTCATCGGCTCCAGTGGAAGACTTTTGATCGGCTGCAGCGGAAGACTTTTTATCGGCTCCAGCGGAAGACTTTTTATCGGCTACAGTGGAAGACTTTTTATCGGCTCCAGTGGAAGACTTTTTATCGGCTCCAGTGGAAGACTTTTTATCGGCTACAGTGGAAGACTTTTTATCGGCTCCAGTGGAAGACTTTTTATCGGCTCCAGCAGAAGATTTTTTATCGGCTCCACCAGATACCTTTTTATCGGCACCACCAGATATCTTTTTATCGGCTCCAGTGGCCGGATCCATTCCAGTGGAAGACTTTTTGTCGTCTCCAGTGTATGATGGGTTATTGGCTGACTTTTTACAGGCTCCAGGGGATGACCTTTTATCCGCTCCAGCTGATGACTTTTTATCGGCTCCAGTGGATGACGTTTTGCCAGCTCCATTAGACTTTTTACTAGCCCCAGCGGAAGACTTTTTATCAGCTTCAGCGGAAGACTTTTTATCAGCTTCAGCGGAAGACTTATCAGCCCCAGATGACTTTTTATCAGCCCCAGCGCATGACTTTTTACCGGCACCACCGTTTAACGTTTTATCGGCTCCAGTTAATGATTTTTTATCAGCTCCAGAGTATGACGTGCTATTGGCTCCATTGAATGCCTTTTTGTCGGCACCACCAGATGCCTTTTTATCAGCCTGAGCGAATGATTTTTTGTCGGCTCCAGCGAATGATTTTTTGTCGGCTCCAGCGGATGATTTTTTGTCGGCTCCAGCGAATGATTTTTTGTCGGCTCCAGTGGATGATTTTTTATCGGTTCCAGGGGATGACGTTTTATCGGCTCCAGCGGAAGATTTTTTATCGGCTCCACCAGATACCTTTTTATCGGCTCCAGTGGAAGACTTTTTATCGGCTCCAGCAGAAGATTTTTTATCGGCTCCAGCAGAAGATTTTTTATCGGCTCCAGCAGAAGATTTTTTATCGGCTCCAGCAGAAGATTTTTTATCGGCTCCACCAGATACCTTTTCATCGGCTCCAGTGGAAGACTTTTGATCGGCTCCAGCGGAAGACTTTTGATCGGCTCCAGCGGAAGACTTTTTATCGGCTCCAGCGGAAGACTTTTTATCGGCTCCAGTGGAAGACTTTTTATCGGCTCCAGTGGAAGACTTTTTATCGGCTCCAGCAGAAGATTTTTTATCGGCTCCACCAGATACCTTTTTATCGGCACCAACAGATATCTTTTTATCGGCTCCAGTGGCCGGATCCATTCCAGTGGAAGACTTTTTGTCGTCTCCAGTGTATGATGGGTTATTGGCTGACTTTTTACAGGCTCCAGGGGATGACCTTTTATCCGCTCCAGCTGATGACTTTTTATCGGCTCCAGTGGATGACGTTTTGCCAGCTCCATTAGACTTTTTACTAGCCCCAGCGGAAGACTTTTTATCAGCTTCAGCGGAAGACTTTTTATCAGCTTCAGCGGAAGACTTATCAGCCCCAGATGACTTTTTATCAGCCCCAGCGCATGACTTTTTACCGGCACCACCGTTTAACGTTTTATCGGCTCCAGTTAATGATTTTTTATCAGCTCCAGAGTATGACGTGCTATTGGCTCCATTGAATGCCTTTTTGTCGGCACCACCAGATGCCTTTTTATCAGCCTGAGCGAATGATTTTTTGTCGGCTCCAGCGAATGATTTTTTGTCGGCTCCAGCGGATGATTTTTTGTCGGCTCCAGCGAATGATTTTTTGTCGGCTCCAGTGGATGATTTTTTATCGGTTCCAGGGGATGACGTTTTATCGGCTCCAGCCGGTGTAGTTGAGGACTTGGACGACTTCCTATTACTCAGACTGGGTCCTGGAGTAGATTTGGATGAGGACGCTTTGGTATTTTCCATCACGTGTGACCATTTGTTTAAGTAGAATCCTCTAGAGGCCGGTCGAGATGTAGGTAATCCTCCCTCTTGAGCGTCTTCCCAATTGCCTTTCCTTCTCAGTTTTCTGATGACTTCGAGTTGAACCCGTTTACTTAGGTATTTCGTGTTTTCAATCAGCCTCTTAATACTGTTCCCTTCCAAGACATCCGGATCCATTCGATCGATCAGTCTCAGAACTATTTCTTTTCTCGTCTTATTCCTTAGGTCTGGGGCGTACAAAGCCGTATGCAGAGGTGTTTCTTTCAACGAACTCGGATCATAAACCTTTATGTCCCTGATGTTTAGCAAGACATCTATGATTTCCAGTCTCTCATCATCACTCAGATCTCCCACCGTAATCGCTATTTGAAGAGGAGTCTCTTGTTCTTTATTAACCAAATTGGCATTCAAAATTTCACCCGAGTCAATCAAATGCAAGATGATTTCCTTACAGTCGCATCCTCTAAGTGCTCTTCCAAGTAAAGCTAAATGCAAAGGAGAAAGACACTGATAGTTCCAAGCATTAATATATGCTTTCCTTTCATTCGGCTTAACCTTTTCCAATATCGTCGTTATAATCATCTTTCTTGTTTCAATACGAAGAGTTGTTTCCCCGATGGCTAAATGCAAGGCAGTATCGCCTTCGTCGTTGCATATCTGCACATCTATGTCTTTATGTTTCAGCAAAGCCAGAGCCATTTTCCCTCTAGTTCCTTTTCTTAACTCGTTCATCGAAAGGACAATATGCAGTGCTGTGTTTAGTTTCGCGTCTTGTTCGTTGATAATCTTACAACTGGAGCTCGTACTTAAGACCTCCTTCAACAGAACCAGATTTCCCTTTCTGATAGCAGTGAACAGCCGGCCTTTTTCATTGCGAAGCATCCTGTAGCTGATCATTTTCTGGAGGTTGAACGATGACTGTTTATAAAACTCGGTTCACTTCAGGGCGTAGGAATAAAGCTTGCAAGCTTTCACGATCATGGTTAACTTCAAGTCGAGAAAGGTGTCTGAATTACTCATACACGAGCTGTCTAAAATATCAGTTTCACTTGCAAAACATAAAATCCGTTAGAATCAAACACTTTCCACTCTGGAAGAATAACACAATTGCTTCACCAGCGAAGAAATAATGACGACTTTTGTAAAACTGCTCACCATTTGAAACAAATATCACCTAAAATCACTTGAGCACACGTCAAAAAGAGGTAGCTGTCTTGACAATGAATTGAAAATGAACTGTTCCAGATGACTCGGATGTTGCCACGGCGGGAATGGGTTTTGACTAAAAGTAAAAAAGCCTTTTTCCCATGACATTTTGAGCCGCTGTAGCTTGATTGAAAAAGCAAAGGATTAGCAACCGGAAGGTTGCGAGTTCGAATTCAGCCAAAGACCGTTGTGTACAAAGGGGGCTGGTAAAATTGGTTGCCCGAAATGTCCTCACGTTGGCGTGGTGTGGAAGATTGGAGAGTGGGGTGCTAGCTCAGGTGTTGCCTCTTCATCTGACCGTGGTTCAAAATTAAATGGTGTTGTCTTCGGGTCTTTCCCTTCGGGATTGATTCCGGACCTCAGTCAATCGTCCGTTGTGTTCCTCCAGTGCGAGGTTAACCTACCTAGCCATAAATTGCATTTTAAGTACGCCTATATTTATCATGCGTAGGGTAAGGATATGGTGGGGATTTCAATTAACATCACACTGCAGCAACTATTCGTGACGGTCCGGGATCAATCCCAAAGGGAAAGTTCCGGCAACACCACGTGATTTTGAACCACGGTCAGATGACGAGGCAACACCTGAGCTGGCACACCACTCTCCAAACTTCCGCACCACGCCAACAGTAATGAAAGAAACGGAGCATTTTCGCGCAGATACAATTGATCCCGTACCGTCGCCAATAGCCCGACGTGTAGCTCCAGTGTGACGTTAATTACTTACCTACATCGTATAGATTCAAGCTTCCGGTAGTTCGTTTTGAAGATCTGTCCCGTGGATGTGGCAAGGTAGGTTTTAATTAAAGTCACTCTGGAGCAACACAACGGGCTATTGGTGACGGTTCTCGATCGAACCCTAACGGAAACATTCGACGATAATATCACGTAATTTTGAATCGCAGTCAGATAACGAGATCACACCCTGAACTGGCACCCCACTCCCCAAACTTCCATACCACGCCAACGTGAGGACATTTGAGGCCACCACCGATTTAACGTACACAGTCCCTTTTGTACACGACGTTCTTTGTGTGTGGTTAGATTCGAACTCGTAACGCTCCGGTTCTAATCAGGTAGGTATTTAATTTATGTCGCACTGGAGCAACACAACGGGCTATTGGTCACAAGAACAACACCACGGTCCGGGATCAAACTCGAAGGGAAAGATGCGAGGTATTCGTACTTTTAATTAACATCACACTGAAGCAACACAACGGGGTGACGGTTCTCAATCAAACCCGAACGGAAACATTCGACGACAATATAACGTTATTTTGAATCACAGTCAGATAACGAGGTCACACCTGAACTGGCATCCCACTCTCCAAACTTTCACACCTCGCCAACGTGTAGCCACGACAGATTTAACGTCCACCAATCCCCTTGTACACGGCGGTTTTAGCTGGATTCGAACTCACAACCCTCCAGTTGCTAGTCCGTTACTCTTGCAACCGGGCTACCGCTGCCCATCGTGGTTGTGGGGAAAAGCATGAATCCTAAATTATTGATTGATTATGGTGATCGAAAACACTGGTTTGTCTGCTGTTCGATAGCCAATCGTCCTAAGTCGATTCGTAAACTTGCGTGATTTACCCTTCAGATCTTATGACAGCGACTCAACCACATGGACGGTGCATTCCTTCCTGGGTGTATTTCTCTTGTGTCAGCAAAGCTTTCACTGTGTGTCAATTATTTGATATTGTGTCTTGTCAATTACTTGATGTCGTATTGTGCATGGCCCTTGCGCCATAAAACCAACCACATGCACAAGATTCCATTAGAAAGTCGATGGAATTCTGAGTTTGATGTCCCAGTTGGCTTGTTTTTTAAATAAGATATCAGTGCTTCGCCAAAAAGAATTCCAATGAATTTAAGATAACCCCCGATACCAGAGCATCTGGACAGAAGTAAATTTCTCAGATCGCCAGCTTGTTTGCGCTGTGAAGATTCCTTTCAATATTGTCGCTAGTTGATTTTGTTGCTTAGTCATTCGAGTTCAACCGCCAATTAAACTAGTGACTCCCTCCCTCCTGATTGAATAGCCCGTTGTGTTGCTCTAGTGTGACGTTAATTGAAATACACCCCCCCTCCTGATTGAGGAGCGGCGCTGCAAGCAGCTCATGTGTATGACGTCACACGATGTTATTGAACACCGAGCAGAAATTTATTCTTTCTCTTTCGCTACACGCCGGCTCTTTTTTTTGTTTGAATAAATTCCATGTTGGTTTATTTCCGAGCATTTCCTTTCATCAGTACTCACCACACTGAACCACATAAATGATGACCGGACTATTTGAACAAGGAATGGTTCTTAAAGAGCGATCCAGTTTGACCAGCCGGTTAAGACTTTCGGATCTACGCGGTAAGCTGATGTGAATTTCCTACTCCTTTGTTCCGGACTGCGCGCCTCTGAACTTTCGATTTCGGTTCATCCACAACTTGCCTAAGTTCGCAACTTTCACTCGTATTTTGATCTTCTGGATTTCCATCAGGACGGAGATAAGCGAAATAAAAATACCTCCGTGTAATTTCGGCGATCCTGCTTTGTGTTTCATAATGTGTGAAAGTACGTTCGAGTTGGGAACACCCAAGCCGAACCTGTGGAGATGTCGAATCCGGGACACTAGCGATTTATCGCCAAACACGGTGTTTTGATCCAGCTTTATGGCAACTCTATGCAAAAGGTTTTTCACGTAGGAAAGTCCGCGTTTTTTTGTAACGAAATTGTATTGGCGACAAACATGCCCCGGATTCCAGAACCAACTACGTTGTTTCGCATTTACCACCAGATGTTGCCTCGATCATCAAACGCTTTCACAACTCCGTGCAAAAACGATCCGTACCTCCATGTGAAAACGGAGCTCATCAAACGCAGTGGGGAATCATCGCATCAGGAAATAAGAAACTACTTGTTGGAGAACAGCTCTGCGATAGCAATCCTACGGAACTGTTGCCAGCCATGAGACGTCGCGCCGAAGCGCATAATGTTCCTGACGAACTGATGTTGGAGTTGCTTCTTTAACAATTGCCAACTTCGATTCAAAACCATCACAAATCTTTCTCTGGACAAAGCAGCTGAAATAGCGGACCGTGTTATTGAAGTCACCCTTTCCAGTAAGTGCTTGCCCCTGTTTCTTCAATCAATTCCATTGAAGATAATTGCTTAGCAAATTGCAAAATTGATAAGCAAATTGGGAACAGCTGCAGTATAGACCCCCCAATCCATTTGGCGACTTTTTTTTTGTCGCTAACCCTCACGTTACTTGGCGACATTTTTTAACAGTCGTATTGCAAAAAAATGTACATAAGTTGAATATAAGTTATTCTAATCTTTTAAAGATTTCACTGTAAATGAGGGTTTCCTGTTTAAACGGGGCTGCCAGTCGTGAACTGAACCGTCAGTCGCACCCCATTCGATTTTTTTGTAAAATGGAAAACGAAATTTCAAAGCAACCATTATAGAAACCCTGGCGGTTTTTTATGTGCAAAGAAATTGCACAATCGCCATAATAAATAACGTAAATCTTGATTATATATAAAAATACAGTTATCACAGTCAATATATAAGTCTGGGTTAAATATATCTATATATACATAGCGTAGGGACACTGTAGGGTTGCTAGAATGGAGTGGGGGGTACCAAAAACAACAAATCGCAATTGAAGGTTGGCGACAAAGAAAGTCGCCAAATGGATTGGGGGGGTCTATACTGCAGCTGTTCTGCAAATTGCATGAGCGTATAGATAAACTTTCACGAGACAGAAGCCTTAGGCAGAATCATAATATCAATTGACGTGCACGCAGCAATTCTAAAACTAAATAGTTTGAGAATTGTTGGTACCATCATAAATTTGGTCAGAAAGCAAAAAATGTGTTACCCTAGAAATTTTGCAAAAAACGCCACCTGCATCTTGTCGAAGCATTCACGTCGCCTTTTTGTGCATGACAGATGCACTACTGTAAGTTTTTTTATTGATACTGGATCTGATGTTTCTATTATTCCTGCATCTAAATTACAAAGACGAAACTATCCTCAAATGACTCTTACGGCCAACACTTCTATTCACATCACTAACCAACCATATCTTTAGATCTTGGTCTCTGGCGTGTTTATAAATGGACATATTTAGTTGATAATGTTTCCAACCCTATAATAGGTGCTGATTTACTGTATAAATTCAATTTAATACCCGATCTTTCTAAACAAAACTTATCGATTCTCAAACCAATATTAGTGCTCATTGTAAATTATGCACAAATGATTTTCATTCCATTAAAACTGTATCAGGAGATATTGTTTATCACAAACTTTTAATGAAATATCCGTAAATTACTAAACCACCTCGTCCTGATCAGGAGATAAAACACTAGTACATTACATTCAAACTACTGCTCCCTTAACTGTCAAACCACACATTCTCTTTAGCAATACGCAATCTGATCATTTACGTATTGCTAAAGACGAATTTCAAAGCATGATTGACCTCTGTCACATGCGTCCTTCCAAAAGCAATTATGTGAGCCCATTACATATGGTACCTAAAAAAGACAGCACTGAGTGGAGACCAGTAGGGTTAAGTGATCTAGAAGTAGAGCACTTCAACTCCCAAACAATTATGCTGTACCTAATATCTTAACAATAAAGACAACTATGATGTACCTATTTTACTTCTGAACTTCATGGAAGCAAATTTTTTTTCGAACATAGATCTCATTAAAGCATACCATCAAATCCCTATAAATCCTGAGGATATTCATAAAAGTGCCATCATTACACCCTTCGGTTTATACGAGAGCTTACGTATGCAATTTGGTCTATGTAATGCCACATCTACTTTTCAAAGATTTTTTGAAGTCACTAGAGATCTGGATGGTGTCTATGCTTTCATTGATATTTTAATCGCTAGTAAAACCCATGAGGAGCCTATTCACCACCTACGAGCTCTTTTTGAAAGATTGTGAATCATTATGGTCTCACACTTAAAACTTCTAAATGTATTTTTGGAGCATTTAGTCTAAACATTTTGGGTTTCAGAGTTTGCGGTGAAAGACTCGCACCTCTTCCTGATCGTGTTGCAGCAATTCAAAAATTTCCCAAGCCACAAACTATTACTTGACTTCGCAGATTTCAGGGCATGTTTAACTTTTATAGGCGATTTATTCCAAAAGCTGCCCACATTTTAGCTCCAATAATAACATTTTTGGAAGGACAGAAACAAAACGAAATCCTCTCGTCCATCTTCCAAAACCGAAATATCACTTATATGGACTGATGAAACAGACAAAGCATTTTCTGCCACAAAACAAGCACTTACTGAGTCAACCTTGCTTAAACACCCAGTGCCTGGTGCTCAATTAAGTCGGCTGATCCATCAGATGTTGCTATAGGCAGTTCACTTATGCAATTTCCAAATGAACAGTAGGAACCTATAGCATTTTTGTCAATTAAACTTAGTAAGTCGAAAGAATTGGTCCACTTACAACCGTGAATTACTGGCTATTTACACATCTATTAAGAAATTTCAACACATGCTTGAAGGTAGAAATTTTTCTATCTATACTGATCAAAAACCCCTTATATACATGCCTTCGAACAAAAGCCAGATAAATGTTCTCCGCGCCAACTTAGACACTTAAATTATCTATCCCAGTTCTCCAGATATGTCATGTCAATGGCAAACAAAACAATTGCTGATGCATTATCTAGGATAGAGATTGATGCTGTCTCCAAACCACTTGCTTGGGATTATAAGAAACTTGCTGAAGCTCAACTTTACGATGAAGAAATCGAGCAATTAATTCAGCAAAACACATTAAAGTTGGACAAATACATTATTCTCTAGAGCAGTGGTGCGCAAACCGTGGGTCGCTTGAAAATTTTTGTGGGTCGCCAAATTCAGAAATTTATTTGACAATAAAAAATTCAAGGATTTTCTTCAACCAGTATCAGGTTCCAGTAAAATAGTGAAATGAGGTAATATTTATAAAAAAAGAACTATATTTTTTTACGAAAACAATTGTCTATAGGACCTATACTTCGGCAACCGGCAGGCGAACAGACATAGTGATAAAAGATAATTGTCAATTTGAGATGCCCTTTACCTGCTCTCCGGTGGGATTCATATGCAACTTGGGTCGGTCTGACGTTTAGCAGTGGCCATCTTTACTACAGCTTTTTCACTCTAGATGTGCACCCCTGCTATTTAGTCTTTATACTGATCACAGCTAGGACCGTGCAGTTCTTTCCGTCTTTGCCTCAGTAGTTCGGTTTTGCTGTTTCTTACTTTCATTCAAGTGCATTCTGCAGTTCATTTTATATACTGTTTTTGCTAATTTTAAGTAAAATTTGCAATCGGGTATGTACATAACATATTTTTTAAGTATAGGACAGTTTAGTAGCGTGCTCGGAGGGCAATAATAAACAATTAAAAAATCAATATACATATAAAAATCTTTATAAAGAAAAACTGTTTTTTTTTAAAAAATATTTTGTATTATTTTTTTCGTTTTTGATTTTTTTCGAAAATCAATTATCCTCAGCTGATATTTTGTTGGAAACGCTACCAAGGTAGTTACTATTTTAAAACGTGTAAGGGAACAGTTAGTTCTGTTTTTGGATTACAGATGGCGGCCCACTAAACAAAGCCTGCTTTTGCAGTTTAAGTGTGAGTACAAATTTAAGATCATAGTAAGATGAATTTTGAAAAATAAACGCTAATTGTAATTTTTAAATATATATTTTACCTCTTAGGAGTAAGTAATGTCAAGCATAATTATATAAAATCACAAAATTAATTTTGTACTCGTTTTGTATTTTTTAAGTAAGCTCCAATATTTGTATATTATGATTCACTAACTTCTTACAATATAGATGTGTACTCGACTGGCAACACCAGTTGAGATATTTACTTGCCTCGATTACCATGTGTAAATTTTTACTTTAGCGTTGTATTTTTTATTTTACGAACATGTGCAATTGGTATAAAGAGATGTTTCTTTTATAATTAAGTTTTCTTTTCTTTAATTCTCGTCTGAATAAGCTTCAAATAAACATGATTTATACAGAGTAATCCCGGACTTTATTTTCTTCCCACGTGGTAGCCGCACGTGATTGAACAAACGCAATGAAATGAAATATTGTATATTTATAATTTTGTTTTAGTTTCCTCGTGATGGATAAATGGCTAAAAATAGGTACCCAACATTCAGAAAATGAAAAGAATGACAATACAAATGATAATAATGGACCAACATCCAATGAACTTAGAAAAACTGTGAATGAATCCAATGGCACTGGTTTGTTTCTACATAAAAAAATATCGAACGAAATGTGGTATCTAATTGAGAAAATATCGAGAAGAATTTATTAAATATGCATTTATATATTGCGTTGTTAATGGGAAAGAATATCCGTTGTGTGTTAATTACAGGGATAAATTAGCAAATGAAAGTATGAAACCTGCTAAATTAAAAAGACATTTGGAAACGAAACAAATAATTAGCAAATAAATCTGAAAATTTTTTTAAAAAACGAGCTGAAAGTATGAAAAATTAAAATGTATTTTTGAAAAAATACACAATTACTGAGAAGGCTTTACGGGCATCCTAAGAAGTTTCATATTTAATAGGGGAAAATTTGAAACCACATACAATTGGTGTAAATCACTCATTCTTCCTTCAGCAATTAAAATGACATCAATTAAGCATGGAGAAAATATGGTAACGATTTAAAAACGATACCATTATCAAGAGATACCGTGTCTCGCCGAATTTCCGCCATATTACGTAATATAGAATCAGTTCTGTTAAATCGATTACAAAACTCTCCTGTATTTGCTCTACGTTACGAAACTACTGGCATTTCTAAACTGTCTCAATTAATTGTTTATGAGAGTTATTTTTATGAAGACATATCAGAAGATTTTTTATATTGTAAAAAATTGGAAGAAAAAACAAATGGAGAGAAAATATTTGAAATTATTAATAAATATTTTAAAACAAATGACTTTACCTGGGCACACTGTGTCGCGGTTTGCACTGATGGTGCTGCAGCATTAACAGGTAGTAATAAAGGACTAAGAGGGTTAATAAAGAAAATTGCTCCCCATATAGTATTCAACCATTGCATGATACATAGACAAGCTCTTGTTGCAAAAGACATTGATGAAGAATTGCACAAGATATTACAGGATGTTGTTATTGTAATTAATTACATTAAAAGCAACAGTGCCCTAAACAGTCGTCTCTTTTCAATACTGTTATGAGATGGGTTCTGTGTATGATACATTATTACTGCATACCGAAGTCAGATGGCTCTCACGCGGCAAAATACTGCGACGTATTTTTGATTTGAGAAACGAAGTTTACATTTCTTTGGTAGAAAAGAAACATATATTGGCAAGTTCATTCATTAATGAAGATTGGCTTGGAAAACTCGGTTGAAAAACAACATGGTTGACATTTTCGAAAAACTTAACGATTTGAATTTAAGTATACAGGGAGAGAATACACACATTTTAACATCGAGCAGTAAAATTGAAGCTTTTAAGAATAAGCTGATATTTTGGCAAAAAGAATTGAACAAAAACAGACATGTTCTCGTGCTTTTCAGAATTTACTAAAGAAAATAATATAGATTTCTTGATATTTAAAAACACCATTACCCGTCATAATAAAATTGGGAGAAAACTTTTCGAAAAATTTCCAGATAATGAATTAGGATGGATACGTGATCCATTTTCGTTTGACATTTTTCAATCCAATCTCTTTAAATGAAAAAGAACAGTTAATTGATGTTTCAAGCGACGAAACACTGCGCATTCAATTTAAGTCTGACTTGCCAAAAATTTTGGTTATCGATTGGAAACGAATATATGCCGATTTGAAGAAAAAGGCAATAATATTTTGATTCAGTTTGCATCGACCTACTTATGTGAAACTGGCTTTTCAAAATTAGTTGCCATTAAAACAAAATATCGATCTCGATTGGATCCAGAGGATGACTTACGGCTTGCGATTTCCAATACAGATCCGAACATAGAAGCAATCATGAGCTCTTTTCAAGTGCATACCTCACATTGAATTCTTATGTTGTAAGTTTTTTTAAAGTATTTTCCCATTAAAAAAATATTTATACCCATATATGCATAAATAAAACCATTGCTTCATAAAATTACGTGTTTTATTCAAACCTCTAATAAGGCACAAACATAAGCGCAAATCCCAAAAAGAATTCAACTTTAACTACGTTGATGATTAATAAACGTCTATTGTCTATCCAGGGGTCGCGACAAAATAGTACACAAAATTGGGGGTCGGAAATGAAAATAGTTTGCGCACCACTGCTCTAGAGGACAAGTAATTTCCTTCTTTTGTGACAAATCACTTGAAAATCCTTGACCTTTCGTTCCCAAAAATTTCAGACAATTTTTGAGAACTTGGTATTTTCTTTCTCACCCCGGAATATCAGCCACAACTAATTTAATTTCTAAACGATTCTTTTGGCCTGGAATGAGAAAAAATAAAGTTCGCACTTGACAAATGTCAGCGTGCAAAAGTATTTCATCATATGAAAGCTCCACTTAGCACATTTGCTCAACCAGATGGTCGTTTTTATCCATCTAGTAGACTACATTGGACCTTCCGATGGCTATAAATGCTGTCTTACAATCATGGATATACTCGATGGCCAGAATGATCCAGCACGTACTCTATTACATGCATGGATCTCTCGATTTGGAACATGTCACTATCATTACAGACCAAGGACGAAATTTTGAATCGGGACTATTTCGCGAAACTAACATGTTAGGCAGTCATAGAATTCATTCCCCATCATCACCCCTCAAAGCAATAGTATAGTTGAGAGATTTCACTAAAGCTCATGAGAACACACTGAAATGGACTGAAGTATTACCAATTGTGTTGTTAGGATTACACTCAGTCATTAAAAATTACCTAAACACAACCTCTCAATTTATGGAGCTTTACGTTTACCATCAGATCTCATTTCGACTGATTCTCTATACCAACTTGCATGTCAAATTTGATTTCAATGATGAAAAAACTTAGTCCTATTGCTCCTGCAAACCACGGCAGTAGCAAATTTATGTACATCCATCATTACACACGTATTTTTGAGAATTGACAAAATTCGACCACCACTCACACCTCCTTATTCTGGACCGCGTTTAGTTATAAGTCGTATCAATAAAAATTTCATTGTTAATTTAAATGGCAAAAACACAACTGTATCTTTGATCGTTTGAAATTTGCATATACTTTCTGATGACTTGCAGCCACTGACAATATCTTGATTTAAATCAAACAGTAGATCAAAAAGCTGCACCTGCCATGAAACCTAGGATTACAAAATCAGGCAGACATGTTCACTTTCCAAAGATTAGTTATGAGTATGTAATAGGAAAAATCCATGTCACATGTTTGTACTACACATTATATTTTTCTTTCATTCTATACTTATTTTTTCATTCCATTCCATTACATTTTACTGTATTTTTCTACCATTACTCGTATAAGATTTTTGTCAATTACTTTGTAAACATTTCTATGAATTGTGTATTGTTCCCTTTGTCACAGGATATTATATAATGCTGAGCAGAAACTTATTCTTTCTTTCGCTAGACACTCCCTGTTCATTCTTTTGTTTGAATAAATTCCACTTTGGTTTATTTCAGAGCATTTCCTTTCATCAGCCTCGACACACTGAACATAAAAACCCAAGATCTACTAGGTCCAACTACGACCACAACATATGTATGCAAACTGACCACTTAAATCAAATAAATTTAATAGAATTGACTTGTAAATGGTTAAAACTTAACATTTGAATATTAATGGTAGTGAACTTTAAAAGCAAACTTTTAACGTTATCCGATTGCTAATTTTAACGTCTATTAAAACGCATATGTAGTTTCATTCAAAAATATAAATATTACATAATATGTTCAAATTTATTAAATTAGCAATAGGTCTCTTGTGCATTAATTTTTCATGTATCGTTATTTTAATTTATGTAATGTATTTACATACAAATAAATCAAATTAACTCTCAATTGTAAAGCTAAATAAAAATGTTCCAAAACATTTCAAATTTTGAAAAGCAAAACATTACCAACTAGCAAGCATAAATTTCTCATTTGCACTTACTAAACAGTAGATTGCAAGGATTAAACAAAATTTTAAGGAAATACGAATGCTAAAAATTCTGAATTTTGTAGTGCAATTGCAACTCAATTTAAAGAGTAAATTTTATGATTAAGACCTCGCATTGAATTTCAATGAAATGCTTTACTTCCAATCTACAAGAAATTCAACATAGTGGATTAAATGAGATTTTGATCCGAGAAAAACTTAAGCAATTTCCTATTCCTCAGAAGAATTGAAAATCTAAATTATTTGCTCAGTAATTAAGAGAATGACTAAACAGCAGTCTAGCCATTGACAATTAGAATCTACAACAAACCCAGTACTTATAAAGAGCTAAAAGATAAATTAATTATGTCAAGCATGCATTTGCTAAGTGATTTGTAGAAAACGTTTACACTTTAATATTTGTATTAAACTTGCAGAGTTAAACTACAATACTGACCAAGAATTTTCTAATATCCAACCTTTTTCTAAATGAAGTGCCTTGAGGTAATATTCCAAATCAGTACTAATCGAGAATTCTTCAAGTTGCCCTTTAACTTGGACATTAGTTTAACCAAACATACTGTGTAGAAATTATTGAACTGAGAATTATATACAAAAAGGTTCAAGACTATTTAGTGCCATTTGAAACAAATTTTATTTTTCTCCAAACAGTTAAAGATATTCAAGAACGTATTTACTCATTAGCAATAAATCATCTAAAATATCACATTTATGTGCACAAAATACAAATTAACAGCAGACTACAATGCAAGATAGTCATAGCTTTACTAAGTAACTATTAATATTTCACAAGTAAATACATGTAAACATTTATCATTGTTAGAAATTCAGTATGGAAACTTAATAGCAGGGAATGGCTTGCGAGAAAATTTTAAAATGCATTCCTACATACCAAAATTTGGTTAATCAAAAGAACAGATACTTTGAGCTGTAGTACACAAAAAATTAAGATATGAATTGTCGGCATAATACAAGCTTTTCTATAGAAGTTTCTATTAAACAAACGAATTTTCTGCAGAACAAGTTTCTTATACAAGTTTTACGGGGAAATTGTGTTCTACAAAAATATTGTACATTACAAGTTTCTTATTCTTCACAAGTTACGAAAGCAAAAAACGAATGTTCTGCATACCACATTTCTTACACGCTTCAGGATAAATTTTACTTACGAATTTACTGCACAACACAAATTTCTTCTACACATTGTTCTCACCAGATATTGGGCCGATACTGATTTGTTCCAGGTCGTCTTCTTCCACAACTACTTCCCGACCAGATTCTTGGTCTGTATGACGAAGTTTGTGCTTCAGGAGGTGGAGAGAATGTGCAAATAATTTGTCACAGAAGGAACATTTGAAGGGCCTGTCTTCGAGGTCCAACTTGCTCTTACATTTGGTGCACCCGCTGCACTCATCTCCCAAACAGCAGGAGGAACCATTTTGGCTGCCCTTATTCTTTCGAATCAGAGTTCCGTCGAAATAACTCAATGTCTTGATATCGACTTTGAATTTCTTGAAACGCGTGCTACAAAGTCCACACACCAGTTCAACTTCCTCCTTGTACAACGCATCATCGTCAGTATCGATGTAGAAACTCATCTTAACACTTTTTTACGGCAGGTAGCTTATCTGGTGATATTTCTGATTGCTATATATGTAACCAGCTGCATACGCAAGATAAAGTAACGCGCAATAACAGGCCTAATCACGTTTGTCTATAAGAATTGGTTGAGTTGAGTTGATTTTTTTTTGTCAAGCTACACCAAGTGGTAGGGGACCGTCGTGGCTCTGTGGTTATGCTCTCTGCGCTAGCAACCTTCGAGTTGCAATGTTGTGTTGCTCCAGTGTGACGTTAATTGAAAAATACCAAATACCTTCGAGTTGCAGGCGGTACAGGTTCATTTCCTGCCAGGTGCTATTCCTACCCGGGCGTACTTTCTCTTGTGTAGCTTTGTTTATGTGTAAGTCAATTTCTTGACGAGCTAACAAATCGGATTATATGCATACTCAATCAACAACCAAACGGTAGGTTGGTAGGCAGTTAATTAATGACGCAGTGGAGCAACACAACGGGCTATTGGCGACGGTCTAGGAGGGTATTTAATTAACGTCACACTGGAGAAACACAACGGGCTATTGGCGATGGTCCGAGATCAAGGACGCCTAGTCATTTCGAACCACGGTCAACACCTGAGCTGGCACCCCACTCTCCAAATTTCCACACCACGCCAACGTGAGGACATTTGAGGCCACGACGAATTTAATGTGCACCAGCTCCGTGTATACGACGGGCCGCGGTGGCCCGGTTGGAAGAGTAACGGACTTGCAACCGAAGGGTTGCGAGTTCGAATCCAGCCAAACACCGTCGTGTACAAAGGGGGCTGGTGCACGTTAAATCTGTCGTGGCCTCAAATGTCCTCACGTTGGCGTGGTGTGGAAGTTTGGAGAGTGGGGTGCCAGCTCAGGTGTTGCCTCGTCATCTGACCGTGGTTCAAAATTATGTGGTGTTGTCCTCGGATCTTTCCCTTTGGGATTGATCCCGGACCGTCACCAATAGCCCGTTGTGTTGCTCCAGTGTGACGTTAATTGAAATACCCCCCGTGTATACGACTGTCTTTGGTTGGACCTAGTTTCAAAATTGCAACCTTCCGGTTGGTAATATCCATTGCTCTTCCCAGCTGGGCTACCACGGCCCTAGCTGCACCAAACAACGTCAAGTAAATGCTTAGTTGGGTTTTATGGCGCAAGGGCCATAATTGGCCAAGCTACACTAAACGACGCCAAGTAAATGGGCCTTCATACAGGGAAAGCACTGATACAAAAGAGAGAAGTACAAAATAGAACCTACACGGCCTATAACTCGTACGTTGACAGCGGACAAACCCACTGAGCCACAACGGGCATATTAAGTAAATAGACATGCGCACACAAAGGGGTAGGTAGTTAATTAACGTCACACTGGAGCAACACAATGGGTTATTGGCAATAGTCCGGGATCAATCCCGAAGATTCCAAGGACATGATTTTGAACCATGGTCAGATGACGACACCTGAGATGGTACCCCACTCTAAACTTTCACACCAAGCCAAGGTGAGGGCATTTGAGGCCATAAGATTTAACGTGCACCAATCCCTTGTAAACGAGTCTGGCTGGATCGAGTCTCAAACTCGCAACCCTCCGGCTCCTAATCTGATGCTCTTCCAACTGGGCTACCGCGGCCCCTACACTCAAGAACAGCTTTACTGATACAGAAGATAGAAATACACTCACGTAGGAATTGAACGCGCACCTCCTACACAACTCGCAGCTAGTTGGCTAAGTGGGCAAACCCATAGAGCCACGTCAACCGCTTGGATATGAAAACATTTTTTTAATTAAAACTATTTCTTATTTATTGGGGTGCAGCCAGACGTCAAGTAAGAGTAGAATGAGCATTGCTATTGAGGTTTGAGGTATTTAATAAACGTCTCACTTGAGCAATACAACGGGCTATTGGCCGACGGTCCGGAATCAAACCAATGCTTTAGAAGATTCTTTCTTATCTTGTGTTTGCGCAGTTTGTCCACTTTTGGACCTTGCGCCATAAAATTTAAGGTATCTGCCTGCCTTCGGGGGTCACTTTTTGAAATTGCTTAAATTTTTACTTCTAACTTAAATTTTGATTAAACACAACATAAAACTAGAAACAGCATATAAAATATAAACATCTGATAATTCGTTCATTGCTTAGATAGAAAAATAAGGTAAAAATTACAGTAAAATATGCAGATACGCAGAATGATATAACTCCAAAAGTAATCATTATATCTGATTTGTAAATTTGATGTTTATAATGAACTTCTTCAGGGAATAGATTATCATGGTGATCACACAACTTGAAGTTATGGGAACTCGATTACTGTTGGAATCGGTCTCAAACCTCCAATTATAGTGCCGTGTGGGGCACATAAATTTGAAGAATGTAAATCTTTGAATGTATAAAAGTGAAGAAAGATTGGGGATCATGAGCTGATCAGACTTCTTGTTTTCTAAAATGTATGTTTTAAACTATAAGACTTGGCTACGTAATAAAATTTATTTTTAATATATAAAACTCTGTCTTCAATCGATAAAACCCAACAATTACATTTTGAAAAGTTCCCTAAACTTTTGCGCAAGTCATGAATTAAAAGATTAAATCAGAAAATAATTAATATTTAACCATGGCTGTAGTCTATTCCCCGTATACAGTGGCTCCCAAAAGTGTTCGTACACTTTAAAAATTTGTAGAAAAAGCGCTGTAGCCTGGAATTGAATTCGAATATAAAGTCCAATATTTTTTCATATCATCTCCATATGATTCTGAATAAACCCTAAGATTCTTTAAAAAATATTGACTCATTTTCTTTTTATAAAAATGAAAATGCAAGGACGCAGAGAAAGAACACGCCACAAAAGTGATCGTACACCGAAACATTTTCGGATAAATTCATAAATAAAATTATCATTTATCGCTTTTTTTATTTTTGCATTGTGGTGACATTTAAAAAAAATTGCTTGGCTTTAACCTTTGCTTGCTTACTTCGTAATATTCTATTTATTATTTAAAAATGGCTGGTAGTCGTAAGGAAACAACGAACAGCATTCGAAAATTGATTATTTTTTATCATAGTAATGGTAAATCAGTTCGGAATATCTCTAAATTAGTAAATTTATCCCATTCTACGGTGCAGTATGTGATAAAACGCTTTAAAGAAGAAAATCAGATCGAAAACAAGGTAAGGAGAGGTCGTCCGGCAAAGTTAACTCAACGTGATCAGAGATTTATAGTTAGAAAATTTGTGAAAAATCCACATTTGAGTGCTGTAAAAATTTCTACAGAATTTACTGAAACATTTTCTGCTTGAATTTCATGTGAAATAGTTCGACGAGTGCTCAGATCAGCTGGATTGAATGGGCTTTCTGCCCGAATAAAATTTTTTGTAAGTGCGAAAAATAGAAAGCTTAGGTTTTTCTTCGCAAAATCAATGATAAATAAGCCCGAAACGTATTGCAATCATGTCTTATTTGCATATGAAAGCAAATTTAACATGTTTGGTTCCAATGGGCGTATAATTGTATGGAGAAGACAAAATGAGGAACTTAATCCCAAGAACTTAGTTGGAACAGTAAAGCACGGCGGTGGAGGTGTCCTTGTGTGGGGGTGCATGTCAGCATCAGGACTAGGTAATTTGGTATTTATTGATGGCATAATGAATCACACTCTTTACTTAAATATTTTAAAAGACAATTTAAAATTATCAGCCCAAAATTTGGGTATTGGAAACAACTTTGTTTTTTATCAAGATAACGATCCTAAGCACACGGCTCTCAACGTTCGCCTCTGGTGTCTCTATAATTGTCCACAAGTTCTGAAAACACCACCTCAGTCGCCGGATTTAAACCCAATAGAACATATTTAGAGGGAACTGAAGGTTAGAGTACTAAGACACGACTTTAAAACGAAAAGCGAACTAAAAACAGTAATGATTGAAGAATGGAGGAACATTGATGTAGAAATTACAAAAAAACTAGTGAACTCCATTCCCAGACGTTTAAAAGCTGTTGTGGATGCCATAGGATATCCTACTAAGTACTAATTTACCGAAATATTACAATATTTACTAATATGTAGAGATTTTTTTAAAGTGTACGAACTTTTGTGAGGTAACATTTTTGCTACTTTTTGATTATTGATTTTCCAAAAAAACGTTTTACTATATTTTCAAAATATTTTATGTAGTTTTGTTAAGAATAAGTTATAGATGTTATTAAAAAATTCCCATTCTGAAATATTGATTTTTATTAATGGATAGAGCAGTATTTTATTGAGAAATTCGTAAGTGTACGAACACTTTTGGGAGCCACTATATCTCTGAAGTTATGGGAACTCGATTACAACATTTTGAAAAGTTCCCTAAACTTTTGCGCAAGTCATAAATTAAAAGACTAAATCAGAAAATAATTAATATTTAACCATGGCTGTAGTCTATTCCCCGTATATATATATTTGTGCAACATGCCTACAAAATTTCAAAGCATTTGGTTATGGTAATTTGCGTAAAGCAAAAACATGTAAACATCAATTTTGTGAAAAATGGAAAAATAACTTTATGTACATGAACTACAGCTGTGTAGTAATATAAAAACAGCCATAACTCCAGTTCTAAATTACTATTTAGAAACAAAATTTTAACAGAATTTGAAAGAAAAAGTTCAGACTACAATACTAGACCAAAATTGAAATTTCGATATTTTGACCAAAATTCATGTAAAAAGGCAGGCAGATACCTTAAACCAACTAACTTTAGAAAAAGATTAAAAAAGTGGCTAACATGGTGTCGATTAGTAGTCACAGTATTGCTTTGTGAAAAATTGTGTTATTTGGCCCATTTGGCATCTTATCCCCTCCTTTGGCGATGTAACATATTATGACAGGGTAGGTGTGTGAATTAACTTTTCTAGAGTGGCGACAAAATGGTGAAAGCGCTAGTCTACAACCATCAGTTAATGAATCAATGACCAATCAGATAATGAAAGGTCGTCTTCCATCACGAGGACCAATCAGATCATGAATGCTAGATTCGACACAGAGGACGAAAGCAATCTAAGGGTCAAGTTACTACAGGTTTTGGTCGCATGGGGGGGGGGGTATTTCAATTAACGTCACACTGGAGCAACACAACGGGCTATTGCTGACGGTCCGGAATCAATCCCAAAGGGAAAGATCCGAGGACAACACCACGTAATTTTGAACCACGGTCAGATGACGATTTGGTCGCATGATCTTGAACACAAAAAGGTTTTAATTGCGCTACTTTTATATTTTCCTAGAGCCGCGGTGGCCCGGTTGGAAGAGTAACGGACTAGCAACCGAAGGGTTGCCGATTTCGAATCCAGCCAAAACACTGTCGTGTACAAAGGGTACATGTTAAATCTGTCGTGGCCTCAAATGCCCTCACGTTGGCGTGGTGTGGAAGTTTGGAGAGTGGGGTGCCAGCTCAGGTGTTGCCTCGTCATCTGACCGTAATTCAAAATTACGTGGTGTTGTCCTCGGATCTTTGGGATTGATCCCGGACCGTCACCAATAGCCCGTTGTTTTGCTCCAGTGTGACGTTAATTGAAAAAATTCCAATTCCAATTCCCTAGGGACGCAACCCTATGCTATGACTAGGTAGGTATTTAAAGTCGCACTGGAGTAACATAACGGGCTGTTGCCGACGGTCCGGGCAGGTAGGTATTTTAATTAACGTCACACTAGAGCAACACAATGGGGCTATTGGCGACGGTAAAGAGCAAACCCGAAAGAAAAGATCCGTGGATAACACCACGTAATTTTGAACCATGGTCAGATGACTAAGTCACACCTGAGCTGGCACTCGTTTCCACATTTACGCATTATGAATGAGGACATTTGAGCCTTCGACAGATTTAACGTGCATCAGACCCTGTGCGACGCGTTGGCGTGGTGTGGAAGTTTGGAGAGTGGGGTGCCAGCTCAGCTGTTGCCTCGTCATCTGACCGTGGTTCAAAATTACGTGGTGTTGTCCTCGGATCTTTCCCTTTGGGATTGATCCCGGACCGTCACCAATAGCCCATTGTGTTGCTCCAGTGTGACGTTAATTGAAATACCCCCCGTGCGACGTTAATTAAAATGCCTATTTTACTATCTCTATTTTTATTAATCTTATTAAATAGTTTGTTGGCAAAAAAAGATTGAAAATCACTGTTCTACTTCTGTTTCAATGAAACTTAACCTAAAAACAATAACTCTTCTTGGCTCCGGGATTAACTCCAAAGCGTCTTGGAAATAGTTTGGAATTTACGAACTTATACATTGCTTTAAACGAAGTTCAAATCTGCTATTGGATCAGAACATGCGGGGAATAAATTTTGTAATTTTTTTTGCATTTACAGTTGAACAGTGCTTCAAAATGCATTTTATTTCTATTTACGTAAAAGAGGTACAGTATAAAATGTATTCAGAATGTTTCAATTTGTTTCAAATTAGTCCATTTTGAAATATCCCAAATGATTACAGGTCATTGAGGACATCTGAGGCTGCGACAGATTTAACGTGCACCAGCCTCCCTTGTACACACTGTCTTTGGTTGGATTCGAACCTGTAATCCACCGGTTGCTAATCCGTTACTCTTCCAACCGACCCATATCGTAAATGAATACATCTCTTAAAAGAAATTCAAGCGCGGAATAAATCTGATTAATTGGATTTTGTTTGGGGTTTTATGGGAAGAAAGGCCATATTTGGCCAAGCCACACTAATCCCAAGACTATGTCAGGTAAAATGTGAGAGAAAAAACGAGGGATTGGGAGACATAGTAGGGGATGAAAGTAGAAAAATCGGGTAGGCAGTCCCCACTGTATCGTAAGGTTTGGTTTGTGAATACTTTTGAGCGGATGCTTTGACTTCTCTCCAAATAGGAACTCATTCTTTAGATCATCGATGTTGTAAAGACTTCAGACTAAGATAGATGGCGCTCTTGCGCATGCCCAGAAGGACTTTGAGAAAGGAAAGAGTTAAGAACGAGTGTGGCGAGAGACGTGTGGGTTGTGTTTTTTGGAGAGTGATCGAGACTGAGATGTGTGGATTTTGATATATACTACCTTTTCTATTTATGTTGTGTGTCGTGTTTGTACTGTGTCTGTGAGTTCATTAAAATGGTTTAAACCAAAAAGGGAGTATTCCTTGTGATGGTAATTAAAATTTTGAGCAAGTCAGTACAGACGACGAAGAAATGGTGGCAGCCGTTTGGATACGATCCTGGTATTGCTGATATCTCCAGTGCAAATTATTGGGTGAGTACCAGATTTCATTAGCAACAGTGCCTTTTTAATTGTAATTTGTAAAGTTTTGCATGTTGAGTTTTGGTTCATTGAAGAATCGTTGTTTTGGTTTCATGCAGTTTTGGTTTTGTAAAAGGCAGTTGTAATATGCAAAAATGCTCTCTTATTTTAACTAGGCTGATATAGTTAAAATTTTGTTTGGTAAAAGGAGTGATAATTTTGAAAAAGTGTTCTTATTTTAACTAGGTTGATATAGTTAAAATTTTGTCTGATTTTGAAAGGCAAATTTATTCTGTTGATTTGCAAAACTATTCTTATTTTAGCTAGACTGATATAGTTAAAATTTTGTTTGATTGTAAAAAAAAAAAAAAAAAAAAAAAAAAATTAGGACACTCATGTGGTATATAAAAAAGAATTTTCTGTTCTGAATGGTTAGAATTAGAACTATTCAAATGGTCAGTTTGAGTTTTGTTTTCTGAGAAAAGAGAATTATTTTAAAATTTTAAATTGAGATAGCCTAGTTTGTTTTGTGTTCTTTTGTATGATGCTATCTGATGACAATTGAAGTGTTGTTAAAATTTGATTTGATTCTGTTGTATGATTCAAAATAGAATTAAAAATTTGGTGTAGAAGTATATAGTTTGAATTACAAGTATAATTCTTTTTGATGAGTGTTGTCAACAGCACCAAATGCCTAGAATTTTCAATATTTAGTGCGTCTTGGGTTATTTTGCTTTGGAAAATATTTTGTTATATTTCTGAATGAATCGGAAATTCATTTAAAAGAGTTTTGGAGTGTTTTGAAATTGTCATTTTCATTTGTTGCTCATTTAAATGACTAAGAAACCCCTTAGAATTGTTTATTTATTTTGCGGAATTTTGAATGTCTAACTTGTGTACTTAAGGAAATTTTTGTTAGTAATTTGAAATTGCTTTGTGTAACTAATTTGGCAAATGTGAGACCATTTTGTGTTCAGAAAAAGAACTCGAAAAAAAAAATCTGAAAGTGTGGATTTGAATTATTCACTTCCTGTGTTTGTTGACGAAAAAAAAGAAAAGGAAAAGAATGATATTCTGTTTTATATTTTTGTGTGTGCATTTATGCTTCTGAGTGTGAATCAATTGTTCATAGAGAAAAGGGAATTCTTTTGAACTGAAAATATCTTTTCTTGATTAGACAGGAAAGTTGAGTTTATATTCTGAATTGTATTTTAATTGTAGTATTATTTTCAAAACAGCTGTTCTTTAGTTGAACTTTTCTTTAACTGTTTATTTTCTTCTCAATTTGAAAACATCTTTAAAAAAAAAGATATTGTTTTAATGAATGAAAATTTTAATTTGTTTATGTGTTCGAAAATTATTTCTATTGATTTTTGGTTGTTCGGTAAGAAAGTTGTAACGTAGAATTAGCGAATTTAATTCTTTGATAAAGTCTTGTGAATTCTGTTGGAATTTAATACCTTAATAGAGGTTTTTGATAGTGTTTCCCCTGGCCCTTAATCATGGCATTTCTTGCAATTGGTAGAAAGCAGGACTTAATTGCTGTTGCGGAAGAAATTGGTGAGAAGGTACCAACTTCGTGCAAGGTTGCGGATATTAAACAAATAATTTTAAAAAGCCCAAATTTCGATCGGGAGGAGGTAACGATAATCATGGAACGAGTCATAAAAGATAGACTGGAAGAGGAAGAATTAGCTAGACAAGAAAAAATTCGTGAGGAAGAATTAGCTAGACAAGAAAAAATTCGTGAGGAAGAATTAGCTAGACAAAAAAAAATTCGTGAGGAAGAATTAGCTAGGCAAGAAGAAGAACGACAAGAGCGGGAAAGGGTCAGACAACATGAACTCGAAATTAAAAAACTAGAAATGGCTCAGAAGGAATTTCGCCGGTCTGAAGAGGAATCTGAAAATGGGGCGGATAGAAACAGAAAAATCCAACTTACCCAAATCACTCCCAAATTTGACGAAAAAGGGGATGAAATGGGATTGTATTTGATCAATTTCGAGAGGAAAGCAGAGATGGCTCGAGTGCCGAAGGAGGACTGGGTGGCTTATTTGCTGGCCGTTTTGCCAGCCGAGTTATCTAACATGCTTGCCCGAGAACCTCCTGAAGTGGCAAAAATTATGATGTTGTGAAAGATCTCATTCTGAAACGATACAAAATGAACGCTGAAAAATTGAAACAGTGTTTCTACAGACATCAGAAAACAGCAGAGAAAACATGGAGAAATTATGCTCATGAACTGTACAGCTACTTCACTGAATGGCTTGCTGAATTGGAAATTGAAACCTTTCAGCAACTAAAAGATTTAATCGTTGCCGAGCAATTGAAGTATCGTGTACCAGATCAAATCAAGGAGCATTTTCTTGACAAATGGATGAAGTTGAAGACACCTTTTGAATTGGCAGAAGTGATCGAGGAGTACGAAACCATCAGGCAGAGTTTCAGGAAGAAGGAATTTCCAAAGAAGTATGGCTATCAAGGTTCAAAGGGACATTTTAGTGGAAGTAGACCCAAAGTACCATTCAAGGATGACAAGAACAAACATCCGGTCAAAACCGAACCCGCAAGCAACGAAAACCGTGAAAGAGAGTTTGAAAAGAGAAGACAGCTCCGATGCTATGAATGCGGTTCGTTATCACATCTGAGACCCCAATGCCCGAAGCTCAAGAGATCTGAAGTAGTAGCTGCCAATGAAGTCTTTGGAAGACACGTGCCTGAGTTGATGTCTCCTTATACTAGTGCTGGGACAGTAAATGGAGCCCAAATGTCTATCTTGAGAGATACTGGTGCCAGCATCGATCTTATTCCCAGAAAATTTATCAAACCACATATGTACACAGGTGAGCATGTGTGGCTCGCTTCTCCATTAGTAGACAGCCCGGTCTGCTTGCCCATTGCAGAAGTTGATTTGAACTGCGAATTGGGACATGTCCTTACGAAAGCTGCTGTAAGAGACAGTTTTCTGGATCAAGAGCATTACCTACTAAGTAACAAAACCGTTGCTCTGATCGAGAGTATGAAAAAAGATAAGGAGCTGGAGATCCAAGTTATTAATGCAGTTCAGACGAGAGCTCAGAAAAGTCTTTTGACAGCCGAAGTTGAAGAGTATCCAGTTGAGTCGAGTCCTGGAGAAGAGAATGACAGTACCGTGTTAACAGAGGAAGACGGAGAGGTATTGCCTATGGCGGAAGAAGCCTCACTTCCAGATCTGATTAAAGCCTCACGGAATGATTTTGTCGAAGAGCAGCGCAAGAGTAAAGAGTTGAAACCACTTTTCCTAGAAGCTGAGGAGTTAGCAAAGGAAACCAAGTATGCAATCGTTAATCAAATGCTGTTCTATCTGAAAAGTGACAAGGATGGTACGCAGAGAAAACTGCTGATTGTTCCAGAGAAGTTTCGGGACCAATTAAAGAAACTGTCTCATGAAGGAACAGCGGCTCACTTAGGAGTGACCAAGACTAAAGATGCTCTTTTTAAAACTTTTTTTTGGCCGAATTGTTACAAAGATGTTGAAGAATTTGTCAGATCTTGTGACCAATGTCAGCTAGTCGGGAAACCTCGGGATAAGAAGAAGGCACCCATGAAGATCGTTCCTGTCATCTCGGAGATCTTCACAAAGATTAATGTGGATGCTTGTGGTCCTTTACCTACTACACCATCTGGAAACCGGTATCTCATCACTGCAATTTGCATGTCTTCCAAATATCCCGATGCAGTTCCTGTCCCAAATCTTAGTTCTTCAACCGTGGTCGATAGTTTCCTGCAAATCTTTAGTCGGATGGGTTTCCCGAGGGAGCTGCAAAGCGATCAAGGAACGTCGTTTACAAGTGCACTCACAACGGAGTTCCTGGAGAAATTTGGAGTTAAAGTAGTGCGAAGTTCCGTACATCATCCCCAGAGCAATCCTGTGGAGAGACTACATAGAACTTTGAAGAGAATTCTTCGAGTCCTGTGTCTGGAGTCAGGACCTGATTGGGAGAAAATCTTGCCTCATGCCCTGTTTGCTCTACGAGTTGTTACTCATGACAGTACTGGATATACTCCAGCTGAGCTGGTTCATGGACAGAATTTGAGGACTCCCATGACTCTACTGTACGAGAACTTGACGGAAAGCGAGGAAGAGAAGACTAGCGTAGTATCATATGTCTTCAAGCTACTAAACCGCATGAAAAGGTGTCAAGAATTAGCCGTCCAAAACATGGAGAACGCCAAAGACAAACAAAAACTATGGCATGATCGCAAGGCTGTGAAGCGTAAATTTTGTGAAGGCGACCTTGTGCTGGTTGTCGCTACATCTAGGCCTAACAAAATGGCAGTTCATTGGATCGGCCCAGGGAAAGTCGTTAAACAGCTTTCCGAAACCAACTACATTGTGCAGTTTCCAGAAAAAGACAAATCCCATGTGTACCATGTGAACATGCTCAAGCCATATTTCCAGAGACCCGAAAATGTGAATTTAATCTGTCTAAAAGAGATTAGGAACTGTGACAACGAGGAGGACATTCCAAGTCTCGAGCAGAAGCCTGAAGTCTCGGAAATGACACAAATTTGGCAAGACATAGAACAAAATGGTCGCTTGTCAGAAGATCAGAAGGAGCAGCTGAGAGAGTTGCTATCAAAATACTCTAGCTCATTCTCAAACCAGCCGGGGTGTACTGATCTTACTGAACATGACATTGAGCTTGAATCTGAGAGGCCCATCTGTGCCAAACCTTACAAGATGTCTCCACGCCAAACAGAAATTTTGAAGATCGAAGTGGAGAAGATGCTGTCGCTCAAAGTCATTGAGCCAGGAGAATCTGATTTTACTTCTCCTCTTATTCTGGTAGAAGTACCAGGAAAGGATGCAAGACCGTGCATCGACTATCGAAGACTCAACAAGGTCACTAGAACCCAGTACTTTCCTCTGCCAAACATTGAGCAGCTTGTTGAAAAAGTGTCAGCTGCCAAGTATATCACCGTTCTAGATTTGACCCGAGGTTATTGGCAAATACCTCTGAGTAAACGAGCCCAAAGATATTCAGCTTTTGTAACCAGTTTTGGGACATTTCGACCGTTGAGATTGCCATTCGGTTTGAAAAATGCCCCTTATGACTTTAGTCGTTTGATGGCCGAACTGTTGAAAGACTGTGGAGAATTTGCATGCCCTTACTTGGATGATGTAGCCATCTATTCCCTAAGTTGGGAAGATCATTTACAACATTTGAAAACCGTCTTAGAAAAGATGAATGCAGCTCATCTGCACATCAAGCCTTCTAAGTGCCAGTTTGCTCGTGCGTACGTAAAGTATCTTGGGCACTTGGTTGGTCAGGGCCAGAGAACACCTGGAGAATTGAAGATCCAAACTGTAAAGGACTTTCCGACCCCTGCGACTAAGACGCAGATCCGATCTTTCTTAGGACTTGCGGGGTATTATCGAAAATACATTCCTGACTTTTCAGTCCTCTCAGCACCAATTACAGATCTGCTGAAAGGAAAAAATCGTCGTGCTGCTGTCATATGGACTGATGCTTGTCGAGAGGCGTTTGACAAGTTAAAGAAACGGTTGTCGGAGAATCCGGTGTTGTACAGTCCAGATTTCTCGAGACAGTTTCTCGTCCAATGTGACGCGTCAAATCTTGGGATTGGCATCGTTTTGTCCCAAATTAATGACATTGGTGAGGAACATCCTGTCATGTACTTGAGTCGGAAGTTCTCAAATGCAGAACAAAAGTACAGTACCATCGAGAGAGAGTGCGCAGCTATCGTGTTCGCCATCCAAAAGCTGCGATGTTATTTGGATGGACACCAGAAGTTCATCATCCAGACGGACCATAATCCCCTTGTTTGGCTGGACAAAAATACGGGAACCAACCCTAGACTTTTACGTTGGGCTTTGATCCTGCAGCCATTCAATTACGAGGTTGTCCATAAGAGGGGGAAACAGCATCAAAATGCTGATTCATTAAGTCGCATCCCATAAACCTCATATCCTTTTATTTTATATTAGTAAGTTTATTGTTTATTTTGATATTTGTATTATGTGTGAAAATTTTAAATTTTTCTTATCATTAGTGTAAATTGTTTTCCTAAATTTTTAATAAGTATATAATTTTTTGTATAATATTTTTGAGTTCAAGGCACTGATTGCTATAATCTGGTACATGTGCAGTGTATTTTGTGTACTTGAACTCTTGAACTTTTCCAATGACTGCACCTATCTGGAGACTTTTTCAGGCAGTGGAGTCATCAAAACTTTTCCCTCATTCTTCGAGAAAAGTTTCCTCCTTGTGGGGAGGAGTTTATAAGTCTGTAAAGACTTCAGACTAAGATAGATGGCGCTCTTGCGCATGCCCAGAAGGACTTTGAGAAAGGAAAGAGTTAAGAACGAGTGTGGCGAGAGACGTGTGGGTTGTGTTTTTTGGAGAGTGATCGAGACTGAGATGTGTGGATTTTGATATATACTACCTTTTCTATTTATGTTGTGTGTCGTGTTTGTACTGTGTCTGTGAGTTCATTAAAATGGTTTAAACCAAAAAGGGAGTATTCCTTGTGATGGTAATTAAAATTTTGAGCAAGTCAGTACAATGTATTGCTTCTTAGTATGGCGAAGATTCATCTAAAACCACGAACGCTTCCAAACGTATTTTCCTCAAACGCTTTCTCAAACTCCTTTGTTGCCAGGTTTCAGTGTTTCTGTATGGCTTTACCCCGAACTCTTGGATTGGTTTTACTGATAACTGAGTTAGCAGCAGGCAAGTCATTATCAACGTTCATAGGCTCAACCGGTGGCAGCTCGTTAGATGGTCCAGCGTGCTCGGCTTGCGTCTTCGGTAAACTTTAGATCTCTACGTACTTGTCAGATTTGGACTTCTTGGTATCATTTTGTTCGTCTTTAACTGCTCTTTCAACCTGTTTACGTTTCCTATGCCGCAATTGAAATTTAGTGATATTTCGGCTTCATAGCGAAATCTTCGACAAATCGTCACTTTCCACTGCACAATTTTCACACAAATGACTTAAACTGTCAACTAATCACATGGAATTGTAGAATTCGTCTTCTTCAATTTAAGCACGCATTAGCCACGACCTGTCGATTAGAACTGAAATTACAGCGGTTAAAGAGGCCAGAGTATCCCGAAATGTCTCATTTCCCCAACCACATGATACAAAGAGGGAGTGGATTAGTGGTCAACCTGGTCGACGCGGCCCAACTTCCTCTACGCGATGGTGGGTCATTTATCCCCATAGGCTGATTCCCCAAGAGTCATGGGACTTTGAGATATCAACACTTTTCGCGACGCGCAAGTTTCTGCCGATGTCCTCAATACCGATTTTAAAGACGTATTCACATCAACTTGTGATACCGGGAATGCGACCAGTGTCGAGTAGACTGTAAACCCCATGGGAAAAGAAAAGATAACTCGGGTACCGTGAACCCCAAATTATATGTGCCCCAAGGGAAATGTTATTAGAAAACGCTGAATACTTGAGTGTATTTCAACTGTATACATAAAAATACACTACATAGTGACACTTAAAGCTGTAACAGCACACAAAATACTTCAGGTAAATACTAAATACAATTGTTATATCAAATAAAAAGCTAATAGTTCTTGGTTGGTTAAGGGGTTTTATGGCCAAGGGCCATATTTGGACATCCTGCGCCAGACACAAGACATACATCAAGAGAAATACACACATGAAAGTTTTTACTGACACAGGAGAGAAATACACCCAGAGAGGAATGCACCTGACATAAATTGAACCTGCGCAGCCTACAACTCGAAGGTCGCTAGCGCAGTGGACATACCCACTGAGCCACAACGGCCCCAAAATAGTTCCTGGCAGGTATTTTAATTAACGTCACACTGGAGCTACACAACGAGCTATTGGCGACGGTCTGGGATCAATCCCAAAGGGAAAGGTCAGAAGACAGCACGTCGTAATTTTGAACACCTGAGCTGGCACCCCTCTCCAATCTTCCACACCACGCCAACCTGAGGACATTTGAATCCAGGACAGATTTAACGTCTTTGATTGGATTCAAACTCGAAACCCTCCAGTTACTAGTCCGTTACTCTTCTAACCGGACTACTGCGAACCTAGTTCTTGAAGTTCATATACGAGTAACATCTAAATGTATACATAAAAAAATAAACTACCACTGCTAGTTTGTTGCGTTTGCCTGCTGATTTGGTTCATTTACGAAACCCTATAATTGTCATATTTAATTATAGCAAAAGAAAAGCTTCAATTTCATACTTGGATATCTATTAAACTGATATACTTCCATCACAAGTCTGCACATTTGCTCGAATATCTATGAGAACGTATCCAAATGGACTATTTGCATTGACGTTTACAACGAAGCATTTGATGTCATTTACACCAAATGTAATTACTAATACCATACTTATTGAATAAGGCTTTAATTTTAAATGACTCATTTTGGCAAGATTTAAAATTTTGGTAAGAGTTTTTTTTGGTACCAAGTTTGTTGAACTGCAGGTTTCATTTCTACACTAACGATTCATTGCAACTGTTTTGGTGTATCTGGGTGGTTCAGTGGTAAATTTCCGTAATACAAGTCTTAGATAAAATAACTAGTTTATTAAAATCCCAATAACAGACATCATGCAGAACATAAGACTAAACAGTATTATTAGGGCTGCAACCCTTACACGTTCTTTCTCATCAAGAACTTCGTAACAGAATAACTTCCATTTAAATGCGTAGAATATACATTCAAGGTCAGAGCCACACTAAAGCCCTCTTGCGCATTTCTATCTCTCATTGTTAATCACAAAAATTACTAAGAGAAACTTCAAAAAAATTTCGGAAGTTTTAAAAGTATAGTAAACTGCCTGAATAAAAACACTAACATGATAACACTGAAAATGAAGAATTGGTGTAACTTTAATACCAAATAAAAATATATAAAATATATATACCAAATAAAAATAAAAGTCGTATACGGTTGCTTGTTTTGGGGTTTTATGGCGCAAAGGCCATATTTGGCCATGTTATTACAAGACATACAATATCAAGTAATAGATATACAGTCATGAAAGTTTTTACTGACACAGAAGAAAGAAATACGCCAAGGGAGGAAAAGTCTTATACGGATACAAATATAAAACATCAAGAACTGCATAAAATATTTCATTGAAAAGAAATAGTTGCTTGAATCCATAAAAGTACACCGAAGTTTATGTATAATACTTATAGGGACACCAAGAATGAAGCTGTCCCTTAAATCTAAATACAATTTCTAAAATTCATACACAAGTTACTAAGTACTTATTGAACATTAAATTATGCAATTTTAGTGTTTTGGGAAGAAACGAAATTTCCATTTCATTCACAATTGCATCGGCACAGAGCTGTTGAATCAACAGGTTTGATCGCTTGCGTGTTTCAACTGATGTGCTTCAAGTTTACGTTTCCGCAGGAAAAAACTACCACAAATGTAACACGTGTAGCTCTTTAGTTTTCCATGAGTGAGACGATGACAAGCGAGGTTGCTTCGATATTGAAAAACCTTCTGGCAAATATCACATCTTCTCCGAAATTCCGTAAAGTGCAGTATTTTCCCATTTACTACTGCAGTGTATTCTTTGGAGCTCAGTTCCGATGTCCAAACATCTGTCGGGTTGGCAGGAATCGCCGACTCGGGACAATCCATTCGGGCTAGGTTGGAGGTATTAGAGAATGCTTGGTCGTGGTTAATCCATGACTGTACATTGTTCGAGTTGGCGTTGATGGAAGAATCAACCACTGATGGATGGTAGACCGGTAGAACAGGGAAATGAAAGCAATTTCCTTGGTAAAGATTTGAATTCATCGCGGACCAAGTTGTTTCTATTAAAATATAGTTTTTTTATTTAAAGGAAGAGGTTATCGCGAATCTGAACTCGATTTTAATGATTTGATCTAACGCTTGCAGGGAATAGGAGGTTCCTTTGATAAACTAAATAAAGAGGGCGCTGATGTTTTGTTGCGGAGAGTATGTATTTACAGTTTTATTTTGGAAGGGAATTTTAACCATCGACCTTCCAATAAAATAGACATATTATGTGGGCGGAGTCGCTGAAGGGTAAGTCACGTGACCCTTACGAATCGGGGCCTCGGTAGACCAGTTGAAAGAGTAACGGATTAGCAATCGGAGGGTTGAGAGATCGAATACAACCAAAGACCGTCGTGTACAAAGGGGTCTTCAAATGTCCTCACGTTGGCGTGGTGTGGAAGTTTGGAGAGTGGGGTGCGAGCTCAGGTGTTGACCTCGTCATCTGACCGTGGTACAAAATTACGCGGTGTTGGCCTCGGGTCTTTTGCTTCGGGATTGATCCCGGACCATCACCAATAGTCAGTTTGTTGTGTTGCTCCAGTGTAACGTTAATTAAAATACCTACCCACAAGTGACAGATCTTAACCGACCAGTAGGTAGGTAACTAACGTCACACAGGAGCAATACATCGAGCTTTTGGCGACGGTCCGAGATCAGTCGGGAAGGGAAAGATCCAAGGTTAGGTATTTAATTTTCGTAGCACTGGAATAACACAACGGGCTATTAAAGATCCAAGGTACAAGATTATATTAAAAAAGTAAGGTGAATTTGTCCCTAAAACTCAGGGGCCGCGGTGGCCCGGTTGGAAGAGTAACGGACTTGCAACCGAAGGGTTGCGAGTTCGAATCCAGCCAAACACCGTCGTGTACAAAGGGGGCTGGTGCACGTTAAATCTGTCGTGGCCTCAAATGTCCTCACGTTGGCGTGGTGTGGAAGTTTGGAGAGTGGGGTGCCAGCTCAGGTGTTGCCTCGTCATCTGACCGTGGTTCAAAATTACGTGGTGTTGTCCTCGGATCTTTCCCTTTGGGAGTGATCCCGGACCGTCACCAGTAGCCCATTGTGTTGCTCCAGTGTGACGTTAATTGAAATCCCCCCCCTAAAACTCAGAGTTTTTTGTGCAGCTAATTAATTTTTTTATGTTGCAAGTAGAAGTGTGACGGCTTGTAGAAATTTCTACGTCAACTCGTCTGGTGCTTTGAGCAAATCAAAGATGGCGCATCGACTTGAGCATTACTCCAAGGTATTGGTATTGGTATTTTTCAATTATAACGTCACACTGGAGCAACACAACGGGCTGAATTACTCCAAGGAGGAGGTGCGCGGTGTCATTCGTTTTTTATGGGCCAATGGGAAAAAACATGTGGTATTCATCGAGAATTGTTGGGGTGGGTGGGGGGTATTTCAATTAACGTCACACTGGAGCAACACAACGGGCTATTGGTGACGGTCCGGGATCAATCCCAAGGGGAAAGATCCGAGGACAACACCACGTAATTTTGAACCACGGTCAGATGACGAGGCAACACCTGAGCTGGCACCCCACTCTCCAAACTTCCACACCACGCCAACGTGAGGACATTTGAGGCCATGACAGATTTAACGTGCACCAGCCCCCTTTGTACACGACGGTGTTTTGGCTGGATTCGAACTCGCAACCCTTCGGTTGCAAGTCCGTTACTCTTCCAACCGGGCCACCGCGGCCCGAGAATTGTTGGAAGTCTATGGAGAGAGTGTTATGTCGCAGAAACAAGTGTACGTGTGGTGTAACGACACGAATGTGGCTGTCGTCGATGCCATGATTCGTGAAGACAGAAGAGTGAGGCTGCAAATGCATTGAATGGCTCATATGGTTCAGTGAGCAGTATCGAAGTGAGAAATTCTTGACCATCCTCCGTATAGCCTTGATTTAGCCGCTTTGGATTACCATTTGTTTGGCCTCCTGAAGAAACACCTCCGTGGGCAGCGTTTCCATACACTGGAAGAGGCACAATACTTACTTGGTTAGGGAACCTGGAGCAAGATTTCTTTGAAAAAGGCATGGATGATTTGGGGGGGGGGTGTATTTCAATTAACGTCACACTGGAGCAACACAACGGGCTGAATTACTCCAAGGAGGAGGTGCGCGGTGTCATTCGTTTTTTACGGACCAAGGGGAAAAACATGTGATCTTCATCGAGAATTGTTGGAAGTCTATGGAGAGAGTGTTATGTCGCAGAAACAAGTGTACGTGTGGTGTAACGACACGAATGTGGCTGTCGTCGATGCCATGATTCGTGAAGACAGAAGAGTGAGGCTGCAAATGCATTGAATGGCTCATATGGTTCAGTGAGCAGTATCGAAGTGAGAAATTCTTGACCATCCTCCGTATAGCCTTGATTTAGCCGCTTTGGATTACCATTTGTTTGGCCTCCTGAAGAAACACCTCCGTGGGCAGCGTTTCCATACACTGGAAGAGGCACAACACTTACTTGGTTAGGGAACCTGGAGCAAGATTTCTTTGAAAAAGGCATGGATGATTTTGGGGGGGGGTGTATTTCAATTAAATTCACACTGGAGCAACACAACGGGCTGAATTACTCCAAGGAGGAGGTGCGCGGTGTCATTCGTTTTTTACGGACCAAGGGGAAAAAACATGTGATCTTCATCGAGAATTGTTGGAAGTCTATGGAGAGAGTGTTATGTCGCAGAAACAAGTGTACGTGTGGTGTAACGACACGAATGTGGCTGTCGTCGATGCCATGATTCGTGAAGACAGAAGAGTGAGGCTGCAAATGCATTGAATGGCTCATATGGTTCAGTGAGCAGTATCGAAGTGAGAAATTCTTGACCATCCTCCGTATAGCCTTGATTTAGCCGCTTTGGATTACCATTTGTTTGGCCTCCTGAAGAAACACCTCCGTGGGCAGCGTTTCCATACACTGGAAGAGGCACAACACTTACTTGGTTAGGGAACCTGGAGCAAGATTTCTTTGAAAAAGGCATGGATGATTTGGGGGGGGGGGGTGTATTTCAATTAACGTCACACTGGAGCAACACAACGGGCTGAATTACTCCAAGGAGGAGGTGCGCGGTGTCATTCGTTTTTTACGGACCAAGGGGAAAAACATGTGATCTTCATCGAGAATTGTTGGAAGTCTATGGAGAGAGTGTTATGTCGCAGAAACAAGTGTACGTGTGGTGTAACGACACGAATGTGGCTGTCGTCGATGCCATGATTCGTGAAGACAGAAGAGTGAGGCTGCAAATGCATTGAATGGCTCATATGGTTCAGTGAGCAGTATCGAAGTGAGAAATTCTTGACCATCCTCCGTATAGCCTTGATTTAGCCGCTTTGGATTACCATTTGTTTGGCCTCCTGAAGAAACACCTCCGTGGGCTGCGTTTCCATACACTGGAAGAGGCACAACACTCACTTGGTTAGGGAACCTGGAGCAAGATTTCTTTGAAAAAGGCATGGATGATTTGGGGGGGGGGTGTATTTCAATTAACGTCACACTGGAGCAACACAACGGGCTGAATTACTCCAAGGAGGAGGTGCGAGGTGTCATTCGTTTTTTACGGACCAAGGGGAAAAAACATGTGATCTACATCGAGAATTGTTGGT
The DNA here is from genome assembly GCA_933210815.1 of Meta bourneti. NCBI lineage: Eukaryota > Metazoa > Arthropoda > Arachnida > Araneae > Tetragnathidae > Meta > Meta bourneti. The sequence goes on from OW119930.1 coordinate 71,249,318, forward strand.
AGTCTATGGAGAGAGTGTTATGTCGCAGAAACAAGTGTACGTGTGGTGTAACGACACGAATGTGGCTGTCGTCGATGCCATGATTCGTGAAGACAGAAGAGTGAGGCTGCAAATGCATTGAATGGCTCATATGGTTCAGTGAGCAGTATCGAAGTGAGAAATTCTTGATCATCCTCCGTATAGCCTTGATTTAGCCGCTTTGGATTACCATTTGTTTGGCCTCCTGAAGAAACACCTCCGTGGTCAGCGTTTCCATACACTGGAAGAGGCACAACACTTACTTGGTTAGGGAACCTGGAGCAAGATTTCTTTGAAAAAGGCATGGATGATTTGGGGGGGGGTGTATTTCAATTAACGTCACACTGGAGCAACACAACGGGCTGAATTACTCCAAGGAGGAGGTGCGCGGTGTCATTCGTTTTTTACGGACCAAGGGGAAAAAACATGTGATCTTCATCGAGAATTGTTGGAAGTCTATGGAGAGAGTGTTATGTCGCAGAAACAAGTGTACGTGTGGTGTAACGACACGAATGTGGCTGTCGTCGATGCCATGATTCGTGAAGACAGAAGAGTAAGGCTGCAAATGCATTGAATGGCTCATATGGTTCAGTGAGCAGTATCGAAGTGAGAAATTCTTGACCATCCTCCGTATAGCCTTGATTTAGCCGCTTTGGATTACCATTTGTTTGGCCCCCTGAAGAAACACCTCCGTGGGCAGCGTTTCCATACACTGGAAGAGGCACAACACTTACTTGGATAGGGAACCTGGAGCAAGATTTCTTTGAAAAAGGCATGGATGATTTGGGGGGGGGTGTATTTCAATTAACGTCACACTGGAGCAACACAACGGGCTGAATTACTCCAAGGAGGAGGTGCGCGGTGTCATTCGTTTTTTACGGACCAAGGGGAAAAAACATGTGATCTTCATCGAGAATTGTTGGAAGTCTATGGAGAGAGTGTTATGTCGCAGAAACAAGTGTACGTGTGGTGTAACGACACGAATGTGGCTGTCGTCGATGCCATGATTCGTGAAGACAGAAGAGTGAGGCTGCAAATGCATTGAATGGCTCATATGGTTCAGTGAGCAGTATCGAAGTGAGAAATTCTTGATCATCCTCCGTATAGCCCTGATTTAGCCCCTTCGGTTTACCATTTGTTTGGCCCCCTGAAGAAACACCTCCGTCGGCAGCGTTTCTATACACTGGAAGAGGCACAACAGGCTACACTTACCTCGTTAGGGAACCTGGGTATTGGTATTGGTATTTTCAATTAACGTCACACTGGAGCAACACAATGGGCTATTTAGGGAACCTGGGGCAAGATTTCTTTGAAAAAGGCATGGATGATTTGGGGGGGTGTATTTCAATTAACGTCACAATGGAGCAACACAACGGGCTATTGGCGACAGTCCGGTATCAATCCCCCAAGGGATAGATCCAAGGTCAGCACCACGTAACTTTGAACCACGGTCAGATCACGATAAATATCCGAGGTAGGTATGTATTTTAATTAACGTCACACTGGACGACACAACGGGCGTGGTGGTGACGGTCTGGGATCAATCCCAAACGGAAAGATCCGAGGATCACTCGTAATTTTGAACCATGGTCAGATGATGAGGCAACACCTGATCTGGCACTCCACTCTCCAAATTTCCACACCATGCCAACGTGAGGTCATTTGAGGCCACGACAGATTTAACGTGCACCAGCCCCCTTTGTACACGATGGTGTTTGGCTGGATTCGAACTCGCAACCCTCCAGTTTCTAATCCGTTACTCTTCCAACCGTGCCACCTTGTCCAAATATCCAAGGATAGCGCTTGGTAATATTGAAACATGGTTAGTAGAAAAGAACAATACCTGAGGCGAAAATTTGCGTTTAATCCAATTGGCTTTCAATAGCCCGTTGTGTTGCTCCAGTGCGACGTTAATTGAAATACATATCTACCCTAGTGCACGAGTCTTTTGGATCCAGTTTCGAGCCCGCACGTTTTGAAAAATTTGCGGGCCGCGGTAGCACGGTTGGCAGAATACCGGATTAGCGAGCGGAGGGTTGCGAGGTTGAATCCAACTAAAGACCGTCGTGTACAAAGGCGGCTGGTGCACATTAAATCTGTCGGGGCCTGAAATGTCCTCACGTTGGTTTGGTGTGGAAATTTGGAGTGTGGGGTGCCAGCTCAGGTATTTCCTAGTCATCTGACCGTGATTCAAAATTACCTGGTGTTGTCCTCGGATCTTTCCCTTCGGGTTTGACTCCTGACCGTTTCCAATAGCCCGTTACGTTGCTACAGTTCGACGTTAGTTAAAATACCTACCTTCTTTGATTTTTGGAAATTAGTCTGAATCTTTTTGTTTAAATTTTATAATGAACTATTTAAATCAAATTTCTTCGTGTAAAATATATTTCTAGTTTAGGTAGGTACTTTAATTAATGTCACACTGGAGCAACACAACGGACTATTGGTGAGGATCAATCTCAAAGGGAAAGGGTATTTGGGTATTTTAAATTAACGTCACACTGGAGCAACACAATGGGCTATTGGTGACGGTCCGGGATCAATCCCAAAGGGAAAGATCCGAGGACAACACCACGTAATTTTGAACCACGGTCAGATGACGAGGCAACACCTGAGCTGGCACCCCACTCTCCAAACTTCCACACCACGCCAACGTGAGGACATTTGAGGCCCCGACGGATTTAATGTGCACTAGCCCCTTTGTACAAAACTGTCTTTGGTTGGATTCGAACTCACAACCCTCCGGTTGCTAATCCGTTACTCCTCCAACCGGGCTACCGGGCTCTATAGTTTAGAAAATTAAGGTAAAGTAGCATTTAAATTTGATATCTTTAATTCACTGATACTTATCTTCTATTGTATCGGGATATATCATCGGCTTAAGAGTGTAACACCAATTAAAAATTTCGAGATGTTTTTTTAGCATTTCGGGACTAGAATTTGACAATTTTTAGAGTGATAAAGTACACCAAGTCACTTTTACTTTGCATAAATGATAAATTTCTTGAGGAACTGTTTCACTAAGCCAACTATATTTTCAAATTGCAGCACTTATTAAGTGCGTAAATTAAGTTCAACTCTTATCTCTCTCAAGTGCTCTTATTAAGTTAAATACGATGTATTGTGCAGCTCATTTTAATACTTGATTTTTCTGAGATATTGTATAAAACAGAAATATAATTTAAACAATGCTCAGAAATTAAGTCTCAATTTTAAAATTTACCAATACAACAAAGATGGTGAATTGTTCTGAGATTACATTAAATCGATTCTATTAGGTCAATCTTTTAAAAAGTATTTCCAACTGGGTCCTAATTTTTTTTACTATACATGAATGCATCCAAAATTCATTTGCTTTTTCTGACATTCTTTTGCAACGAGAACTTTCATTGGGAACAATGTTAAAATAGTTGCTTGAGAATATCGAAATAGTATATAGTGTGTCCCAAAAAGGTTGTTACGCAATTTATTTTTTACTATGTAGAGACAGGTAGGCAATATAAATTGCAAAAGTACACCATATAAGGTAAGTAATTAAGATATGTGAATAAAATTATCACATAACAATTTAAACGGATTCAGTTTTTAATTTGTATACGATCCCTCTGCATAAAAATTCGAGATAGCAAAAATGTTCCTTCTCTGCATCCCTATCGTTAGAAAAAACCGCATTCCTGTAGGGTGAACAGTAACGGAGGTATAATGACGCAAAAAAGTTGACTTATACCGCTTGTGCACAGCTGTTCAAGCAGTCAGATTAGGGACCGTATACACAATGCTAAAAAGTATTTTTTCGGTCAGAAAGTGCATCATTCTGCAAAGTAATGTAGTATTGCAACTGCAGATGAAAATCGGAATGAATAATAGTAGACAATGTAACCTTCAATAAAAATATTGTAGAAAAAATGGTTTAAATAAAAATAAAAGGAAATTTACAACGCATGTTCAAAAATGTTTTCCATCTGCAGCAATACAGAACTGAGCTATTCAGTTTTGGCTGAGTCAGTTTCTGTTCCCAATTTAAATACGGCCCCCTTAAAATGGAACCTCTTGTATCTCCGTTACTATTCAACCTACAGAAATGCGGTTTTTGCTAACGATAGGGATGCAGGTAACGAACATCTTTGCTATCTCGGATTTTTCTCTTGAGGGTTTGTATACAAATTAAAAACTGAATCCGTTTAAATTGTTATCACGTGATAATTTTATTCACATATCTTAATTACTTACCTTATTTGGTGTACACTTTTGCAATTTACATTGCCTACCTGTCTCTAAATGGTAAAAAAATAAATTGCGTAACAACCTTTTTGGGACACCCTGTATATAAAAGGCAATTACTTTTACTATAATAGTATACTTTAACATTTGAAGCATCTTTAATACTAAATATTGATTGATTAAAGATGTATTTCACGTTTGTTACATGTTGAATAAGAAATTTTAATAGGTAGGTAGTTGAATTATCGTCATTCTGAAGCAACACAATGGGCTATACGCGACGGTACGATATCAATCCCGAAGAGAAATAAACAAGAATAACACCACGTAATTCTGAACCACGGTCAAATGTCATAGAGAACACCCGAGCTGGAACCCTACTTTCCAAATTTCCACAATACACCAACATGAGGTAGATAGGTATTTTAATTAACGTCACACTAGAGCAACACAACGGCTATTGGTGTCGGACTGGGATCCATCCGAAAGGGTAGGTAGGTATTTTAATTAACGTCGTACCGGAGCAACACAACGGGCTATTGACGACGGTCCAGGATCAAACCCGAAGGGAAAGATCCGAGGACCACATAATCCATCCCAAAAGGAAAGATCCGAGGACAACACCTCGTAATTTTGAATCACGGTTCGATGACGAGGCAACACCTGAGCTGGCACCCAACTCTCCAAACTACGCCAATCTGATACCAACATGAGGATATTTGAGGTTAGTTTACGGGGTTTTATGTCACAAGGGCCATATTTGGCCAAGCTGCGCCAAACACAAGACAGACAACACAATGAAGGAGGAAAAATCAAAAATAAAAAGGGTAGGCAAGGGTAAAAAATGAAGGGATGGACATTTGAGGTTATAACAGACCAGCCACCGCGTACACAACGGTCCATGGTTGGATCGAGTCTTGAACTCGCAACCCTCCGTTTGCTAATCCGGGGCCGTCGTGAGGGCCGCGGTGGCCCGGTTGGAAGAGTAACGGACTTGCAACCGAAGGGTTGCGAGTTCGAATCCAGCCAAAACACCGTCGTGTACAAAGGGGGCTGGTGCACGTTAAATCTGTCGTGGCCTCAAATGTCCTCACGTTGGCGTGGTGTGGAAGTTTGGAGAGTGGGGTGCCAGCTCAGGTGTTGCCTCGTCATCTGACCGTGGTTCAAAATTACGTGGTGTTGTCCTCGGATCTTTCCCTTTGGGATTGATCCCGGACCGTCACCAATAGCCCGTTGTGTTGCTCCAGTGTGACGTTAATTGAAATACCCCCCCCCCGGGGCCGTCGTGGCTCAGTGGATATACCCACTGCGCTAGCAACCTTCGAGTTGTAGGTTCAATTCCTGCAAGGTGCATTCCTCCCTAGGTCTAATTCTCTCTTCTAAGTCAGTAAAGCTTTCACTGTGTCAATTACTTGATATTGTATTGTATCTGGCGCAGAATGGCCAAATATGGCCCTTGTGCCATAAAATCCCAAACCAACCAAATTTTCTAATCCACTAATTGCTAATCCACTTCTCTTCCAACCGGGCTACCGAGACCCAAAAGAAATTTTAATGTGTGTACGGCGATGCGAATGCAATTACTTGTCTGAAATGACACTGGTTCTATTTGCTGTGCAGTGCTTAGGGTTGGTTTATTTGATGATAAACTGATTTGCTGGCTAAAGAGGGTTGATCGCAGATGAATCCAGCAAACAATGATTTTACCGCAGCCAAAACATACTCCTCGTACAAGAAAACACAAAACAATCTGTCCCAAATTCTTGGTACCCTGTAAAGAGAGCACTGGACTGTCGTTGAATTTTAAAAGTTTAAGACTGCACCAGACTGCTTTTGGCTAGACTTAAAAGCGGGCACATAAGGTATGACTTTCGAGGTTGGTTTTCGGGTTTTATGGTGCAAGACATTTGGCCGAGTTGTACCAAACACAAGACAGCAGAATGAGGGAAGAGAAAGCAGAAATCAGAATAGGCGAGGATAAAAATGAAGAGGAAATATCACTCGGTACTTCGGGGTTGTGATGCTGGTACACACCTAAAGATGTGCCCCGGGGAAACTTTCGTAGATTTTGGATCCCATGGCGCAAGGACCTAGCTAAGGTGTGCCAAACATAAAATAGACAATGTCAAGTAGTTATGAAAAGGGATGGAGAAATAGATTAGTTGGGCATCCTGGGGTACCAACATCCATATTTACCAGTGGCAGTAAATCCCATGGGAAATGAATAGATCACTTGTGTACCTCGGGTTCGTGAAGCTCGTATACACCTAAAGATGTGACCCCGAAGGGCATGACTTTTGTAAGAATTTTCCAACTTGTCCAACATTCACATCAGCAACTCCTTCAAATATTTTGGAGTAAAGTGCCAGCTCAAGTGTTTTCTTCATCTGACTGGTTCAAAATTACAAGGCGTTGTCCTTGGATCATCCTTATACTTCGGGATTGATCCTGAACCGTCGGCAATTGCCCGTTGTGTTGCACCACGTTAATGAAATACCCACCTTCAAATATTTTGAATTGTAACGGTCTCTGGGACAGCTACTGGATAAACAGGTGTTGGTCGCAATACTACTTGAAAATCATGGTTTTTTGGACAGTCTAGGTTTCTCCTTGACCAAGGGGATTAGCATTCGTATGTTGCTACTTCGTAATTTACAAACCTAACGACACATTACAGCTGTCAAGTTACGATTACGTTTGCAGCACAATGAACACTTCCATCTACTATGAACAAATTAAAATAATTCATAAAGCATACTATATCAAATGTGCTAGTTTTATTGCTTGAGTATATAAAACTACATCCATATACATATATAAAATCAATTACGTACGTGCTTAAAATGAAACACCCGTTGCTCTTTTAACACCAAATACAACTGTTTACGCATGCCATTAGTTTGAAATCGAATATACAAGACTGATTTTGCCAATTTACTAACATAAGAATGAATTGCTTTGTGCGAAAACATTCACGTTTTCATAAGGAAATGCTACTATACAACCACATTCGTTGTTCCTCCAGAATGTGTCGCACGATGCTTCAAGAGTTTCTTTTCGGTCAGAAAGAATTGACAACAAACATCACACGTATAGCATTGTTGGCGTTCATGAGTTCGCCGATGACTTTTAAGGTTACTCAAATGTATAAAAGCCTTCTTACAGATATCGCATTTTTTCGGAATTCGAAAATGAACACGCGTTCTACCACTATTCGTGATAAGCCTGGATATAGATGTACCTTTCTTGAATGTCCTCAATACAGGTGGATCATGTAATGGCGTGACGTTATCGAATGCATTCCTCAGCTCAGACTGGAAATTGTTCATGTGGGTCGAAGTCGGAGCAGGGACACTGTCGTTGTGACCAAGACCGAAACAAAGCCAATCTGGAGGATTTCGAAGGTGTCCGCAATCTTTGGTTGAAGACGTCACCTCGGACACCTGAACAGCACATGTCGAGTTGCTTGGTTGGTGGGAATTGTGATATGTGTTCACGACATTTGCAGCTGGCAGGATTTCAATCATCACGGACGAATTTTCAGTTTTCGTTAAAAAGTCACTCGCTCTGGAGATCGTCGGTTTTAATGTTTTCTGATTTGAACGCATCGAATACACTTTTATACTTGTTTAGTTTGGCGAGAATGTGCTGAAATCTCTTCGCCAAATAGCGGTTTTGAATAAGAATCGTGCGATAAAAATGCTTCAAACCATCGCGTCATTTTTATGCCAAGTTTAAAGTCGTGCTTAAACGTGTATGGTAAGTAGCCGAATTTACGTCGCACTGTATAAACACAACGAGCTATTGCAAGCGGGTCCATGTAGGTAGGTAGGAATGTGCTGAAATCTCTTCGCCAAATAGCGGTTTTGAATAAGGATCGTGAGATAAAAATGCTTCAAGCCATCGCGCCATTTTTTATGCCAAGTTTAAAGTCGTGCTTAAACGTGTATGGTAAGTAGCCGAATTTACGTCGCACTGTATAAACACAACGAGCTATTGCAAGCGGGTCCATGTAGGTAGGTAGGAATGTGCTGAAATCTCTTCGCCAAATAGCGGTTTTGAATAAGGATCGTGAGGTAAAAATGCTTCAAGCCATCGCGCCATTTTTTATGCCAAGTTTAAAGTTGTGCTTAAACGTGTATGGTAAGTAGCCGAATTTACGTCGCACTGTATAAACACAACGAGCTATTGCAAGCGGGTCCATGTAGGTAGGTAGGAATGTGCTGAAATCTCTTCGCCAAATAGCGGTTTTGAATAAGGATCGTGAGGTAAAAATGCTTCAAGCCATCGCGCCATTTTTTATGCCAAGTTTAAAGTCGTGCTTAAACGTGTATGGTAAGTAGCCGAATTTACGTCGCACTGTATAAACACAACGAGCTATTGCAAGCGGGTCCATGTAGGTAGGTAGGAATGTGCTGAAATCTCTTCGCCAAATAGCGGTTTTGAATAAGGATCGTGAGGTAAAAATGCTTCAAGCCATCGCGCCATTTTTTATGCCAAGTTTAAAGTCGTGCTTAAACGTGTATGGTAAGTAGCCGAATTTACGTCGCACTGTATAAACACAACGAGCTATTGCAAGCGGGTCCATGTAGGTAGGTAGGAATGTGCTGAAATCTCTTCGCCAAACAGCGGTTTTGAATAAGGATCGTGAGGTAAAAATGCTTCAAGCCATCGCGCCATTTTTTATGCCAAGTTTAAAGTCGTGCTTAAACGTGTATGGTAAGTAGCCGAATTTACGTCGCACTGTATAAACACAACGAGCTATTGCAAGCGGGTCCATGTAGGTAGGTAGGAATGTGCTGAAATCTCTTCGCCAAATAGCGGTTTTGAATAAGGATCGTGAGGTAAAAATGCTTCAAGCCATCGCGCCATTTTTTATGCCAAGTTTAAAGTCGTGCTTAAACGTGTATGGTAAGTAGCCGAATTTACGTCGCACTGTATAAACACAACGAGCTATTGCAAGCGGGTCCATGTAGGTAGGTAGGAATGTGCTGAAATCTCTTCGCCAAATAGCGGTTTTGAATAAGGATCGTGAGGTAAAAATGCTTCAAGCCATCGCGCCATTTTTTATGCCAAGTTTAAAGTCGTGCTTAAACGTGTATGGTAAGTAGCCGAATTTACGTCGCACTGTATAAACACAACGAGCTATTGCAAGCGGGTCCATGTAGGTAGGTAGGAATGTGCTGAAATCTCTTCGCCAAATAGCGGTTTTGAATAAGGATCGTGAGGTAAAAATGCTTCAAGCCATCGCGCCATTTTTTATGCCAAGTTTAAAGTCGTGCTTAAACGTGTATGGTAAGTAGCCGAATTTACGTCGCACTGTATAAACACAACGAGCTATTGCAAGCGGGTCCATGTAGGTAGGTAGGAATGTGCTGAAATCTCTTCGCCAAACAGCGGTTTTGAATAAGAATCGTGAGATAAAAATGCTTCAAACCATCGCGCCATTTTTTATGCCAAGTTTAAAGTCGTGCTTAAACGTGTATGGTAAGTAGCCGAATTTACGTCGCACTGTATAAACACAACGAGCTATTGCAAGCGGGTCCATGTAGGTAGGCAGTTTATTGACGTCGCACTGGACCAACACAACGCGCTTATAACGACGGGCCGGGATCAATCCCCAAGGGAAAAGTACAAGGAAAACGATTTATAATTCTGAACTACGGTCAGACGAGGCCCACGCCTCAGCTGGTACTCCACCCTTCAAACATCTACACCACGCCAACGTGAGGGCATTTCAGGCCACGATAGATTTAACGTGCAACAGATCCCATGTACTGCTTGGATCGAATTTCGAAATCGCGTAGGTAGGTATTTTAATTAACGTCACACTGGAGTAACACACCTGGCTACTGGTGACAGTCCGGGTTGGTTCTTTGGAAGTTTTATGGCGCAAATGCCATATTTGGCCATGCTGCTCAGATACAAGACATACAATATCAATTAATAGACATACACACACTGAAAATTTTACGGATACAGAGAGAAATACACGCAGGGAGGAATGCACGGGAGAGGAAACAGACCTGTGACGTCTACAACTCGAAGGTGCCAGCGCAGTGGACATACCCATTGAGCCACGACTACCGTGACGACCCAGGATTTAGAGAAATATTTGAGGAAAAGTGAAATATTCGAGGACAACACCTCGTAATTTTGAACCAAGGTCATGTGATGAACAGCACACGAGCTGGGTGTTGCCCAAAACGACAACTTGGGGACATTTGAGGCAACGAAAGATTTAAAGTGCACCAGCCTCGACTTTAACGACGGTCTTTGGTTGGATTCGATCTCGTAACCCTCCTGTAGCCAATCCGATACTCTTCCACCCGGGCTACCGTGGCTGTTTCGAACTCGTAACTCCGGTTGATAATCCGTTGCTTTTCCAAATGGGCTTCGGTTGGCGGCGCAAGTTCGATACCTGTCAGGTGCATTCCTCCCTGGGTGTATTTCTCTCTTCTGTGTCAGTAAAACTTTCATTGTGTCTGTCTGTTACTTGAAATTGTATGTCTTGTGTCTGCCGCAGCATGGCCAACTTGCGCCATAAAACTCCAACAAACCAAACCAACCAAATGAGCTTCGGATCTTTCCCCATTGGGAATGATCCCGGGCCGTCTAAGATAGCCCGTTGTGTTCCTCTAGTTCGAATTTAATTAAAATACCTACCTTCCAAATGGGCTTACGCGGCCCCATTTTAAGTCTTGCTGAAACGCGTATGGTAGGTAGTTGAATTAACGTCGCACTGGAGCAACGCAACGGTTACTGGCCACAGTCCAGGATCAATCCCCAGAAAAGTTCTGACAACACCAGTTAATTTTGAACCATGGTCAGATTACGAGATAACACCTGAGCTGGCACTCCACTCTTCAAACTTCCACATCACGCCAAAGTGAGAACATTTAAAGCCACGACAGATTTAAGGTCTACCAGTCCCTACGTACAAGACGGTCTTTGGTGATATCTAGTTTCGAACTGGCAACCCTCTGGTTGCTTCCGTGTTATCATTTGAGAGTGGCCGGTTGGGAGAATAATGCACTAGCAATCGGGGGGTATTTCAATTAACGTCACACTGGAGCAACACAACGGGCTATTGATGACGGTCCGGGATCAATCCCAAAGGGAAAGATCCGAGGACAACACCACGTAATTTTGAACCACGGTCAGATGACGAGGCAACACCTGAGCTGGCACCCCACTCTCCAAACTTCCACACCACGCCAACGTGAGGACATTTGAGGCCACGACAGATTTAACATGCACCAGCCCCCTTTGTACACGACGGTGTTTGACTGGATTCGAACTCGCAACCCTTCGGTTGCTAATCCGTTACTCTTCCAACCGGGCCACCGCACTAGCAATCGGAGGGTTGCGATTTCGAATACAACCACAGACCATCGTGTAAAAAGGAGGCTGGTGCACGTTAAAACTGACGTGGCTACAAAGGTCCTCACGTAGGCGTGGTATGGAAGTTTGAACAGTGGGGTGACAGCTCAGGTGTGACCTATTCATCTGAACGTGGTGTTGTGCTCGATCTTTCCCTTCGGGATTGATCCCGAACTGTTTCCAATAGCCCGTTGTGTTGCTCCAGTGCGACGTTAATTAAAATACCTACCATCATCTGGTAGGTATTTTAATTAACGTCACACTGCAGCAATACAAAGGGCTATTCCTTTGGAAAGGTCGAGACAACACCACGTAATTTTGAACCTGTCAGATGACGAGGCAACACCTGAGCTGGCACCCCACTCTCCAAATTTCCACACCACTCCAACATGAGGACATTTGAGGCCTCGACGGATTTAACGTTTACGAGTCCCCTTTCTACACGGTGTTTTTACTGGATTCGAAATCGCAACCCTCCGGTTCCTAATCCGTTACTCTTCCAACCGGGCCACCACGGCCTTAATTGTTAAAGGTAGGTATTTTAATTAACGTTACACTGGAGCAACACAACGGGTATTGGTGATGATCAGGAATCAATCCCAAAGGGAAATATCCGAGAAAACCACGTAATTTTGAATCGTAATTGTTAAAGGAAAGGATGCGCAAAGAAAGATCGCTTGAGATCGCTCCCCTATATTTACCAGAGGCAGTAAATTCCATGATAATAGATCACTAGACTACCTCGATTTCGTGAAGCCTGTACACAACTAAAAATGTGACTAAGGGCATGACTTTTGTGAGAAGGCTTATCTTTCCAACTTGTCTAACATCCACATTAGCAACTCTAATATATTTTGCATTGTATCGATCTCTTGGACAGCTCCTGGATCAACAGGTGTTGGTTGCTATGCCACTTGAAAACATGTCCTTTTGGACATGGTCTAGGCTTCATCCTTACCAATGGGATAAATAAACAGTCGAATTTTTCTATTACGTGATTTAGAAATCTAACGACACATTAAAACTCACGTTATAAAATTACATTTGCAGAAAAATAAACACTTCCTTCAACTACGAACTTAAAATTCACAAAGTAGACTACTTAATTTCTCTAGTTTTATTGCTTGAGTATATAAAAGTATATATCTATATGCATATATAAAATATTACATAATATATCAAATCAATTACGGGAATATATATATAAACTGAAACACATGTTGCCCTTTTAACACCAAATACATTTGATTACGTATACCATCAATCTGCTATTCAATATACAATAAGACTGTTTATGCCAATTTACTAACATAAGATTTCATTACACTTGTGGGAAAAGAAAAATTTACGTTTTCATAAGGCAATGCTGTGGTTTCAATTTTTCTGATTCCGTCTTAGTGCAACATCTCCAAAATGAGTCTTATGATGCTTCATGAGTTTCTTTCTAGTCAGAAAGAATTGACAGCAAACATCACACGTATAATATTGTATGCATCCATGAGTTCGTCGATGACTTTTAAGGTTTCTCGAATGAAGAAAAGCCTTCTTACAAATATCACATATTTTCGGAATTTGAAACTGAACACGCATCCTACCACCCTTTGTGAATACCCTGCACTTATAACCACGTTTCTTGAATGTCTTAATTGAAGATGGATCGGCTAATGCCGTGTCGTTTTCGAACGCATTCCTTAACTCACACATGAAAGTGTTCTTGATTTGGTTCATAGTCGGAGCAGGGATACTTTCGTTTAGGCCAAGACCGAAACGAATCCGATTTCGATCGTGTCCGTGATCCTGGTTTGAAGACGTCACCCTGGGTACCTGAACAGGACATGCCGAGTTGCTTTGCTGGTAGGAACTGTGATATGCGTTCGCGGCATTTGTCGCTAGCTGGATTTCGTTCATCGTGGCCAAAGTTTTTCAAGAAGGTTTCATTGAAAGTAGTCACTCCCTCTGGAGATCGTCGGTTTAAAAGTATTTGCGATTTGAACGCATTGAAAACTCTTTTATAAGTATATAGTTTGGCGTGATTGTGGTGAACTCGCTTTACGCCAACCTGCGATTTTGAATCGGGATCGTGAAATAGCATCGTCGTTGATTTAACTGTCGTAACCAATCAATTTATATTATATATTGGTATTTGGTATTTTCAATTAACGTCACAGTGGAGCAACACAACGGGCTATTGATATTATATAAGGGAACCTTCTATATAAGAGAAAGATCCAAAAGCAACCCTGTAATTTTAAACCAGGGTCAGATGACAAAGTGAACACCATAGCTGGCACAACTCGAAAATTCCACATCGGTATTGGTATTTTCAATTAACGTCACACTGGAGCAACACAACGGGCTATTGGTGACGGTCCGGGATCAATCCCAGAGGGAAAGATCCGAGGACAACACCACGTAATTTTGAACCACGGTCAGATGACGAGGCAACACCTGAGCTGGCACCCCACTCTCCAAACTTCCACACCACGCCAACGTGAGGACGTTTGGGGCCACGACAGATTTAACGTGCACCAGCCCCCTTTGTACACGACGGTGTTTGGCTGGATTCGAACTCGCAACCCTTCGGTTGCTAGTCCGTTACTCTTCCAACCGGGCCACCGCGGCCCGAAAATTCCACATCATGGTATTGGTATTGGTATTGGTATTTTCAATTAACGTCACACTGGAGCAACACAACGGGTTATTGGTGACGGTCCGGGATCAATCCCAAAGGGAAAGATCCGAGGACAGCACCACGTAATTTTGAACCACGGTCAGATGACGAGATTAGCAACCGGATTGTTGCGAGTTCGAAACTCGGCAAAGTTAAAGACCGTCGAGTACACTGAAGCTGTGCACGTTAAATATGTCGTGGCTTCAAATGTCCTCACGTTGGCGTGGTGTGGATGTTTGGAGAGTGGGGTGCCTGCTCAGGTGTTGTTCTCGTCATATGACCGTGGTTCAAAATGACGAGGCGTTGTCCTTGATCTTTCCCTTCAGGATTGATCGCGTACCGTCGCTATTAGCCGTTGTGTTGATCCAGTTCGACGTTAATTAACTACCTACCACACTGCGCCAACCTGAGAACATTTTCTCCACGGCAGATTTAACTTGCACTAGGCATGTGTATACGGCGGTCTTTGACTGGACCCAGATCAGAACTCTCCAGCAACCCTCCGGTTGCTAATCCGTTGCTCTGCCAAATGAGCTACCTCTGTTCCGTTTTAAGTCGTGCTGAAACATATATGGTAGGTAGCGTAAATAACGTCGCACTAGAGAAAACAACGAGCTATTGGCGACAGTCAGATCAATCCCCAAGGGAAAGTTACGACAAAACCAGCTAATTTTGAACCACTTTCATATGACGAAGACATTACCCCACTCTTCGAACTTCCACACTACGCCAACATGAGGACATTTAAGGCCACGACATATTTAACGTGCACCAGTCCCCACGTACACCACGGTCTTTAGGTTATATGGAGTCTCGTACTCGAAACCCTCCGGTTTCTAATCGTTTTGAGAATGGGTACCACACACAGCTCAGGTTTGGTTCTCATTATCACATCATGGTTTAAATTTACGAGGCGTTGTCCTTGGGTCTTTTGCTGGGGTTGCTGGGGATTGCTCTCGCACCATGGTCAGACGCCCGTTGTGGTACTCCAGTACGATGTTAATCAACTACCTACCGGTTACTAATCCACTGCTCTTCCAATCACTATCGATACCCCTGTAGGTTTTTTTAGAGAAAATTGATAATAGAATTCGGTAGATCGTTGATTTTAATGGCGTCAAATTTACGATGCGTTGTCCTTGGGTCTTTTGCTGGGGATTGATCCCGGACCATGGTCAGACGCCCGTTGTGGTACTCCAGTACGATGTTAATCAACTACCTACCGGTTGCTAATCCACTGCTCTTCCAATCACTATCGATACCCCTGTAGCTTTTTTTAGAGAAAATTGATAATAGAATTCGGTAGATCGTTGATTTTAATGGCGTCAAATTTACGATGCGTTGTCCTTGGGTCTTTTGCTGGGGATTGATCCCGGACCATGGTCAGACGCCCGTTGTGGTACTCCAGTACGATGTTAATCAACTACCTACCGGTTGCTAATCCACTGCTCTTCCAATCACTCTATCGATACCCCTGTAGCTTTTTTTAGAGAAAATTGATAATAGAATTCGGTAGATCGTTGATTTTAATGGCGTCAAATTTACGAGTCGTTGTCCTTGGGTCTTTTGCTGGGGATTGATCCCGGACCATGGTAAGACGCCCGTTGTGGTACTCCAGTACGATGTTAATCAACTATCTGCCGGTTGCTAATCCACTGTTCTTCCAATCACTATCGATACCCCTGTAGGTTTTCTTAGAGAAAATTGATAATAGAATTCGGTAGATCGTTGATTTTAATGGCGTCAAATTTACGATGCGTTGTCCTTGGGTCTTTTGCTGGGGATTGATCCCGGACCATGGTCAGACGCCCGTTGTGGTACTCCAGTACGATGTTAATCAACTACCTACCGGTTACTAATCCACTGCTCTTCCAATCACTATCGATACCCCTGTAGGTTTTTTTAGAGAAAATTGATAATAGAATTCGGTAGATCGTTGATTTTAATGGCGTCAAATTTACGATGCGTTGTCCTTGGGTCTTTTGCTGGGGATTGATCCCGGACCATGGTCAGACGCCCGTTGTGGTACTCCAGTACGATGTTAATCAACTACCTACCGGTTGCTAATCCACTGCTCTTCCAATCACTCTATCGTTACCCCTGTAGGTTTTAGTAGAGAATTGATAATAGAAGTCTGTAAATAGTTGATTTTAATGGGGGCAGAGAATAGATTTCGTTTCACACATCAACAGTGACGAGGTCGTATCTGAGCTGGATACCTTACTCTTCAAGCTTCCACACCACGCCAATGTGAGGAGATTGTAATTTAACGTACACAGTCCCCTTCGTCTTTGGTTGGATTTGAACTCGCAATCTCTTTTTGTTTTTTGCTCTCTGTTTGTTTGCTACTCTTCCAAATGGGCTACTGCGGCCAGCATTACAAGAGACGTTTTGACGTAAGTGAAAATTTGTCACCTTTTCCAAAGGGTTACCAAATCAGGTGCTGCAAAACAGGAATAAAGATGGCTAACAAGAATTGAAATCAAGTCTCTTACAGAATTAAATGCTCTTTAGCATGCATCTTTACCCAATTTCATTAGATTACGTACTGTCTTCTCCAATTACAGTTCAAATACTTTCTTTCCTCGTCATGCTTTATAACGCTTTTCCTTACAAATGGTTCCGTTTCATTTATCTTCAGTGCTTGTACTTAACGCATCATTGAATCACTGAGCCATGAACGGCGACAGCTGATGAACAATTAGAGCTGCGTCGTGACATAGTTTCCACCAACTGTGCTACTTCACATCAAACGAGTCAGTTGACCGGGTCATTTATCTGCCCAATGATTTCCATGTTCTCTCACATTTATCCATTTTGAGAGAATCCCCTCCTCCCTGGACGTGGTAGTCTGGTTGGAAGAGTAAAGGATTAGCAACCGGAAGATTGCGAGTTCGAATCCAACCAAAGACCGTCGTTCACGTGGGGGCTGGTGACATTAAATATATCGTGGCTTCAAATGTCCTCACGTTGGCGTGGTGTGGAAGTTTGGAGAGTGGGGTGCCAGCTTCGGTGCGCCCTCATCATCTGATCATGGTTCAAAATTATGAGGTGCTTTCCTCGAATCTGTCCCTTCGTGTTTGATCCCAGACCGTCGCCGGTACCCCGTTGTATTGCTCCAGTGTGACGTTAATTAAATACCTACCAAGAATCCCTTACAGAAAATGGCCGAAGTCTCCTGGTATTTTATTAACGTCGCAGTAGAGACACACAACGGGCTATTAGCGACGGTCTGGGATGAAACGCGAAGGAAAAGATTCGACGACAACACTAAATAATTTTGAACCACGGTCAGATGACGAGGCAACACCTGAGCTGGCACCCCACACTCCAAACTTCCACACCACTCCAACGTGGGGACATTTGAGTTCACGACAGATTTAACGTGCACCTTTGGTTGGATTCGAACTCGCTACCCTCCGGTTGCTAATCCGTTACTTTTTGAACTGGTCTACCACTGCCCCATTAGCAGTGTAATTTACCTTGAAGTATTTTTTGAGACAAGATTGCGTTATCTTTGGAGATCGGAGTGCCATGTCATGTGTTGGCCTCGCCATCCGACAGTGCTTAAAAGTTATCAGCTGTTGTTCTCGAGTTATTCATTTCTGTATTGATCCGCCAATAGCCCCTTGTCTTGCTCCAGTGCGACATTAGTTTAACTACCTCCATTGTGATTCATTTCTAAATTGTGTTGTTCGGCTGGCGCATATGGAATCTGTAGTTGTCCCAAGCGTCTTCACGTTGGCGGGGTGTGGAAGTTTGGAGAGTGGATGCCAGCTCAGATATTGGCCTCGTGAGCTTACCGTGGTTCCAAATTACGAGGTGTTACCCTCGGGTCTTTCCCTTCGGAATTGATCCCTTACCGTCACCAATAGCCAGTTGTGTTTCTCTAGTGCGACATTAATTCAGCTATTTACCTACCTAACTGACAAATACCAGAAGGCACATGCAAAAATCGGCAGGTCGATGTTCTGTGGTGAACAGTTGTGTTGTCAAAGCGAATCGTGTGCTAGGAAAGCGATTTAAACACTTCCAACAACTATCTGAACAGACACTACTTCTCATTCCTATCACGGCTTCACTCGTAGTGGCCCCTCAGCCTTCCTTCTCTGCACACGGAATCTCGCACTTGGCTGCTAAAGACAACACAAGACACTTGCAATCATCCATTGCATGTCCAAGCGTATAGAAGTACACAATTGTCCTAAACCCTTTCAAACACAGAATATCTTTATCTACTTGATAAAGTACCGAATGAAATTCCTATTCGATTGGCCACTGAGTGTATTTCAACAAATTTTACGCTATTGATCAGTAGTTGGTGGAACAAAATAACACCCTGTTGGAGTCGGTAAGCCGTGGTCAAATAGGGAGAACAAAGCGACACGCGCTGACCAATGATAGCGTTTTCACCGCTTTCGCTAATACCTCTGATAGGTCTGTTCGTGTCACTTTGCGCCTTGCGCTTTCTATTTGTCCACGGCTTTACCTGGAAAAACCCCGCTATACAATTATCCTAGAAACATTTAGTGTGGTTTAGGGTGAAATCACATCAGTTGAAAGGGTAAATACAACTCTCACGGTCACCTGCAATTGGCAGCCTATCAGCTTCTATCGAATTTAGACTAAGTTCTGAAAGGGGAATATTGCGGTGAACTTAGCCACATCTACAAAAATAAACGTGCAATACAGTAACAATTTAACCTATCTCCAGCATGAAATATTTTTTTACGACAAAGTTGCCACTCTTTTACTATTCTGCTAAATCTGTACTGTTATTTTTTTTTATATTCCATTAACGGAAGAAGGCCGCCAGGTTTTTATCTGAACGGACAAAACCTGTGGGTGTAGTGTTCTTAAGTGGACGCCCTTGCACTTAAGAACAGAGCCGAAGCTATAGGGGGTGATCCCAGAATTTAGAAAAGAGTAGATTCTTTTTTTTAATATTCTATAAAATTGTACATGAAAAAATTCTTTACAGTTTTTTCATAATTCAGTCAAAAAATACTTGTTTGTCCATGAGTTTTATTCCAATTGTAATGTCCTATCAATTACTTATCTGAGTGCAGTATGTTTGTTGTCACTTTCATCTCTTATTGTCCCTTTTATATCCCTTGTTGTCCCCTTTATGTCCCTTGTTGAATAAATATTTCTCCATATCTCTAGAAACTTATCAACTGACATTTTTTCTGGGGAGCTAAATGCTTATTTTCATGATGAGAAATACGTTTTGTGTTGTAATCTGTTTGAAAAAAAATATACTTTATCAAAGTTCTTATAGTTTTTGAACTAGAAATTAATTGTCTTTAAACAGATGTACAGTAAAAAAAGTTTTTTTTTTATCTCAGCCAATAAGTTTCTGCTCTAAGCCGACGATATCATGTTATTTTGATGGCCTCGCATTAACTTTTGTATGTACATCTTCCTAAGACAGAAATTGCCCCGAAACTTTGGCGTATCTGTGTATACTTAAAACTATTGTTCAGTACTTCTTGTTAAGGTGTATGTATACACTAGAACATTTTTTAAATTTTGAATCTAAAAATCCAGTTTTTTCACTATAGGTCATCGGTTTGTGCTTCAACTCATTTTAGTGTGAAAAATTCTGATTAAACTACTTATTAATTATCTAATTTAGATATAATTAGATAATTAGCACATTTTTTTAACAGTGATATCTCAAATTCTAATGTATTCAGAAAGACAATTCCTGTTGGAAATTATTCCTAATATTATTCTTCATGTTTTGACCCTCCATCAAGTTGCTAGAGGGAATACGCTCTTTTTTACAATTTTTTTCACGAAGAAAGTAAAAAAAAAATCAAGATTTTTTGAGAAATTTCAACATTTAAAAATCAACTAAAAATTCATTTCTTAACCAATAACTTCGACTGAGGGTCAAAACATCAACTGTATTACATATATTATAATGACACAAAAATAATTATAATAGATTAATTCATTCTTGAGTTATCACTGTTCGAAAGAAGCATCCTATAGCAAAACATAGTTCTTCAGAAATCGAGTTTCAAGTTTTGGAAACGTGTTTGTCTATGGTGACAGTACCTAACCCAAACCCTTGTAACTTGAAAACTATTTCGAATATTTACAAGATCTTGGTATCGTTTGAAAGCTAAGGGGTTGGACACTATTTTGAATTATTAAAATATAGATCGATATTTTAGTCAATTTTCGTGATTTCTAGTGTATACATACACCTTAATGGTTCCTGGCTTTTTATTATACAGGGTGCAACGCAAAGTCCATACCCGGCCTTTACTTTCGGAATCGTTGGTCGTAGACATATACTTCCAATTACAAAAATGTTTCACATGAGGTAAACATTCATGTTATGATATTTTGAAATTTAAAAAATCAATTTTGTAAAAATTACAAAATCTAACTTTTTATACAGTCCCCCGTTTCCTATAGTGATACTTAGTAAAAGTTTACACTCATCCTAACAAACGTAACACAAAAAGTTTCACTTCTGTGTGACAAAAATTGACCGAGATATTTAATTTCAAAGTTCGGGATTTATTCAGATTTATTTTCCTTCATTGAGGGGTCGGTTAAAATATAACTTAGAATAATTCGAGATTGAAATCAGAGTTCAACGCCCATTTTACGGCGAAAGGGGGGTTCCCCGACCATAAACGATGGGTATATGTATAGTAAAGTGGACATGCCCGATTCACTGAAAGCGGTCGCAGCGCCCCAGTGGAGAAAGTTTGGAAATCTAACTCCGAAACTAAGCAAGATAGACAAATGATGTTAATTCGAAAGTTGTAGACCATCGTCGAATTATGTAGAATCGACACCCTTAAAATGAAAAATGCGCAAAAAGAACCGGATAAATGGTAGCGGAATGCCAACTACCAGAGGCGTTGCACTCTGATTTCAATCTCGAATTATTCTAAGTTATATTTTAACCGACCCCTCAATGAAGGCGAAACAAATCTGAAAAAATCCCAAACTTTGAAATTAAATATCTCGGTCAATTTTTGTCACACAGAAGTGAAACATTTTGTGTTACGTTTGTTAGGATGAGTGTAAACTTTTACTAAATATCACTATAAGGAACGGGGGACTGTATAAAAAGTTAGATTTTGTAATTTTTACAAAATTGATTTTTTAAATTTCAAAATATCGTAACATGAATGTTGACCTCATGTGAAACATTTTTGCAATTGTAAGTATATGTCTACGACCAACGGTTGCGAAAATAAAGGCCGGGTACGGACTTTGCGTTGCACCCTGTATATATACACACACTGGCGTTCCAAAAGTCATGGGATAGCAGTACGCAAGTTTACAAGTGGTACTCGCATCGCGTTAGTTAATAGGATATAAGGAGTTGGATGGTTATCAGTACTGTTGGTTGGACTATTGAATGTCTTGCAAAACGTTTAATAACGTGATAATGGCTACCCGGCGAGAACTAACCGAGGTTTAACGTGGAATGATAGTCAGAGCTCGACCGCTTGGCTCATATCATTTCGAAAACTGTTGAGATTCCTCGCTGCACAGTGTTAAGGATATATCGAGAATACCTCATGGAAGGCATTATTTTACACAAGGGACAGGGCAGTGTCCGACCACTGAAATGTCCACTGAGTCTGCTGAATGATCGAGATTAGCGACGTCTGAGGAGAAGCGTACGTGCTAACAGACGAACGATACTGCGTGAACTGACTGCTACATGCAATGAGGGACGCACTAGATTCGTGTCTGTGAACTCCGTGCAGCGAAATTTGGCGTTGATGGGATATTGTAGCAGAAGACAGACTCGAGTGTCTGCTCGCAGCACACAATCGGCTTCTGAGCCACACTTGGGCTCACGAACACATGCATTGGACCCTAGATGACTGGAAGCGTGGTCTGATGAGTCACGTTTCCAGTCAACAAGGCGTGCATGGTAGCGGTGGTTCCATAATAGTGTGCGGAGTGTTTACCTTGCATGAATTGGGTCCTCTGGTCAAATTGAACCGGTCGTCGACGGGAAATTGCTATGTTCAACTGCTCGATGACCATCTGCAGCCCTTTATGGACTTCACTTACCTCAATAACGATGGGATGTTCCAGGTTGATAATGCTCCGTGTCGCTGGGCTCATTGAGTTCGCGATTGGTTTGAGGAGCATTTTGGACAATTCCAGCACACATGATTTGGCCACCTAGATCACCAGACATGAGCTCCGTGGAGCATATCTGGGATATGATCGAAAGAGCCATTCGTGCACAAGATCCAGCACCTACCACAAACACTCAATTATGCGCTGCTATCGAAACAGCTTAGTTGATTGTACTTTTCAACATCATGCAGCTCCATAGCTCACTCAAATCAAGCATATGTAAGTGATATATATATATATAAATAAATAAATATATATATACACATATAACATATATATATATATGTTATATATACATATACATACACATATATATACACACACATATATACATATATATATATATATGTATGCATATATATATATATATATATATATATATATATATATATATGAAACGATACCTAAAAATAACCCCTAAGTACAATTTTCACTACAGATCACCCCTTAGCGGTTCCCTTTTATCCCAGTCTTTGTCTCCCTATCTAAGTGGTCAATATCTTGCCTTTCACTTTTGAACTCAAGCCGTCTCGTTAACTAGACCTCCCACGGACCTTGCTACTCCTTTTCACCTTTGAACTCAAGCCGCCTCGTTAGCTTAGACCTCCCAAGGACTCTCCTGCTTTCAAATCGCATATGTAAGATCACACTCCCCCTTCGTAAAACCACCGACTTCTAACCAATGAACTTTCGTGTTAAATCCCCTGGTCCAATAACATTTTTCTTAATCCTAATCCCTCTAGCGAGATCTTTGCAAACTATTTATTCTTTCACGAGCCTCTTGGGCTAAGGAGCCCTCAGAGCCGTTCCAAACTCCAAACCCTCAACAACCTCATGATGTAATTACTTGTCTACTGAAATAACAAAGAATTGTTGTGGAATCTGCATTACACTCAATATCAATGGATCATTCTCTCCGGTTGCCCTTACACCACTCTTGCCACTCTCGTCACTACTGCAGGCTTATAAGATCTGTTATTATGACATATATGTATGTATATACACTGCTGGCCACCGTAAATGCAACACCCTGAAGGAAGCATGCAAATAATATGAAATTTACAACATGCATTAGCGGAGGTAAGATATGCAAATGATTAGAATTTCAGCGCAGACGCACATCACGCGCGCCTGTGGCGCCACTTCAAAGCGCTATTTAAGGCTTGGAGATTTCGACGATTTCAAGTACGGCAATTGTGTTTTTCTTGTGGTTTTTTTCAAAAAAACGATCAATTATGCCTCGTAGAAAACAGCGATCATCTTTTGATCAAGTATCCGAGTTCGACAGAGGAAGGATAATGGCCTACCGAGATTGTGGATTATCTTTCAGGGAAATCGGTAGTCGTGTTGGACGAAACCAAACAACTGTAATGCGGATATGTGATCGTTGGATGCAGGAGGGTACGACGGACCGACGTGTTCGATCGCATCCACCTCAGTGCACCACTTCACGTGATGACAGGCATATTGTGCGTATGGCAGTGACGGATCGCTCAGCCACATCACGAACCATAGCACAGCACATTCAGTCTGTACCGCATCATCCAGTGTCTGCGCGTACCATTCGACGCCGTTTACAGCAGAGTGGTCTGTCCGCAAGACGTCCATTGCTTCGTCTACCCTTGACGCAGAACCACAGACGTTTCCGCCGCCAATGGTGCGATGAAAGAAGGATGTGGACGGCAGAATGGAATGAAATTGTCTTTACTGACGAGTCACGCTTCTGTCTGCAACACCACGATGGTCGGATTCGAGTCTGGAGACACCGTGGAGAGAGGATGCTGAACAGCTGCGTTATGCACCGCCACACTGGTCCTGCACCGGGTATTATGGTATGGGGCGGTATTGGATATCACTCTCGCACTCCTCTAGTACGCATTGCCGGTACTTTAAACAGCCAGCGCTACATCTCCGAGGTGTTGGAGCCAGTTGTCCTTCCTTACCTTCAGGGCTTGCCCACTGCCATACTTCAACAGGATAATGCGCGACCACACGTGGCACGCATTGTCCAAGGGTTCTTCGTCAATCGCCAGATTGAATTGCTTCCCTGGCCAGCTCGCTCTCCGGATCTTTCGCCGATAGAAAACATGTGGTCCATGGTTGCTCAACGATTGACC
Organism: Meta bourneti; assembly: GCA_933210815.1. Lineage (NCBI taxonomy): Eukaryota > Metazoa > Arthropoda > Arachnida > Araneae > Tetragnathidae > Meta > Meta bourneti. The sequence continues at coordinate 71,273,861 of OW119930.1, forward strand.
CAGAATACATCCCCAGCTGCCACACCAGATCAACTTTGGCAACGTGTGGCAGCTGCTTGGTCTGCTGTACCCCAAGAACACATCCAAAGTCTCTTTGAATCAATGCCGAGGCGTGTGGCAGCGGTGATCTCCAACAATGGCGGCTACTCTGGCTACTGATTTTGGCAGGAACCACACTTCACAGAAGTCTATAAATTTAATCATTTGATACTTGGTCAACATGTTATCTACAAAATAAATTTTGTTGTGATATCTCTTGTCTTTCTTGGTGTTGCAATTTGGGTGGCCAGCAATGTATATATGTATATATGTATATATATATATATTTATATATATATATATATATATATAAATATATATATATATATAAATATATATATATATAAATATATATATATAAATATATATATATATAAATATATATATATATATAAATATATATATATATAAATATATATATATATAAATATATATATATATAAATATATATATATATATAAATATATATATATATAAATATATATATATATAAAAATATATATATATATATTTATATATATATATATATATATATATATATATATATATATATATATAAATATATATATGGGGGGTGCTGGTTTGTGGGCGATTGGCAACATGACGAAACTTTTAAAGAATAATTAGGTTTAATAATGAGATTTATGAATATTTACAATGAATTTGGCTAAGACAATTAAAGTTAAGTGCACAGCACAGACATCATAAAATACACTGGGTGGAACTGGTTATCGTTTAGGTCGCGCTGCATTAAAATAGCACCAAAACCAAATTGGCTTGCGTCAGTGTGAATTTCAATTTCGCTATCTAAATTGAAAATATTTAAAACTGGTTTTTCACAGAGTAATTGTTTCAGTGTGTTAAAAGAATTCCTTTCGTTTTCATCAAATTGAAATTTATTTTCTTTTTTCAACAGATCGCTGAGGGGTTTGGCAATTAAAGAAAAATTGGGAATAAATTTTCGGAAATAACTTGCTAGTCCAAAAAATGAATGAACCTCTTTGAGCGTTTTCGGTTCAGGTTAATTAATAACAGCTTTCGTTTTGTGCGGGGAAGGGTAAAGTTTTCCGTTTCCTATAATATGTCCCAAATATTCAATTTTACTTAACAAGAATTGACTTTTCTTCCAATTTATATCTAATCCATAGTTTATATATATATATATATATATACATATAATTTGTTAACAAGAAATTTTAACTTCTTGTTAAAATTCTAGATAGGACGGATCTAGCAGTGTTTTGCTCTCCTGGCTTGCGCGGCAACATTTGGTAAAGTAATTCCTTTGGCTGTTCTATTGATTTTTCCTTCCTAACCTTGGTAATAGGTAATATTTTTTTATTTTTCTTTCTGGTAGTACTTTGAGTTTATGGGGGGTAACTTGTGTTGATATCTTCGGCCCGGCCTCACACAAGTACAGAAAAAACTGAAAGCATCTCTTTTTAAGTGACTACTGGCTTTGCTCCCCTTGATAAAACAAACGAGCTCACTCAACATTTACATATTTTATTTTATCTTGTTTCTCGGGGAAATATATTCTTAGGGTAGCTTTATTTATTATTTCCCTTTATTTGTTCTCTGCGGCTTTCAGCGCTGTTCATCTAAAGGATCAATATTATTGTTGTTATGCTTCACCTTTTGTTTTCTTGTTTTTATTTGGGTTCTCTGATTTGATTTTTGGTGATGGTTTATATATATATGTGTGTGTATGTATGTATGTATGTATATATATATGTATATGTGTATATATATATATATATATATATATATATAATAAAAACAATCAAATTACAAAATATACAAAACATTAAAACGTAAAATAATAGAAATGCAGACCAGCAAAAAAATTTCTTGATTTTAAAATTTTTGGATTTCTCTTTGTTTTGGTTTGTAATTTGAATTATATATATATATATATTACACATTTTTGATCAACTTTATTTCTTTCGGTGGTATGAAATGGTCATATACGTAGATACATATATTCATGATAAATGGATTTAAATTCAGTATCAAATGCGAGCAACGACGCTGCCAGTCCTAGATTAAATAATTTGAACTTACGATACGCGTGGGTCTTAGTTTTAATAGATTTTACTAAATTTGAACCTATTTTATATATCAAATGAATGGTGAGGATGAATGTAGCATGCATTCGTATTTTCGTCCCAAATTATGCAAACTTTAAAAGTGTCGCGAATGGAATTGTTAAAATTATTTCTGAACATTCAAAAGATAGTTATATTTTTCATGAAAGAGAAGAAATCGTTCTGATCACTTTTCAACCTTACTTACATCGAATTAATCCAACCCGATCCACATCGGGTAATTATTCTGCTAGTTGATAAAATGAAATCTTCATTTTGATTTTTTTTCACGTGTCTCGAGAAAGGGCATGTGTCTTTTATTAACGAAATTTTAAGGCTCATTTACCTAAACTCTCTTATATCTCCCTCTACAAGACAATCACGAGACAAAACAGTTTCTTGTAACGCTCGACTTTTCATGCATGTCCCCCAGTACTGTTCCGATTTTAAAGACGTATTCACGTCAGAAACGAATTTGTCAAATGTTGGATAGAAAACTCGAATATCAGAGCATCAAAGAGTATTCAGTATATTACAACACCAGTGTGGATGAAGGTTGAGTTTTATTGGCGCAAGGGCCATATTTGACAAGCTGCACCAATCAATGTCGTTTTTTTTTTAAATCCACCCCAGACCTCAGCCTTTTTTTCATAAGTTTCTGTCTGGCAAACGAATACAGTCTAGGAATAGACACAAAATATATACTCTATTATCAGTATTATTGAAAGTGGCGTCAGTTATATGAAGGCAACCAGTGAGGATAATACCTCACTAGTTACCATCTCAATTTAGCCTGCTGCCAGACAGATACTTATGGCGAAAAGTTTGAGGTCTGGTGTAAGAATAAAATAACTTAATAAAAAATGTTAAAACGTGACTACTGCAATGAATATACACATACAAGGAAACTTTTACGGACACAGAAGGAACCAATACGCCTAGGGAGGAATCGAACCTGCGTCTCCTACGACTCGCAGGTTACTAACGCAGTGGTCAAACGCAGTAAGCCACAGCGGCTATGTGGAATAATAGCGAGCACTGGGAGGTTGGACTTTTTATTCCTAACTTCTGTAAGCCCTCCAAGTGGTTTGGACGAGATATGTCGTCCATGAACACCTCACCAATTTTGCTAATGTAGAGGTATCTCGTCATTAATATATCGCCGATTTTTTTTATGATGACGATCAGGAGTCAGTTTTATTCTAATGACGAGATATCTCGTCCATCAAGATCTGCTAATGATTCTGCAAATGACGTGATACCTCGTCGAGAATACCACCAGGATGGTTAATGACTTTCAAGCACACAATGAATTTTTAGATTCCATTAATAACCCCCTATTGATAGAATGATTAAACGTATTCCTATTCAGCAAGAGAAAGACGACCAGACATTAACACAGCGTTCGGGCTCTTTCATTTTTGACGGAGTCAGTCTATTTTCTTCTATCAATAAATTTATCGATGCGGAAACAGAAACTTGCATGGCATAACATTTTATCATTGGGCAATAAATGAGGAAGGAAATACGGAAACGCACAACTATATTGAGAGAAGTACAATAAATAAAACCTATCAGTTTCTCATTAATGACAGTACGTCGAAAAAATACTAAACTAGAAGAGTCTGATTCATTTTGTCAAACGGAGGAATTGTGTCAGCGTGCCACTGCGAAGTGCACGTCCAAAACAATAAATTTACCTACGTCGAAAGGTTGGTCGGCGTAAAAATAAATTTTCACACATTCAAAAACTGGCACATCATTGATTTGTCTCAAGGACTGTGATGTCATGTGACAGCCTTGACCAATCAAGTGTGGCGTTTGAGCGCAGAATCGGAACACGGCCAATCGACAGTGAGCTTGCGTAAATTTTGTAGAATCGATCCGAGAGGGAAGATCTGGGAGCGTGCAATCGTGAACTGTTATCGCTCATTTGGCGACTTCTGATTTCCTTGATGTATCTTTTTAAAGTTTTGGATTACTTTGTAAACACAAAGTTTCTGGACTCTCGTAAATTTCTTTTTTAATGAGGCATTGAGAACATATTCATTCGATAACAACAGAAAACTCCTATGTACGCATGAGTTTCCCACTAAAATAAAAATTAACAATTATATAAATTCGCATGGGCAAATTTCAAAGTAGCTGTTTGCAAAATAATGCGTTATTCAATTTTCAACTTTTAATTTAAACTAATATTTTAATAATGGGGCCAGGGTAGCCTGGTTAGTAGAGTAGCGGATTAGTGACCGGATGATTGAGTTTGAAACTCGATCCAGCCAAAGACCGTCGTGTATATGAGCTGGTGCAAGTTAAATCTGTCGTGGCTTTAAATGTCCTCACGTTGGCGTGGTGAAGTTTGGAGAGTGTGGTGCCAGCTCAGTTGTGACCTCGTTATCTGTCTGTAGTTCCAAAATTACGAGGTGTTGTTCTCGGATCTTACCCTTCCAGATTCACCCCGGACCGTCGTGAGTTGCTCCTGTCCGACGTTAATTAACTACCTACCTATCACTAAAAAACAAGAAGTGAGAAATATCAAGATATTAATCAATTTATCCTGTTTCCCTCTTAGGCATGAAAAAAGTAACAGTTGTTTTGATACAAAGATTTTTTTTTATCACCGAATACATTGAATATGCAAGTTGAAACCTGTTTTGTGCGAAAATGTGACGAGATAGGACAATTTGCAAAACATCTTTTTACTATGTTTATGTGTGGTAGTAAAAATTTTCAAAAATGGCAAACTTTTCTGAAGTTAAATTTTGCAGATCTGTGTTATCTTCAAAATTTGAAAACTTCATACTGAGGGCGTAAGACTACTCCTTCACGCTCACCCCCCCACCCCCCAAGTGATCTTGGGGATTGGCGAGAAGCAAAGCAAACGACTTGCCACATATGGAACGAAGCTAGCAGGGTTCGCTGATCGAAACATCCTCGCTTCGATTGCTCATTATACTCCCAATCATCAAATACTTGACGAATATTTTGTAAAATAAAAAGTATCAAATTAAGAAACAGAATTCAATAAGTTCAGAGAAAGAAACTTATCAATTACACTCTTTGGATTTCAAGATAGTGACCACATATCCAGAAAATATTATATGTATGTAGCGTATGATGATAAAAGAGATTACGACATCCTATTATTTCTTGATACATTGTAGATAACTTTTTAATAACCTTTACGGTCAACTGAGTCAAATTAATTAAAACATCTTGAGATAATCCAATTAATTCGGAAGTACTAAATTAATTAATTAATTAACTCTTTTTTTGCCTTGTACAACTTTCGTCTAATTGTCTAATGTATATAAGGATTCATTTGTTACTTATGCTTCGTTCATTGCGAATGCAATAATTGGCATCACATTTTTAATTTATTTTTAAATACGAATTGTGTGTGTGTGTGTGTGTGAAAGCTGCACATTACGATTATTATTTTGCTTTAAATCAGGTGGAAGACTTTTTACTTTCCGTCGATAGATTTGATTCGCGAGCAGAATCACGTGATGCTTGGTTTAGTCGTTGTCATACCACAAATCCAATTATTTCACCATTATTTCGTGCCACGTCAGAGAAACATGAGAGGTATTTTCTGCCATGCGCTAAATGTTGAAGGCGGTTTTGTTTTAGCGACGATATGTGTTTCCTGCACTTATACTAAACGTGAAGCCAGGCGATTTGAGCATTTGTCAATAAAAATTCCAAAGAATAAATTCCGAATTGAAATATCATAATTGATTGGTCAACACCAATTAGATTAAACTCCAGACATTGTATAAATGGGGATAAACTACATTTTGAGGAGACCTCGACATGTGTATCATGTGAGAACATTTGTACAGCACATGTCCGTATGTACAGTCCGTCTGGTCCGTTTGTTTTCTCTGAAAATGCCTCTCATATACAGATAGATTGATAATTTTAAATGAAAATAAAAGTGCGAAGAAAAATGATATTTGGGGAGCATAAGTAAAATATTCATAAAAAATAATTGTATAGCAATAAAGAAGATTTATATTTATAGACATGTTCTTAGACATTTCCAAAGCGTATACGTTGATGTCATTTTCCCATAAATTTAATTGCAAGTTGTTGGTGGCGTAGGTTTGATTCTCCCAAGGTTGTATTTCTATCTTTTGTGTCAATAAAACTGTCATCGTGTGTATTCCCCTTTACTTGACGTTGTTTGGAGCAGCTTGGCCAAATACGGCCCCTTGCATATAAAACCCAACCAATTGCAACTAACCAATCAACCTTAAAATCTAATTTGTGAGAAAAATAATTGTGGAAAATTCATACTATTAGTAAAAGACCTTTGAAAAGAAAATACAGATTCCCATCCTATTTAATTTAACGTGTAAGCAATGCAATGTTCTGAATTTTTAATTTGATAATGAAATTTTTCAGAATAGTTTTAAGTATGTAATTGAATTTACGTTGCACTGAAGCAACAAGACGAGCTATTAGTGACTATCCGGGATCAATCCCGAATGGAAATATCTGAAGACAACACTTCGTAATTTCGAGCCATGTTCATATAACGAAGTCGACACTTATGCTGGCACCACACTGTCCAATCCACGCCAACGGAAATTTGAGGCAACGACAAATTTAACGTGCACTGCATGACGATCTTAGGTTGAATCGAGTTTTTGAACTTGTAACTCCGGTCCCTTATCGGCGACTCCACCAACTGAGTTACTTCGGCGCCAGTTCCCTGGACTAACTACTTCCCTAACTCACTCGTTACTTAGGTTACCACTACATTTGAAATGCTGGTAAACGATTTCTCTGGGATTTTCAGAGTAAATGTAAAAACACTGAATGGTAGGTATTTTAATTAACGTCGCACTGGAGCAACGTAATGGTGTATTGGCCTGGATCAAACCGAAGGGAAAGATCCGAGGACAACACGTAATTTTAAACTACGGTTAGATGACGAGGTCCGCCTGAGCTGACAGTCCACTCTCAAAGCTTTCACACCAAGCCAACGTGAGGACATTTGAGGTCGCGACAGATTTAAGGTGCACCAGCCTCCTTTGTACACTACGGTGTTTGATGGGATTCGAACTCGCAACCCTCCGGTTGCTAAACCGTTACTCTTCCAACCGGGGTACCGAGGCCCACAAACCACCGAAAGCGAGGATTTTAGATACATATATCCAGTGCTCTCTGACTGTAAGGACTGGAGTTATTTAAAAAAATGTACCCAAGTGACGTTCTGAATATGTTCAGGAAATACACCTCAAACACATCAGTGGCCTCTATATTTAGCTTTATAGAAAGAGCCTCTCAAAAAGTAATTTTTTAATTGCTGTTAATTTACACGACTGATACGTCTTGCAAACTCTACAGGTCGATTCGAAGGTGCATCAAAACAAACATTTTTGTCAAAGAATGTATGTCTCAAACTGTTGCTCGTAGGTGCTAGAGATCGCTGCTTGACAAGCTTTCAAATCGTCCTTTTTAAAACTTCGTCATTTGTTACGTGGATTTCTTACCTCATGGATGGTAGGTAGTTCAATTAACGTCGCACTAGAGTAACACAACAGGCTATTGTCGACGGTCCGGGATCAATCTCCAAGTGAAAGATTCGAGGACAACACCACGTAATTTTGAACCACAGTCACATGACGAGGCAACACCTGAGCTGGCGCCCCACTCTCCAAACTTCCACACCACGCCAAAGTGAACTCTCGCGTGATTGAACATAATTGTGAGATGGCTGACATGCATCTGACATGTGGGGCTGCCAAAGGAAACGGAAGAGCTACACAAAAGTTGTGCCTTGGCCGCTTCCCCAATGGGCGAGTACTAAATCAGTTCTTCCTTTCGTATCATCACCCCCACGTGGTAGTTCCATGTCAACCACCTACGAATTCGTGTAATGCTTCCTCACGTACGAAATTTGTGTTGCAAATGTCGGTTTTTTTAAAGAACGATTTGCCAAACATGCCAAGCCCTCTAGTTCATACACCCAACAGTTTACGGACAAAAACTTTTGTTTTGGTGACCATCCTGTCATGGAATTTGAATTACCCTATGAAGTTTGCACGACGTATCGATCACGCTGCATTAAGAAAATACTTTAAATTTAAAAATAGCTTTATCTGTAAAGCTAAATGTAGATCTGCTGGTGTGTTAGTGGTTTTCGTGTTCCCTGTACGTATTCTGGAAGTGATGTCATTTTGCTTCAATTTAAGTTAACTCCTTTATCTACTGTGCAAAAGCATTGGATTGGATTGGAAGCCGTAGGCGGACACTGTTTCACCTGTGCAGCTTTCAGCTATATAGTCAGCCTTCTACTTTACATATAAAACATTTAAAGTACATAAAAAAACAAAAGGTAAGTGAAGGGCATAGATGTAAGCACAAATATACAATATGACGTAAGAAAAGGATTACAAAATTTGTTAAATTTACATAGAGCAAATTAATAATACTATTAACAATATACAATAAACGGGAACAATACACAATGAACAAGGATACATATTCAGGGAAAGAAATTTCTAATAGAGCGTCTAAAAAGACAACTATAAAATACAGAAATACTAATTTCGTAAGAAAAGCTAGGTTATTTCGAGAACTTTCGACTTCCCAGCTCTCAAAAATATAATCAATGTTGGAGCTGAGAAATTTCATCACTTAAAGGATTTTGCGATGACAGTGTAAATACTTGGCAATACTTTGGCACTAATGAGAATAGTTTTGTAGAGAAGATTTCAACAAATGCCACGGTGAGATCACCTTCTCAGTGCGCAGATACACAGCGCACTTGTTTTTAGATGGAAACGTTCTAGATACGCCGGAAATGGACCATGGTCTACGAAAAATTGTACCAGCGTAGAGTTCTGATAAATAAGGTCGATTGAAATCTTCGGAAAGAACTGATAAGTGTATCTTATTTTTGTAGAAACATCCCATTTTGTTTGCCATTGGTCCAAGACTAAAGTGTCAATTGAACTTAATAATTTGCTTCTGACCACTTTAAACTGGTTGTTTGTCCCATTTACTGCAGACTTCTCAATGCCAGCGTGTGTAAAATCATTGGATAAACAAAAAAAATTCTAGTTGCAGACATTCTGCGACCAAATAATCTAATTTGATGCACCACTACCACCCTTTAGATTTTGGCCAGGGAATTTTAAATCAACCAAAATGGTTAATTAATTACTCGGTAATGGAAAAAAATTGTATTTTGTTTCCTACGGTGACGTTTTTCAGGTAGTACCCATAATGTAATTTGTGCGGATGAAATGTGTCCAAACATATGAAATTGTAAAGGTTTAGACATTTCTGCTTCACTCTATAAGAGAGAAAAAGTTTGTTCCAAATTCCTTATCGCTATAATTAAAATTTAATTGCTTTACAACCCCTATTTATCATATTTCCTGGCTGGTCTGTTGGGGGCTTTACGGTGCAATGGCCATGCTAGGCCAGACACATGTCATACAATATCAAGTAATAGACATACACACACAGTCGAAGTTTTCCTGACACAAAAAAGACAAATACACGCAAGAAGTAATGCACTAACAGGAAACGAACATGTGCTGCCTACAACACGCAGGTTACTTGCGTTGGCATACCCTCTGAACCACGGCGGCCCCTATTTCCAGCTGGAGAATGCAGCATATTACACCATGCTTTCTACATGTTGTTAGGGCACCATTTTGATTTGGAATAATTTTTAATTCAATTAATGACAATTGGCAATTCGGAGTGGAGCTGTTGGGTTTGATCTATTTTAGCCAGAGTACATTTAAAAATAAATTTTATTTAGAACCAAAACTTATGGTTTAAAAAACATACATCTAAAAACCAGCCAGTCCGATCTGATCCAAAAATCTTCACATTATCTCCTCTCTTTTATACATTTAAAGATTTACACAATTTTCCACATTCATGTGCCCCACACGGCACTACAATTGGAGGTTTGAGACCGATTCCAACAGGAGCCATTGTTGAACCTCTTTTCAATGTTGAAAATGCGGTTACTGTCAATTGTAAACGATACTGTGCGATGTTATACAATTTCTTTCTGTCTGAAATTAATCGACAAAGATAATAGTACACATGTTTTAAAGAGATGGACCAACATGTCATGCAGTACTTGCAACTATCCGAATTGTAAAGAGCGTATTTCCAAGCCGAATGAAATTGGGTGATGTCGATTGGCTCCTCGTTCCCCTGACTTGACCGAGCAGATTTTTCTATGGAGCTACTTTACCCTCCAAGTGTTTCGACGAGATATCTCGTTCAAGGTCTGACCAATATTGATAATGAGATATCTCGTCATCAAGATTTTTATGACAAGGTCAAGTAGCTCACTTTTTCCTTATAATGTGATAGCTCGTCCATCAAGATCTGATCAGTTTTGTAGTGATGAGATATTTCGTCGAGGCAAATACCTGGAGGTTTAAAGGGACGAATCTACGCTGACATGCCAACAACTATTCCACAACTGAAGCACAGCTTTCGCGAAGAAACTGAACAAATCACCACGTAAATGTGCCCAAATGTTATGGAAAAAGCAGTCTAAAAATCCCCCTAGTTACAGCGGAGTCTAAAATGATAGGAATCCAAATACGGGCAATTCTATAAACACTCATTGATTGAGTAAAATATGTAAATTTAAAATATTTTATGAAAAAGTTTTTCCAAAACAAAATGGTGCCCTTACATAAAAGCCACCTTCTACAAGAGACAAGACATTCAAACTGCTACAACATTCTCAACAGTGCAGTTCTCCCTCACTTAAACATCCACACTTCACTGGTGTTCTTCATCTCCCAAGCACTTCCCTACCATTTGGGGGAGTACGAGGAACCCGTAACCACGGCAACCGTTTAGTAAATAATAAAAGGTGCCAAGAGAGAAGCATTTTCCCTCCCAGAGGCCATTAGCGTTAAAAACTTCTGGAATGGTATGAGGGTGAACTACTCACACTTGTTATTGCCAGCAGAGGCTTTAAAATATTGAAAAGCCACCTGCTTACAAAAATGTAGGGCGTTTTCGTTTGAATTCGAGCCGCTTCGGTTTTGACTGAATAAATCAGGTCCTATATGACCCAAGGTTGTTTTCAGAAGCAAATGGGTCTGGGCTGTAATATCTGTAAGATACCCCAAATAGTTTTCAAAAAATAGTCGACCTAATAAATGTGGTTCTATTTGATGGTTGTATTGGGAAGGAAATTGGTCTGGTCTTAAATGCCTGCAAGATATGCAAATACTTTTCTTAAAGCTAGTCGGCCTAATAAATGTGGTCCTATCTGATGATTGTTTTGAGAGGGAAATGAGTGGTCTATAATTTCTGAAAGATATGCAAATGATTTCTTAATACCAATAGACCTTACAAATGTGATACTATCTGATTGTTTTGAGAGGGAAATGGGTCTGGTCTATAATGTCTGCAAGATTTGAAAGTGATTTTCTTAAAACTAGCAGACCTAGTAAATGTGGTCCTATATGATGATTGTTTTGTGAGGGAAATGGGTTTGGTCTGTAATGTCTAAGATATGCCAAATGGTTTTCTTAAACCTAGTCTACCTAATAAGTATTGTCCTTTATGATGGTTGTTTCAAGAGGGAAATGGGTCTGGTCTCTAATGTCTGCAAGATATTCAAATGGTTTTTTAAACTAATCGACCTAATAAATGTGGTCATATCTGATGGTTGTTTTGAGAGAGTAGTCGGTCTGGTCTATAATATCTAATTAATCTAATTTATGAAAATGATTTTCTCAGAACTAGTCGACCTGCGCACAACATGTGAGCTGAAGGGTCTATTTTTCATTGCAAAGCCATTTATACAAATGCATCTATTAGACTTTGTGTGTCACAACGAAGTTAGCATGAAGTTAGAGCATAGAACAAAAGGAAGATAGTAAACATCAACAAGATTCTAGCTGCTTCAAAAGTTCTCTCGTCTTCCAATAGCGTTCCAATACTGCCGAACATTCCAAAAGGTGGTTGCAGTCCATGTCAGCCACCCCTCTACACAGGGACACATTTTGGGCTACCACAGATGCCAAAACGATGGAACTGCTCGGCCAGGCAATCATATCCTATCAATAATCAAAAAGCCGCCGCTATGGTAGGTGAATTAATGTCTCACTGAAGCAACACATCGGGATATTGGCGACAGTCCGGGATCAATACCGAAGGTAAAGGTTCGAGAACAACACCTAGCAATTTTGAACCACGGTCAGAAGACGAGGTAAGCACCTGAGCTGACAACCCCACTCTCCAAACTTCCACACCACGCAAAGGTGAGGACGTTTGAGACCACGACAGATCTTTGGTTGGATCTAGTTTGGAGCTCGCAACCTTACAGTTGCTAATCCGTGGCTCCATCAACTGGACAACCGCGGCTCACCGCTTTATGGACAGCGGCAGCGATGTCACAAATGGCCTCTCCCTACTTTTTATGTTTTGTGTTATCAATCACACTGGATTTATACCTGTCTTTTAATACATTCTAGATTATATGAACTGCTGATCCCAGGGGTATGTCATGTTGACAGGTCAGAAGGATATGTATCCCTTTTTCGGACAGTTGGGCCACCATCTCATTTCCATATATACCACAGTGAGAGGGATCCATTGCAGAACAGTCTCAATCCCGGAGAAGCCTGTCTCTTGGCTATTCCCAGAATTTGTGATCATAGCACATTCCGGAGTCCCAAATTGAAAATAGCCTGAAGTGTGTGGTAGAGAATCGGGTAGAATCATCATTCTCTCAACTTGATCACCTCTTTCAATTCTGGAAAAGGATTGATAAGTGTTATTTCGCATATTTCATTACTCTCATATAAGTTAGTTTGTATTTAGCTAAAAGAGCAATGTATATGAATCACTTTTGGCTGTATTGTTAGTATTTTGTTTTTATGTTAGCAGAATTTAAAAATATTTTTCCTGATTTTTTAATTATGGCATCTTTATTTCCTAATTTGGGGGCAAGATACCGTCTCTCACGAAAATAACAACTAAACATAATTGGATTTGTAGTTGCAAATCTTTGAGAGGCGACAAACAATGCGCCAAGTCAAATAATAAGAAAACTAAGCATTGGAAGAAAACATTTAAAGCTTTACACATAAAATAGACAAGTGATTAGAACTCGTATTATAATCGATCCTTTTTATGGGTGTAATTAACCATTATAAGAGATTCACGAGTGCTTTTATTTTGCATCTGGCATTTCCTAATGAAATTAACTGATCAAAAATAGAAAAACAGTATTTTGTGTATTTTAGTCGCGTTCTATTATGGGTTAGTAAGTTGCTATCCTTTTTATTCTACGCCAGAACTCAGTCTTTTCGGTATAAGTCCCAGTACGGCAACCCAATATAGTCTACAAGCAGAAATAAAATATGTACCTCTATCAGCACAGTATTATTCACTGCAGCGTCAGTAAGATCAGAACTATTGAGGACCTTCCTCAATATTTGCCATCTCAATATAGCCTGCTGTGACACAGACTTATAGCGAAAGATACAAGCTGGCTGGTATCTTTTGTTCCTAATAAATGATATTTTTATCTATGAATAATTCTTAGTGATTTAATACATATCCGGTATCATTAAAATAGCTCAATGGAGGTTAAAATGCGGGTTCTTGGAGCCGCGGCGGGTAGCCTAATTGTAAGAGTAACGGATTAATAACCGGAGGGTTGTGAGTTCGTTAATCGGTTTAGATCGTTGTGTACGGGGAGGGGCAGGTACATGTTAATTCTGTCGTGCCATCAAACGTCCTCACGTTGGCATGGTATGGAAATTTGGACAGTGAGGTGCCAGCTCAGGTGTTGTTCTCGTCATCTGACCGTGTTTCGAAGTGACGAGGTGTTGTCCTCGGTCATTACCTCCGGGATTAATCCCAGACTGTCACCAATAGCCCTTTTTGTTCCAGTGTTACGTTAATTAACTACCCACCTACCTGTTGTTTCCTGTTTCATACCCTTTACTTTCAAGAGCATAGCGCCAATCGACTATTCCCTATCCCACTGTCCGTTTTGATGTTAAGAAACTGAAAAGATGAGAGCTTTATCCCTCTAGGACTGAGGGTGAGCAGTATGGAGGTGACGTGTCCTGTCAAGATAAGACATGTGTTTCCTTTCCTGCGGTCTAGTGTCCTAAGGGAAAAGAAATAGATAGAAACTGAAACTAATGTAATGTAACCTAACTTTACCCATGAATGCAACCCTTTCATTAGATTACTGTGGAAACTTTAAACAAATGTAAAACATCTTCTATTAAACTAAATGCAGATGGCGGTAGTGTTTCCCTGCGGAACGTGCTTCCTGTTTGTTTTCCGGACATGACACTTAGCTTATTGGAGTATCGGTACACCTGTTGGAAGAATAGCGGATTAGCAACCGGGGGTTGCGAGTTCGAAAAGCGATCCAACTAAAGACCGTCGTGGGCATGGTGGCTGGTGCACGTCAAATGTCCTCACATTGGCGTGGTGTGGAAATTTGGAGAGTGGGGTGCCAGCTCAGGTGTTGTTCTCGTTATCTGACCGTGGTTCAAAATTACGATGTGTTGCCCTTGGATCTTTTCGTGATAGATTCCGGACCGTCACCAGTAGACCGTTGTGTCTTTCCATTGCCACGTTAATTCAACTACACCTAACCTTTCAGACTGCTGTGGAAAGTTTTATCAAATATGAGAGGCGTTTTCTGTTGAGGTAATTATAGGTGGCGGAGGGTTTTTGCTGCGGTGTTCCTTGTTTGTATTCCGGACATGATACTAGACTTGTTTTTTAAGTACAATTTGAGTTCGTCTCCAATAAAAATTCAAAAGAATATTTCCGGATTGATTTATGATGCTTGATTTTGTCAACACCAATTTGATTAAATGCGAAATGCGCCAAAACGGAGATAAACTGCAATTTAAGGATAACCCCGTTTTTTATCATGCGAAAGCATTTGGACAGGAATATCCTGATGACGAAATATCTCATTCAACCATAATTGGTTGATCTATATAGACGAGATATCTCGTAGGTTCAAAAGAAAATGTTTATTTTCAGTCTTTATCAAAGTCATTTAGTCAGTCTATCAAACTACAGATCATGTGCGGTTAATCTATTACTGTGAATTGCTGACACACCATTCATAGAAATACCATTGCTGATACAGTATCTATAATATCTTTTTCTAATGTAGTGATTCAATTTACAGTTTATGTCATTCAAGTAAAAATGTTGTCACTAAAACCATACCTTGCAAATGCACTACACTTCAAAACAAGTTAATTCTGCTAATTAAAATTTGATAGCCAGAATAATTAACTTTCTACACAGTTTTCCTTTTTCGTTTTATCACTGATCATGGCATTTCACCTTAGAAAGAATCCCTCCCTGATTACCGTAAACTCATGACCTTATGACATCTAGTTTCGGGTACCGTATCCTACTCTTTTCTTAACATTTCTTAAGTATACAATAGATCTGAAATATGGCTCACGCTGAACAAAAACAAACTCTTCCGATCTTCCTTTTCCAGACAGCGTCATTTGCGCCATGCAGATTCAAGGCTGAACCCGCCCTTGCAAGGGTTAAGTGTTCTCAGAAGAGGCGAGTTCACTTGCGGTCTACACCTATGTCAGTTTCCTGATAAAAGAGAAAATCCATCCACCCACGTACTCCGAAAAGGTTGACAACCCTCCCATTCATATACAGTAACCAAAGAACAGGTTTGTTCACTGCTTGTGAAGTGTTGTAACTGAACTCTCAGATCTCAATCATCAGTATACGAATTTTTTTATGATGGATTTTATTATCATGTCCATCATCACACTTACCCTCAAAGCGTACTGAACTTTCCTTGCTTTCAGAACCTCTCGGGTGTCGCACGTATAGATCAGATCTACAACCTAGTCTTCCTTCCCTTCAGGAATTCTGTCCAGTTTTGACCTTCTTAACCAATAGAATCTTTCCTAGTATTCTTTCAATCAATAGGTAGTCATTATGTGCAATGCGGAGCAAAAGCAATACAACGCTGCCAAAATGAAAACTCGCGGCGTTCAGAGTTAAGGAGTCAAAACTGTTCCAGACTTCTGTGGCAAGATTTAGAGCTGGAGCGACACAACGGGCTATTGGAGATTGTTCGGGATCAATCCCAAAAGGAAAGATCCGATGACAGCAATGCATAATTTTGAGCCACGGTCAGATGACGTGGTCAAAATGTGTTCGAGATTTGTAGAGTGATTCCCTGAGCTGGCACCCATTCTACAAACTTCCACACCAACGTGAAGACATTTTAAACCATGGCAGATTTAACGTGGACCAGCCCCTAAGTACGGCTGTCTTTGAATGGATCGCGTTCGAACTCACAACCCTCTGGTTGCTGATCCGCGACTCTACCAATTGGACTACAGCGTCCCCGGTGTGTGGGGGTGTCTAGGCTGATCAGGAGTTGGTAACCTTGCGACTTGTACAACATGGTTTGTTAGAATTGGTCAGGGTTATACCATGACCAAGAGGATTAGTAACGACAAACATTATCACTCCATGTCCAGTACTGGTCCCCAGATCTACCCTCTGGATCCATGCACCAGATGAAATGATGGATTCCTCCTAAAATATCTACCAATATGTACCATCCATTGTTTGACTTGCACGCATTTTTTCTCTATTCTCTTGCGCACTCTTATTGTATATAATCAATACAATGAAGAATAACTTTTTAAACTTAGAAAATGGGCTGAGCATTAGGGAACAATTACTTACTATAAATTCTCGAGCCCTTTTATGCCAAATCGCCTTTCAATAAGAGAGGTAATTGTATTTACGTTGCACTGGTAGTAGGTATTTGAATTGACGTCGCACTGAAGCAACACAACGTACTTTTGGCGACGGTTCTGAATCAACAACGAAGGGAACGATCCGTGATTTTGAACTACGGTCAGACGACGAGGTCAACAACTGAGCTGGCACCCCACTCTCCAAACTTCCACACCACGCTAACCTGAGGACATTTGAGGCCACGACAGATTTAACGTACGACGGTCTTTGGCTGGACCGAATTTTGAATTCGCAACCTATGTTTGCTAATCCACTTCTCTTCCAAGCGGAATACCGACCCTGTACGTCGCACTGGAGCAACACTACTGACTATTGTGACAGTCCGGGATCAACCCTGAAGGGAAAGATTCGATTGAATAAGTAAATGAGACACAATTGAAGTGGAAGTTTAGAAGCCAGTTGTGGTATAAAATGACTGGTTTATGCACTTTTCGTGGAGCATTTTGTTCGGAGTAAGAATTAACACTTATAAATACACGAAATGATGCTTTATATTTTTGATTATTTTTCGTACATTTGGAGGTGTTAAACGTGCATATCTCGATACTTGTATTCATTATAAATATATTTAACCTCTTTGTAGTTGTCTCGACTTGAGCAAAACTGACCAGATCTTGATGGACGAGATATCCCGTCACTAGAAATAAATTGACCAGATCTTCACCTCGTCACCATAAAAAACATCGGTAATATCATGATGGATGTCGAGATATCTCGTCATTAGCAAAATTGGTCCGATCTTGATGAACAAGATATCTCGTCTAAACCACTTGTAGGGTTAAATTAAATATCAAATGTGAGTAACGACAAAGCTATCAATAGTAATAAGTAATCAAGAAATTCCGCACAAATGCTAAGCGCGGATCTCGTAATTTTATCGAAATGGCGAGCAACAGGAAATGAACAGAGGATTTTACACATTTTACTCAATTCCTAAAATCAATCGAAACCAAATTAAATATTGTGAAATAAAGAAAAAAGATAGCGCAAAATATAGATTGCCTTATCGCTTAAAGCGCCGACACATTTCAAACATTCTCGGCGAAAGACAGATACCACAGGAAAGCAAAATTCTCCTTCATTAACTAATTCGATGGACTCAGACGAGTTGAGTTGTTTATGCGTTGCCTCCAAGTCTGCAGCCGATTGTGATGTCCGCGGTAATTACGTTACGGAGAATTCTGCATTGTGATTGGTAGAAACCATTGACGAAGGTCGAGGAAAATCCATATAGCATTAAATTTCTTGGGAGCCTTTGGTGTAGAAAGGCTTCCGGATATAAAATTACAGCAAGAATTTACTAAGAGTTTTAATGAGACGTGTAATGGAAACAAGGGAAGTAACTGTAAGTAATGTTTCGACATTGCTAGAACAATTTGCATATTAGCGAATGGGAACAAACGGATATACATAATATAAAATCAACCACTGCGAGATTAATTCGCCTGTTTTGCCGAAAAGTTAAATGTGCTTGATTTGGTAAGTACGTAGTTAATTAACGTCGCACTGGAGCAACAGAACGGGCTATTGGCGACGGTTCGGGATCCATCCCGAAAGTAAAATTCCGAAGACAACACGTAACTTTGAATCACGGTCAGATGACGAGGTCAACACCTGAGCTGGCATCCTATTCAACAAACTTCCACAGTACGCCAACGTGAGGACATTTGAGACCGCGGCAGATTTAACGTGCACCAGCCCACGACGGTCTTTGACTGGACCTAGTTTCGAACTCGCAACCCTCCGGTTGCTAATCATTGCTCTTCCAATTAGGTTACCGCGGCCCCGCTATTTGTAGTATAATAAGCAACAACTCTTTTATTATATATAGTATATATATATATATATATATATATATATATATATATATATACATACATATAAGAAGATTTAACGCATATACTATGAGCAGGTCTGCAAACTTTAATTAAAACATGAATGATATCGATTTTATCAGTGTAAATTATTTTTTTAAAAACTCGCTTTTTTCATTATAGAAAACAATGATTCTGTGATGAAAGAAGGATTTAATTTTTTGAGTTCAACAGCACTTCTTAATCCCGACTTTTCCTTAAGTACAAACACACAAACTATAAAATCAAGTCAAAAGAATTCGATCATGTGTTTTCAATTAAATCGATTCTATTCCCTCGATTTAATTCAAGGAAAATAGATTCAGCCGAATCGAGTTAATTCGAACAAAATTGAATCGGCTGTCTAGTTAGCTATTCCCATTGTTCTGTAATGAATGGAGACAAAAAATAATCCACCCCCAAAACTATGTAATACAACGCGAACACGAAAATTATATGAAAAAATAGAAAAAAAAAACGTTTCCAAGAGAGAAGCTGTATAAAATAAAAAGAGTGCCATTCGTGGATCGATTACCGATTTATTGTTCGGAGAAATTAATCGCAGACGAAAAAATTCTGCCTCCAATTCAATTTGACCCAGACGAAATTCTCTGCATTGTTCGCGATGTTTTCCCATTTCTGTCTAATTGTGATCAGGAAGTTTTTAATTTATCCGTCTTTAAATTATATTCACCCAATTCATGGATTCAATGCTTATTATTTTTAATCTTTACGTGCATACTTTCGATTTGTGCAATTTTTTTCTTCCAAAGTAGAGGTTCCCAAACTTTTCAGTCCAAGGACCATCTTTAAAAATTAAACATTTTCGCGGACCCCTTGAGATTGTATAATATTAACTATTTATTTTAACTTTTTAAACTCTTATTTATTGATTAAAATTCATTAAAATATCGAAACGCTCTTAACTTGTAAAATTAGAATATAAACATTAAAATATATCATCGGCTTAGAGCAGAAACTCACTAACCGATATTTTTTTCAGGGATACTAAATGCTTTATTCGTGATGAGAAATACGCAGTCAAATTTTAATCTTTTTAAAAGATATATAATACTATGAAAATGCTTATAATTATTATTTTTTTACCCAAAAACTAATAATTAGTTTTTAAACAACTATACCGTAAAGAAATCTTATCAGTTATGAGTTTGCTCTTAGCTGACGATATACTTTAATCTTAATGTGACCAATGAAGCTACCCTTTAGCAGATGGCTCAGAAATGTTTGGTTTAATGTCTGATAATTTCAATAAATCACTCAACTTCAAGTCTATTTCAAAATAAGTACTGGAATTTCCTACTAATTGTTTTAGATTCTAAAATTGATATTTCAGAACATAAAAGAATTAGAGAAAATTCTGGAATATTTAATTTTTCTTTGAAGATTCTCTATTTTGGCTACTGAAATATAGCATGTTTTATGCGGTCCACACTGGGAATCATTGCTCTAAAATATAGAGTGAAAAGATGCGTTTATGTTTGCAGATTTGACCTCATTTTCAATTGGGATACACGTTTTTTTTTAATTCTTTGCATTTTGACGTGACTACGTCTTTAAAATTGGAACAGTACTGGGGTATGTATGAAAAAGTCTAACGTCACAAAAAACGTTACAACTGTCAGAACTGAAAGAAACCTTCAGAAGATAAATATGGTGTCGTGTAGACAAAGGATGTCCATACCTGATATGTTCTTCGAACCGAGTGCGCAGGCGCACTGAGCGCGGGGAGGGGTTCCGCGATATGTCGAAATTCTACGGTGTCGGGCGAGCTTTGGGCCATTGGATTGCGTAGAACCTAACAATTTAATTTTTTGATCTTGCATACGACGATTTTTTTTGTTTTCAGTGTTCAGGTGATTCCTTTCAGTATTAGGAAGTTAAAATATAATAGAGAACTTATTGAGACTGATCGATACTTAAAACTTAACATCGACATTAGGACAATGTATTCATCCACCTCATGTTAGTACTATTTTCGTGAATTTTATAGGTAGGTAGTTAATTAACGTCGCTTTGGAGCAACACAACTGTGAATTTTATTGGAAAGTAGTTAAAATTACGATCTAAAATTTCGCCACATAAAAGCTGTCTTTCTATATTTAGCCTCCCATAAAAATAATTGAATAATTTTTCAAATTTAGCTAAAAATAGTTCAAATGTAACTTTTTACCTATGAAATCAGACGCACAAAAGTATTCAGTCACTTTCGGCCATATCCTAAGTCATAAAATGGAGAAATCCATTGAAAATCTATCTTCAAGCAGAATAGAATCAAACTAGCTTCAGTTTGACCTAATTTTTGGTGTAAACAATGATATTTAGACTCAAAACAATCTCAAGGGTAAGACAAAATGCAAAATAATCTGACGGATATTTGATTTTAACGTTTTTGTTTAATTTTTACGAAGGAAGGCAGAATATTTTGTGCCTGTTTCCATGGGCTCATTTTAAATATTTTTAAGAAAAACTTTTAATAATTAATCGATTATTTTGATGGGAGGCTGAAATAGAAAGACAGAGTTTTATGTAGTAAAATTTTAATTTCAAATCGTAATTTTAATAAGCCGTAATAAAATTCATGAGAGTAACGTGAAGAAAACGTGAAGTGGATGAATATTTTCGTGCTCCCACTGTATGTTTTATAGAAACACTAATATTTATGAAAAATTTTACTACCGAATAACTAATTCAAAGTAAAAGAGCACACAACGAATACATTCTTAAAATTTAATCGTTTTCAATATTCCTAAAAGTTATTATTAAGTTACATTATTATTTAAATAGCAATAATTATCTTTTATCACTGTTAGTATAGTAATGTATGTTAAAAATATACTTTCCCGAATTTTCGTTTTGAGTAGTTTTTGATTTTGGATTCTCGTTCTAGTAATTTTTTGCTACACTAAAGGTATTTAGACCAGGACTTAAAATGGCCCGCAGACCAGATGCAGCCATCCGAAAGGTTTATCAGGCCCGCAGGCCAGATACGGCCATTCGGATAGGTTTGGCCAGCCGGCAGTCCTGATTGGTTTTCTGGACAGCTTACTCGCCAACAGACCAGATTCCGTCCCACTGACTAAATGCGGCCTTCGACCCTAAAAAATCATTTTCCAAATTTTAGTTTTGAGTAGTTTTTGATTTTTGACTGTCATTCTACAGTCATTTTTTTGCCAGGACTTAAGGCTTAAAGCCCAAGCTTGACCAGGATTTAAAGCTTAAAGCGTGCATTTTGTATGATTATTGATATTAAAATTAAAATATCAGCTCGTAACATTTATTATTGAATATTTTTAAATCTATTATTAGCATTGGAGAAATAGCTGTTGAGCTTTTATTTATACACACGGGCTCAACTTTCTTGATAAAAAAAATATAAAGTTCTTATAATATCGTGAATGCACGCAAGAATGTAATCTAACAAAGAAAGGAAAAACAGATAAGCATCATGCAATATTCAAATTGTAACAAAATAGTAAAATAAAACGCTGGTCTTTATTAAGAAAAAAGTAGAACAATTTAAACAAATGAACAGCAAGGAAAATATTTAAATAAATGCAAATTTCAGAAAATACTGCATTCTAAAAGCCGTTTGAATACCAACTACAAATTTGAAAGAAGCAATAAACAGGAATACAAATTATTCAACACAGCAACATAAATCAAATTTCAAACTTTTAAGTTAAATTTAAGTAGTTATTTGCTTCAAAAGCCTGGAATTACGTTTACAAAGATTAAGCTTTTAAGTAATTTCTTTCGAAATGGAAAGGTTTATTTTTCATTTCTGTAGTCTATTTTCTGTTCTCATTTTCTTACATATTATTTGTACACAAAGAGAATTAAGATGTTCTTTTTTAACATGAGAAAAGAGAGTTGTTTATGAAAACAAATCATTTACCTTTTAAAATGTTTCTGAATTTAAAGAGTTTAAATATTCTCAGTCAGCAAATGGTAACGTACATGAAAGATACAAATTAACAATGCAGTGTCGTATATATTTTGTAGATAGCTTTTATTTTTTAATACATATTTCAAGCAATCCGAGAATTCAATTTTTTTATTGTACTCGTGCAAGCGATCCGAGAATTATATTTTTAAGTTTATTATGTACGAGCAAACGATAATATAGTAAGTGCAAACTGCAACTATGATATGGAATGTGATAAAAAATGAATTTGGAATTTAGAAGAATTGAGAAGAAAGAGTGTGAATTGATATTCTTTATAATTATGTGTTGTCTTTAGTTTTCTTAATAAACGTTCAATTTTTTAATAAACATTCGCCTCCCCATGTAGGCTTTCCTACAACGATTTAATGCAATCGACCTGATATCATCTCCAATGTAAATTAGACTCGGATCACCAAGCAACGTCCATATTTCGCTCTACATAACTTTCCATTGCATAGCGATATTATTGAAGCTTTATAACAAACTAAAAATATCTATTCGATGTTTTGTTTGAATAAATTGCTGATTCTAGTATAACTGCTCTGTGAAATATGAAATTATTTTCTTTAATTTTTTTGGTATTCCTTCAGTTTTCTATTCAGATGATATCTACAACCCACAGGTGTATTTTAATTTTCAAACTATTTAAGACTAAATTTTACATGTTTTATTTTTATCATATTTTTCTAATTAGCTTTGTCATTGATATTTAAATGTATACATACTTTAATTTCATACACCACATTCATTCATCTATAATTTACATATTTAAATTTCAATAATTATTAAGTAAAAATTATTATTTATAATTATCCATTTATAATTAATGACGTACATTGCCTGCCATAAAAGCATGGCATTTGTTTTATTCATAACTAGCATAATTACCCGGCGTTGCTCGGGTTGAATTGGTTAAATGTTTGAAAAGTGATCAGAATAATCACTTTCTATTTCATAGAAAAATGTAAGCATCATTTAAGTGTACGGAAAATAAATTTTTGACATCGTTTTTACCTTTTTCATAACTTCTACAATTTATTTTGGACGCAAATATGTATACATGACATATCCATCCATATAATCCATTTCATATTCATCGCCATTTGTAAGATAAACTATACAAGTTTTTCCTAGATGGCTACTACAGAAGTCGATTTTGAGTTTTGGAGTGATTACGAATATCCCCGTACGTTCATTTTCAGTAAAAATGGCGAATTTTCGAAGTAGTTTTGCATTTAGTTTTCCTATGAATATGTTTTACTTGTGGCATTCTTACACCTGGTATGCGATGTTTTCGAATTTCATCATCAATATGAGAAGATGGTAAATTAAATTGTTACGGCATTCGTGATTAATTTATTTTGAAGCAAACACATTTTTATCTTGAAAATTTCATTCAGCGGCACGTAGAATAACGGTAGGTATATAGGTAGGTATTTAATTAACATCGCACTGGAACAACACAACGGGCTATTGGCGACGGTCCGGGATCATCCCGGAGCGAAAGATTCGAGGTCAACACCACGTGGAATAACGGAGATTGTGTTTAAAATAAATGTCATCGGTGTAGACAAAGCAAACTCAATCGATTACAATTTTTCCAAAAACAGAAGATCGATTTTACAGCGTTTTTAAAAAGAAAGTCACTGCTTTCAACGAATGTTTCACAAGCATTTAAGTTGCGTAAGAACAGCTACAATTTGTAGAGTAAGCAAACTCGACATTGTCACTTAAGACAAAAAATTTCAATCTTACAAAATTCCTCACTCTGATATTATTCCAAGATCAGCAAAGTCTTACTTAAAATTCTCTTTACTCCAACAGACATTCAGTTTTAAATCGAATCCTTATGGTACTTTTTTAAATTCAGAGATTCAGTTTCTAAATAGAAACCACGTACCTATTTAGAATGATAGATGTAGTTACTTAACTATGGAGTACAGCTTTCAATAACACCCATGAACATGAAAAACAAACACAAATTTAATTGATTTTAATTGTCTGGTAACGAAATCTAAATCAAAATTTTGAATTATATTTGAACTATAACTTATTACTGTTTTTAATTTAACGCAACCCATCTTATTTTAAAGTTATTTTTTATCTTTACTGGTCATTTTAAAATAAGAAATTACACACCTTACTTAAAAATGTTTTTTATTCAATTTTATTTATTTTTATGAAAGAGCATTATGCAAACCATTATAAACCATATTCAACCAAACACAAAGAAAGTTGGTCGAAATATACAACATGTACTGCCAAGAAATTACCCATGTGAAATTTTGCTGAAAATTAATAATTCATTAAAATTTAAATAATAAATGATATATCTGCAATAGGTCAAATACTGGAACACAAATACAAACAGAAACGAAATTCCGGTCATTCTAAAGTAAGAAGTTACGCACCTTACATGAAAAGGTTTATTTTTGTATATTTTATTTATTTTTATGAAACAGAATTCTACAAACCATTACTTATTGAATCAAATATTTAAGGAAAGTTGGTCGAAATATATACATATACCGCCAAAAAATTACCTCTGTTTGATATTTTGCAGGAAATAAATAAATCATTAAAATTTAATTACTAAATATATCTGTAATATGTAAAATACTGGAACACATAAATACAAACAGAAACGAAATTCCGATCGTTGAAAAAAATGCAGAAATCTGAAAAAAGAAAGATATGTGCAAACGTTTCGAATTTTGACTTCCTGGATATATTCTGGAAAAGAACAATTCGACAAAATACTTTTGGACAATTTCGATAAAGACAATAGTGGTTTATTTACAAAAAGAACTATATTTATAATACTCGCAAAATGCTTAAATATGACCACAACATTTCTGTCTTATCTCAAATGCACAAACACGGAACTCTAAATCTAATTCATAAAATAAAATATTAATTCTGACGTTGCTAGATACCGAATTGCAAAATCACTCTTTTATTACCAATGAGTTTTTTGTTTTGGCTTTTCGTGTTCCATTACAAAATTGTACAAAATTAAGTATTTTAACTATCCATTTTTCATCATTCAAATATTCCTAAATTATTTATATCATGGAAAGAAATAAAAAATCAGTTCAAACATAAATAGAATTTTAAATTGTTTAAATATTACGTTTCGGAAAAAATTGTTTTTCGAGCAATACTGGTAAAACAATTTTATTAGAAAATTTGATTTTCGATCAATACTGGTAAAACAAACTGAGTTGCGTACCGCAATCGTTTTAGGCTCAATGTTTTTCCTATGGCAATTTTGAATTGATTTAGCCCCCACCTAAGTTAAAGAGAAGGGGGTTAATATGTAGCTTGCTTTACTCGGGTTCCAAAGTATAAGTTCACCAAATTTGGTGTGGATTGGTGAAACGGTGTAGATTTGTATAGAGAACATACATACAAGACACATCCATTTATATATATATATATATATATATATATATATATATATATATATGTAAATTTTATATATATATAAATTTTATATATTAGTTATTTCTTTGGACTATGTTTTGCTTGTTTTATATTTATTACATAACATTTTTCTAATTAGCGTTGCTATTTCGATTTGAATGTTTTACTTATTTAATATTCATTAATATTGATATCTATCGATATTATGTATCGAGTAATAATGCCAATATATCATGTTCAGATATTTATTATATCATTGACATTTTTAGACATAATTTTACAAATGTTTATTTTATCGAATGAGTTTAACTTTTACATTATAACTGGAATTTTTTAGAATAGAATACAAATGCATAAAATTCATTTGTATTCTCAAAAAATTAAGTCTCTAAAAATTAAAAAGTTTCAAAATACTTTTGAAACTTTCAATGTTCTTGTTTCATAAAACATTACATAAATTTTCAACATAAAAAACAAAGGAGTTCTAAACAATTATATATCCTCTCTTTAATTATATATCCGAGAAACTATTGCAACAATTTTAATTTCAGTACTATGTCATCCGATCATGGAATTAAACTCATTTTCCTTATCGAATGCTTGAAATAATAAAGCGATACTGATCTGTCGGAAAAACTAATGTCATTTACAAAGGAAAAGCATATATGTATAATGTAATATGAATATATGTATAAAGTAATATGAATATATACATGTATATGTATAAGAATATATGTATTCTTATACATATACATGTATTCTTAACATATATATGTATTCTTATATATATATATGTATTCTTATATATATATGTATTCTTAACAGCTACAAAGGATCTGAAATGAGAGCCAGGTAAATCTATCCACATAGGGCCTTATCTGACCTGCGGGCCTGATAAACTTGAACGGAGAATCGTATATGGTCTGTAGGCTTGAACTAAACCTATTTAATACAACTAATATGTCTTACGCGTATGGTCTTTTATCTTAACGAGTACTATTTTTCTGTATGGCCCCGGATCTAATTGAGAGCAGCCACTTCCCGAATATCTGAAAACAAATTGTTTTATCAAATGTTTTTAAAAATTCTTACGAACTCTAGGTTTTGCGATGAACGAAAAAACTGCTCGGATTATAATTTTTACAATTATTGGCGATGGGTTTTTCCGATAGTAGTTAAAATAACAGTGTTAGTTCATATTAAGTTAGCAACTGTTATCGGAAATATTAACAGCTACCGATATAAGTTGAAAAGTAATAATGTATTGCAAAAATTAATGAATCAAATTTTAAGATACTAAAATTCATAAAATTTGTAATACTAAGAGTTGAATGTACTAATAATTTATGTAGTTACAAACTGTTTAAATAAGACTCAATTTCTAATAGTTAATAATTGTTATATTTATTCACTAAATGTTAGCATTTTTAACAAACAGTTAACGAGATGAGTTTAATATCAACAGTTAATAATATCCCCATGTATATCATCTGAAGCCAAATTATTGTTCAACCCTTTAAAAATGAATGTATGTAACAATTTCGCTACAAATAGATATATTCGAACTGTATAATTCTTTCTTGGAGGTTGATATGTTTTAATGATTTCAATACAATAATTAATCTGATTCGACAAAGTGTTTTCTTTCATATATTATCTATCCGTATACGAGTGTTTTTTTTCTTGAATTTTTTTATTACATATATTTGTTTTTGTAATTCGATATGTTTCAGTAGAGAAACAACAATTAAATAAAAAAAAATTATATAAAACAAATTTGACCCCATCTTTAAAATAATTAGTATTCGAAATCCAGATAAGGATTGAATTAATTCTATTTTCCTTTGTAATGCTTAAAAATAAAAAAGCAACCTGTCATGAGAAATTTGGAAACTCGAATTTTAACCTGCAACGGAGAAGAGAAACAAAAATATTCCAAAAGACAAAAACGAAATTAAACGAGCCGTAAAAAAAGCAATCGTTGGCAAACTTCTCATTCAAGGCGCCAAGCAGTTGGCGAGGGAATCCCACGCCGAATCCCAGCAACCCTACACCCTGGAACGAACCATGTGCTTGCGGAGAAAAACAGGGTTGAGTTCCAGCAGTGGGTTTAGAAGTAACTTAAAGAGCGCTCAGTACAGCAGCTCTAGAGCAGTTTTGCCGAAAACTCATAGAAATCAGAGCGGTGCTTTTTATTATTATCTCTCGAGCGAAAGTGCGTTTGGAAATTGCCGTGGGAAAGTGTACCATGGCGACTGGTGAATAGAGTGAGCGAGAACTTAGAGATTTTTGATCTGTGCTAAGTCACTGCAGTTTTTAATCCGAGTTACTTTTTGAAAGTTTTATTGCTACGTTCTCAAGTTTTTGGTATACATAGAAAATAGAGTTTTCTCGTGTTGATTTTATTGGATCGGTGTTGCCATGACAAGGATAACATTCGACTGGTTGATGTTTTTCGTTGGAGGGGGTAAGTTTTTTCCAACTTTGTGTTTATATTTATGTTTTGTAATGAAACGCCAATTTTGGAATTCTGCAAACGATTTCGAATTGTCCCAATAAAATTAGGTATTCTTCTCACTTAAAAAAAATATTTAAAAACGTTTGTGTAGTGGGTAATTTCATGTTTGGAATAGTTTTATACACAAGATTTGAAAGAACGTTTCTTGTGCGAGCGTTTTCACGATTTCGAACTGTTCGAATAACATTGGAATTCTTTCAGATTCTTTTTCATATTTTTAGAAATAGTTGCAACTGGAATAAGACGAATATTTCATGTCCAATAATCATTTTCTACAAAAGATCTAAAACATCTGTTCTCTCTTCATGACACCTATTTTCATTCTAGATAGTTCTTTGAATTGTCAGTTACGTTTACTTTTATAATAAATTTAACACGATCTGTACAATTTTGTTAAATATCTTTATGAAATATCCTCCTACACTTTATGTAACACAATGAATATGATCAGAAATGTCAATTTACTTTAACTAAATTGAACTAGATAAAAATTTAATTTCTTAAAGTTCTGATGCTAAATTTTTTCTTGCCCGTCAGATTGAGTTTCTAACAGTTTATTCCAGCATTCCTTGAAAGACTAATTTTTTTGGATTGAATTAAAATATCAATCGACGTATCGGAATCTAGAGCATTTCAGTTTAGTAACACCGTTTTGATTGTCTCGTGTGACTAGTAAGTGATTCTGTCAATCCAATTCCTGTCATAAATGATTTGATAAGTCAAATGAACACAGCAATATAAGCATTTTTCAGCTAAATTCGAAACCCCAGCATAAACTCACAATTTGTGAGTGGATTTTGCATACCTGTTTTTAAAAAGAGCGGATATATTTATATAAATTTGTTCGTTTGCTTTAATATAATCTAAAACTTAATTATTTGCGGAACCGACTGTTCTGCTAATAATTAAAAATGAAATTTTTCCGTGCCTAAAAGGATCTGGGAACGCTGTTATAAAAAAATTAAACGTCATGTCCTGTCGAATGAAAAACGTATTAATACACTTGACATAGAGTGTAAATTACGCTTAATCCTCCAAGTGGTTTCGACGAGATATCTCGTCGATCAAAATCTTACTAATTTCACTAATTATAAGATATCGTCAACAAGATATTGAAGATTTTTTTATGATTACGAGATCAAGATCTGGTCAGTTTTCTTCTAATGATTGTGTTTTCTTCTGATAACGAGATATCTCGTCCAACAAGATCTGGTTAGTTTAGCCAATGACGAGGTACCTCGTCAAGGCTAAACTACCAGGAGGGTTAAGTCTTCCGAATTCGGCCCCAATGTAAATAGGAATATCTAGTCGTCTACTCCCAGTATATTTCTCTTTTCTGTGTCAGTGAATCTTTCCTTTTGTCTATATTCGTTACTTTACATTGTCTTATGTTCGTTGAATATGGCCCTTGCGCCATAAAACCCGAACCAATCTAGTTTTCTAACTCGATTTCAGTCAAAAAAATCATGGAATAACACGGATGTATAATAAAAAGTTGAAATTAAATATAAATTTCGTTTTTTTTCTAGCCAAATTTAGATAACTATTTTCTAGAATAAATACCTAGGATGCTTCATGTTTTATTCAAAAGTACATTTTAATGTCAGAAGTCCTGAATAATTAAATATCTGTATTCAATTACAATGTTGCTTTTTAAGTAAATAAAATTTTTAAAAGGTATAAATTTTGTACGATTATATGCAGAAAGCATTTAGGAAAACGGAAAAATATTCCACATCGCCAGAATTTGAATTGATTTTCATGTAAAAGTTTGATTTACGATTCATTTATTTTTATTGCCACTAGTGAATCAGCAAGGTTTTTAATGGAGAAATGTTTTTGCTAATTTTTTGTTACATTCAACTGAACATTTTAAAGCTCAGCGTTTTATAAGTGATAGTTTTAATATTCTACTTTATGTTTGAATTGGCGTAACGTATTATATATATATATAAAGTAATGACATTTCGCGATCTAGCTTGTCCAAATTGTTGTCTTGTCTCCAAATTAGCTCTAATATGTTGTATTATCAGAAATATACGTAAAAATGAAATGTTAGTTTTTTTTAATTCTATAAAGTTTTCTTGGTTTTTTCATTCATCATTAAAATATCGCACGTAAAGTTTAGCGAGTTTATCCACATTAGATATTACAGGTTTAATTGGATAAAATTATACTTAACGGTACGGTTTTGGCTCATTTCAATTTTTCATTCAAATGGGAAAAAGACGAACTTCAGATAACTTTACATCATAATGCCGAAAAGAATTCACTTTAGAATATTAATAAGCGCCAATTGTTCCGTACAATGTGTTAAGATTTAACCGTTCAAATAAATGACCAGAAAACAGTATTTAATCAAGAGCTCGCCATTTGGAAAAATATCCTGTTTTGTTAAAATATTTTGCTACTAAATTTCAGATTTAAGGAAAGCGATAGAAAGAATTCCTTAGCAAATCCCACGCATTTTTAGGATAGCATTCGAATTTTATGAATTGCGTAAATCTTAAATATATAAATAAGAATTTTCATTTCGTAATAGGGCCGCGGTGGCCCGGTTGGAAGAGTAACGGACTAGCAACCGAAGGGTTGCGAGTTCGAATCCAGCCAAAACACCGTCGTGTACAAAGGGGGCTGGTGCACGTTAAATCTGTCGTGGCCTCAAACGTCCTCACGTTGGTGTGGTGTGGAAGTTTGGAGAGTGGGGTGCCAGCTCAGGTGTTGCCTCGTCATCTGACCGTGGTTCAAAATTACGTGGTGTTGTCCTCGGATCTTTCCCTTTGGGATTGATCCCGGACCGTCACCAATAGCCCATTGTGTTGCTCCAGTGTGACGTTAATTGAAAAAAAAAAAAAAAAAAAAAAAACCATTTCGTAATACTCTTTTCATAATACAAAAATGGACGGAGAAAGATATATTTTTTAATATATTGGACATGTGTTTTTTAGAACTGCGCTATCGCGAAAGAAACAAATTAAAATAAATACGGTGAAAAGTCAGATTAGAGAAAGAAATTTTTAGAAAAAAAACAAACCGAAAATAGACAGAAGTTGAAGTGTAATTATCGGAAATCAATTCTAGAAACTTTTCCTCCGAGATACTCGATTAGTCTCCTATTCAATCATCGGAAATAAATTTAGCTTCTTAAACTTGATTTTGTTTTTACTTTCTTTCCCACTGATACAATTAAGTCCAGATCTCTCGTTCTTTTATTTAACGATGTGATGGTAATGTTTAAAGAAAATGGATAACACAGAAAAGACACTGAAAGTTTAAAACAAAGCTAATGTGTGGTGCTCATGAAATTGCTTATTCCCTCAAATTGAATTTAATATTGATTTATAAATGTGATGTGCTTACATTTTTTATATTAATCGTTGAAATTGATTCAATAAAATGCTAAATTAATTACACGAAGAAAATTAACAGTCACAAAGTTCTAGAAACGTCAGATTACACTGATACATCGAAAAAGTTTTATTTTGGTGAGAGGCATTTTCTGCCAAGCTTAAATATAGGCGGCGGTAGTGTTCCTACGGCGATAGGTGTTCCCCTACGTATTTTGAACGTGGCGACAGTTGACTTGTTTATCGAGTACTATTACAACACTGACACGCGAAAAAAATTTCAAAGAATAAATTCCGAATTGATTTTTGATAGTTGATTGGTTACACAAATTAGATTAAACGCCAAACGTCGCCGAATTACATTTTAAGGTAACCACAATTTATCATTCCAGAGCATTTGAACAACATAAATAAATCAGTCTTCTGGTTAGTTTGTTACACTGAAAATCCCTCTCAGATGCGAGTAACGCTAAGTTACCGAAATGGCAAAAACATTAGCGTCCTCTACAAACTATACTAAATGTATCCCTTTTGTACTTCAAGAAAAAGTGTCCAATTAATCTGAAGTGACGAAATTCACAAGTTCAAGTGATATGTTATGCTTAGAACTCACACTGCATGTCATGATTTATTTTATCACGAAGCACGATTATATATAGAATGCTTTTAGACTATTTAACAAATTCAAAACTGCTTTCTAAATAGTTTCTTTGCTTTAAAATCTGAATAGATAATGTTCAACAAAATTTAAATTTATAATTTTTTAGTTTAATTTTTATGTAAGTTTAAAAATTTTAATTTCTAAAAACTTGATTATAAAAGATATTTATAAATTCTCAGATTTCTACAAGCGATAAAGTAAAAATGACTAGAGCGATAAGCTCTAGTCATTTTTACAAATCTAGCATATTTGTTGATTTCCCTACTATTCTCATAGCAGGCAGTCCAACTGGATATATAGTTCCCCAAACATATTTATCACTTTCGCGTTACCTGTACGATTTAAGGTAACTTAAATGGAAGTTTTTATTCTGAGTTTGTTCACATATCACTGAGTTTTTTGGAATATCACAAAACAATTTTTTATGCATCACTTAACTGTATCCATTTTTTCGCCTCCTCAACCTTATTATGCATTCTTACCCAACATGACGAAGTAGATATTCATGTTCCACATATTAAAAAAAATTCAGAATTTTGTACTACGTTTATTCCATTGTTCGTCCGCGTCAACCAATGTGAAGTCTTACAATGATTTATAAATAAAACGATATCCACTTTACGAATGTTAATTCTAAAGTGGTAAAATATAAAAGTTCGAGCAGATATTTGCTCAGTTTTATGCAGCAAATCTACTCGTTTCCCACCGATGTGTTATTTATTCTCAGTGATTCATTCACGCCAACATTTGCATAATTTGTCTACGGCAACAACTCAGTTGCTGAAGGTATTTCGAATTATTGTGTGAATGGCTTTAGTTGTGCTCGCAATTTTTCATTAAAACTACCGAATGAATATTTTTATTGCTTTTGGGTGTGTTTCAATGAATGTGAGATATATTCTTTGTGTAAATTTGGGTGCTTTGTACCATTTGAACACAAGCTGGTTCGAATTGTATCAGTAAATGGCCCTTGCGCCATAAAACCCTTAAACCAACCATCTATCAGAAGCTATTTTGTTGATAAAACTGAAAATTTATATTTGTATGGATTTCAGACAACTATTCATAATAAAATCCTGTTTTGTACACAAAATGGCGTTGCGAGAACATTTCCTGAACTGAAAAATCTGTCAAAATATCCTATCTGCAATCGAAAGTCACACTACCCAAACATTTTCAATGTTCACGCCGCGCTCTACCCCCCTCACTGCTGCACTCCTCCATTACCTATCATTATAGATGCAGACATAAACCTTCTATTCAACAAAATTTAAATAATTTGATTATATCACGAGATACGAAATATAAGTGCAACAAATTTTGCCATTTTTTGATAGGTTTCTTAGATCCCGGTCCTCAGACATCGCAAACCCGAAGTGCCCCAGTGATTTTTCTTTTTCATTTTTACCCTCGCCTACCCTTCTGCTTTTTCTTCCTCCCTCATTCTGTTTGTCTTGTGTTTGGCGCAACTTGGCCAAATATGGTCCTTGCGCCACAAAACCCGAAATACCAGACCGAATTGAAGGACTCATTCAAGTCAAAAGTACATGATTCAGTTTGATATTTTACCCAATGCTCTATTAAATAGAAAATACTGTTGAGGCAGCTTTTTGCAGTTTATTTTTATACACGAAACTTCTTTTAAATCTGCTGAAAATTAAAAAAAAGGGAAGGGTTTAGAAAGCCATTCCTGGACTTGTCACGCTCTGGTTACCAAGGGATACAAAACGGCTTACATCCAGATTACAGGCATTACAACTTTTAACAAGATGACAGCTTCAGAAGGCAACAACAAAAACGAACCGAAAACGAAATGCCGAACAAACAAAAACAAGCGAAATTCATAGTATATGCCATCGCGAGTTGGTGCGGAAATCCCAATGTTGGGTCTGTTTATTTTTCCTTTTATTCGGTTTCTTTTTCTATTCTCGATCAGGTGTTCCTGATAAGTTCCGCCTGACTAAACGAGAAAAAAAATGGACTTGTATCATTCTTTTCCCCTTATTCTGACAGCGGAAAGGATGGCGTGGTTATTCCGCGGTCAGAAAATCGAAAGCAATGCGAATTTTGAAAGCTCGAATTTATTTTCCGTTGTCGTTCCAAAAAATAAACGCCCGAAATGGCGAAATGTTTCGCGGAATCTTCGTTTATATAGGAATCTTTTTTCTTGCAATGTTGATTCATCTTTATTTCGCAATTTGTAAATCCATATAGCGTGTTGGGTGGTTTTCTTTAAAATCTCGTGGCTTTGGAATAACCTACGGATCCAGAGTTAAGTATTATTCCTTCATTAAAAATACAATTCTAGTGTTCCATAGAACATAGAAGTTTTAATGAGTATAAAATATATTTCAGTTGTATAGGCCAGGTATGCAGACTTGTTAAGACCAAGAGCCACATAGATTCACTGTGTCTTATAGGAGAGTTGCCAAAAAAATAAAAGTTATCATCGTTTCTACCACGCCAAAAGCACCAATCTTCCTTTTTTTGATTTTCACCTAACTGCATTTTTCGAGTCACCATTTCATGTTTTATACTATGACAGAGTCACGAATCATCTTGAATCTTAGTGGAAATGCCCATTTTCATGAGAAAATAACCTTTGAGTCGTAACTTAAATTTTCCAGAAGCATCAAAATTTTGAACGCGTTTTTGTAGAAACGTCAATTTTGCAGATTGATGACTTTGGAGTGGTGATAGCGATATATTCATTTATTTATATTGATATTTATTATTAATATATTCATATTTTATATTGTTTCAAAGATAATAAAAAGTAAAAAAAATTCAATTTGATGTGGGGCATTACATTGATTTAACAATTGTTAATATTTGGTTCTAAATTTTCATTATTCAAGCGGTTCCTATTTTTCGCTTTGTTAATATTCACGACTGAAAATGTTTGTTCACAGATATATGTTGACCTAACGAGGCTTGCTCATTTTAATTTATTATCTAGCAAGTTTCAACCCAAATTACCTATTGTGCGAATTGTTAAAAAGTTAAAATAACCCATACTTAGGTGGGCCGCCAGCAAATCAACGTAGGGCCGATGAGGTCTGCGGGTCGCGTCATCCCTGGTTTAGGCTTTTTTACACAAACCAAGACTTCTGGTTAAAGAATACTTCTATTGCTGTAAATTCATGGTTTTTCTCAAAGAACGATTTATAAATGGGGATAAAATATTCGTCTTTTCACTCGGCTTTATTTTTTAAATCTTCGAATGATGTATGGATATCAGAGTAATATATTCCTTTTCGCGAAAACTCTGACAATTTTTATGGAACTTTAAAATAACTGCTTTTTATATTAATCTGCTAAAGAGATAAATTTAGTATAAATGATGCCATCAATCACTTCAAGAAGATGAAAGAACTATGTTGGAAGTGATTTCGTCATAAAAGTTGGAGACAATTTATTTCGCATAAAGTTGTATTGTCATTGGCCATCAACTGTATTTTCAGTGTTCTCTTTACAATTTGAGTTACTTCTTCAAAATCTTATTTATCAACTTTAAATGTAGTTTCACTTATCACGCACTTTTTGTTTAATAAACAAATGAATTCTATTTTTAAATGGAAATCTCACTTAATGTGATCATTTGTTCCGAAAATCATTCAGTCGCTAACACTAACTCGTCAACTACCCAGGTTGGTGAAGTTCTTGTTTTAATCTAAATAACCATTGCCGGTAGCTTTGCCTTATCTTAATAAGATCGTCTTTAATTGGTCTGCATTACATCTCATTGGAAATTATGATTTGTAATCGCTTCGCTAGTAATTAACTAATCTAAACTATTTAACAAATGACCTTAGGGATTAACCAAACTAGCACCATAACTATTTTGAACATTTAGGTTTACTTGGCTTGCTTTGGTAAATCAACACGCCTTTTCAGAACGGCAGTGAATGTTTTTCATGTTTTTATCAATATGTGTAGATTCTTGAATGCACTCTAGTAATAGAAGAATAGGTAGTTAATTAACGTCGCACTGAATCAACACAACGGGCTATCGGTGACAGTTCGGGATCAATCCCGAAGGGAAAGCGGGCCGTGGTAGCCCGGTTGTAAGACTAACGGATTAGCAATAGGAGGGTTGCGAGTTTGAAACTCGGTCCAACCAGACATCGTGTACACGGGAGCTGGTTCACGTTAAAACTGCCGTGGTCCCAATGTCCTAACTTTGGCGTGGAAGTTTGGAGAGTGGGGTGCCAGCTCAGGTGTTGACCTCGTCATCTGACCGTGGTTCAGAATTACGTGGTGTTCTCGGATTGGCGATTGATCCTGGACAGACGTCAATAGTGTTGCTCCAGTGTGACATTAATTACCAAACCGAAGAGAAAAATGCAAGGACAACGTCTTGTAATTTTAAATCTTGGTCAGATAACGAGAATGAAATGAAGGAATGATGCCACGGCAGATTTAACCTGCACAAGCCCCCATGTATACGACGGTCTTTGGCTGGACCGAGTTTCGAACTCGCAACCCTCCGCTTGCTAATCCGTTGCTTTTCCAGCTGGGCTACCACGGCTCAATAGAAAAATAAGAAAATTGTTTATCAATATGATTAAACAATTTTCCCCTTACGAGCAATTCATGTCAAATATGAAAAAATGTTTGGTATTCTACTCGAAATGGATCGGTGAGAATTAAATATTATAGAATCATTTATTTCAATGAAGTGAAACAAATCTAATGCATTTGTTTCTTGAACCTGTCTTTTCACAATAGGAAAGCTAACTCCCAGATGAATGAAATGGAATATTGATTTGACAGTGTTTTAGAGCAGAAACTTTATCTTTCAATGCATGATTTCAATCAATTGGAACGATTTTCTCGAAGATTTCGGATCTCACGATATCGAAAATCGGCAAATGAATTTGTTGCACGCTTATGGCGAAGTGCTCTTTAAAGTTAAACGTTTACAAAAACGCCCCACTTAGTTTTAGTCCAAATCGTAAGATTGGGTATTTTGGGATCAAATTACGAGTTGAAACGTTGCTAGTAGTGCGTATTATATCACGGCAGGAGTTATTTTCAGTAATAGAGAAACATGGAATAAACACAAAATTTTACATCGATTTTGAGCTGTTGTTTTCAGTCCAAGTATTTCTCGTGTAGTAACAAAAATGGCAGAGCAGTTACCAACTCTCCTGTATTAGAGATAATTTCTAAGAAGTGATCAAAACTGAGCAGATCTTGATGGACGAGATATCTCGTCGTTTGCAAAATAGGTCAGATCTTGATGGTTGAGATATCTCGTCATAACCATTTGGAAGGTTAGCACAGCTCCAAATCTTGCTTCGCAGAACATCACCAACTAACACCGTAAGATAAGCTCATTACATCACAATATTTTGTCTCTAAAGTAAGCATGTCGAACCTTGTAAGCTGGAATCCAGTTCGTTCAGTCATATAAAAAGATCCGCCGAATGGATTGTACGTGTACAGAGTTAATCGCCGAAACAATGGTAGTTCCAATTTGCACTGTGTCCGAAAGATTCAAAGGCTCCTAAACTCGAAAGAATCGATTTAAAACATTTCCTCTTGAGACCATCGAACTCCTGCGACCAAGAGATTAGAGTGGCCATTGCCCATTTCATTATGCAAAGCTGCCGAGTGCCATATATTCAGGATTTGGTTTGTCACTCGATGGCTATTTCGAGGGATCAGTATTTAATAAAATTTTCTATTGCACAGATTTAAATAATTCATATATATCTTGTCCATCAAGATCTGTTCAGATCTCCAAATGACGAGATACCTCGTCGACCGATGGTGTGATTTGTCGCTCGATTATGATGGTTTCCAAAACTGAATTAATTGGCAACCATCAGGAGTTTAAGTTCTACATATATATAAAACCAATGTTAGTGGTTCGTCGCTCTGAGTTAGGATGACCAACTTGAAGTTAAGGGAGATTTAGTCGCGACAGCCTATGCGTATTTTTAGCGGTGCGGCGTCACTCGAAATGTTCGAATTGATAACTTTAAAAACAGTTAATTTACATTGTATATAATGTAAATTAACTGTTGTATTGATTGATATTGATTGCATATATTATACATTGTATGTTGTGTATGTATGTGTTGATTATATATAATATACACTCATGTCCAAAAGTTAAACATAATTGCTGTTTATGTGAATATTTCAGAAAATCTACATCGGAATGGAAAGAAACGCGGTATCCGGGTGTAATAGGGTTATAGAAGAAAACAATGTAAAACAAGGATAATAATGACTTTTATTATCCATAGAAAAGGGTTGAAAGAAAAAGGTTCATAATACGGGTGATTTAGTGAAACAGAATGATTAAAACAATGTGATGCTGATATTTAATATGGTGTGTGGGAATCCACTGGTAGCCACGCATGCTGCACAACAATTTCCCATTCTTTCGATGAGGGTATGGATGAGTTGTGTGCTCAAAAGGTTCCAAAGCCTCACGGAGAGCAGTTTTTAATTCCGGAACGGAGCTTGGTGGGTGGCGGAGGGCTGCCATATGTCTCCCGAGCATATCCCACACATGCTCTATAGGATTCAGATCAGGAGAGTTGGCAGGCATGCGGTGGATATCTTCACTTTGAAGGAAGGCGTCGACCAGGGTTGCACGGTGAGGAGGCGCGTTATCATCCATGAATATGAAACCAGGACCGATAGCACCTCAAAACAGGCAAACGGTAGGTTCGAGGACTTCGTCTGTGTATCTTTGACCGGTAATAGACCCCGTGTTAAAGATGTGGAGGTCTGTGTGGCCGTCCAACATGATGCCTGCGCAGACCATGACTCCCCTTGAAGGAAAACGATGTTTTTTTGAGATATTTCCCGGGTGAAAATGGTGTTCCACGTTCTCACCATATCGTGGTACGACGAGAATCAGTTTTCAGACTAAATCTGAACCCGTCTCTGAACATGACATTGCCCCACTGTTGTCGGATTTGAACCTGCGTTGAATTGTTTCGACCAATAGATGTGGTTATTTAGTTTTGTGTTTTGGGGAAGGCAATACTACATTATCCGGGAATCTCGTGACTATCAGAGGGTTAATTGTTTTGGGAAAAGGATTTCTCCCCATTAGAAGAAATAGATATGAGTTTTAAATTAGAATTTTGACAGAAACCTCACCACAAAAATTCGCCTTTTGAAAAGGAAGATATTTCTATTTCTTAGTGTTCAAACTTGTTTTCGTGTTAGAGTTATCGTACGTGCACATCCTTAAGCTATTTTTATGGACTTGATTTACTCTAGTGATATTTTTTCCCATCGGAGATATTTTCTTTTCCCTGCATTTACTAAACATGGGGTCGACCTCCTGAGCTACCTCCAAGCGATCTTTTTCTGCTTTCATCCCACTATTCC
Organism: Meta bourneti; assembly: GCA_933210815.1. NCBI lineage: Eukaryota > Metazoa > Arthropoda > Arachnida > Araneae > Tetragnathidae > Meta > Meta bourneti. Next base: position 71,313,932 of record OW119930.1, read on the forward strand.
CCGATCCCTTTTTTTTTATCTTATCTGGCGTTTGGCGCAGCTTGTCCATTTCTGGACCTTGTGCCATAAAACCTAAGACAACCAACCGATCCCTTTTTTCCACTTCCTCGACATTTCTTGACTTTGTCTTGCATTTGACACAGCTTAGCCAAATATACCTTGTGCCATACAACTCCAAAACAACCGGACATCAACTGTTTTTGAAGTGAAGTAGTACTAATTTAAAAATTGTAGGTATGTTTCTAAATTGATTATCAAATTTTAGATCAAGACTTTCGAAAGATTTTAAGAAAAGTTGAGTAGTCATCCCCAAAACATTTATTGCTGATATGAATTAACCAAATTAACTATACTATGTATATAAACTGAATCTTAGGAGAGGATTTTCAGTGTAAAAAAAAACCAGATAGAATGGGAAGATTTCACTTCTGCTATACAAATGTTCTCGCTTGATACATATTGGTAGGCAGCTAATTGAATTTACATCTCACACTGATGCAACACAACGGACTATTAGCGACGGTCCAGGATCAATCCCGGAGGGAAAGATCCGAAGACACGATCCTATGATTTTGAACCAAGGCCAATTTACGAGGTCAACACCTGAATTGGCACCTCACACTCTAAATTTTCACGCCAACGTGGGGATATTTGAGGCCATGGCAGATTTAACTGCACTAGTTCCCGCGTTTGTGACGGTCTTTTGTTGGATCGAGTATCGAACTCGAAACTCCGATTACTAATCCTCGACTCTACCAAGTGAACTACATGGTGGAGTTACCTAAAATGTAGTTTATGGCCGGTTTTAGCATCGTTTGTCGCTTTATCCAATTGGTGTTGACCAAACAACCATCATACTTCAATTCGGAATTCATTCTTTTGAATTTTTGAAGTGCTGAAATCATTCTAAAATACAAGCCAACTGACATCAAGCTCAGAATACATACACGAAACATATTGTCACAGAAACACTACCGCCACCTACATTTAGATTGGCAGAAAATACCTCTCATAAATCAAACCATTCTCCCTTATTGAAGAAATCGGCGACCATGTATCAAAGAACAGAAAGTTTTCTTACATGTCTTTCATAAACCGACAAAAGGCGAGTCTCTCGAAAAGTATATTAAATTTCATACCATTCTCGGGTTGCCTCAGAAATACTAGAATATAAATCTTTTAAAAGAGTATTTGTTTTCACTCTCCAAAAGACCAGCTCTTCATTTTTTCAAAATTGGACACATATTTTTCTATTCTATGGTTGGAGATGCAGTCCATTTTCCTCCAGGATATAGAGATGTTAGGATAAGAGATGAGAGGGATCATCCAAGATTTATGATCCACAAAGCCTTTGTTTTATGTGATACTTTTCGCAACTAATTGGAACGTTGCAAAAGGGCGAAGCGGTAAATACCCGCCTTGATATTGATAGTTCCTTGTTGAACCAAGTCGGCAATTTACCTACCTATATATTTTATTAGACTAGATGAACAATCAGAGCGGTTCATTAATCTTGAATAAACTTCAAGGAATTATTTTATATAGAATTAATAACTAATTTCAAATATGTTGCACGTTGAAATATCTTGCAATCATACTTCGCCAAAAGAATTTTTTTTATTTGCCGCCTTTGTTTTAACGCAAAGACCAGAAAAAATTTCCTACCAATAATTTAAAGAACACACTTTTTAAGGATTAAAAGTTTTCTTTAGAACTTCAAAGTGGTTCCCTCCAAAATATTCATGGATCGCTGGATTTTAATTGCTAAGGTTTTTGTGAAAGAAGTTTCAATTTATAATTTGTTTCATGGGTTTTATGTGTCTGAGGTTTTTATTTTGCATTTATTTTCATTTTTTCTTCCTTTGATACATATTTGTTATACATAAATAAACATTCTTTTCATTAAATTATCAAAAATTCTTAATTATAAAATACTAATTATCCTTTTTTCCATTCTTAGTTTATTTTCATCTTCAAGCTTGGAAATCGGGTTTTTTAAATTGTTGAAAGCATTTTACATATTTTCTTTTTGTATATAAGTCGGATATAAGAAAGTTATAATTTTTAAAATGTAAACATTTACGCTCTACTGATGATTACATAAAATAATGTTTATATATAAGGTTCAAATTTGTCGCTAATAAATCACTCGAAACATAAAAATAAATCACTCAACATTTTTTACAACCTTTATGGTTTTTGCCCCAAAATAATTATCGGATAGTTACGAAAATACCTAAAATATACCTAATACTCGAAACATAAAAATAAATTACTCAACATTTTTTTACAACCTTTATGGTTTTTGCCCCAAAATAATTATCGGATAGTTACGAAAATACCTAAAATGAAATGGGCATTAATAAAAATATTAGAAACTTAAGGAAAGAAAAAACAAGGTTATTGATGGAGAGATTCTGTAAAATACAAATTACAGTTTGAATTGTGTAGCTTTTAACCCTCTAAAGGGTTCACACACCTACATACTTCCTGCAACCTGGCATCTTCCCTGAATGACTTCTAAGCAGTTTTAGTTTTTACTTTTTTGACTAAGACTGCTAGGATTGTATCAATCAATAAATGCGGTTATTTAGTCATCATGTGTGTTATTAGGAAAGCAATACTGCACTACTCGGAACTCTCATAACACTTAGAGGGTTAAATAACCAAGTGCACGTTAAATTACTTGGTTTTAATCCTCCTGGTGGTTGTCTCGATGAGGTATCTCGTCAGAAGCAAAACTTACAAGATCTTGATGGACGAGATATCTCGTCATTAGAAGAAAACTGACCAGATCTTGATCTCTTCATAAGCAAAATTGATCAAATCTTGATGGATGAGATATCTGGTTAAATCATTTGGAGGGTTAAACGTATATGACTTTTATGAAAATGTGCATGGGGATTTGAAAAAGGATTACTATTCCAGAGTTGAAAAATTACTTTTCTTTTTGTGGTTGGTACTAGTATTTTTGGAAAAGTAGGTCTATAATATGTTGTAAAAATTATCATGATGATACACCTGTATACAGTACACAAAATGCCTTTATATTGCATTATCCCCTTATATATAAATGTTTTTCATTCAAATTGTACAAAACTAGTAAAGTGCTACAATAGGGAATAATGAAATTCACGCGTAGGTTGTGCCTCCTGTAATGTAGGGGCCCCCGTAGCTCAGTGAGTATCCACACTGTTAGCAATTTTACTAGTTGTAGGCGGCATAGGTTCGATTCTTCCCTGGTTGTATTTCTTTTTTGTCAGTTAAATTTTTCTAGTGTGTATGTCCATTTGCTTGACGTTGTTTGGCGTAGCTTGGTCAAATATGCCCTTTGTATCATATTTCTTCCTGGGTGTATTTCCCTCTTCTGTGTCAGTGAAGTTTTCCTTGGGTGTGTATGTCTATTTTCTTGGCGTTGTTTGAGGCATCTTGGCCAAATACATTCCTTGCACCATAAAATCCAACCAATCATCGATTTCTCCCTGGTTGTATTTTTATGTCAGTAAAGTTTTCCTTGTGTTTGTATGTGTATTTGCTTGACTTAGTTGGACGCATCTTGGCAAAATACGGTCTTTGTACCATAAAACCCAACCAACTATCGATTTCTCCCTGGCTATTTCTCTTCTGTGTCAAAAGTTTTCCTAGTGTATGTCCATTTGCTTGACGTTGTTTGGCACGGTTTGGCCAAATATGACCATTGTGCCATAAGGCTCAATCCAACCAACCAATGATGCAAAGAAATTAAAATAAAAACCAGTACAGAATTTGCGTCGGTAATTTCCGAACTAATCGAAACCCCTTAATCTGAAGACATTTTCCAAAAGTCCACAACAATGTTCACGTGAAAGCCATCTAAACCGACCCCCTCCAAATACATCCAAAACAAAATCCATCTTCAGAAGTATCAGGTACTTCGCCGTCACCGGAAATCATGATGTCTGGCACCCAGCAGATCTCGCTCCACCAGCCAAAAGCGATTTCCGATAAACGCCAGTCCTCCGAGAATGCCTATTTCCTCCCCAAATCGAAGATCTGGTCGATGTTCCTTTTAACGCCTCCACCCCGACCCCCCCCCCCCCCCCCCGTCATCAGGAACGTCTTCGAATCGGTCGAGAGAACTTAAAACGCGTCAAACTGAAGAACGACCCCCAGAGAATCGGCTGAAGTGATGATCTACGTTCCTTCTTTCTGGAATTCTTTGTCGTCCACCCCCACCACCCCATTGGTCATCCCCGGCGATTGAATTATAAGAATTCTCTGCGTCGTGTCTGGAGTGGGAGTTAATTTATAGAATGGTCGAGGAGGTCTGCGGAGAATAGAACCAAAGAAGTTTCTAGATAGAATTCTGTAACATCTTTGTGCTTTTTGGAAGACGTTTTTTGGTATTCTGTGGATGGATGTGAGGATGTTTCAGGCAATATTTTTTGCTGGTCACATTTAGAACTCACGGAAAGTATATTTATAGACAGTACATAAAAGGCCTGAAGCAAAAACGACGATTTTTCTGAGACGTCAGTTTCTGTTTTAACGTCTTTGATTTTCAAAGCTGAGAGCCAGCCAGGGACTGTTGGTGACCCGTCCATTCACTCTAAAATGGTTTCTTACTATATGATTGATTGGTGTATGGCGTTTGTCATGCACAATGGGTACGTTCAGCACAGACAGCTGTCCCTTACTATGTTTTCTACTATGACTAGCATCCTGTCCAGATAATATGTGCAGTGGTCCGTTCGCGTGGTCTAACTTTCTCTCCGTGCTCTCTAATTTTCCTTTTGTAAAAGACGGGCCGCTGTAGCTCAGTTGGAAGAGCAACGGATTAGCAACCGGAAGGTTGCGAGTTCAAAACTCGGTCCAACCAAAGACCATCGTGTATAAAGGGGGATGGTGCACGTTAAATTTGTCGCGGCCTCAAATGTCCTCCCACAATAGCCCATTGTGTTGCTCCAGTGTGACGTTAATTAAAATACTTTCCTACCTACCTTAAATTTCCACACAAGTTGGTGTGGTGTGGAAATTTGGAGAGTGGGGTGTAAGCTCAGGTGTTGCCTCGTCATCTGACTGGTTCCAAATTACGTGGTGATGTCCTCGGATTTATCCCTTTGGGATCGATCCCGGAACGTCGCCAATAGCCGGTGTGTTGCTCCAGTGCAACGTTAATTAACTACCTACCTACCTTTTGTAAACGATAGCTTCAAGCTTAAATCTTTTGGTGGTCCTCCTCGACCCAAGCTTAAACCTTGGTTTCCTCCTCGACGAGGTATCTCGCCATTAACAAAACTGACGAAATTTTGATGGACGAGATATCTCGTCATTGGAAAAAACTGTCCAGATGTTGATGTTATAAAAATATCGGCTAAACCTTGATGGCGAGATATCTCGCCATTAGAAAAGGCACCAGATCTTGATCCCGTCATCATAAAAAATCGGCAATATCTTGATGAGATAGCTCGTCATTAGAAAAATTGGTAGGATCTTGATGGACGAGATATCTCGTCAAAACCTCTTGGAAGGTTAGAAACAGCGCTTGAATTAGTTACAAGGATTATGCCCAATAAACGCCCTTTGGGTTCCTTTTTAACGTAGGGTTAAAAGGATTTATTTTGTGTTGGGAACAGAAACAACTGCGAATCTAGTTTATTTATAAGGTTGTCTAAGCTAAGTATTATATATTCATTGCTTTTTCGATCCAATCTTGGCATCGCCAATTATCAATGTGGCGCTACGCATTTGATAAAATGAAGTTACGTTTCGTAATCGTTTTACAAAAGGATTATTTTTTTCATGCGACTAAATATTAAAGTTTTCATTTCCTCTGCTAAACACCATGCATGATTTTAATTCATATCTAAAATTAATCCTTTGTCAACTGGATATGAAAATTCAGAAAAACCGCAAATATACGACATTTTCTATCAAGCTAAATATAGGTGGTGGTAATGTTTCTGTGACGGAAAGTGTTGTCTACGCATTTCGAAAGTGACGACAGTTTGTTCTTAGAATAAGGTGTCAACCCTTCGTCAATTAAAATTTCAAAAGAATGAATTCCGAATTAATATGATAATTCATTGGACAACATTAATTTTATTCAACACCTAAGTGGCGATAAACTACATTTTATCGCATTCCCCGATACGCATCATGGAAGAGCATTTGGACGGTCGAAGTAAAATCTTCAGACCGTCTTTGTTTGCTTATTCTGAAAATCCCTCACTCTTAGCTCTTGTAGAAAATTTCTTATCCGTGAGAGGGATTTTCAGTGCAAACAAACCAGATGATCTGCGAAGATTTTGCTCTAGCATAATGCATATAGGAGTTACCTTAAGATGCAGTTTATCGCCGATTTGTGAAAGTTCGGCGCTTAAACTGGCAGTGAGGAATCAACTGTCATAAATCAATTGGGAATTCATTCTTTGGGATTTTTATTGTCGAAAACCTGGAATCTCATTCGTGAAAAGCAAGCCAAGTGACGTCACGTGAGGATTACGAACAGGAAATACGCATAGGAGGTGCAGATGCACTACCGCCCCCTATATTTAAGGTGACAGAAAATGTCTCGTGCTCTTGTAGAAAATTTGTAATCTGAGAGGAATTTTCATTGTAAGCAAACAAACCAGTCGGTCTACGAAGATTTTATCTTCATCTGACCGTGGTTGAGATTTACGTGGTGTTGTCCTCGATCTTTCCCTTCGGAATTCAGGGCCGCTGTAACCGGGTTGGAAGAGTAACGGACTAGCAATCGGAGGGTTGCGAGTTCGAATCCAACCAAAGATCGTCGTGTACAAATGGTACGCGTTAAATATGTCGTGGCCTCAACTGTTCTCAAGTTGGCGTGGTGTGGAAGTTTGGAGAGTGGGGTGCCAGCTCAGGTGTGACCTCGTCATCTGATCGCGGTTCAAAATTGAGTGGTGTTGTCGTCGATTCTTTCCCTTCGGGATTGACACCGGACCGTCACCAATAGCCCACTGTGTTGCACCAGTATGACGTTAATTGAAATACCTACTTATCTACGAAGATTTTACCTCAAATGCTCTCGCATAATGCATATCGAGGTTACTTTAAGATGTACTTTATCGAGGTTTTGTGAATGTTTGGCGTGTAATCTAACTGGCGTTGATCACTATCATATTTATTCGGAATTCATTCTTTGGAATTTTTATTGTCGAAGTGCTGGAATCGTATTCGAAAAACAAGGCAACTGATGTAATGTTTAGAATGCGTACAGGGAACCGTTCCGCTGCGGTTGCACTACCGCTACCGACATTTAGCTTAACAGAAAACGCCTCATACAAAAAAGGTTAAATATTTTCGATACCTCTCTCTTCCTTTTTCATTTCTGTCCAAGTTTCCATTTGTTGGAATCGTTTAAAATAATTTCCGCATCCCATTTTTCAAGCCTCAGACCCGAGGAAACGCGTCGCGTGGATTCTTGTAACAAAGCGTGGCAACAAAGGCGAAATCGTTTTTCTTGCTATTTTCCCCCCTGACTTGATTGTGTCGTCTTTTGATATTTCCCCCGCACCTTTCAACTTTGCTTCACTCTTCCGGAGATGGAGTCAGGGACGTCATAGGAAGTCGTCAAACTGTTCAAAAATAGTTTTTGAAGTTTGAAAAAATATTGCACGGAATAGATGCATAAGTGTAGAAGTCGGAATGGAAATAGAAATTCGAACTCGAGGGTTGGGGATTCTTTCCTTTTCCAGATTTTTTTTATAAAGATGTTCTGGGAGCATTGCAGGAAATCTGCTGCAGAATATATTTAGAGTTCGATCGACATAAAATAGAGAGGGATAGGTCATACCTGGGGAATAGCAGCTGTGAAATTGCCATTTTATTTTTGAAATATATCCTTGAAGTTCTAGTATTTTCAAAAATATTGTGTTCCATTTACGTAAAATAAATAATGCTATTTTTCCTATGACAAAAAAAGCATGGTGTTGACTCCAACTATTAAATCGTGCTAGTATCCAGAATACATTCTTGTTATAGTTCCGTCTAAAAAGATTTTTTTTCAAAGAATGGATTTCTGCACCACTTACCTTTAGATCCTTATATCAGTTTCACCTTAGTGTAAATCTTTCATGTGCCTAATTACAGTAGTTACAGTTTTCTCAAAAGATTATATTGACTTAATAATATTAAAGTGTAAACCTTTAATATTATTAAGTCAATATGTCTAATTAGTGTTAGTTTTCCCAAAAGATGTTTTGAAAAAGAATGGAACTGTATTTTGAGCGTTAGGTTCTGGGAGTAATTTCACCTTTCTAAGTGTAAACTTTTCATATTGTGCCTGATTACAGTTGTTACAGTCCTCAAGATTTTTTGAAAAGAAGTGCATCTTTGGGTGTGGAACAACTTCCACATATATGGAAACACCCACCTCCCCTACTGTCGGACTCGCACTTGTTTACGGGGAAGGTTACGCTTTCTCTAAACCTCGTATTTGTGCTTTGATTCTCTAATTCTTTTCCTCTTTACATTAATATGTATTTCCTGATCATGGAGCCCTCAGAGGCACATCTCCTTTAGGCATGTACCGGTTTCATTAATCCGAGTTACTCTAATGATCGTTTCTTCTCCCATGTGGTTTATTGTCTTTATACTATGGGCACTACTCATTCCCTAATCCCTCTTTCACGACATTTGTACCTTGATATTTTCTTGTGTTTGGCGCAGCTTGGCCAAATAGGACCCTTGCGCCATAAAACCTAAAAACCAACCAACGAACCTGACCATGGAAGAAGGGGAAAGGTGATGACAATCGTCTCAACCTTCCTGGTGGTTGTCTCGACGTTGTATCTCGTCATTGGCAAAACTGATCAGATCTTGATGGACGAGATATCTCGTCGAAATCATTCGGAAGGTTAACGAGGTTAGTCAAATTTACAAAACTGCGAATGGAACAAGGGTTCATACGGCACTTCGAATGTAACTGTGACATGAGAAATATTAAGTGTTTTTTATCCTATTAAATTAACGATCTGCAACATACGCGATTATTCGGCTGAACGATTCAATTCAAGAGAGGAAAATCTAACTGTAACGCTGGATGATCCCCTTTGACTTTTCGAACACTATTCGAGTTTGCCATCCCATTTAATTATGCAAACGACGTTCCACTTCCGCATCCTCCCTTGATGAATCAAAGCACCGTCTCTATCACTGGATCTCGATCGAAAACACAAAAGGCGGATCCCCGTTAGTCGGTGACTAACACAGGAGGACACCCCGCATGTTCCTCAGCACAACAATCACCACTCACCTTTCATAACCAGCGCAATCTTCATTTCTCCAACATTGCACAACACCCTTGACAGCCCACGCCAAAGGAGAACCCACTTACTCTCACAAGTTGTTGCGGCGGAATGTCGAGAGCGTATGAGGAAAATTGAATTCATGCTCCTCACAGCGAGTGCTATCCTTAATTTAAGTGGTAAAACATTTGCCGCCTGACTCCGGAGTCATAATATAATGCTCGCCTCGACCCTTGGAATAAAAGCACCCCGAGGGAGTCGGATATTTGCATAACTTCGTTTTGGTGGCATCGAGGGGTGGAGAAGGCTGGTTTGAAATAACAGCCAGGCTTTCTTTCTGTTACGGGGCCACTGCGACTCAGTTGGAGTTACCCACTGTTCTGGCAACCTGCGAGTGGGTAACGCAGCACAGGGTCGATTCCTGTCTGGACGTATTTCTCTCTTCTGTGTCCTTGTGTATTCCTTTACTTGACGTTGTGCTTACCGCAGATTGGCCAAATGTGGCCATCGCGCCGTACAATCGAAACCAACCAAGTTCAATTCCTCCGGGTATATTTCTCTATTCTGAGTCAGTAAAACTTGTGTGTGTATGTCTAGTACTTGACGTTATCTGTTTGGCGCAGCATGGCCAAAACCAACCAACCTCCTAGTGTGTATTTCTCTCTTCTATGTCGAACTTACATTGCATATGTACCCATTACTTAACAATGTGTTTCGCACAGTGGCCAAATATGGCCCTTGCGCCATACAACCGAAACCAACTAACCAAGTCCAATTCCTCCGGGTATATTTATGTCTATTGACGTTTTCTGTGTTTGGCGCAGCATAGCCAAATATTGCCCTTGGGCCAAATCCAAACCAATCAACCTCCTAGATGTGTATTTCTCTCTTCCATGTCAGTAGAACTTACATTGCATGTATACCCATTGCTTAACAATGTATTTCGTATTGGCCAAATATGCCATTGTACCCTAAAACCCAACCAAACCAGGTTCGATTCCTCCCTGGGGAATTTCTCTCTTCTGAGTATTAAAACTTTCATTTTATGTATATGCTCATTACCTAACGTTGTCTGTCGTGAGTGTCAAATATGTAGCTTGCGCCATTAAAACATAACCAACCATGCCCTGTCGAACTATCAGAAATCGAATATTTTAATTTTGTTGTAGCATTAAATTATTCTCCGACGAGGCAAATCATTAAATCGTATATTTTCTGTGAAAATGGGTATAAGTGAAAGTTCTGTTAAAAGCTTATTTTTTGGTGGATTCTTTTCAAATTTGTCATTTTTATGGTATGCATGTTATACTTGAAAAGGAAATTACTTCAATGATTATATCAAGAAAATTGAGATGGGGTATTCCCCTATCTTAGATGATAGAACTTCATGAAGTGCAATTTAAAAGTTTATGAATTGTAAATTTGGTAAAAATCCTTGAATGAAGGTTGGTTGTTTTGGGGTGTTATGGCGCAAGGGCCATATTTGGCCATGCTGCTCCAGGCACAAGACGTACAATAATCAAATAATAGACATACACACATGAAAGTTTTTACTGACACGAGAGAAATACACCCAGGGAGGAATGCATCAGACAGGATTCGAACTTGCGCCGACTACAACTCGAAGGTTGCTAGCGCAGTGGACTTATCCACTGAGTAACGACGGTCCCCTTGATTAAAGGAAGGTAAAAAGTAAAGAATGCGGGGTTTGATCCAACAAGTCCAATAAAATTGGAGATGAGGCTGTTGGAATCGGTCTCAAACCTCCAATTATAGTGCCGTGTGGGGCACATAAATTTGAAGAATGTAAATCTTTGAATATATAAAAGTGAAGAAAGATTGGGGATCATGATCTGATCAGACTTCTTGTTGTTTTCTAAAAGTATGTTTTTAAACCATAAGACTTGGCTACGTAATAAAATTTATTTTTAATTTATAAAACTCTGTCTTCAATCGATAAAACCCAACAATTGGTTATGGGCCTCAGACCTTAAGCTGAACCTGAATTCTGCCACTATCGGTATCCAGTATGATGGGTATTCAAGAAATGTCCATGTTTTCCTTCCCGAAGTTATCGGATTTCAACTATGCCACGTGGAAGACGGACATGAAGGTATTGCTAATCGACCGGAACTGCTGGGAATTTATCACTAAAACGGAACCTCTATTATTGGAAGATGCTCCAGAACAAGAAAAAAGAGACTATCGTTATAGGAAGCAGAGGACATATACAACTATCTACCAGGGCATAGACAGAAAATATCAAGTCTTAATTTCATCTACTGAAGACGGTAAGGAAGCCTGGGATATATTAAAGACCAACTTTGAACCAGCATCTAGAGCACGATTGGCAGGCCTTGTGGACGAGTTCTTTTCAATCCGCTACCAGCCGGAGGACGAATCCATTGGACTCTTCTGCAAACGAGTGCATGAGAAGCTGTTACAGATAAAAGAATGTGGATTCGAAATCCCAGACCTTTTAGTTTGCTTTCAACTAATAAGACATTTGCCTCACGAATACGATAATCTGGTACAATTGCTATACAGGATGGATGACAACGAGTTCACGCTAGACAATTTGTCTAAACATTTAATAACAGAATCCAGCCGAATCGAGCTGAAGCGGAAAGACGAAGGCACAAAATTAAGTATCGTGGCCGATGCTTATGCTACAAGAAACAAGTCATCTAGATACAAGGAGACACGGGCGTCTACTCCTGATCACAGCAGATGCGTACTGGACCCTGAATTAATTCCTTCAAGCCCAAGAAAGTCGACAGTTTGTCGTATGGGGCCGCGACCATTCTGCAACTACTGCAAAAAGTCGGGACATTACGAATCGAAGTGCTTCAAGAAATGCAATCGGCAGAAACCTGGTGGTGAATTATTTTATATGGAGGACAATCCAAAAACTGATCTTCAACGTGCCTATGCAGTTTCAAATTTTCCAAATGAAAGACCGAGGGAATTTCTCATTGATTCTGCTGCAACTGCTCACTTCTGTAAAGAACGTGATATGTTTACGACATTCAGAAAACTACCACCACAGAAGATCCTAGTCGGAGACAAGGACAGCACCTCGGAAGTATTAGGTATGGGTGATATTCAATTTACAGTTTTAGATAGAAACAGAAATTATGATATAACTTTAAAAGATGTGTTATACTCGCCTAATATGAGAAGAAATTTAATTAGTGGTGCTCGTATTGACCTTGTGGGAAACCAAATTAAATGGGGAAATAACAAAATGATTATTTATAATACACTGCTGGCCACCCAAATTGCAACAACAAGAAAGACAACAGATATCACAACAAAATTTATTTTGTAGATAACATGTTGACCAAGTATCAAATGATTAAATTTATAGACTTCTGTGAAGTGTGGTTCCTGCCAAAATCAGTAGCCAGAGTAGCCGCCATTGTTGGAGATCACCGCTGCCACACGCCTCGGCATTGATTCAAAGAGACTTTGGATGTGTTCTTGGGGTACAGCAGACCAAGCAGCTTCCACACGTTGCCAAAGTTGATCTGGTGTGGCAGCTGGGGATGTATTCTGGGTCAATCGTTGAGCAACCATGGACCACATGTTTTCTATCGTCGAAAGATCCGGAGAGCGAGCTGGCCAGGGAAGCAATTCAATCTGGCGATTGACGAAGAACCCTTGGACAATGCGTGCCACGTGTGGTCGCGCATTATCCTGTTGAAATATGGCTGTGGGCAAGCCCTGAAGGTAAGGAAGGACAACTGGCTCCAACACCTCGGAGATGTAGCGCTGGCTGTTTAAAGTACCGGCAATGCGTACTAGAGGAGTGCGAGAGTGATATCCAATACCGCCCCATACCATAATACCCGGTGCAGGACCAGTGTGGCGGTGCATAACGCAGCTGTTCAGCATCCTCTCTCCACGGTGTCTCCAGACTCGAATCCGACCATCGTGGTGTTGCAGACAGAAGCGTGATTCGTCAGTAAAGACAATTTCATTCCATTCTGCCGTCCTCATCCTTCTTTCATCGCACCATTGGCGGCGGAAACGTCTGTGGTTCTGCGTCAAGGGTAGACGAAGCAATGGACGTCTTGCGGACAGACCACTCTGCTGTAAACGGCGTCGAATGGTACGCGCAGACACTGGATGATGCGGTACAGACTGAATGTGCTGTGGTGTGTTCGTGATGTGGCTGAGCGATCCGTCACTGCCATACGCACAATATGCCTGTCATCACGTGAAGTGGTGCACTGAGGTGGATGTGATCGAACACGTCGGTCCGTCGTACCCTCCTGCATCCAACGATCACATATCCGCATTACAGTTGTTTGGTTTCGTCCAACACGACTACCGATTTCCCTGAAAGATAATCCACAATCTCGGTAGGCCACTATCCTTCCTCTGTCGAACTCGGATACTTGATCAAAAGATGATCGCTGTTTTCTACGAGGCATAATTGATCGTTTTTTTGAAAAAACCACAAGAAAAACACAATTGCCGTACTTGAAATCGTCGAAATCTCCAAGCCTTAAATAGCGCTTTGAAGTGGCGCCACAGGCGCGCGTGATGTGCGTCTGCGCTGAAATTCTAATCATTTGCATATCTCACCTCCGCTAATGCATGTTGTAAATTTCATATTATTTGCATGCTTCCTTCAGGGTGTTGCATTTACGGTGGCCAGCAGTGTAGTTATAATAAATATTTGTTTACTGTTCCCAGAATTGGAAAATTGTATATCTTAAAAGGTTATCCCAAGATTAAAAATTATACATATGTAACTGGTTTAGATCTAGAAAAAGCCCACCGTAGGTTTTGTCATGTTAACATGCCCTTAATTGAAAATATGAGTAAAATTAATTGTGTAAAAGGAATTGAAAAACTTAATTGTAAAAATATAGATAAAAATTGTAAGATTTGTGCTATTGCTAAATCCACTAGAATATCCTTAAAAAGAAACTATATGTACGAAAGGAAAACTAAAAATGTTTTGGAAAGGATCCATATGGATTTGTGGGGTCTTGCTCCAGTTAACTCTCTAGGTGGAAACAAATACTTTTTATCTATTATTGATGATTTTTCACGTAAAGTAACTGTTTATATTATTCGAAATAAGAATGAAGTTTTTGATTACTTTAAAAAATACTTGGTTAAAGCTGAAAGACAGCTAAATGTTAAGTTAAAATGTGTCCGAACTGACAATGGTTTAGAATTTTGTCACAAAGAATTTAAAAAGTTTTTAAATGATCTAGGAATAAAAATCGAAAGAACTTCGACTTATACCCCTGAACAAAATGGCATTGCAGAAAGGTTCAATAGAACAGCCATGGATTGTGTCAGAGCTATGCTTCAAGACAGTGGTTTACAACCACAATTTTGGTCAGAAGCACTTTTAGCATTTATTCATACTAAAAATAGATGCGAACACAAATTAACTGAGGGTATATCTCCTAACGAAATATGGACTGGTTTCAAACCATCAGTAAAACATTTTAGAATTTTTGGCTCTTTGGCATATGTTCATATTCCTAAAATACAGAGAAATAAATTACAACCCAGAGCTAAACTTGGTATTTTGACAGGATATGGTTTGAAAACTAAAGGTTACAGAATATATGTACCAAACGAGAAGAGAATAGTTGAAACAGTCCATGTTCATATCGACGAAAGTAAGAAAGCTGTTGATGTACTATTTGGTAAAAACTTTGAGTACGTTTCTTTTGATCTTAATTCTGATATTCCTATTTATCAATCAAATGAAAATATAAAAGTAAAATCGGAAAGTGAAACTCAAGTTTTAGATTCTAAAGATTTAGATAAAACTGAGAACTTAAAATGTCTTAACATTTCAAATTGGCGTAGAATCGAAAAACCTAGAAATCAAAGCAATAGGATAGATGTATACTATTATTCTCCTGAAAATTTGAGAATGAGATCTTTAAATGATATTAAAAAGTACTGTACTAAAAACAAGATTAGGTTTGATCCTGTAAATTTCAATTTTAAGCCAGAGACTGAACATCCTAATGTGGATATTTCTAATGTGCCATCTACTTCTAGTGATGAATCTAATTTTTTAGACCAACAGATGTACGACATGTATGATCAGTGTTACAATGTCGAAATCCCCAAAAGTTATGAAGAAACGCAGGCAAGTAAGGATAAAATTAAATGGAATACTGCCATGAATGAAGAAATTCAGATAATGAAGGATAGGCAAGTATGGAAATTAGTGGACACACCCCCAAATACAACCATAATTGGAAGTAAGTGGGTGTACAGCATAAAAATGGACGAAAACAATATACCTAAAAGGTATAAAGCTCGTCTTGTTTCTCAAGGTTTTAAGCAAAAACCCGGCATTGATTTTAAAGATATTTTTTCACCAGTTGTGAATTTTTCTATTGTTAAATTATTGTTTGTACTATTGATTTCTATGTTGGGTTGGTATCACTGTCAAGTTGACGTGAAAAGTGCATATTTATATGGACACCTTAAGGATACTATATACATGAAACAGCCAAAAGGATTTGTGCTGAAAGGATCCGAAAACAAAGTATGTCTATTGGAAAAGGCTATATATGGTCTGCATCAAAGTGGTAGAGAATGGAATTTGGAATTAGACGGTATTTTAACTAAATTAGGATTTTCTCAGTTAAATTGGTGTAACTGTGTCTACAAATTTAAAGATGTAATTTTAATTGTTAATGTAGATGATATGGTTTTGTTTTCAAAAAGGGAACATTTGATAAATGAAGTAATCGAATTATTGGACAAAAAATTGGATCTTACAGTCCTAGGTAAAACTAAATATTTGTTAGGCGTAAACTTTCAAGAAATTGAAAATTCGATTTATTTACATCAAATTACCTACATTGAAAAATTAATGTCAAAATTCAAAGATCTTCCTAAAAGTTTTGTGAATTTACCTTTTAAAATTGTTTGTAACTTACCTGATAAGGTTAAAGAGGAAGAAATAATTGAAAATGATTTAATGAGGAAATTTCCCTATCGTTCCTTAATAGGATGTTTATCGTTTTTGTCAGATAGATCCAGACCAGATATTGCATTTGCTGTTAATATAATGTCTCAGTTTTGTAATGGTTATACTTACAAACACTGGTCTTACGTTGTTGATATTATGAACTATGTTTTTCTTACAAAGGATTTTAAAATTAATCTTTCCAATGTAAAAAGTTCAAATTTGATTGCTTTTTCTGATGCAAATTGGGGATGTGGTCTCACAAACAGACATTCAAGCAGTGGCTATTTAATTTATTTTGGTAACATCCCAATATCATGGAAATCTTCTAAACAAAAGTGCATAGTTCTTAGCTCAATGGAATCTGAATTTATTGCACTAAACGATTGCACTAAAGAAGTTATTTGGTTTAGTAGAATTATAAATGAATTAAGTTTGTGTGATTACATAAGACCCCAAGTATATTGTGATAATCAATCTGCTATCTATTTTTCAAAAAATAGTCAGGAAAATCAGAAAACTAAACATATTGATATCAAGTACAAATTTATTCGTAAATTAATAAAAGATGAACTATTTAACGTAAATTATATTTCATCGGAAAATAATTTGGCTGACTTTTTAACAAAGCCTTTATTGTTAAATAAATTTAAAAATATTATTAGAAAAATATTTTGTTAGATTTATATATATATATGTATATATATATATATATATATATATATATATATATATATATTGAATTGTAATACATCTGCTGAGGTTTTACAACCGATGGGGCCGCATGTTGGAATCGGTCTCAAACCTCCAATTATAGTGCCGTGTGGGGCACATAAATTTGAAGAATGTAAATCTTTGAATGTATAAAAGTGAAGAAAGATTGGGGATCATGATCTGATCAGACTTCTTGTTGTTTTCTAAAAGTATGTTTTTAAACCATAAGACTTGGCTACGTAATAAAATTTATTTTTAATGTATAAAACTCTGTCTTCAATCGATAAAACCCAACACCTTCCAACACCACCAACCCTTCCACTGCGGTCCCCTTGATTAAAGGAAGGTAAAAAGTAAAGAATGCGGGGTTTGATCCGACAAGTCCAATAAAATTGGAGATGAGGCATTAAAACACGACGGTTAAAAGGTTTGACTGGAAGAATATGACTTATTGTTAGAAGTTAGCGCTGTAAAACCCATATTAACCAACCAACCAACCACATACACTGACTAACTTTTAAAAAAATTCAAAGCATGTTGATGAATGAGACAGTTTTGTAAACGACAAATCTGTTGGTCTTTCACTTGTCAGCTATTGGTTAAGGGAGGCGCTTCCACGGAACAATAACTGCACCGTCTATTAGCACTTATCGATATGTGATCAGTCATCAACTGGCGCCGTTGTGGGTATGCCCACTGCGCTAGCAACCTTCGAGTTGTAGGCGCCACCGGTTCGATTCCTGTCAGATGTATTCTTCCCTGTGTGTATTTAACTCTTCTGTGTCAGTAAAACTTTCATTGTGTATGTCTATTGATTGATATTGTATGTCTTGTGGCTGGCGCAGCATGGTCAAATATGGCGCGTGCGTCATAAAACCCTATATCAACCAGTCAATCAACTTTTGATGAAATAGAAGGTGCAAGTGCTCGCAGCTTGTTAATTTTACCAATCGCTCGGTTTTAAATATCAGTGATATGGTATTGGGAGGCGGCATGAATCTCAATGTAGGACTTGATTGGTTAATGTAATTATCGAGCGTAAATAGAAACATTAGTTTGTACTTAGCTATGTTTGGGACAATAGGCTCAAGTCGATTCCCTAGGCCATGTAACTTGAGCTTGTGAGATCGTAAGACAACGCCTCCGCTAATATGCTTTATCTATTTCGTTAGGAGGTCGATTGCGACGACGTGATGTGACGAATTTTAATTTTTCCGAACATGTTTAATCGAATTTCCTCATGTCGTTAGGAAAATTCTTCATTTTGGACTCGTGATATGGGTCGAATACAGAGACGACATTTGGATCATAACCCTGAAAATAGCTTCACGATTTCACGAAGGTTGCGAACATTTGATTTTTTTTGTTGCTGTTGAAACTTTTATAACATCGTAGTCGATAGAAAAAATCCAAGAAACGTAGGTAGGACAAGTTCGAGTTTCAAGGGAAACCCCTATACACCGTAAAACTTCCTCCTTCACCTGAAAATACGTTCGAAAACCTATTTTTCGCGCCTTCCACTTCGCAAACACAGATTGAATGCCACTATCAATCACCCCGCTAATAACCACAATATACCGCAAGGCAAAAGAATTCCATGGGAGTTTGAGCGTAGACTTCCTCCAACACACCAAGTCTGAGAATGAGGACATAGGTACGAAACAAGACAGAAGTTCAAGAAAAAAGACAGAAGACGATAAAAAACACTATCGAGACGAAATAAGCAATGATCGACGGATAATTTCCAGTGAAAACAGGCCACGGAATAATTTGTTCTTTGTTTTTACCAGATGGATCTTCCATTTCGGTGGGGAATTGAGTTCGGAACCAGTCTGACGACTTGATGGGCAGATGAGAGAGGTGCGACCGGTTTGGCGCATTTTGGAAGTTTCATCGAGTTGGGCAATTTCGCTTTCTCCACCAAACCGAAAGTGAACGGAATTTTTAAGTGCGCTACTTCTCTTTCTTGTTATGGGTGTGCTGTAATTCAATTAGGGCGTATCCGTCGGCTACTGGAACTCGAGCGTGCCGCTTCGGTTGGGTTTTTGAAGCGTGAACGTGAATCTTTTTCGTGAAACTTCCCGGACAATTGAATGTAACAAGTATGCGTGTTGGTTTCAAATTCGCAGTTTGGAAGTCGGTTCCGAAAGCTTGAGATCCTGCGGCATTATGGAAGTTAATTTTTTTATTTTAAAAATTGAGTTGACCAAGCAGCCTTGACCAGATCATCTACCACCGTTATTTTGTTTCCACATGCGAATATAAGGATATTACGGGTAGACCATAGAGGAAATATAAAAGTAGAGCGAGTTGAATCCTCCCTGTGTCCCGTTTGGTTGGTTGGATTGGTTTTGGGTTTTTTTTTATGGCGCAAGAGCTATATTTAGCCATGCAGCGCCAGACGCAATATCAAGTAATACACACACAATGAAAGTTTTGCTGACACAAGAAATACACACTGGAAGGAATGCACCTGGCAGGAATGGAATCTGCGCCGCCTACAACTCGAAGGTTGCTAGCACAGTGGGCATACCCACTGAGCCCACGACGACCCCTCCTTTTTGAAAACATGCGAGTTGTTGGATGAGCAGGTTCGATTCTTTCCTGTGTGTATTTCTGTATCAGTAAAGCTCTTGTGTGCGTGTGTGTCCATTTACCTGGTGGCACTGCTTGGCCAAATATGGCACTGGCGCCATAAAACCCCAAGACAACTTAGCATTTGCATGCGTTGTTTGGTGCAGCTTGGCCTTTTGCACCATCAACGCCAAAATCCAAAACCAACCAATCATATCAACCCTTTAGACGACCAGAGTTAACGTTAAAAAGTATAAATTCTCAAACTTTTTACGTATGGTAGGATGGAATTGCAATCACTTCAATCTGTCCATAGCTTTGACTACTCACGGGGGAGCTCAATCAAAAGATGCTCAATCATCAGGGTCGTCATAACCTCTTTAATTACGCACGAACGCAAATCACTCGGTGTACGAAAGTACTTCACACCAGTACTTTGTTTTCATTCGCGGCCCATTTAAACAGGTCGGTTGCCCATAGCAATGAGGATATGCGAAGTGAAGCGCGTCGGGATTGGACTGCCGCCAAATCGGATAAAGTGCCAGGGTGTCAAAATATATTTTTTCAAAAATAAAAATCGAAATTTCTCGTCATCGCAGGTGAGCTCCTCCAGCATCGATTTTTAACTACTCGGTTCCGATAAATACGTGACTGTTCGAGCTGTTTCGAATAGAGTTTGAGTCTAGGAATAGAATCCGAGTTTGGTTTGGTTGAGTAGATTTCGCTCCACGGGAAAGGGAGAAAATAGATCCGAGTTTATTTCCGTAAATCTCTTGTATTGTTTCTTATCTATTTGGAAAGCCTAATGCTTTTCCTGAGTAGTTCCATGCTGGGCTTTGTGTTTGGAAAAAGCATACTTCTGGACGCAATATCTTGGATAACTGGAATTGACATTTTCCGACAGTTCTCTTAGAAAATCTTTGAACACCAAAGGACTTGTGTATTCTACGAGAAATTGTATAAAAAATAAACGTGTATCTGTAGTGACGTGTGTTCATTTTTGTGCTAGGCTTTTTCTATCAAGCTATTTGTAGATGAAGGTAATGTTTTTGTGACGGAACACGCTTCCTGTACATATTTCGGACGTCACTTGGATTATTTTTCGAAAGAGATTTCAGCCCGTCGTCAATAAAAATTCCAAGAATAAATTCCGAATTGATATAAGGGCCGTCGTGGGTATGCCCACTGCTTCAGCAACCTTCGAGTTGCGGCTGCATAGGATCGATTCTTTTCAGGTTCATTCCTCCCTGGATGTATTTCTTTCTTCTGTGTCAGTAAAACTTTCATTGTGTATGTGTCTATTACTTGATATTGCATGTCTTGTGTCTGGCGCAGCATGGCCAAATATGGTTCTTGCGCCATAAAACCCCCAAACCACCTACCAACCGAATTGATATGTACTGGATAGGTCACCGCCAAACGTCGCCCAAATGGCTATGAATTGCATTTTAAGGCAAACCCGCTTTTGTATCATGCGAGATTATTTGGGTTATGGGATTAAAATCTCTTCTGGTTTGTTACAAATTAGATTTAGCTCCAAAGGGTCTCAAAAACTGTGTTAAAATACATTTTAAGGTATATCCAATATGTATCATGAGAGCATTTCGGTAACGTAAGAAAAATCTCCATTTTCCATCTGGTTTGCACTAAAAATCCTGATTGAATAGAAAGTACAAAATTTATAATGCGTGATCATTTTTGGTATTGAAAATAATAAGTATTCCATATCAACAATATTGGAACATTCCGAAACTGTTTTTAAAAGATGTTCTTTTCCAGATAAGGAAAAAATCCTGTTTCGAAAGCAATTAGCAGGCAATTAGAATGATATTCTTTTATTAAGAGCTCCGAATGTTGATTTGGTTATAATGAAACTTACAGGTAATGGTTTGACTCACGAAAACCTTCCATGAGAAAATATTTCCACGCTGATTTGATTGAGTTTCCTAACATGTTTCCGGATAGTGTAGTATTGCTTTTACCCTTCATCACATTTAATGACTAAATCACCATCTATTGGTTGAAAGAATCAATGAATTCTTTCAACCATTTTAAAGATCTCTTAGATGTGTACAGGCTTCACGAATTCGATATACTCGAGAACTTTTCTTTTCACATGGAGTTTTCTGTCTTTGGTAAACTCACTGGCTGTGTTCCCGGGAACCCAGCGATCTTTTTCCGTTTTGATCTTACTATTCTGTTCACGGGCCGTGGTAGCTCGGTTGGAAGAGTAACGGACTAG
The DNA here is from genome assembly GCA_933210815.1 of Meta bourneti. Classification (NCBI taxonomy): domain Eukaryota; kingdom Metazoa; phylum Arthropoda; class Arachnida; order Araneae; family Tetragnathidae; genus Meta; species Meta bourneti. The sequence goes on from OW119930.1 coordinate 71,335,677, forward strand.
AAACCTGAGTGTCACGAGTTCGAATCCAACCAAAGACCGTCGTTGGCAAAGGGGGATGCTGCACGTCAAATCTGTCGCGGCCACAAATGTCCTCACGTTGGCGTGGTGTCGAAGTTTGGAGAGGGGGTACCAGCTCAGGCGTGACCTCGTCATCTGACCGGGGTTCAAAATTACGTGGTGTTGTACTCGGATCTTCAACTTCGATGGTTGATCCCGGACCATCGCCAATAGCGAATTGTGTTGCTCTAGAGCGACGTTAATTAAAATACCTACCTATTCTCCAATGCCTATTTTATCTCCCTTTCAACGGTCTATAAGAACACCCACCTCCCAAGCTGCCGGATTCGTTCTTGCTTACGGGGAAGGTTACGCGTTCCCTAAACATCATGCTTGTGGTTTGGTCCTAATTCTTTTCCTCCTTAAATGAATATGTATTTTCTGACGATGGGGACCACAGGCACAACTTTAACGTGTGTGCAGGCTTCAAGGACCTAAGGTACTCTAGAGATCTTTTCTTTTCCCATGAGGTTTACTGTTTTTAGTAAACACGGGAGTCGCACTCCCGAGATACCTAAGAGATCTTTTTGTTGCTTTCATCTCACTACACATTCCCTACTCCCTCTTTTTCTTTTCTCACGACATTTTTTAGTTGACGTTGTCTTGTATTTGTTTCAGCTTGACCAAACATGATCCTAGAGCCGAAAAACGCAAAACTTCCAAACAACCTCTGCAATTCTTTCCAAACATTCTATCGGTCCTTTCTTTGGAATAAAACCCTTTGGAATAATTTTTATCGGTCCTTTCCTTAGACTAGAATACTTTGGAAAGATTCTATTGGTCAAGAAGATAAAAGCTGGTTAGAAGTCATGCAAGGAAGACTGCATGACTTGGAATTATGTGGAACTCCTCAGAGGGTTGAGAGAATGTGCCAATGTATTTTAATGATACGACTGTATTTATTTGTCTTTAATTTTTTGGCGAGACCTATTTTGGATTCGGGTCGAGTGGTCTGGAGTCCATCGTTTGTTGAAATCTGGTAGGTTGGTTGGTAGGTATTTTAATTAACGGTCACACTGGAGCAACACGACGAGCTATTGGTGACGGGTCTGATGAGGATGCGTGTCATCTGACCGTGGTTCAAAATTACGTGGTGTTCTTGCGATTGATCCCGGACCGTCACTAATAGCCCGTTGTGTTGCTCCAATGTGACGTTAATTAAAATACCTACCTACCGATGACAAGGCAACACCTGAGCGGGCATCGCACTCTCAAAACTTCAGCACCACGCCAATGTGAGGAGATTTGAGGTCGTCACGATAGGTTTAACGTGCACCATCCCCCTTTGTACACGACGGTTGTTGGTTGGATTCGAATTCGCAACCCTCCGGTTGCTAATCCGTTGCTCTTCCAACCGGGCTATCGCGGCCTCCTTGTTAAAAATCTGAGTGGACGGAAAGCGAAGAGTTTACTACAGCTACCTACATGCTCTCGCATGGCACGGTATTATGCGTGTGAACCCCTCATAAGGTTAAAGAAAATAACGGTTTAACTTTATTCCATCTGTTAATTTATAACGTGTCAGCATGTGCACAGCCGCTATAACACCCTCAGATTTTAAACATTCTCCCGACGTACATAGCGATCATTTTTCACACAAGCAACTAACGAGAATGCCA